>JBBGZY010000272.1:4367500-4967500 GCA_037952925.1 Lithobates clamitans
GATGAGAAGGGAGGGGATGATGAGGTCACTGACTCAACGTGGGTGCCTGATAGGAGAGGGGAGGAGGAGGAGGAGGCACATCACCAACGAGGCAGGATGCCCTCCAGGGGCCAGCCTAAGGGCAGCACACTGACTGCATCGCACCGCAAAGCTCCGCATGTGCAGGGCGCTGCTGTCTCTGTGTGTTATTCCAAAAGTTCTTTGGTGTGGGCCTTTTTTGAGATGAGTGCATCAGTTCGCACCGCTGCTATTTGCAACATATGTCTCAAGCGTATCTCGCGTGGCCAAAACATCTCCCGCTTGGGCACCACATGCTTGACTAGACATATGTTGACCTGCCATGCAGTTCGTTGGCAAGCATATCTAAAAGACCCACACCAAAGAACAAAGAGGACCTCTCCTTGCTCCTCATCAGCTGAGATCTCCAACCCCACTATACCTTCAGTCCTCTCTGAGACCTGCACTGAGAGAAATGAAGGTGTAGAATTAGGTGTCACAGCAGATTGCCCACAAGTACTTAGCTATTAGTACACCAATGTCAGATTGTACCAGGCAAATTTCCCTGCCCCAGCTGCTGCACCACCGAAAGAAGTTCGCTCTCAGCCATCCACATGCCCAGCTGTTGAATGCTAGCTTGGCAAAATTGCTAGCACTTCAACTGCTACCTTTTCAGTTGGTAGACTCTGCCCCCTTCCGTGAGTTTGTGGAATGTGCGGTTCCTCAATGGCAGGTACCCAAACAGCACTTTTTCTCACGGAAGGCGATTCCGGCTCTCTACCAGCATGTGGAAGGCAATGTCCATGCCTCGCTGGACAGGGCGGTCAGTGGTAAGGTGCATATTACCGCTGACTCATGGTCCAGCAGGCATGGACAGGGACGTTACCTACATTTCACGGCGCATTGGGTGACTCTGCTGGCAGCTGGGAAGGATGCAGGACAAGGTGCAGTAGTGTTGGAGGCTGTTCCGCCACCACGCCTCCAAAATGCCACTACTAATGATTGTGACACACCTCTCTCCTCCACTCCTCCTTTTCTTCTTCCTCCATGGCCTCTTCCTGTGCTTTGTCCTCGGAACCAGCGGTGCTCCGTAGGCATTCAAGGGGCTACGCAAGTACGCAGGCCAAAAGATGCCATGCGGTGCTTGAGCTGGTGTGCTTGGGGGACAGGAGCCACACTGGGGCAGAGGTTCTGTCAGCTCTGCAGGGGCAAGTTCAGAGGTGGTTGACGCCACGCCAACTTAAGGCAGGAATGGTGGTTTGCGACAATGGCACCAACCTCCTCTCCGCCCTCCAACAGGGACAACTGACCCATGTGCCCTGTTTGGCTCACGTCCTTAACTTGGTGGTGCAGTGGTTCTTGGACAGGTACCCGGGCTTACAGGATGTCCTGAGACAGGCCAGGAAAGTCTGTGTGCATTTCCACCAGTCATATAATGCCAGTGCTCGGCTGGCAGACCTCCAAAAGGAGTTTAACCTGCCCAAGAACCGCCTAATCTGTGACATGCCCACCAGGTGGAACTCAACGTTGGCCATGCTGCAGCGGCTGCACATGCAGCAGAGGGCCATCAATGAGTACCTGTGCAACTATGGCACCAGGACAAGGTCAGGGGAGCTTGTTGTTTTTCCCCCACGCCAGTGGGCCATGATCAGGGATGCATGCACTGTCCTGTCACCATTTGAGGAGGCCACGAGGATGGTGAGCAGTGACAGTGCATGCATCAGTGACATTGTCCCCCTTGTCCACCTGTTGGAGCACACGCTGTGTGGAATAATGGACAGGGCACTTGAGGCAGAACAGAGGCAGGAAGAGGAGGACTTCCTTAGCTCTCAAGGCCCCCTTTATCCAGACAGTGTTCCTGCGTGCCCGCCGATCACACGGGAAGAGAAGGAGGAAGAGGAGGAGGATTGTGTTAGTATGGAGGTGGAGCCTGGCACTCAGCATCAACAGCAGTCTTTAAGGGATCAGTCCCAAGAAACACATGGACTTGTACGTGGCTGGGAGGAGGTGGCTGCGGACCATGTTTTCCTTAGTGACCCAGAGGACTCCGGACTGAATGCCTCAGCAAACCTATGCTGCATGGCTTCCCTGATCCTGCAAAGCCTGCGTAAGGATCCTCGTATTCATGGTATCAAGGAGAAGGACCAATACTGGCTGGCAACCCTCCTTGATCCACATTACAAGGATAAGGTTGCGGACCTTATCTTGCCATCGCAGAGGGAGCAGAGGATGAAACATCTTCGGGAGGCCTTGCAGAAAGGTCTGTGCAATGCATTCCCAGAGACTGTGAGGTTACAAACTCTTGTTTTTGGACAACGTGTTGCTGAGGCTTCGGTCAGTCAAAGAAGGAGCAGTGGAGAAGGTGGCCATCTGACCGATGCGTTCAGACAATTTTTTAGTCCGCAGCCCCAAGGTATGATCGGTTCCAGCAACCATCGCCAGCGTCTGTTTTACATGGTGCAGGAATACCTAGGGGCAAGATCTGACTTGGACACCTTTACCACCGAAAATCCTTTGGGTTACTGGGTCTTGAGGATGGATCACTGGCCAGAGCTTGCACAGTATGCAATTGAGCTACTGGCCTGTCCTGCATCCAGCGTTCTTTCGGAACGCACATTCAGTGCTGCTGGAGGCTTTGTAACCGATCACAGGGTGCGTCTGTCCACCGACTCGCTCGATCGACTGACCTTCATAAAAATGAATCAGTCTTGGATCACCACCAGCTACCAAGCACCTGATGCTGATGTAACCGACTATTTTTTTTTGAAATGTCAGATCCCTTCAAAGACTGCCTATGCTGATGCTGAGTGACTATCCTGTTATGCTGAGTAATTATCCTCTTCCTCCTCAATGATCATGCTGATAGCCTGAAAGAACATTTTTGGTTCTGGGCACCGCCACCAGTGCCTACGGCCCAATTTTTAAGCCCCTGTTTAACAAGGGCTTGTAATTACAATTTTTGATGCAATTCTTTGCAGCAGGGCTAGTTCCTGCGCTCCAGCTAGAGTATCTGTGAGGGGTTGCAGTGTTGTGGCACCTGCACCAGTGCCTAAGGCCCAATTTTTCAGCCCCTAGTTAACAGAGGCATGTAATTACAATTTTTGATGCAATACTTTGCAGCAGGGCTCGTTCCTGCATTCCAACTAGAGTATCTGTGAGGGGTTGCAGTTCTGTGGCACCAGCACCAGTGCCTAAGCCCCAATTTTTCAGCCCCTGTTCAACAGGGACATGTAATTAGAATTCTTGATCTAATATTTCACAGCAGGACCAGTTTCTGTGCCCACCAAGATTAACTGTGAGGACTTACAGTGTTGTGGCACTAACACCACCACCAACACCAAAGGCCCAATTTTCAGCCCCTGTTCAACAGGAGCATGTAATTACAATTCTTGATCGAATATTTCACAGCAGGGCCCATTTCTGCGCCCACCAGGATTAATATCCCGTACACATGGTCGGATTTTCTGATGGAAAATGTCTGATCGGAGCATGTTGTCGGAAATTTCGACCGTGTGTGGGCTCCATCGGACATTTTCCATCGGATTTTCCGACACACAAAGTTTGAGAGCAGGCTATAAAATTTTCCGACAACAAAATCCAATCGTGTCAATTCCGACCGTGTGTGGCCTGTTCCGACGCACAAAGTGCCACGCATGCTCAGAAAAAAATTCCGACACGGAACAGCTCGGTCTGGTAAAATTAGCATTCGCAATGGATACAGCACTTTCGTCACGCTGCAATGTTAAAAATGGTTTATTACAGTGCACTCTCTTCTTCTTTATAATGTGAGAAGAATGAAGTAGTTTTGCTGCTCATATTCACACACACTTCTCACAAACTTATTTCTTTATTTTTTATTGGGATTACCTGAATATATTTTTATTTGTCACATCTGACATAAATATTTTTTTTTTTGTTTTAAAGCCATTTTTATTTTAAATTTTATGTTTGTATTTTTTCAAAGGCTGATCTTTGTTTAATGTTTTTTTTTAGTTTTACTCCAGAATATTTTTGTGTGTGTTTTTTGTGTGTCAAGTTACCACAACACCATTGATATCTTTTATTATTGAAGCTCAAGGAGATTGTTTGGTGTTGGTGTCCCTTGTTAATTTCACTTTGTATATTTGAAATGTACCTGAATCCTCACAAACAAACTGTCCTTTTTGAAGTAAAACACACATAGGCAAGTATAATTCAAACCAAAATTCCTTTTAATAAGGGCTCAGAACCAAACAAAGAGGGAGGCAATGCTGGATAAACAGCAGAAATTAGCGAAGCCTTGGACCCCCAGGGCAGACATCAATTCTTGAACATCAAAATTGGTGGCCTGAGGAGTCCATATGTAAGGGAGGGCAGTCTGGTCCAGACGTCCCAGAGATCCGGAAAGCAGCAGATGACATCTGTGTCCCCAGGCTGTGGTACCACAAGAGGCTGCATATTTTGCCAGACCAGACTAGATCCAGGGTCTTTACTCTCTGGTCTTCCTTGCACGCTTCCTTCCACGCTGTGGCTCTGCTGTTGGAGATGTGGCAGGAGGAGGAGGACTAGTAGGACCTGGAGGAGGAGGAGGACCTGGAGGAGGAGGAGGTGGAGGAGAACCATGTGTGAGTTCACAAAGGTGTGTATCAGATGTTATTTGGGCCCTCAACCCCTTATTGAGAGCCTCCAAAATTAAGGACTCACACATGAGTTGTTGTCCCTCCTACATCCTCTGCATTTTACAGGCAATGATGGCAGCAAAGTCGTCCTCCACGGTGTGTGGTGCTCCCAGGGCCTCTGTAGCCTTCCAAAAGAGGCCTATGGCAGCCCCCTCTAGGGCACTCCTCTACCTGCCACTTTCTCTTTCCAGGTGTAGGGGAGGGACCTGCAGATCAGGCAGCCTGCTCGGCCTGGCCACTTCCTGGCTGAGACTTGCCTGTGTATGAAAAAGGGACATGGTTTTAGTTTTTGCATCATCAATCACAATCCTAAATTAGTACTCCAAACTAACATCTAGTTAACATCATTGATTGAACAAGCAGAAATATTTAGAGGAATGCTATACCTGGCTCAATCTAGGCTCCTCCACATGTTGCTGTCTGGAAGGCCCAGGTTGGGCGTCAGAAGCCTCAGCTGGAGGGGAAGGAAGCGTGGAAGGAAGACTGGAGAGTGATGACCTGGGTTCAGTCTGGCCTGCCAGAAAATGCAGCCTGTCATAGAACCACATCCTGGGGACATAGATGTCATCTGCTGCTCCAGATCTCTGTGAATCCTGGACTTTCTGGTGCTCCCTTACATATGTGCTCCTCAGGCCACCAATTAGGATCTTCAAATATGTGATGTCTGCCGTGGGGATCACCTGCTTCACAATTTCCAACAATTGATCCAGCGCTGCCTTCCTCTTTGTTTGGTTCCTGTAATGTGGGTGGTTGATCTCCCACAGACAAGGCAGCTCCCTGAACATGTCAATGAATATTGCCATGAAGTCAGTATCTTGAAAGATATCCATTTTCACTGTAAGACACAACACAAGACAAACCCTAATGTCAGGCCAAACTCTCCTAATCTTGTTACAATATAGGCCTCAATGTAGAAGCAGTATAGGCACAAGTATGTCTCTTACCTTCGTTCTTACGATCGGCGCCTCCAATGCTCCTTCCTCCGCTCACAGATCGTACGCTTTATACACACTGCGCATGCGTGTAACTCGGCCCACCCCTGACCTTCTTTCTAGTCTATTCCCTGCCCCTTTTCGTTCTGCGCAGTGGGGGAACAGCACATGGCGGATACACAGCAGGTGCGTGCTAATTACAGGAACGAGGAGGAGGAAAGCCCGGATCCGGAGACGTCCCGATCCAGAAGGAGATTTAAGGCCTCAAATATGTCCTTTAGGGAGATGTTGGAGATGGTGGACATCCTGGACCTTACCCCAACCCCAATGTCCGAAAGGCAAAGATCATGATAAAAGTAGTCAAAAGTCTGCACCGGCATTCCGGGGTACGACAATCGAAAGATCAGCTCAGGAAACGGTGGTCGGACCTCAAATTACGAGAACATGAGCAGTACAGAAAGATCCGGAGAGTGCTGCAAAAAAGTAAGTAGTTGTGCTGTGTTCCTATTCTTTATGTTTATTACATTCGTGCTGCTCCATGTGCTTTTCTTAAAAGTGTACATTTTAAAATGTCAACTTTCATGTTCATGGGCACATTATTTGTTCGTATCAAACATTTTTCTTTCGGACTATAAAACACCATTGTTTTGGCCATATGCATTTGGCCACATTTTTTACGCCCTACTTGTATGAAACTAATTTGGTGGTGTAGATGGCTTTGTTACTAGAATGAAATGCAAACTAGATTCTGTGTAAGGAGAGGACACTGAGCAGCTGTTTTCACATCTGGACACTGGAGCACTAGTGTGGGACACCAGAACACCATTTTTATTAGAGGGGCCACACAGGTGCTCCAGTGTATACTATAGGGGTGTCTCCATCTGTGAAGCTTGTACAAAACAGGTAAAGTATTGCAGCTTGACAAAGGACACTGAAAATGCTACATCTTGGAACTCTGCTAAAATTGACAATTGTACCCCACTTCCAAGCAATGTTTCCTATTTATAGTTCTGCAATCAAATATCTGTGTGCTAAGTATAGCATTTTTGTTTTACATAGGGGAGAAAAGACTCGGAGGACACCCCTCATCCGAGGAGATCACAGACCCCCCACCTCTGGAAGAAGGGGAAATACCCCCAACCCAAGAGGAGCAGGAGGAGGAAGACATGGTGGAAATTGTCACCACAACAGGTGAGTGTCTGCGACCACAGGCTCAGGTAAGAGATGGATGCCGGCATATTTTTGATACCTGTTTTTGTTTTGCTCTTTTTAGGTGATCGTGATGTTGTGCATCCAGATCCTTTCACATCAGAAAGTGCCCAGATCCTGATCGGGGAGATCATGGGGTGTAATTTACAATTGGAAAACCTCAAGAAAAACATCAACGATGTTATCCAAAAAAATAAGAACATCATTGATGTTTTGGGGTGAGTTTAAAACCCCTCAAAATCACTTTCTTCTTTTGTGTTCTACAAATTTTAAAATGTTTTAGCGATTTTTCTAAAAGCTAAATTTGGAGGATGCACACAGTGTGCCAACATGTGCTATCTGCCATCACGGGAGATCAATGGACGCGTTTTGGGGGTGCAACCCCTTCCTCAATAATAAAGTAGCTGAGAGGAAGGGGTTTCTCCCCCAAAACACGTCCCTTGATCCCCCGTGATGGCAGCTAGCACAAGTTGACATTCGTAAATTGGTGTGCATCTTCCAAATTTGGCTTTTCCTGGGGTGACTTCACCCCATCTGAACGCAATATCAAACATAGTTCCTAAATACTCATGTCTGATATTGCCTTCAAGTTCTACCAAATGTGAACTTTGTAATTTCCAAGATTTGTGTCTTTCTTGTTGGTTTTACACATGCCTGTTTTATCTTAAATAGACATTTCTATTTGTGATAATGCAACCCCAAAAATTGTTATACAACAAACATGTTGGTTTGTTTTAAAAACCTTTTCTAAATGCACATGTGATTGTGCAGGTATTAAAATGATTGTTAATGAAGAATGTGTGGATTATTGTGTCAACGCTAAAACACTTTGGTGGTGATGTAATTGGTGTTTTCTGTGAAAATGGGGGTTATTTCCTAAGAGCAAATCCTCTTTGCACTACAAGTGCAGTTGCAAGTGCACTTGTAGTGCAAAGTGTCTTTGCCTTTAGTAAATTACACCCAACAGTGCTTTGTATAAGGTTACACAATCACGCCATTTTCCGGACTCCCCACATTTCTGACAGGGTCAGGTAAAACAAACACACGCAGGAAATGTCACCAAAGATTTTTTTTTTTTTTTATTTGATAAAGGCTTCACAAATTGTCTGGCATATTGATGGCCCCCCTACCCGCAAAGAACTCAAGGTATCTTAACCGGACATCACGGGCACTCAGGGAGGGCAAGCCAGGACGGCCACTTTCAAGTGCCGTCAGGGTTGGTTCATTGATCATTCCGGCCTCAGGCCCAACTGAGCCAGCATAGTTGGCAGAATATTTGCGTAAAAAGTTATGTAGAACACAGCACGCCAGGATTAGATGATTAAGTTTATACTCCGCCATATGGATGGGTGTCAGAAATAGGCGGAACCGGCTGGTCATGATTCAAATTGTGTTCTCCACCACTCTTCTGGCTCTGGCCAGCCGGTAATTAAAAACCCTCTGTTCCGGGGTGAGGGTCCTCATCGGGAATGACCGCATAAGATGGTCCCCAGCGCAAAGGCTTCATCCGCAACGAAGACGAATGGGAGTCCTTCCACATTGTCTTCTGGTGGTGGCAAGTCAAAGCTGCCATTCTGGAGACGCCTGTAAAACTCTGTCTGGGCGATGACTCCACCATCAGACATCCGGCCATTCTTCCCCACGTCCACATACAGGAACTCATAAGTAGCCAACACCACCGCCAACATCACAATACTATTGAACCCCTTGTAGTTGTAATAGTATGACCCAGAGTTGGGTGGTGGGACGATGTGGACGTGTTTCCCACCAATTGCCCCTCCGCAGTTAGGAAAGTCCCACCTCTGGGCAAAGTGGGAGGCCACAGTCTGCCATTCCTGTGGCGTGGAAGGAAACTGTTGAGGCAAAAAAACAACATTATTATTATTGCACATAACCATGGAAAGCAGATTATAGACACAAAACATTCTTGGCCAACATCCAGATCACATTTATTAAGGGGTATTTTACAACACCAAAGTATAAGGTACACCTATCATTCCCCCTCCCACCCCCTCTTATGGGCCATTTCTAACATTATAGGGGGGGGATCTTGGACAGGTAACCCTCTTTACTTCATTGAGAGATGAATGCCTAAATACAGGGTATTACTTGGAACAGCCCCTCCTAAGTTACACTATTGGCAGCCCACTGGACAGGTAAGAAGTGTCATATTACAAAGATATAAATACACATTGTACACATTAGAGCACATTTTGACATTCTGCTATTACCTATCAAGATAATAATAGGATACAAAAACTTGAAACAGTACCATTTGAAAGTATACAGGCAGGCCCTTGCACTACATGCTTTGGGGAATCCATCCATAAATCTGAGCACAAAAGAGATGGGTATAGTGTGTATGGGTTTGGCAAAATCAGCAGATAGATGATTGGGGATAGATAGATAATTGGTATCAGCTGACTTAGCAGTAGGGGGGAGGGAGGGTTAATAAAAATTATTTGGGAGACTACCAAAAAAGCCTCTGGCACTCTGCCTGAATTTAAAGCACAAATCACATTTATAAACATTTTAGGGGGTGTTTGGGGTAAAGCACTACTATGGAGCTGATAAAATACATTGTTAAGTGGTGAATATAGGGCCAGAAGAACATACTAGGAAGGTTAGTGAAGGCAAATGGGTATGGAGGACAAAAAAAAAAGATTACCTAAAAATCCAGCATGCATGAGGACAAAGGGGACATTCACAGAATATTACAATCATGGTAATTAGGGAATGAGGAAAGAAATACAACATATTAGCAAACATTCAATACAATAAAATGTGATATTAAAGGATAAAAATCTTACCTTAATATACTCCTTCTGCAGGACCTGAATGATGGCAGAACAGGTCTCTGGGATAATGATCCCCAGAGCCTGGGGGGAGATGCCTGTGGAGAACTTGAGGTCCTGCAGGCTTCTCCCTGTCGCCAAGTACCGCAGGGTAGCGACCAACCTCTGCTCCGGAGTGATGGCTTGCCTCATGCAGGTATCCTGCCTGCTGATATAGGGGGTCAGCGAAGCCAACAAACAGTGAAATACGGGGTCCGTCATCCTGAGAAAGTTCCTGAAATCATCAGGATTATTCTCACGGATCTCACGGAGCAAAGGCATATGAGAGAACTGGTCACGCTGAAGCAACCAATTCTTGGTCCATGAACTCCTCCCCACCCTGTTCATGGACTGGACTTGTGTCAAGGTCAGGACCCCAACACCAAGCCCCCGCACAGCACGAACTCTACGAGGAGTACGTATACGCAACATGGCTAGAAAACGGTCGGCTGCTCAGAACGAAGTAACAGAACGCACTGAAGAACAGCCAGGCCTGTGAAGAGCGACCTGAAAAACAGCAACGAGCGGGCAAGATCGCTCAGAAAACTCCGATACAAACTTACTGCATGCACTGAAGAGCAGATACAAACCCACAAGCACAAACTGAACCGCAGAAAACGATCTGAAAGCCACGAGTCTGAAAAAGCGCGAATCGTCTCTCACCAAACTTTTACTAATACGAGATTAGCAAAAGGAGCTCAAAGGGTGCCACGCTTGGTTCTGAACTGGCCTTTTCTAGTCTCGTCCTACGTGGTGTACGTGACCGGGTGGTTGGCGATCGGAAATTCCGACAACTTTGTGCGACCGCGTGTACGCAGAACAAGTTTGAGCCAACATCCATCGGAAAAAATCCTAGGATTTTGTTGTCGGAATGTCCAATCAATGTCCGATTGTGTGTACGGGGCATTACTGTGAGGACTTACAGTGTTGTGGCACCAGCACCACCACCACCATCACCAAATGCCCAATTTTTCTGGCCCTGTTCAACAGGGGCATGTAATTACAATTCTTGATCTAATATTTCACAGCAGGACCCTGTGATGGCTTACTGTGTTGAGGCCACAACAACACCTAAGGCCCAAATTTCTGCTGAGTATATAGGGCAAGCCCCTACTTTCAAACATTCAACTTACAAATGACTCCTACTTGCAAACAGAAGGAGACAACAGGAAGTGAGATGAAATCTACCCCATAGGAAGGGAAATTCTCTCCTGTAAGAGTTAATATGGGAAAAACTTTTCTCCTTTCCACTGATACTTTATCACTAATCCTTGTTTTAACCCCAAATTTTCAAAAAACATTTGTCATTGGGACAAAAAGTGAGGTGAAATCTTTTAAAGATGCACAGATAGCAAAACAAATGTCACAGGGGTGATAACCCTTCCCTATGTTTTCCAAAAAGCTTAAAAAAAGATTTTTTGACTGGAGCTACACTTTAAAAATGTACCAGTTCAAAATTACAAACAGATTCTACTTAACAACAAACCTACAGTCCCTGTCTTGTTTGCACCGCCTGTATACTGCTGTTCAGAGTATAAAGGGCCTGGGGACCCCACGCCTTTCCTTTTGTTAATTTGGGTGCGGGATTCCCCTTAATGTCCATGCAGGACCCAAAGGGGCTGGTAATGGACTGGAGGGTACCCAAGCAGTTTTAAATGACTTTTTTTCCTTTAAAAATTTAATTTTGTGCAGGGACTGTTCTAAGCACTGGAAACACGCGCCACTTTACAGGCATACTATAGACACCCCCCAGGTACAATATTTAAGGGAATATTTCACTTTTTTTTTTTACTTTAAGCATCATTAAAATCACTGCTCCCGAAAAAACGGCCGTTTTTAAAAGTTTTTTTTGCATTGATACATGTCCCCTGGGGCAGGACCCGGGTCCCCAAACCCTTTTTAGGACAATACCATGCAAATTAGCCTTTAAAATGAGCACTTTTGATTTTGAACATTCGAGTCCCATAGACATCAATGGGGTTCTAACGTTCGTGGAAATTTTCGGTCCGTTCGCAGGTTCTGGTGCGAACCTAACCGGGGGGTGTTCGGCTCATGCCTAGTCACAAGTCATATTCTGCCATTATATCACATATTCTTATTGCTCCTGACTATGCTATATTTTCATGTTCTCTATGTCTAAGGCGGCTGCGACCGCAAATTTTATCCTTGTTATGCATCTTTTCGAAAACCAATAAACTTTTTGAAAAATAAAAATAATGGAGGTTTAAAGGGGCCATTTATGAACAGGCTGAATAACAGGCAGTGCAAATTTTAGATGTTTATGTATTCCATTCAAGCTGATATGCTTTCGGTCAAAGGGTGTTGAGCTGTTTTTTCCAGGTGGTTTTTATCAATATCAGTATTGCCTCAATTTAAGGTATATTATAGGGTAGGGGTGGGTACCATCATCCATATATCATAGAAATGGGTACATGGGGGCCCCTCAGAAGTGCCCCTGCAGAGCGAGAAAGGGGTTTGGACTATCTTGGTCAGGGCCGGATTTCCCACAAGGCCACCGAGGCCAGGCCTTGGGGCGGCAGTGGTACAGGGGCGGCGCCGCTCCTGCAAAGAATTCTCGGCCGCCCCCCACATTAACATAGCAGCATGTGATGCAGTGCACCCGGGTGCCAGAGAGGTGGGGGCGCTGAAGCACTAGAGTGCTCCTCTCCCTCTTCCTCCTCTCTGTGTCCAGACTGAGGCGGCTTCCTCCGCAGGTCACCGCCGCCGCTGCTGGTTTTTTCGAGGCTCAAGCCTGTCCCCCCTCCCTCCTTCTGTCAAAGGAGAGCGGCCGCCGGAGATCGGAGCGGCTGGTCTCTGTGCGGGGGGGGCGTGTTCTCCTGTGTCTCTCACTCCCGCCCAAGCCTGTCTCCATCTGTACACTTATGGGGGGGGTGTCCTGGGGGTCTGTACTAGTGAAGGGGGGGTTTGTCCTGGAATGTCTGCACTAATGGAGGGGGGTTTGTCTTGGGATGTCTGTACTAATGAAGGGGAGGGGGGTTGTCCGGGGGGGTTTGTACTAATGAAGGGGGGGTTTGCCCTGGGGGTCTGTACTAATGGAGGGGGGTTTGTCTTGGGATGTCTGTACTAATGAAGGGGAGGGGGGTTGTCCAGGGGGGTTTGTACTAATGAAGGGGGGGTTTGCCCTGGGGGTCTGTACTAATGGAGGGGGGTATGTCCTGGGGGGGTCTGTACTAATGAAGGGAGGGGTGGTTTGTCCTGGGGGGGTCTGCGCTAATGGAGGGGGTTGACCTGGGGGGGTTGTACTAATGGAGAGGGGGTTGTCCGGAGGGGGGTTGACCTGGGGGGTTTGTACTAATGGAGGGGGGTTGTCCTGGGGGGTATGTACTAATGGAGGGGGGTTGTCCTGGGGGGGTTTGTACTAATGGAGGGGGGTTGTCCTGGGTGGTATGTACTAATGGAGGGGGGTTGTCCTGGGGGGGTTTGTACTAATGGAGGGGGGGTTGTCCTGGGGGGTATGTACTAATGGAGGGGGGTTGTCCTGGGGGGGTTTGTACTAATGGAGGGGGGTTGTCCTGGGGGGGTTTGTACTAATGGAGGGGGAGTTGTCCGGAGGGGGAGTTGACCTGGGGGAGTTTGTATTAATGGAGGGGAGGTTGTCCTGGGGGGTATGTACTAATGAAGGGGGTTGTCCTGGGGGGATTTGTACTAATGGAGGGGGGTTGTCCTGGGGGGGTTTGTACTAATAGAGGGGCGTTTGTCCTGGGGGGGTCTGTACTAATGAAAGGAGGAGGGTTTGTCCAGGGGGGGGTCTTTACTAATGAAGGGAGGGGGGTTTGTCCAGGGGGGGTCTTTACTAAAGAAGGGAGGGGGGTTTG
Organism: Lithobates clamitans; assembly: GCA_037952925.1. Classification (NCBI taxonomy): domain Eukaryota; kingdom Metazoa; phylum Chordata; class Amphibia; order Anura; family Ranidae; genus Lithobates; species Lithobates clamitans. Next base: position 4,380,967 of record JBBGZY010000272.1, read on the forward strand.
TCCTGGGGGGGTCTGTACTAATGAAGGGAGGGGGGTTTGTCCTGGGGGGATCTGTACTAATGAAGGGAGGGGGGTTTGTCCTGGGGGGGGTCTGTACTATTGAAGGGAGGGGGGTTTGTCCTGGGGGGGTCTGTACTATTGAAGGGAGGGGGGTTTGTCCTGGGGGGGTCTGTACTAATGAAGGGAGGGGGGTTTGTCCTGGGGGGGTCTGTACTAATGAAGGGAGGGGGGTTTGTCCTGGGGGGGTCTGTACTAATGAAGGGAGGGGGGTTTGTCCTGGGGGGATCTGTACTAATGAAGGGAGGGGGGTTTGTCCTGGGGGGGTCTACACCCCGGGCTCCAGAGGGAGAGGACACTGCTGAGGGAAAACCATTAGAGAGAGAACCCCGCTGCCCTGCGCCACCAGAGGGAAAGCCACAAAGCCTGGTGCCATCCCTGGCCGAGAAAGGAATGCAGTCATTGCAGGAATACAGATCTGGGTGCTACCCAGTGGAGTCGCCACGGGCAATTCAGAGTGAGCTGACTCCTGATCAGAGGAACCGTTGCTGTATCGCTGGGTCAGGTGAGAGGGCCGATCGACCATTATCTACTAATGTCCATAGGAACCGCAGTCTCCGACCTGTCTCCTGTACTATGTCTGCAGTCTCTGATCATCTCCTGTACTATGTCTGCAGTCTCTGATCATCTCCTGTACTATGTCTGCAGTCTCTGATCATCTCCTGTACTATGTCTGCAGTCTCTGATCATCTCCTGTATCATGTCTGCAGTCTCTGATCATCTCCTGTATCATGTCTGCAGTCTCTGATCATCTCCTGTATCATGTCTGCAGTCTCTGATCATCTCCTGTATCATGTCTGCAGTCTCTGATCATCTCCTGTATCATGTCTGCAGTCTCTGATCGTCTCCTGTATCATGTCTGCAGTCTCTGACCGTCTCCTGTATCATGTCTGCAGTCTCTGACCGTCTCCTGTATCATGTCTGCAGTCTCTGACCGTCTCCTGTATCATGTCTGCAGTCTCTGACCGTCTCCTGTATCATGTCTGCAGTCTCTGACCGTCTCCTGTATCATGTCTGCAGTCTCTGACCGTCTCCTGTATCATGTCTGCAGTCTCTGACCGTCTCCTGTATCATGTCTGCAGTCTCTGACCGTCTCCTGTATCATGTCTGCAGTCTCTGACCGTCTCCTGTATCATGTCTGCAGTCTCTGACCGTCTCTTGTATCATGTCTGCAGTCTTTGACCGTATTTTGTCTGGGGGCTCTTTCTGGTGGTGTGTGTGTGTGTGTGTGTGTGTGTGTGTGTGTGTGTGTGTGTGTGTGTGTGTGTGGGGGGGGGGGGGCGGCATTGAAGGGCCCGGCCTTGGGGCGGCAAAGGGAGTAAATCCGGGCCTGATCCTGGTACCTCAAGATAGACTATAAAACATGGTGGAACAAAACCACATTGACAGAAATACAATCGATAGTTACAGCCTTACATTCGGCTGCAAACAATTGTACAAACAATAGGATGAAAAATTATCATATTAAGTGGGGTGCAAAGTATGATGCATCTTGGCAAATGTCCTTTACTAGTTTTGCAGCAAAAGCTGCTTCTTCAGAAGGAGCAAGTTATAAGCATCTAGTAAAATAAATTGTAATTGTGATTACAAATTCAAACCATCCTTAATATTGTTGATACATATTTCAAAACATTAAAGTTACTTTCTTTAATATTGTATACATTCAATTTTAGTTCTGAGAAGGATACGGAAACACTGCTTACCTAGACACTAGGGTAACTGGGGCAAAGTGGCAGCATATGTAGAGGCACCCGAAGGCAAATGTCCCCCACGGCGGACACAGGAGGCATCTAGGACCACTAGATATTAAATATTGTATAGTTTAAATAATATGATTCAGCTTCTGATGTTTGTCCATAGAGTGTGTGTGATACAGCCAGATAGATTGAGTAGAAAGAAATAGAGGAGAAAGGGAAGGGGGGATGGGCGGGGGAAGTGAGGGGACCCGGTATAAAAAAGGAGAGAAGGGAAGAAAGGGAAGGGGAGGAAATAGGAAAAGGAAAGAAGGAAAATTAGAGAGAGGGATGGGAAAAAAGAAAGGTGAGAGGGGGGTGGGGGAGGTGCCACATTTTGGGGAGAGTGGCACTGTGTTCAGTTAGACGTCCTCATTCTCACAAACCAAGTGCTCTTGATTGTTGTTAAGCAATTATTAGCCAAAGGTCAACATTCATCACAGCTATTGTAAAATATACCTAACTGACATTTATGAATTTTGAATATGTGTCACCAAACTTTTGAAGCTTGCATTTTTTTGTGGATATTTAGCCAGGGGTAATATGTACCTCTCAATGACTGTGGTGGGAGGCTAGATATGCAGGGACCCCATCATTTTAAAGGGAACTTCCAGATTTTGTTGAGTCACCCCATAGATACCCGCATCAACTGGGCCAGAGGTGTTGGGATGATGTCATTTTCCCCATCAATACGGGCACAATATCTTTTCCTCCACATGTTAAAAGCATGTGGCCTGGTATGGTTCAGGAGGGGGGAAACAAACGTGTGTTGCCCCCTCTCCTGGCCAGCCAGGCTACATACTTGGATAAGGGTCTGGTATGTTTTTTGGGGGGATTATAAATGGTTTTATTCCTGTTTCAAACCAGGCCCCCATCTAGGATGAGGGTCTGGCATAAATTTTTGGGGGAAACGCCATTCCTTTTCTTTATCCACTCTGCATCAGTGGTTGTTATGGTGTACTGGGAGTCTTATGGATCTTTTCTCCTAAAACATTACACCTGAAAGGCCTTACGGAAATCATAGATTCAGATGATCAGCAGTTATCTTTGTCTCCAACCAAAGAGTGACACTATATCTACTCTACTATTTTATTACTTGTCAGATTTTTCTTATGTATTATTCTTTTGTCTTTTGCTATTTATTTTTTCCTATTTATTGATTCATTGTTAAAGTTGTAGCATTTGGCATGGCTTCCTAAGGCAGTGATTCCAAACAATATATTGTAATACATGTTTTGCTCTTTTTTCCTCTGTCCAAATATTTTGAATATGACCCTTTTTGTAGAACTTTCTGTCAGAAACCATGAACCAGACCAAGACAGAAGTACAGTAAAATCACACTTGTTTATTAATAAAAATAAAAAGGTAACTAGAGTAAGCGTAGTCAAAGCAAAGCCAGAGTCCAGTAACCGGATCGGGTAGTCATCCAAGCCAAAGTTCAGTAACCAGATCGGGTAATCAGCCAAGCCAGAATTCAGTAACCAGATCGGGTAATCAGCCAGGCCAGAAGTCAGGGATTCAAGTAAAGGAACAGCAAGCAGGATAAGGAGCCAGAAGGGATGTCAGCAAAGCCAGTCTTTAAACAGGAACACAGGGGATGGTTTCTTGTGATGTGACCAAGACAAAAGCAGGAATGAAGTGAGCTGGACGTCTTTAAGTTGGTGGGACTGACGAGCATATCCACAACAGCTAGTTAACTGTGGAGAGAGAGGAGAGCTGGCAATTAGCCAAAAGCTGAGTGGCCAGCTCAGAGAAGGAAGGGCTGAGCCAGCCCTGACACTTTCATTAACCACTTGCCGACTGCCTAATGCAGATATACTGCGGCAGAATGGCACAGGCAGGCAAAATCATGTACCTGGTACGTGATCTGCCTCCCACGGGCGGGGGACACGTTGCGCCCCCCGATGCCCGAGGTGGTCGGCAGTTAGTGGTAACCCCCTTTAGGTCTAGGATACCCCCATAACCCCCCTAATAAAGTTTTTTAACCCCTTGATCACCCCCCGTCGCCAGTGTCACTAAGCGATCATTTTTCTGATCGCTGTATTAGTGTCACAGGTGATGCTAGTTAGGGAGGTAAGTATATAGGTTCGCTGTCAGTCTTTATAGTGACAGGGACCCCATATACTACCTAATAAAGGTTTTAACCCCCTGATTGCCCCCTAGTTAACCCTTTCACCAGTGATCACCATATAACTGTTACGGGTGATGCTGGTTAGTTAGTTTGTTTTTTAAAGTTTCATGGCACCTGCCGTTTATTACCTAATAAAGGTTTAACCCCCTAATCGCCCGGTGGTGATATAAGTTAAGTTTTAGGGTCAGATAAGGTCTGCATCGCCCCAGGCAGTGTCAGGTTAGCGCCAGTACCGCTAACACCCACGCACGCAGCATACACCTCCCTTAGTGGTATAGTATCTGAACGGATCAATATCTGATCTGTTTAGATCTATACTAGCGTCCCCAGCAGTTTAGGGTTCCCAAAAATGCAGTGTTAGTGGGATCAGCCCAGATACCTGCTAGCACCTGCGTTTTTCCCCTCGGCCCAACCCTGCCCAGCCCACCCAAATGCAGTATCGATCGATCACTGTCACTTACAAAACACTAAACACACATAACTGCAGCGTTCGCAGAGTGAAGCCCGTTCCCTGCGATCGCTAACAGTTTTTGTTGGTAGCGTTTTGATACAGTCGCTAACAGTCAGGAGCTTTTTTGTCTGTGAGTCTCACTAGTGTACCACTAAATTTAGAGCCCAAAATGGCAAATCAAAGGTACACTAGTGAAGAGGCCTACACGTTTCTGAGCATGACAGATAGTGAAGAGGAAGTCACTCATCTGTCAGATTCAGGCTCAGAATACGGTCCTGTAGACGACAGTGGCTCCATGACAGATAGCTCTGACGACAGAGTTGTGGTCCCTGCCAAGGTCAGGTGTACCAGACCCCAAACTTCTTCTGTCGTTGATGTGCAAGAACTGCAGGTCCCTCTTATGGAGCAGAGCAGTACTAGCGCCGCTATTCCTTCTGGTGAACTGGCAAGCACCAGCGGCCTAGTACACCCTGGTTGTACATCCAGCACTGCAGTATCACGTGGTGATGTGGCGAGTCCCAAAAGTGCAGTTCAAGCTGGCGAGGTGGCAAGCACAAATAGTGTCCCACTGCCACCAAGAAGACGAACACAGGCTCGTCATGCCCATAGTGCCCTTCCTGCTCCATTTGCCAATCCTAATTGGGAACCCACCACTTCTGCAGCACCCGTACTTCCCCCATTTACTGGCCAACCCGGCATTCAGGTGGAAACAGTTGATTTTACGCCACTTGATTTTTATTCGCTGTTTTTCACCCAAGATCTCCATAGTTCTATTGTGGACCAAAGCAATTTGTACGCTGTTCAACACATCGCCACTATTCCCCAGTCCTCCCTTGCCAGAGATTGGGGACCAATTACGGTCTCCGAATTTAAGCTCTTTCTGGGCCTTTCCCTCAAAATGGGCATAACCAAAAAGAGTGAGTTGCGGTCATATTCGTCCACTGACCCAATTCACCATGTGCCCTTGTTCTCTGCCTCCATGACCAGGGCACGATATGAGCAGATCTTGAGACCCTGAATACGTTCGGCTCTACAAAATTCGGCCCCTCGTAAACCAATTCAACCAACGTTTTGCAGACTTGTTTACTCCCCATCAAGTTGTCTGCGTTGATATGTCCCTGATTAAGTTTTCTGGCCGCTTGTCATTCAAACAGTACCTTCCCAGCAAGCATGCCAGATACGGGGTCAAGATGTATAAGCTCTGTGACAGGGCCACGGGCTAAACATGTAGCTTTATGGTTTACGAGGGAAAAGATAGTCACGTAGAGGCAACAAACTGCCCTGACTACATAGGAAGCACTGGCAAGTTTGTGTGGGACTTGGTGTCATCCTTATTCGGAAAGGGGTACCACTTGTACATGGACAATTATTACACGAGCGTGCCACTTTTTAGTCACCTTTTTTGATCATCAGATTGGAGCATGTGGCAGCGTGCAGCCTAATTGCCGGGCTTTCCCCAGCGGCTTGTAGATTCCTGTCTTAGGCTGGGGGAGAGAGCCTGCTTGCAGTGTAATAATTTGCTCGCTATGAAGTGGAGGGATAATAAGAATGTTTTCGTTCTTACCTCCCTTCATGCAGACACAACGGTTCAAATTACTACGGCGACTGGTGTTGTGGAGAAACCCCCCTGTGTCCACGAATATAACCTTAACATGGGAGGGGTGGACCTCAACGATCAGTTGTTGGCGCCATACCTAGTTGCCCATAAGGCCAGACGCTGGTACAAAAAAGTGTCTGTTTATTTATTTCAATTGGCTTTGCTGAATGCTTATGTGCTATACAAAGGTTCAGGACGGACTGGATCCTTCCTTAAATTCCAGGAAGAGATCATCAGAGCACTTCTGTTTCCAGACGGTGCTCCACCTCACCTTCCCCAAGCAAATGCAGTAAGCCGGCTGCATGAGAGGCATTTTCTTTATGTTCTCCCGAGTACCCCTACCCAATGAGCCCCCCAAAAAAGATGTTGTGTCTGCAGCAAGCGCGGATATAGGCGTGACACCCGCTATTATTGTCCCTCCTGTCCTGACAATCCTGGTCTTTGCATCAGTGAATGTTTTGAACGCTACCATACACTAGTTGGGTATTAGTGTAGAGTACAGCACCGCAGAGACTAGGACACACTTTCACAGGGTCTCCCAAGATGCCATCGCATTTTGAGATACCCGAACCTGGAAACGGTTAGTTACAAAAGTTACAGTTACAAAAAAAGTGTGAAAATAAAAAAAATAGTTGTTGTTTTATTGTTCTCTCTCTCTTCTCTCTCTATTGTTCTGCTCTTTTTTACTATATTCTATTCTGCAATGTTTTATTGTTATGTTTTTATCATGTTTGCTTTATAGGTATGAAATTTTTTTATACTTTACTGTTTACTGTGTTTTATTGTTAACCATTTTTTTGTTTTCAGGTACGCCATTCAGCTGCAGAGAGGATTTATTTATCTTGACAGCAACAGCGTTTGCTCCCACGATACATAAAGCTGTGACTCCAGCGCGGTCGGAGGTGATTTCACCACCACAGTTACATACTTCAGCATATATGCCGAAGCATGGGGGCAGCAGAGGGCAGAGGAGCGATTTGCTCCTAACTTTTGCGGGAGGATGCCCCCATGCCTCGGCATATATATATTTTAGGCACAGGTTGCGTTAAATGTTTTATTTTTTACTATTTTTTTTGTATGTGCATTGCAGGTATGGTAAGTCCTATTGCTATACTGTAATGTTACTTTGTTTTATTGTTAACCATCATTTGCTTAGCAGGTATGCAATTCAGTTGCGGTATATAAAGTGGGTGCAGCGCTATAAATTCAAAGTGATTCAAGAAAAAAGTGAACAATTATGGATATTAATATATAAACAATAAGTGTCCATCATAAATAAATCCAACAGTCCATCTTGATAGTGAGACACTGATAATCACCACGTGAATGTATAGTAAACGCAAAAGGTCAAAATAGTCCCCCGAATGATGGAAGCAAATCATGAATATTGGGCATAAAGATGGTTGATGTTATATAGGCTTTATAAGTCTGGTGGCAACCGTGCCAATCAGGAGAAAATCCAAAAATGGAAATAAAATTATATAAACAATCTTGGTGACCTTCTCAGGGGTTTCATGCAACAGATAAAGATGTGCAGATACCACCACCCATATGAAATGGAGGCTTACCGAAAAGTTGGGACCCAAAACAACGTATGCTGTATAAGTCAAGAAAGCTTAAAAGTTGCCCCCTGGCGGATGATGGGGAGATCCCAACGGTACACTGGAGTCCTAGGGATGCCTCACGGGGGTGTCTTTTCTGTGTAGAGGTTAGAGACGTCCTCCCCCGGTGTCTCCTCCTCAGTCTCTCGCCTCTCCTCTTACTGTTATAGGGCGTACACACGGTCGGACTTTGTTGGGACATTCCGACAACAAAATCCTAGGATTTTTTACGACGGATGTTGGCTCAAACTTGTTTTGTCTACACACGGTCGCACAAAGTTGTCGGAAAATCCGATCGTTCTAAACGCGGTGACGTAAAACACGTACGTCGGGACTATAAACGGGGCAGTGGCCAATAGCTTTCATCTCTTTATTTATTCTGAGCATGCGTGGCACTTTGTCCGTCGGATTTGTGTACACACGATCGGAATTTCCGACAACGGATTTTGTTGTCGGAAAATTTTATCTCCTGCTCTCCAACTTTGTGTGTCGGAAAATGCGATGGAAAATGTCCGATGGAGCCCACACACGGTCGGAATTTCCAACAACACGCTCCGAACGGACATTTTCCATCGGAAAATCCGACCGTGTGTACGGGGCATTATACTGTAATGTTACTTTGTTTTATTGTCAACAATCATTTGCCTAGCAGTTATGCAATTCAGTTGCAGCACGGATTTATTTATCTTGACAGCAACAGCGTTTGCTCCCAAGATACATAAAGCCGTGACTCCAGCGCTGTCGGAGGTGATTTCACCACCACAGTTACATACTTCAGCATATATGCCGAAGCATGGGGGCAGCAGTGGACGGAGGAGTGATTTGCTCCTAACTTTTGCAGGAGGATGCCCCCATGCTTCGGCATATATATATTTTAGGCACAGGTTGCGTTAAATGTTTTATTTTTTTACTATGTTTTTTTTTGTACTTGCTTTGCAGGTATGGTAAGTCTTACTGCTATACTGTAATGTTACTTTGTTTTATTGTCAACAATCATTTGCTTAGCAGGTATGCCATTCAGTTGCAGCGCATATTTATGTATCTTGACAGCAACAGCGTTTGCTCCCACGATACATAAAGCCGTGACTCCAGCGCTGTCGGAGGTGATTTCACCACCACAGTTACATACTTCAGCATATATCCCGAAGTATGGGGCAGCAGAGGGCGGAGGAGCGATTTGCTCCTAACTTTTGTGGGAGGATGCCCCCATGTTTCGGCATACATATACGGTGCATGTATGCCCATCATTAGAAGTAGGTGGATGAAGGGAGGTATTCTAATGGTGGGCATACCCACCGATCAATCTCTTTTTTTTCGTTCAGCCCACAGGCTGCATGAAAAAAAAGTTTACAATATATGCCCAACAAGGACCAGCAACGTACTGGTATGTTGCTGGACTTTGAGTGGTTATAACAGAATGTTGCCTGCAGGTTTAGGTATCATTTTGGGATCATTCTTTTCAGCCAGCGGTCAGCTTTCATGTAAAAGCAATCCTAATGGCTAATTAGCCTCTAGACTGCTTTTACAAGCAGTGGGAGGGAATGCCCCCCACCGTCTTCCATGTTTTTCTCTGGCTCTCCTGTCCCAACAGGGAACCTGAGAATGCAGCCGGTGATTCATCCAGCTGACCATAGAGCTGATCAGAGACCAGAATGGCTCCAAACATCTTTATGGCCTGGGCAACGAATGACACTCACATGAGTGTAGACAAATGGGCTGCACACCCCATGAAGTGTATAAAAAAACTACGAAAGACCCCCTATCGGGGCTTTAAGGCAGCCAATAAAATTCAGTAGAAGTGGTCAAAAAAGGATTCATTTTATTGGTACAAAAAATATATAATAAAAATGAGTAAATTGATTCTGACTGTTCAAGTCAGGACATGAACTGTGTGCATCATAAAAGTTACAATGGACAATACCCGTATCTAAGAACAGTACAAATTGCAATGTGTTATGAGACAACCAAAGTGTCCTTAAGGGTATAATCCCCAAAGTATAGCAAAAGACAGTGCCTAGGAATAAAAACAATGTACAATATAATATATGGGACAACAGGAATTGTTGAATCCTGACGCGTTTTGACCCTCGCTGGGTCTTCTTCAGAGGATGGGTTGTCCGCTGTGGAAATGCAAACATATATCGAACAATGGCATAAGACTCAACAATAGCAAACCCCTCTGTATACAATATAACATATCTGCGTAAATTCCATAATTACCTATCACAAGGTTCCTGGCAATACAAGATATTTAAGGTAATGTAGTTCCTCCTATGTCCTCTGTCTCCCCCGTGTCGGACCAACTCCCCAGAGGAAGGGTGGCAGACCAGATGTGCCTTACGAGGGATCACGCCTATATACCCCCCACATATGTGCAGGGGAGGGGAGGGGCCGCAAATGGCCAAAAGCTGCACCTGGAGAAATTCACGTTGGCACTAAAGACAAAAATAGAAAGTGAGGAGTCAGTTGACTCCTCAAATGTTTGAAAGTTTCCCTATCGCAGGGCATTATAGTGGGTCCATGGGTATGCAGGGAGACATATGCAGAAAGTGGAAAGAAGAAAGGAAATAAAAGGAAATAAAGGGGAAGGGAAAGGGGGGGAAAAAGGAAAAAGGTGGGGAGGGAGGACGGTAGGGGAAGGGGAAAAAAAAAAAAAACAAGAACAAATAGGAGGGGGAGGGGTTGAGTTGGGGGAGGGGAAGAAGGGGAGGGAAAAAAGAGGGGGGGAAGAGGGAGAGAAAGGGGAAAAAGGAAAGAAAAGAAAGTGTAAGGGAAGTGTGAAAAAGTGAATGAATATAAATGCAAGAAAAACCAGTGAACCACGCAGGGTGAAAAAAATGTGTGACAGTAAGTGAGAAGAATAGACGAACAAACAGCAAAGACCCTGCTGCCCATCAAGGACCATATGGTGGTAAGAATATTGAATGGAAAGCAATGAGGTAGCAGCACCACAGGGGAAAAAAAAAAAGGAGTGAAAAAAAGAGAAGTGAAAAAAGGGGGGGATTGGGAGTGATAGGTGGGGACGGTGGTGCGCAGTGGAGGGGGGGGAAGAGGAGGGGAAAGAGGTGGTGGATGGGGGGAAAGGGGGGGAGAGAGGAAAGGGGGGGAAAGAAGGAGGAAAGGGGGGGGTTGTTAGGGATGGGGAGTGAGGTATGGACAGGGTGGGAGCGGAGTGTACGGTGATATGGGGAAAGGGAATGTGAAATAGGTGGACTGGAAGGTGAAAACACAAGATGAACACAACCCTCAACCAAACAAACAGCAGCCAAATGTGTGAAAAACTATGATAAAGTGCATGGGTGATCAAGGAACTGTTTACCCAATTAGGCGAACCAAAATGGTTAGGTATGGTGTTCCTGGTTCTAAAAAGTTGAAATACAGAAAGTCAATCTTAACAGAATAAAGAGATATATAAGGGAAGATGCTAGGAAGCATATCAAATGTACTTACCAATCACTTAGATCGGTGGGTGCATAGCCAGGTATCAAGCAGTTTGAAAAGATTCAGTAGCCTTCCCTTAAAGCTTGATGCATTTATAGGGGAGACACTTGGGCCCTGCGTCTCCTGTATATGCCCACCAGGTGTCAGCACCTGGTCTTGGGCGCCTCTTGCCTGCCAGCGGCGTCCCGGATCCCTTCCGGATGCCGTGTTCACGTGCACGCGACCTAGAGCGCGTGTGCATGACGTAGCGGCGCCTGCGCAGTTGCGGCGGAAGGGACGGGAGCCCGAGAGTCTACACTCCTCCTGAACGCCGGGGGGGTCACGTTGGAGCGCACAGCTGTGCTGCTCTTCCCCAGTGTGGGGGGGGAGGAGGGACGAATGTGTCAGTATGCCTGCACCTGATGGGAGTTAGTCATATGACACTCCCTATAAATGCATCAAGCTTTAAGGGAAGGCTACTGAATCTTTTCAAACTGCTTGATACCTGGCTATGCACCCACCGATCTAAGTGATTGGTAAGTACATTTGATATGCTTCCTAGCATCTTCCCTTATATATCTCTTTATTCTGTTAAGATTGACTTTCTGTATTTCAACTTTTTAGAACCAGGAACACCATACATAACCATTTTGGTTCGCCTAATTGGGTAAACAGTTCCTTGATCACCCATGCACTTTAGTTTTTTCACACATTTGGCTGCTGTTTGTTTGGTTGAGGGTTGTGTTCATCTTGTGTTTTCACCTTCCAGTCCACCTATTTCACATTCCCTTTCCCCATATCACTGTACACTCCGCTCCCACCCTGTCCATACCTCACTCCCCATCCCTAACAACCCCCCCCCTTTCCCCCTTCTTTCCACCCTTTCCTCTCCCCCCCCCCCTCCACTGCGCACCACAGTCCCCACCTATCACTCCCAATCCCCCCCTTTTTTCACTTCTCTTTTTTTCACTCCTTTTTACTGTCACACATTTTTTTCACCCTGCGTGGTTCACTGGTTTTTCTTGCATTTATATTCATTCACTTTTTCACACTTCCCTTACACTTTCTTTTCTTTCCTTTTTCCCCTTTCTCTCCCTCTTCCCCCCTCTTTTTTCCCTCCCCTTCTTCCCCTCCCCCTACTCAACCCCTCCCCCTCCTGTTTGTTCTTGTTTTTTTTTTCCCCTTCCCCTACCGTCCTCCCTCCCCACCTTTTTTCCTTTTTCCCCCTTTCCCTTCCCCTTTATTTCCTTTTTTTTCCTTTCTTCTTTCCACTTTCTGCATATGTCTCCCTGCATACCCATGGACCCACTATAATGCCCTGCGATAGGGAAACTTTCAAACATTTGAGGAGTCAACTGACTCCTCACTTTCTATTTTTGTCTTTAGTGCCAACGTGAATTTCTCCAGGTGCAGCTTTTGGCCATTTGCGGCCCCTCCCCTCCCCTGCACATATGTGGGGGGTATATAGGCGTGATCCCTCGTAAGGCACATCTGGTCTGCCACCCTTCCTCTGGGGAGTTGGCCCAACACGGGGGAGACAGAGGACATGGGAGGAACTACATTACCTTAAATATCTTGTATTGCCAGGAACCTTGTGATAGGTAATTATGGAATTTACGCAGATATGTTATATTGTATACAGAGGGGTTTGCTATTGTTGAGTCTTATGCCATTGTTCGATATATGTTTGCATTTCCACAGCGGACAACCCATCCTCTGAAGAAGACCCAGCGAGGGTCGAAACGCGTCAGGATTCAACAATTCCTGTTGTCCCATATATTATATTGTACATTGTTTTTATTCCTAGGCACTGTCTTTTGCTATACTTTGGGGATTATACCCTTAAGGACACTTTGGTTGTCTCATAACACATTGCAATTTGTACTGTTCTTAGATACGGGTATTGTCCATTGTAACTTTTATGATGCACACAGTTCATGTCCTGACTTGAACAGTCAGAATCAATTTACTCATTTTTATTATATATTTTTTGTACCAATAAAATGAATCCTTTTTTGACCACTTCTACTGAATTTTATTGGCTGCCTTAAAGCCCCGATAGGGGGTCTTTCGTAGTTTTTTTATACATCTCTATGGCCTAAGAAACCGGAAGCTACGAGCATTTCATGACTTCGCCGGATGTAAACAGCGCCATTGGGATATTGGGAAAGCATTTTATCACACTGATCTTGGTGTGGTCAGATGCTTTGAGGGCAGAGGAGAGATGTAGGGTCTAATAGACCCCAATTTTTTCAAAAAAGAGTACCTGTCACTACCCATTGCTATCATAAGGGATATTTACATTCCCTGAGATAGCAATAAAAATGATTAAAAAAATTAAAGGAACAGATTAAAAATAAGATAAAAAAGCAAAAAAATAATAAAGAAAAAAAGCCCCCCTGCTCTCGTGCAAAGGCGAATGCAAGCGTCGGTCTGGCGTCAAATGTAAACAGCAATTGCACCATGCATGTGAGGTATCACCGCGAAGGTCAGATCGAGGGCAGTAATTTTAGCAGTAGACCTCCTCTGTAAATCTAAAGTGGTAACCTGTAAAGTCTTTTAAAGGCTTTTAAATTGTGTTTAGTTTGTCACCACTGCACTGCACCGCAATTTTAAAGCATGTCATGTTTGGTATCCATGTACTCTGCCTTTGTAGAAAGTTGTAAGACCTCTTAAGGGATTTTTAAGGCAATGAATTTAAATTTTAGATAAAAATCAATTTTATTTTATCGGCATGGAGGCCAATCATCTCTGGCAATGTTTCAATCACGGAAGGTATCAGCCAAATAATAGATTACCATCTTAGACTCCACGTTATGGATTCACCCTCTTACACTAGAGACACGATCCATTTATTGCAGATTCTAGATAACTTGATCATCCCCGATTCTGCTCTTCTAGTCACCATAGACATGGAATCCCTTTACAACAGCATTCCACATGATGCAGGAGTAGCAGCCGTTGAACGCGCATTGAGGCAACGAGCAACCACTGACTGGAAGTTCAATGCCTTCATACTCCAAATGTTGGAATTTATCTTGAAACACAACACTTTCCTGTTCAGGGGCTCCCACTACCTCCAGCTACAAGGGGTGGCTATGGGGACCTGCTGCGCACCCTCATATGCCAACCTGTACCTGGGGGAGTGGGAGAAAGACTTCCTATTGGGAGAGGGATCGTCTATGTACTCTGACCACATCTGATGCATACACGATATCTTTATTATCTGGGACGGCTCTGAAGATGCACTCAAGGAATGCTTGAGTTCCATGAATCGAACAGCTTCAATCCTTTTTTCACCATGACCCCAAGGAAGTAAATTTTTTGAATATCACCATCTCTGAAGATCAGATTGGAGGACTCTCGAGCAAACTGTATAGAAAAGAGACAGCTGGCAATACACTACTACACACAGATAGTTTCCACCCAGTGCCACTAAAAAAATCCATCCCTTTCAGTCAATTTCCAAGACTCAAAAGAAATTGCAGTACACACGAGGACTTCCAGCAAGAATCCAATGAATCGACTGCCAGATTGTTGGAGAGAGGATACACAAAAACAGCTCTTAAAAAAGCATTTAATCGCGTAAAAATACTGACAGACGAAATATAATTTATCAAAAGAAAGACCCGAAGAAGGAAGACACTACAACCAGAATCATCATGAGATTTTCCAACGAACACAAACAAATAAGAAAGATCATCTCCAAGCACTGGTCAATTCTTACAGAAGATTAAATTTTAGGGAGTCTGGTTACTTCCAGACCCCAAATCACTTATAAAAAATCCGGCTCCATAGGAAATATGCTCACACAGAGCGAATATAAAGGAAGTGCAGGAAAAGATCCTTGCAAAACCTGGGGCACATATCCATGCGGATCATTTACACAGTGTGGAGTTATAGGCAGGAGAACCATGATTACTTTACCCAATAGGGGAAAATGTTCAACTACAGCAGTTGTCCACTTAATGCAATGTCAATGTGAGGCCTTCTACGTCGGGAAAACGCGACAGGAGTTTACTAAAAGAGTTGAAAAGCGCACACACACAGCATGGGCATTGGCAACCTTTATTTACCATTAGGCAGGCATGTTGCGAAACAACACAATTGCAGGATGCCCAAGGTCAATTTCACAGTCTTGGACAGACTTCACATACCCACCAAGGGGGTGACTGGAACAAGGTCCTGCTCCAGCGTGAAATGCGCTGGATCAGGTGCCTTAGGGCCACCACCCCGCCTGGTCTCAATGAAACGGAGAGCTTTAGGCCCTTCTTGGAGGGCTTTAGATCGGGTAAAACCGACTAAGGGCACTCCATCCACCTTACCTTTGCCTCTTTCCATCTTATAGGCCAGATACCCCTTCCACTTGTTTGACCTTCCCCTCAGGGGATATCACTTATTAACCCCTTACATGTATATGGGCACAAGCTAGAGATTGCTCAACCTTTGGGGGTTTCAAATTAATCATTATACATTGTATATTCTTAAAATTTATTCTGCTATTGTTTTAATAAATTTTTTGCAGTTTGCAAATTTGTCACTACAACACTCTATGGTCAGGGCCGGCATCTCCAAGCCCTACCGGGTTGAATTGTGTGATAAATCCATTATATACTGTTTTGTTATTATTCTCTTTATTAACACTATTATTATTATATTTTTCTTTATTTTTTCTACTATCAATATTATATTTCCTGTTTGGTCCGTCTCCTGTACCCTGCTGTCCCCCTCGGCACCTTTGTGGGGGTTTACCATGCGGGGGTTCATAGTGCTCCATAGGCCCTAGAGGTAGTGTTTTTAAAAGTCCTATACCTACCCGACACAGGGGGGGCCCAATTGTTATATAATACAGTGGGGCCCACCCCTTTTCCCTGCCTGGTCCTCTCTTTCAAGGCAGGGATGTCTGTGTCGGTGGTTACTAGTCCCAATCCCCCTTCCACCGTATCCATCTAGAGTGGAATAAGGGGATTCAGTGTGGTTTAATTGGACTCCTTTTTTTTACATGGCTCTAGCCTATTGTTTACTTTTTCTTTCTCCCCCCCCCCTGCCTTGTCCGCATGGTGGGACTTCTAATTCAAGAGCTTATTAGGGGGATTGGGCAGGGGAGTTCTCTATTTAGGACTCATCTACCTTGGGCACTATGTTGTGCCCCTGGTGGATAGCCGTATCATCATACAAACTAGAGTATGGGCACGGCCCTATTCCAACATGACAGCCGGCCCTTACATTACTATCCTACATTGACACTAATACGGCGCGTCGCCGTGTGCATGCACAACCAGACATGCACCATCATGGCACGCATGCGCAGGCTCTACAGCAGAGTCTGTTGCCTAGGTGACGCTCGACGTACTTATGTTGAGCACACCTGATAGCAGCAGTGTTAGGCGAACCGCACCATTGGTCAGCGCAGTGCCTTGTCTCCGCCCATATCCCGGCCCACACCACATATAGGATGCCAGAGATGGTATCTACCTAGGAACATCAGGGCGAATCTATGGTCTGGAGCTCACAAGGAACAGGATCCCCCTGTGTTGGGAGGCTAGCACTTATGGCTGGACTAACTGCTTGGGGGGGCTTGGTTGTGTGGTGTTTTCTATGGGGGTCGCTGTGGGGGTGTGTGGGGTGGGGCGCAGGGGGAGTTTGCTGTGGTGCTGGCTGCCCCCCCGCACCTCCCCCCCACGGTCGCCTCACCGCTACCCCCCACTCATTCATTCATTTTTTGCCCTATTTTTACAGACAGCCATCAGTTATCTGAGGCTGAAGGCGCCTAATACCGGGATCATTTTTTATCCAGCCGTCTTGTAGAGATATAGGACAACTTGGACCACCAGAGTTGGGGAACTTCTGTGCCCTGGCATGGGATAATACACTTACCCGCGGGATGCTCTGGGAGGACGTAAGTTATATGAGAATCCAACCAGTGCAAGAAATGTATATGTGTGTATATATATCTATAAATTGTAATATTATGATTTTTGATTTTTTAGACTGTGATGTATTTCCCTGAAGAAGACTTTTCTTTGAAAAGATATATATGTTGAAACGCGTTGGAAATTTCACTACTCTATGCCACGGTTGTCATCTATGGTGACTGTATTGGGTAGTGTGATACATTACTTCCTTTCACATACTCCTTCTTTATGCAATATCTGTATTATGATTTAATTATTATTTGATGTATATACAGATTTGTCCTTGAAATCTGAACTTTGAACATTTGTCTGTTGGATGAACTTTTTTGTAAATTTTGTATATTTTAACCTTGATCGATATAAAATAAAATTGATTTTTATCTAAAATTTAAATTCATTGCCTTAAAAATCCCTTAAGAGGTCTTACAACTTTCTACAAATGCATATGGGATGATGGCAATGACACATCCATACCACCGAGGTTATACGTATATAAATCCATGTACTCGGCCTAAGATCATATATTTTTTATTTCATTTAACATTTGGGCGATACAGTGTGTTTTAGTGCATTAAAATTTAGAAAAGTGTGTTTTTTCACAAAAAAATGCGTTTGAAAAATCGCTGCACAAATACTGTGTGAAAAAAAAAAATGAAACACCCACCATTTTAATCTGTAGGGCATTTGCTTTAAAAAATATATACGTTTGGAGGTTCAAAGAAATTTTCTTGCAAAAAAAATATATATTTTTTCATGTAAACAAAAAGTGTCAAAAGGGCTTTGTCTTCAAGTGGTTAGAAGAGTGGGTGATGTGTGACATAAGCTTCTAAATGTTGTGCATAAAATGCCAGGACAGTTCAAAACCCCCCCAAATGACCCCATTTTGGAAAGTAGACACCCCAAGCTATTTGCTGAGAGGCATGTCGAGTCCATGGAATATTTTATATTGTGACACAAGTTGCGGGGAAAAAGACAATTTTTTTTTTTTTTTTTTTTTTTTTTTTTACACAAAGTTGTCACTAAATGATATATTGCTCAAACATGCCATGGGAATATGTGAAATTACACCCCAAAATACACCCCAAAATACATTCTGTTGCTTCTCCTGAGTACCACATGTGTGAGACTTTTTGGGAGCCTAGCCGTGTACGGGACCCCGAAAACCAAGCACCGCCTTCAGCTTTCTAAGGGTGTAAATTTTTGATTTCACTCTTCACTGCCTATCACAGTTTCGGAGGCCATGGAATGCCAAGGTGGCACAAAACCCCCCAAATTACCCTATTTTGGCAAGTAGACACCCCAAGCTATTTGCTGAGAGGTATAGTGAGTATTTTGCAGGCCTCACTTTTTGTCACAAAGTTTTGAAAATTGAAAAAAGAAAAAAAAAACATTTTTTTTCTTGTCTTTCTTCATTTTCAAAAACAAATGAGAGCTGCAAAATACTCACCATGCCTCTCAGCAAATAGCTTGGGGTGTCTACTTTCCAAAATGGGGTCATTTGGGGGGGGGGGTTGTGCTATCTTGGCATTTTATGGCCTCCGAAACTGTGATAGGTAGTGAGGAATGAATCAAAAATGTACGCCCTTAGAAATCATGAAGGCGGTGATTGGTTTTCGGGGCCCTGTGTGCAGCTAGGCTCCCACACATGTGGTATCCCCATACTCAGGAGAATCAGCAGAATGTATTTTGGGTGTAATTTCACATATGCCCATGGCCTGTGTGAGCAATATAGAATTTAGTGACAACTTTGTGCAAAAAAAAAAAAGTTTGTCATTTTCCTGCAACTTGTGGCAAAATATAAAATATTCCATGGACTCAATATGCCTCTCAGCAAATAGCTTGGGGCGTCTACTTTCCAAAATGGGGTCATTTGGGGAGGTTTTGTGCCATCTTGGCATTTTTTTGGCCTTCAAAACTGTGATAGGTAGTGAGGAGTGAAATAAAAAATTTACGCCCTTAGAAATCCTGAAGGCAGTGCTTGGTTTCAGGGCCCTGTACGCAGCTAGGCTCCCAAAAAGTCCCACACATGTGGTATCTCCGTACTCAGGAGAAGCAGAAGAATGCATTTTGGGGTGTAATTCCACATATGACCATGGCATGATCATTTAGTGACAACTTTTTGTAAAAAAAATGTTATTTTTATTTTTTTTGTATCCAATCACTTGGGACAAAAAAATAATATTCAATGGGCTCAACATGCCTCTCAGCAATTTCCTTGAGGTGTCTACATTCCAAAATGGGGTCATTTGGGGGTGGGTTTGTACTGCCCTGCCATTTTAGCACCTCAAGAAATGACATAGGCAGTCATAAATTAAAAGCTGTGTAAATTCCAGAAAATGTACCCTAGTTTGTAGATGCTATAACTTTTGCGCAAACCAATAAATATACACTTATTGACATTTTTTTTACCAAAGACATGTGGCCGAATACATTTTGGCCTAAATGTATGACTAAAATTGAGTTTATTGGATTCTTTTTATAACAAAAAGTAGAAAGTATCATTTTTTTTTTTCAAAATTTTCGGTCTTTTTTCGTTTATAGCACAAAAAATAAAAACCGCAGAGGTGATCAAATACCATCAAAAGAAAGCTCTATTTGTGGGAAGAAAGGGACGCAAATTTTGTTTGGGTATTGCATGATCGCGCAGTTAGCAGTTAAAGTGACGCAGTGCCAAATTATAAAAAGTGCTCTGGTCAGGAAGGGGGTAAATCCTTCCGGGGCTGAAGTGGTTAACATAATTTTATACATCAATACAAAGGTTTAAACTGCATTTGTATATTTAGGTAGTTTATTATTTATATGTATCCCATATCTTTCTATTCTTTAGGTGATCCGTTTATGTTTAATATCAAATGTTTTATGTGGATACCAAACTGCCCCTTTTACCCTCTAGACAACTATCTCCCCCTCTTTTAATGATTATGATGTGTTTTTTATGTTGTTGACATAAGGAACTTACACATCCAAAGAACAACCCATTCTATACACACAGGAGGCTTTTTTATTTATTTGTTGCCACATAGCAGTATATTTCTTTATTGATCATAACCCTGATCTTCAGTCTCCTTCCTTCACCTTTTTTTTTTTTTTTTGCATTGTTGCAGTTTCTACGTAGCATTTGCAACAGACATAACAAATTGGTTCAGAAGGAAGGGCATTGGGTTATTGGAGAACTGGATTCACTACTTTGTTTGCTACAGCTACTATACTAAAAACAGGCTGCATCCTATTGTGAAAAATAAACCTGTGTGAAAGAAAAAAAGAAATAGAAGACTAGACAATGTTTTGAAGATACTGTAGAATACTGAAAGAGTGTTGAAATAGAATCCCAAATCTTTGTCTAGATAAAGAAAACTAGATAACAGAGATTGACGGTAGAAAATAGTGTCATGGTGTCTAGAAAGGAGGAGTGGGGGGATTTACATAAATCATAAGGAGGTAATAAATGCATGGGTTACCTTAACAATATAAAATATGTGTTTGTAAATGCAAGAAGTTTTCCAAATAAAAACAGTAAATTGCAGATTACTGAGCAAGATCATGATTTAGTAATTGAAACATGGTTTGATGACAGCTTTTGGTCTGTAACTAGGATCTTGGAAAACGGCAACTGCACAGTTAATTGGAAAATTAATGCTGAAAAATGTAATGTTATTTACCCAGGCAAGGGGAATAGCATTACCCGATGTACAGTACATCAACCACTTGAATACCAAAACCCCTTCATTGCCAAGACATTTTTCAGTGTTCGGTGCTGTGGTAGTTTGACAATTACACGGTCATAAAACTACTATACTCAAATAATAATAAGGTAATTTTTGAGACAAATAAAGGTGTCTTTTCGTGGTATTTAATAACAGCTCATATTTTTTTTAAAATAATTTTTATTATTTATTTTTTTTACCAAAAATCCTGAAAAAAACTGCTTCCCTTATTGTATGATATAAAGGGTATTAAATAAAAGAATACAGGCCAATACAAACAAATCCAAAATGGCCCCTTTTTGGAAAATAGACACCTTAAGGCAATCTAATATTTTGCCACAATTTTTGGAATTGAACAAAAATGCTGCTTAAGGTGGTAAAAACATGGATCTTGATAATGATGCACTACATACAGAACATCATTATTGTATATGAGAAAAAAATTAATTGCTAAAATAATTTGAACCACGCTCTCTCTTAAAGCAAAAAAGCTTAAATGTACTATAAAGTGCAAGTGCATAAAAATTGCATAACAAAGTCAGCAAACAATTTCATTTAATCCAAAATAAAATGTCCATAAATAACAAAATCCAGTGAATGTCCAAAATACATTTGATTCAATTCTGTACATGTGAACCTTCTTTATTCTGTGAATGGCAAGGAGTCACTGTAGGTCTTCCACCACCATCACCTGCCACACATCCTACTCACCAGAACTCCATGAGACCCATTACAGGTAGTCAAAAGAGCTGAAAAGATTATGCCAACAGAGGGATTCTCCCGGCCTCAACACCAGTCTGACAGACGTCCAATCATCAGTGGAGAATTGAAAGGAAGAAAAGGGCTTCCATAGTGAAGTAGATTATGAAATATTTTAAAGTAAAAACAAATATCCATCACAGCCAAACATCTATGTGTGAAGGAACACTGTTTGCTCTCCAGCTGCAATACAAGGACCGTATCATGCTCAAGGCACTCTATATGTTTCGTCAGCACGCTCTGACGTTATCAGGGGTCATGTGATTGGATATTGTATAGGTCATACTTAGAGGAAAGAGGTGGTGAAGGGGTTAATATACAAGTCACATATAGTGGGAGGATAGAGATGAGGGGTGACATGCTGGATAAAGAAAGCAAAGGAGTTAATATACAGGTCACAGGGATCACAAGAGCCACACAGATCAGCTCTGTACCTTGTGTCTGTGATCTCAGTTATCCAATGATGACTCAGTTCACAGCCCTTCATAGGCACAGTATTAATGGAGGGAGCACCAGAACAAATGATAGACACGTTCAAACTGATTTAGTGGTTTAAAAAAATAAGACAGCCCATGCATTTTGCAGGCAAGAAAACATTTCCACTTCATCAGGGCAGTAACATTTTGGGCTCAGGATTATCTGAACACCCTTTATCTGCAGAACTTCTAGATGTGGGATTTTACCTGGTCTTAGAAAACAGCTAGTCATCCTCTCCAGTTAACAGCACATTTTGAAAGTCTGCACTATGCAGTGCGTTTCTGCAGCATACTTCTCTACTACAACCAATAAATCAATTTGGACTCTTATGTCATTTGGTCTGGTGATCCTTCTATTTGATACATGTTTTTTTCTGTACTCACTGAGGGTAGTCCTGTCTGTTGCAAGCAGCCTAGCCTTAGACAGTGAACTCCCTGAATGTTTTTTTTCTCTCAGTACCTTATATGAAGGTTAAAGTCGCTGTGCCTCTTGGATTAACGGCACAGTGGCTACCCCATGTCTTATCTCTGCACTGCCATTTATAAACAACACTGCATAAATACTGATCTACCACTCTACCGTTCATAAGCTTATGGTAGTAATGAAGTGGTTAAGTTGACTACAGTTGAGCAAAACAAAAAATAGGAAAGAATTGTGTAAAATTGGTTAACAGACACACTTCTCAATGCATAGCTTCTGTTGCAAAAGCAAATAACATTTTAGATATACTATATGTACAAAGGGGATAAAACAATGGATTCTAAAAATAGCTCAAATAAACTGTCTTGTAATATTTGTAAACCCTTAATAATGGGTTTTAACTAAATTATAGCTCAAACATATAGTCAATGTTGCAATAAGAAAACTGCAGTGCCTGTCTACTTTACTATTATACAAATGCAACTCAAATCATATTGTACTGAATTGTATTGAACATTATTAAAAATCACCCTTCCTTTTAAATCAGCAGCTCTGTAATTTTCTATAAATACAATGCAATATGGCTACCTGGAGGTGTTCTGTACACATTCTGTGTACAGAATGTCCCCAGAAACATAATTTTCTGCTTGTGTGATTGGTTCATTGATTTTCCCAGAAGTCTGCACTAAGATACAAATCAGATTTTTGGCATCACCTGCACTAAAAATAAAAACATTTGGTCAGTAATTCCCAATAGAAAATCACATCTAAAGGGATGCAGACCCTGCAATTTTCTTCATTAGAGCCCTACAGGTGCAGCCGCTGAAACCACTCCAATACAGATGCACTTTCCACATGGACACATAGAAACACACAGTAATGTCTTCAGAATAACAAAAAGTAGGAATTTGCAACAAAGTTTGTTAAAGTCCTTCTAATGTACATAGATCACCCAGAGGGGAATGTTTTTTTCTCAACAAAAGTGAAGTTATTTGTGACAGTACCAGTCCCATTTGGTCACTGTCCTTGTTTCCCTGGATTACCTGTTTCCCGAACCAGCCAAGTTATCCATACTATGTACTTGTACCGGACTATTTCTGGGTATATTTGCCTGATGTGCCCTGGTCATTCCCTGTGATACTGACATTGGAAATAACACTGTTTTCACCGACCATACAGCACTTTGTTACTCAGATTTAAAGTGTGACTGCTGTCCCATGTTCCTATGTTACCAGGCAGTCACACTTCTCCCAGCTGGGCTTGTGGAACTATTATCGGCCCCATTGTTACCACGCCTGGCTCCTCTTTACTGTTTTTATTGTGTGATTCTAGCATGTAGAGCGGGGGCAGGGTGGAGATGGGAGGGGGATTTCTCCAACAGCCTTACTGCTGATAAGGCGGTCTACACTTCAGTAACCAAAACTGCAGTGTTTTGACACATCACAGGAAGCACCCTCATGGCTAACAGAGGACAGAATTAGAAATAGGATAACTGAGAAAAGAGGGGTAGGGGTAAGTGGCGCTCCCTATGACGGGGTATCCTGTAAGGTGTGTGTGCTTTAACCCCTACACAAATAAATTAATTAAACCATATGAAAACCTACACCTCATAATAAATATACTGTGGCATAATAAGTAAAAGTAGTGAACATATATGTGTGCCAATATCTGTATAGAAACACATATACCGCTACCATATAAAGTGACTTGAAAGTCTAATTGCAGTGGGAGAAAATGTGACCATCAAAGTCTCCCCTGCTGACCCACAATAGATAACAGCAAAAATATAAAAAACATATAAAACACTATTGGTATCTTAGCGAGTGATAGTGAGTGTCCACTCCAGCAAGTACAAAACATATATGGTGAACAAAATAAAATGTGAACATCAGTCCCATAGGAAATAAAGTAAAAAATTAATGTATAAAAAGAAAAAAATGAAAAAATGAAAACATGTGAAGCTCCAGAATAGCAAAGTGTTCATAAAAATTGTGACTCTTGTGCTAAAATTGATATCCGGTGACTTCCGTGCTCCCCCTCAAGGATCCCCACTTACCAGCTCCTCATACCTCTGCAGGGGCAATAGGCATGTAGCAGCAAAATATGAAGGGCTTCCCAGATCCAATGCAGGCATCCACACGTGTCTCCTCTGTGACCCAGCTCCAAGCAGTGGATTGTAAACCAAACTTCTTGCATCACGTCCTGGAGTACATGATCCCTCACAGCTGCAAAAGACCCAGCTGAGAATTAGAAATAGACTTGGGAAACTTAACATTAATAAATCACTGGACCAGATGGCTTGCACCCGAGGGTACTTAGGGAACTCAGTCAAGTAATTGCCAGACCATTGTTCCTAATTTTTTCTGACAGTCTATTGACTGGAATGGTACCAGCTGATTGGAGAAAAGCTAATGTAGCACCAATATTTAAAAAAGGCCCAAAATACATCCCTGGGAATTACAGACCAGATAGCCTTACATCAATAGTATGCAAGCTCTTGAAGGGTATGATAAGGGACTATATACAGGATTTTAGAAATGAAAACGGGATCATTAGCAGGAATCAGCATGGATTCCTGAAGAATCGTTCTTGCCAAACCAATCTATTAACCTTCTATAAGGAGGTGAGCTGTCATCTAGATAAAGGAAGGCCCGTAGACATGGTGTATCTGGATTTTGCAAAAGCATTTGACACAGTTCCCCATAAACGTTTACTGTACAAAGTAAGGTCCGTTAGCGTGGACCATAGGGTGAGTACATGGATTGAAAACTGGCTACAAGGGCAAGTTCAGAGCGTGGTGATAAATGGGGAGTACTCAGAATGGTCAGGGGTGAGAAGTGGTGTACCCCAGGGTTCAGTGTTAGGACCAATCCTATTTAATTTGTTCATAAACAGCCTGGAAAGTAGGGGAAACAGTTCAATCCCTATATTTGCGGACGATACTAAGCTAAGCAGGGCAATAACTTCTCCGCAGGATATGGAAACCTTGCAAGAAAATCTGAACAAATTAATGGGGTGGGCAACTACATGGCAAATGAGGTTTAATGTAGAAAAATGTAAAAATAATGCATTTGGGTGGCAAAAATATGAATGCAATATACTCACTAGGGGGAGGACCTCTGGGGGAATCAAGGATGGAAAAGGACCTGGGGGTCCTAGTAAATGATAGGCTCAGCAATGGCATGCAATGCTAAGCTGCTGCTAACAAAGCAAGCAGAATATTGGCATGCATTAAAAAGGGGATTAACTCCAGAGATAAAACGATAATTCTCCCACTCTGCAAGACTCTGATCTGGCCTCACCTGGAGTATGCTGTCCAGTTCTGGGCACCAGTCCTCAGGAAGGATGTACTGGAAATGGAGCAAGTACAGAGAAGGGCAACAAAGCTAATAAAGGGTCTGGAGGATATTAATTATGAAGAAAGGTTGCGAGCACTGAACTTATTCTCTCTGGAGAAGAGACGCTTGAGAGGGGATTTGATTTCAATTTACAAATACCATATTGGTGACCCCACAATAGGGATACAACTTTTTCGCGTAAGAGAGCTTAATAAGACATGTGGCCACTCATTAACATTAGAAAAAAGGAGGTTTAACCTTAAACTGCATAAAGGGTTCTTTAATGTAAGAGCAGCAAGGATGTAATTCCCTTCCCCTACGGGCAAGAAGTATATTTTGACCATAGTAGACTAGTAGACTATGCCACCCAATATCCAGAGGCTGTTGCTCTGGGAAATATTCATGCAGAGACTGTGGCTGGTGCCCTGCTTCAGATATTGACCAGAGTAAGTTTCCCAAGAAAAATCCTATCCAATACAGGGACGCAGTTCACGGACAAACTTACCCAGCAGTTGTGGGAGTTGTACGGGATTAAGCCTCTGTTCAGCTTCCCGTACCACCCAAAGACCAATGGGCTTTGTGAGTGGTTCAATGGCACCCTGAAGCAGATGCTTCGGATGTTCGCCTTGATATATAGGGATTGAGAACATCACCTTCCCCATCTACATTTTGTATACTGGGAGGTACCCGGGGAGGCTACAGGTTTTTCTCCCTTCGGACTGCTATATGGTAGGAAGGTACGGGGTCCCCTAGATTTGCTTCGGGAGCACTGGGAGGGTACATTGGTTGAGGAAGGGACCTCGATAGTGGCTTATGTCCTGGAATTATGGGACCGCCTTCAGAGATTGACGGCCACTGTGGGGGACAATCTGCAAGCAGCTCAAGGGAGGCAGAAAAGATGGTATGACCGGTCCACTAGAGATCGCAATTTCAGTCTAGGGCAAAAATTGTTAGAGTTGAAACCAGTTATACAGAACAAGCTCCAGACCTCATGGCGTGGACCTTATAAGATTGTAGAACAGCTCTGCAATACCACTTATGTAGTCGCCTGATGTTCAGATGAAAGGATCAAAAGAACATTTCATACGAACATGCTGAAACCTTATCAGGAAACAGAGGAAGCAGTTGCCACTACATGCACACCAGAGATGGAGGACGAAGAGAATATTCCATTCCCAGGACTGCCCGGGGAGGTAGAGTCTGAAGCAGTAATAGCTGAGAATTGGTTGGGAAAGGGGTTGGAGACCCCCCCCAAGAACAGGCCCAGCAGCTGCTCCATAAGCGTCGGGATATGTTCTCGTCCCTTCCAGGCTATACTACTACAGCTGTGCATCAGGTTGACACACCGGGACAAGCCCCCTTGAAGCAAACGGCATATCGCATCCCTGATGCTGTATGAGAAGGGATGTGGAAGGAGATCCTGGATATGTTGGATCATAGAGCCATAGAGCCTTCGAAAAGCCCTTGGGCATCTCTGGTGGTTTTAGTCCCTAAGAAAGATGGCACTACCAGGTTCTGTGTGGACTATAAGTGACTAAATGACGGGATGGTGACTGACACCTACCCCATGCCCCGTGTGGACAATCTATTGGACAGAATCATCCGGGGGTGCTTCCTCACTACCATTGATCTTTGCTAGCGCTATTGAAATTTCCCCTTGACCCAGAGGCCATCCCTAAATCTGCTTTTATCATTCCATTTGGCCTGTTCCAGTTTAGGGTCATGCCATTTGGAATTAAAAACGTGCCCGCTACCTTCCAGCAGATGGTGGATAGGTTACTGGATGGGTTGGAGGATTTTACCTGTGCCTATCTAGATGATATTGCCATATACAGTAACACCTGGAAAGAACACCTCCGCCACATAGGGATAGTATTAGATTGGATAAGGGGAGCAGGACTGACTGTTAAACCGGACAAATGCCACATCGATATGTCCGAAGTTCAGTACCTGGGGCACCGAGTGGGGTGTGGGAAACAGAGACCCAAGCCCACTAAAGTTAAAGCAGTAGCCAATTGGGTCATACTACGTACCAAGACACAAGTGTTAGCCTTTCTAGGAACTGCCGGGTACTATCATAAGTTTGTCCCTAATTATAGCGCCATCACCAAGCCCCTGACTGACATGACTCGTAAAAGTCTTCCTCAGCAAGTCCTGTGGTCCCCAGAGTGTCAGACAGCTTTCCAACAACTTAATCCAGGCAACAGCATTAGCAGCTCTTGACCTCTCCAAATGTTTTATCGTCCATGTTTGGGTTGGGAGCAGTCCTGAGTCAATTTGTTACCCAGATTTAAAGTGTGACTGCTGTCCTATGTTCTGAAGTTACCAGGTAGTCACACTTGTCCCAGCCGGGCTTGTGGAATTTTTACTGACCCCATTGTTACCATGCCCGACTCCTCTATACTGTTTGTATTATGTATTTCTAGCATGTAGACCAAGGGCAGGGTGGAGGGGGGAGGGGGATTTCTCAAACTGCCTCCCTGCTGATAAGGTGGTCTACTGTAGAAATAGAAAAGTTGAATACACCTGTGTGTCTCTTGTTACTGGAGGAGGTAAAGTTTACCCCACCCCGTGTCATTATGCAAAGAAGGGGAAATCCTGTTGAGGACGGGGGTCCATAACATTAATTTTTAAGGATTCGTTTTAGAGACTATCCCTCAAAAAATGAAACTCCTAATTTAGGACATCCCTGAAATTTGACTTAAAGTGGAGGCTTTGAGAATAATGATGGTACAATAGGGACATTTACATCTAAGCAGCTTGGAAGCTGGAAGTTGCATTTGGTGATCTTGCTTTCAAAAAATGCTATTTTTTAAAAATATTTCTTCAGTTACTTCCTGGTTTCTGGCTTAGTCAAATATTGTCATACATCCCAGAAGTCACCAGGAGGGGTGCAGGGGTTTTCTCAGCTTAAAACACCCTCCTGCCTGCATGCCTGAGCTAAGGGAAGATATATTCCAGCAAGTAAATGCTTAATTAATCATCTGCCCTTACTCAGGATGGCCAGGACAGAAATGCTGTGGGTGTTTTTTTTTAGTGATTTATTAGCAAAACATGGAGACATGGATGAAGACGTTTGCTTTGAATATTAAAAATGAACTATATATAATTTTTGGTGTGTGGTGCTCAGATGCAGTGTACTGTGTGTACTGCATTCTGTATGGGAATATGTATTAATATACCGTCTTAGAAGAAGTTTAACTACTTCAATACTGGGCACTTTCACCCCCTTCCTGCCCAGGCCAATTTTCAGCTCTCAGTGCTGACACACTTTGAATGACAATTGCGCGGTAATGCAACACTGTACCCAAATTACATTTTTATAATTTTTGAGATAGATAGAGATTTCTTTTGTGGGTATTTAATCAGCACTGTTTTTTTTTTTTTTTTGCTAAATGAAAAAAGACCAACATTTTTGAGAGAAAAAAGTTTTCCTTTGTTTCTGTTATGATATTTTGCAAACAAGTAATTTTTCATCTTCACTTATGTGTGCTGATGAGGTGGCACTGATGGGCACTGATAGGCGGCACTGATGGGGCTGCACTAATAAGCAAGGCACAGATGATCAGTGGCCTGATATTCAGTGTAAATGATGTGCTGACAGGTTTGCCTATTAATTGCTCTCCTTTACTCCCACAGACACAGTGTGGGAGGAAAGGACTGCTGATAAACGGCAAATCTATTTACATGTGATCAGCTGTAATTGGACACATCTGATCACATGCTAAAGGGCTGCTGTGATTGGCCCTTCACCCTGATCTGTGATAAACTGTGTCTGAAGGACACGGCGGTCACAGAGCACCCGATGTATGCATGCAGGAGGTGTTCAGGGGATGGGGTTCTGGGAAGACGTCTATGGATGCCTTCCCAGAACTAGACAACTGTGCGGTAGCTGTCTTATGGCCAACAAGTGGTTAACTAAACCATGCCTAGTGAACCAATAAAATGGAAAATGAGATAAAGGCACTTCAATGTATTTGTTTTGTTGAATATGAACAACGTTGTTTAATAAATGTAAATTTACAAATGTACAAATGTGTCAATCAAACAGCATGTCAAACAGCATGTCTCAATGCAGTGATTAATTGAGGTAAGTTAATAGAATATTCAAGATAGGCAAGAAGGTTTGGTTTGAAGAAAGAGCGACTGGGCATGCACCAAAACATGTCCTGTCCACTCTGACATCACTTCCGTTGCCTGGATTCCATGCTGGTCCTGACAGCATGGTTCTCCATCTTGGATCAGAGAGACAGTGTTTCCCACCATTGGTTGGCTGGAACTTCCACCTGTAGCTGTCTTTACTCCCAGGAGGCATCCCGTTGGACGTTAAGGATTCATTGATATGCCTGTTTTTCACTTCCATCCTGTTATTTTTTTAACCCTTCCTTTTCATTAAAGTCTTTTATTACTGCACTTAGAAGTGCCTTCTTCTCTGCTTTGTTTTTCCTATCGAGTGTGCTTCACAGTGCTGCTGTGGTGCATTAATCACATTTCAAGAGCCAGTCATGTACTGTTTGTTAAAGTCTACTTGTTATCCAGAGCACCCTATTCTCCATCTCCACACTCCTTGAAGTTCTATTTGAAGCATCTTTTTTCATTGCATAGAAAATTATCTTGAAACAGAAATTTAGACAACAGCATTTTACCTATCTAAGTTTTAAAAATGATCCTACCTTCTTTATAAATATTTCACCATACATTTATCGACCCCTGTCCAAGGAGGAGGCATTTTAACACTAGAATAACATCATTAAAGATTTAAATATCGACCAACACCAAAAACAAAAATATTGATTAATTTTAATTGCACTAAAAACTTTAAGTATATTTGCCCATCTAACCTCACTAAGTGTAAAACTAATAAAATATCCATGACAAGCTCTCTAGCATTATAATCTTCTTGCATGGTGATGCTTGTAAGCAAATTATTTATGCATGTATTTATTTAACTCAGCAGTTCCTTTCAGTTCATCTGCTGATTTCAGCAACTACCAGGCATAGGCAATTAAATAATCAGTGTCTATGAATCACTAGTTCTTTTCCCACTGGTTCAGTGTCTGTTCCCTCACAAAACCCTCACCTTCTCCTCTATCACTTCACAGGGGAAAAAAATAGCATGGAAAGGAGTCTAAATTGGTCACACTGATGTATTCTAATTTCAGCTATTTTATTTAGTGGACTGACATTTTCTCTGATGAACTTTGATGATTCAGATCTGAAAGAAGATAACAGAGTCTTTGGTAATGCCAAGTTTTGGTGTGATCTGTTACTGAGAAATATGATTCTGTCCTCATATATCCCCCAACAAGGCAGTCAAAGAAGATAATGACTGTACTTGCAGGATATGATCTTGGCTATTTTGATAAATGCCTATTAATGACAACTTTTTACCATATTTAATTTTTTTCTTGGAAAAAATGAAAAGTTGTAACTTTGTATTAAAGTAAACCTGCTATGAGAGAAACATGCAGGCTATCATTGCTGACCTCCTACTGAGAATTCTGCTTAACTGGCAGTTGAGCAGGCCAACTAGTTTTAATACTTTCTGAGTCGCATCCAATTTTCATAGCAGGTGGATGAGTCCGGCTCGGTTCACATATCTCCGTTACAGCTGCGAAGCACACTGCACAGAAACGCTGTGCGACTTTGGCTCCGTTTCAGACATAGATTCGGCCCTGATTTCTCCCTGAAATGGAGAACAGGGATGCACAGCGCTCCTGTGCGATCCACAGCCAGTTCCAGTGTGGACTGAGCCTAAAGCTCAGGAAAGTCACAGGAAAGTCAGATCTCCTTATTTCTTCAGGATCAGTGAACCTGAATAATGCTATTAAGGGGTTAGCACGATAGCCAGGCAGTAAGCATCTTTAAAATGAGAGGACATTAATGGCAGCAGCCTCTGTATGGTCCTATTTACACATATAATATATTGAGCCAAATAGACAGATGTGGACCTTGAAAGTGCACAGTCTTTGCCCCTCTACTGAACACACATCTACTGTATTTCTCAGAACTTAGTGCATCTTTATTGGTTGTTCCAAGTAGTAAGATATTGCCACACATATAAATATAAGATTTTGTTGTGCCCATGTTCAGTTCACAAACAATTTTGCAAATATTGCTCAAGATTTGAGGTTTATGAAATTGGCAGCTAAACCATTTCAGTCTATGGGGATAAATCTTATTATTCAGGTTAGCCATTTGTAGAGCAAAAAAGCAAGCTCATGTCAAACAAGGGGCAGAAGAAGACAGGCAAACTGGTCTCCTCAGAATAAAAATGAAGGGAGGGGACTGGAGCAACTAAACTGTCAGTGTATAATCTGAGCTGTGGTCTCACACTCCTTATGGATAATGGGGGAAGCCCAAACCCTAGGACAACCCAGTGGTCTGATTTAGTCACGCTGGAGCTCCTCATGTTCCCAAACAGGGATCCACAATACCAACTCACACAGGGTCACACTAATGGCCACGAGGATCAAGCCATACACTTTTGCCCCACAGGAACATAGATATCACCAAAGATTAAGTAAAAGTTAGGCATATACACCAGTTAGGCTTATTATCCCATAATAAAACTGTCCAGCTGCTGGTAATTTTACACTATTGTATCCTCTGTCGTATCTTAATTCCTGTAGTAATTCTCCAGCTTGTGCACTTCATCTTTAGTACAATGAAGCTGTTTATCAAAGACAAATCCAGATCACCTCTCTGGAGTGCACCTTGTATATACCCAGCCTATCTTCTGTATACCCAGCCTCTCTGTATATACCCAGCCTATCTTGTATATACCCAGCCTCTCTGTATATACTCAGCCTCTCTGTATACCCAGCCTCTCTGTATATACCCAGCCTCTCTTCTGTATATACCCAGCCTCTCTTCTGTATATACCCAGCCTCTCTGTATATACCCAGCCTCTCTGTATATACCCAGCCTATCTTCTTTATACCAGGCTGGGTATATACCAGGCTCTGTATATACCCAATCTATCTTGTATATACCCAGACTCTCTGTATATACCCAGCCTCTCTTCTGTGTACCCAGCCTCTTTGTATATACCCAGCCTCTCTGTATACCCAGCCTCTCTTCTGTATATAACCAGCCTCTCTGTATATACCCAGCCTATCTTCTGTATACCCAGTCTCTGTATATACCCAGCCTCTCTTCTGTATACCCAGCCTCTCTTCTGTATACCCAGCCTCTCTGTATACCCAGCCTCTCTGTATATACCCAGCCTCTCTGTATGCCCAGCCTCTCTTCTGTATATACCCAGCCTCTCTTCTGTATATACCCAGCTTCTTTGTATATACCCAGCCTCTCTGTACACCTAGCCTCTCTTTTGTATATACCCAGCCTCTCTGTATATACCCAGCCTATCTTCTGTATACCCAGTCTCTGTATATACCCAGCCTCTCTTCTGTATACCCAGCCTCTCTGTATGCCCAGCCTCTCTTCTGTATATACCCAGCCTCTCTGTATATACCCAGCCTATCTGATGTGAATGTACAATGTATATGTAAAGTGCTGCGTAAATTGACGGCGCTATATAAGTACCTGAAATAAATAAATAAATAAATAAATAAATAATAAATATACAAGCCTCTCTGTATATACCCAGCTTCTATGTATATACCCAGCCTATCTTCTGTATACCCAGTCTCTGTATATACCCAGCCTCTCTGTATATACCCAGCCTCTCTGTATATACCAGCCTCTCTGTATATATCAGCCTCTCTGTATACCAATCTTCTCTGTATATACCCAGCCTCTCTGTGTATACCAACCTCTCTGTATACCCGTCCTCTGTATACCCAGCCTCTCTTCTTTATACCCAGCCTCTCTATTGTATATACCCAGCCTCTCTTCTGTATATACCCAGCCTCTCTTCTGTATACCCAGTCTCTCTTCTGTATATACCAGTCTTGCTGTATAAACCCAGCCTCTCTGTATATACCCAGCCTATCTTTTGTATACCCAGCCTCTCTGTATATACCCAGCCTCTCTGTATATACCATAACCTATCTTCTGTATACCAAGTCTCTGTATTTACCCAGCCTCTCTGTATACCCAGCCTCTCTGTATATACCCAGACTTTCTGTTTACACAATCCGCATCTGGTATCTGGTGGCAGGTGACGTGACAAGCTCTCTGGTGACCGCAATGTAATGAGGGGGGCTTTGGAGACCCTTATCTAATAATATATAATGATATATAATACATATACACACACACACACATGTATATCATATACATGTGTATGCCCACCCAAGCGTATGACCCTCTTTACTTCGCTGCTATGGGCTCTAGCCCCAGATCTTTTGTAGACCTAGCAATGCCCCTAGCCTGAGCCCATCCTTAATGAAGATCTATCTGTAGTTGGCCAGAGTGTTTTTTCCAAAAGTCTTGTGTTTCTGGGATTGTATAGGGTTATGTTTTGTGGCCAAGTTAGATGTTAATAAGGCAAAGTTTTAACATTATTATTAGTCAAACAAAAAAAGAAGAAGGTTCCCCTAGTGGTGGACTTTAAAGGCACATATATATATATAAATATAGGAGAAGGTATGTACTACATAAAAAAGTTATTTATTCATTTCAGAAACATCTTAAAAACATCAACAAATATGACTATAACAAACAATGAAAAGAATGCGATTTTTGCAATTATCCATATGTTGAATATTGATACCAATATCTTTGCACCCGACGCGTTTCAGAGATATTAAGCCTCCTTCTTCAGGGGTGAGTATGGATGTGAGTTATAGCAAAGGTTTATTGGTCATATGTAGGCTAGCTTCGCATTCCAAACAAAGGGTTAAAACCAGAGGCGCTGACACTGTCTGCCCATCCAGCGTGTTTCCCGATTGTGATCAGTGCGGATTAATTATCATACCCATAGTCATAGTATTTCATATGTAGCAGGTATAACTAGGTAGAGGTGTATATGGATAGGTATGACTCCTCAAGCCAGAGGAAAAAGCCCACCAATGTGGGACACAAAGAGTTTAAGACCTGAAGTTCCACTGGGGCCAGATGCGGGTCCTGATCTGGCTAATATAGAGGATTTAGGAAAGAATGGTGGAAGTGGCTGGTCTGAGTGTATGTATCCTGAGTGGTTTTTGTACATTAGGTTGGGCATCAGCTCAGACCGACAGCGTCCTGCACACAAGAGCGGACCTGCCTCTCTGTATATACCATAACCTATCTTCTGTATACCAAGTCTCTGTATTTACCCAGCCTCTCTGTATACCCAGCCTCTCTGTATATACCCAGACTTTCTGTATACACAATCCGTATCTGGTATCTGGTGGCAGGTGACGTGACAAGCTCTCTGGTGACCGCAATGTAATGAGGGGGGCTTTGGAGACCCTTATCTAATAATATATAATGATATATAATACATATACACACACATGTATATCATATACATGTGTATACCCACCCAAGCGTATGACCCTCTTTACTTCGCTGCTATGGGCTCTAGCCCCAGATCTTTTGTAGACCTAGCAATGCCCCTAGCCTGAGCCCATCCTTAATGAAGATCTATCTGTAGTTGGCCAGAGTGTTTTTTCACAAAAGTCTTGTGTTTCTGGGATTGTATAGGGTTATGTTTTGTGGCCAAGTTAGATGTTAATAAGGCAAAGCTTTAACATTATTATTAGGACAGGCAGAGAGGTGCAACAGGATTACATGAACAAAGCAAACTATCAGTTTTTTTCATATTGTGTAAACATAAAAAAATATTGATGATCATTCTCAGATTGTATAGAATAGTATTTTAATGTTTGCTATAATGCAACTGACTCTGTTCCAGGATATAATTTATATGCAACATAATCCAATTTGCATGCTAAAGCACTTTGCTTAATGTAAATGAATAAATGTCATTCTTTTTCCTGGTATAATCCATACATTTACAATGCATTAACAACTTTATAGAAAATAACAGTGGTGAAGGTCCCCATGTTGTTTTGAAAATGTTTGTAATAACTGAAGTCTATATTCTGCTGTACAACTGCTGAGTGCTGCATTTTAATTCTGGAACCTAGCAAGATATTATTAGTTTATTGATTGAAGGGTGGAGTTTGAGTCATTCTGTCATGTTCCATCTGCACCTGGAGAACGTAGGAGGATCTTTTAAACTCACTCTGTCAGTTTTGCCTGCAAAAGTTCCAACATTATTGCATTTAAAATGTGCTGACTATGAGACTTTAACAAAGCAAAAAAACAAAGGTGCATAAACCATACCAGCTTTTGAATTCTTATAAAGAAAAGGTCATCTATAAAATCTTTAACTGCATCACTACTGTCTGTTTTTACATGATGTTTTCACATTGTACTGTAATTGTCTTTGCTGTGGACCAGTTACCTATGCATATATAAAAAAAAGTAATGTTCCATTCTCCTTCTTCCCTCAGTATACGTTTCCTAACTTTAAAATTATGCAAGAAAAGTATGCAAGAATCTTGAATGTCCAATTTTGCCTAAAAAAAATGATGCAAAGACAGGTCACCTGTGAAAAAACGTACAGCTTTACTGAATTCTCCACACAACAACATCACCTGTGGCAGTCAGAGTCATACCTGAACAGTAACATGACCTTTTCAAAAGCCTGTTCTTACCATAGTGCCAGATATGCATGTTT
This sequence comes from Lithobates clamitans, assembly GCA_037952925.1. Classification (NCBI taxonomy): domain Eukaryota; kingdom Metazoa; phylum Chordata; class Amphibia; order Anura; family Ranidae; genus Lithobates; species Lithobates clamitans. Next base: position 4,417,206 of record JBBGZY010000272.1, read on the forward strand.
AAACCCAAAATCCACTTGAAAGCAAAGGAAGAAAATTTAATCGCTGGCAAGGTCAAACCACTACTAAACCACTGTCATGATGCCAGTGAAGTCCACCTAATGTAGCTTCCTTTTATGGTGTAGTAACTGTGCTGCACTGCTGCTGAATTCAGAGCAAAATTGCCACTCTCATGTAGGCTGAGTCTGCTTTTTTTTTTAGATGTGTAGTGGTTGCTCTGTATACTCACCACATTGCCAAGCTGGACAGGTTTCTCATTGAACCACAGACACAGCTTGTCAGCTCTAAACGAGGGATTTCCCCCCTCCTCTTTTTTTCTCCTCACAGACATGTTCACAGGCAAGACAGCCCACTCTGCCCTTTCCCCTGGTTTTTCATAGTCAGAGTCAAGTCGGTCTATCAAAAGAGGACTGGAGGAGTTACAAGGAATTCTGGGAGATGGAGTTTGCAGCACAGACTGCTTGATTGTAATTGACCCACACAGAACTGCACATCCCAGGAAGCACTACTGCTGGGGGGAAGTTTTACCCTAGAGGTTCGCTGGGAGGAAACCAGAGCTACTACGTGGGGACAAGAGTCTGGACGAGGGAACAGAGTTCGCCAGTCTTAGATCTGGAGAATCGCGCCTGCCACAGCCAAGGAGCCTGCGGCAGGCATGCAGAGCTAAAGGAGGATCCCAAGTGCATCCCCAGCGTGCAATGTTCCTGTGAGGAGGTGTCAATCGGGCACTCGTGCGGACCGGCACCACAGTATCTCCTCCCTGGGCCTCAGGAAATGGGAATAGGTGAGAGGGCTTCCACCCAATCCTTCCTAACCCAGAACTCTGAATTATTTCTGTTGCTCTACTTTTCCTAGTTACACCCTGCCTGGCAGTGAGCACCCTTATCCACTACCTTATAGGATTACAATACATGTTGCCTGCCAAGCCCTCCTGGATGTACTGTGTTAATCTTGTGACAGTAGATCAATAAGTACACTGCCTTAAATTCACCTGAAGTTGTAAGGGCCCCATCTGTGTTCAGGACATTAGTCACTTACAAGTGAATCCACACTGGGGGTTGATTCAGTGCACTGGGCCAGGTATTGTGGTTAAACATATCTACTGGGACTGTGGGGCTGGAGTGAAAAAGGGAGAGGATCGACAGACAAAAATAAGGTAATTTCTCTACCCTCCTCCTGCCTGGACCCATATAGCCCAATTCAATTGAGGTTGTCAGGTGCTCTATATTGGAGTAAAGGTTATATTCTCTTGACTTGTTTATTCTAATGTGCTTAGCTCTGCTCTTGGGGCCATTTCACTTAAAGGAGTCCCCTGAAAATCAAACCTGATCTTGTTTATTTTTCCTGTAACCTTTGTCCTTTGTTATACTTTAGTATACCTGATTACTGCCTTATATTACTGTGACTGTTTGTTTCATTCTCTTTAAGCAAGTGCCAGTGGGGTTGAGTCTGTTCTTGGGATTGAAGAGGCAAAGTAAGGAACCAAGAATATTCAAGCAGCTCCTGCGGGGGTCGCGCTACCTGTGGGGGATCATTCTAGTCTGTGATCAACCTCCCAAGGCAGCAACCCAACAAGCATCAACATGGATGCTATAGTCGCGGCCCAGTGGTGTGGCAAATAAAATGGGCAGAAGAAGTTGTGCGTAGTGATCAATATCCCTGGCAGTGACTGGACCAAAGAACGGGCCCATCAAGCATTGGCTGCATCAAGCCTAGGCCAGTAGATATATAAACTAGATGTGAGGGCGGATCCTAACTCCAATATGTCCTGACAGAGTGGAAGAAGGGAGTTCCTGATGCTTTACAGAAAGACATATTCAACCTAACCACAGAAGTGTGGCTAGTCCACCCAGGTGACTTGAGCTCTACCCCAGAGGGTTCAGGACGCAAGACATCCGACCCCGGGGTCGCAACTTCTAAACCAGCTGCATCCACTGAAGATTCCTCCCTCCTAGTGGCCAACTTTGGGAAGCTAGTCACGCGGCTCCTTAAAAATCCATTAGTGTCAACCAATTATGAATATCGCAAATTATGGTTCTTCTCAGGAGAAGTTCCCATACCCACAGGGGAAGAAAACTTCAATACTTGGATTGATCAAGCCCTCCAAGTGGTCAAAGAGTGGGAAGTGAGTGATGCGGTAAAGAGACAGAGGGTGGTTTAGAGTCTGCGGGCTCCAGCTTTAGATGTATTTCAGAATTTGAAATGGGACAAACCCAGTTGTTCTGTGTCTGAGTGTTTGGAAACACTTTGAGAGACTTATGGAAGAATTGAAGACTGCTCTGAGTTGATTCACCTCTTCCATCAGATCATCCAACAAGTTATAATGAAAGGTGGGATGGAAACACAAAAGCTGCCAGTAAAGCCTTAATGTTACAGGTGCCGAGGGGAGCACAGCCATTGGATCCTATCATGTTACAGCTTCGAGCCCGGAGTTCAGGTGACCTTCTCACATACTCCAAACTATTAGAGAAAAGAAGGCTCTCATCACAGCCAAGACTCAGAAACCTGAGTCCGCCAAGAGTCCCAAACAGGGTGCCACGGCCTACATCGTGCAGTGAGGGCCTGAACTAGAGATTAGTGCAGATGAAGGGTCCTGCACCCCTATTGACACTTTCACCCAAGCCATAGTTCAGTTTGCTCAAGTACAAACTACCCTACAGCAAACTTTCTGTGGAATCCAGAAAACAGTTGGGAAAGTGATGGAAGCTCATGCTATTATGCAGCAATCACTCTCAGAACTGAAACGAATTGTGTCCACCCTTGCTACCCAAAGGAGGGGTGTTGAATTGCTACCAATGTGGGGAAGTGGGACATTTCATTGCTCAGTGCCCGAATGAAGAGAACCTGACTGACCTCACAGCGGAGGTGGTGAAAGCCTTAAAGAAGCTGTCCCTTGCAAAGCCAGCGGGAAACTTCAGAGGGCCCCAGTGAAGGAGCCAATAAGGTGCCCATCTATAGTAGCTAGCTCCAAACCTAATGATGCAAAGAGACAATGGGGAAGTCCAAACATTTTGCAAAGGGCTTACGCTGTTGCCTCAGAGCAACCCAGTGCTTCGCTCCCTTTGACTCGGGCTACCCAGTATCGGGGAATCAATGCACATCAGACTCCTAGAAATCAGCAGAGACCCCAGGAGAGGCAGAATTTTCATTAGAAAGGAGTTTGGATACAAGTCACAGAACAAGCCAAAGCCCCCAGTTCCTATGAGTTCCCTGCTAAGCTAGTGGGACCGTCTCCTGTGGTGTCCATTCAAATAGAGGGAATCTACACTAGAGCCCTCCCAGATACAGGAGCTCAAGTAAACCTCCTCTATAGAGACTTCTACAATAAGCATCTCAAGCACCTACCATTGCAGAAGTTGGAAGAGTTATGCCGCGTACACACAATCTGATTTTCTGACAACAAAACCGTGGATTTTTTTTCCGAAGGATGTTAGCTCAAACTTGTCTTGCAAACACATGGTCGCACAAATGTTGTCGGAAATTCCGAACGTCTAGAACACACTGATGTACAAAGGACTTTCCGACAACAAGCTCACATCGAACATTTCCCGTTGGAAAATCCGACCGTGTGTATGCGGCATAAGAGATATGGGGCATTGGAACTCAAAAGTGATCTGCTGATCGTGGGTGCAATGCTCTGCAAGCTCCCTAGAAAATAAATAATAAATACACATTTATTTTTACCTGTGAAAAGATGTGCATTTATTTTATTTTTTCAAAAGGTAAACTTGATGACCAATGGCTAACATCTGTTTGATATTCTCAGAGTGTCACTCACTGTATCAACCATCGGGAACTATCCCAAAAGATTCCATGTCGCTGGTACGTAACCCCGTACTGCCTGGCAAAATTCTATCCTCAAAATACCCCCCTCTTTTGGAGGGGGTACAGACACACAGGCACCCTCATTCATTTTGGACATTGCAGGCCCTAACCAGCTATTAATAAAGTTTTTGAACTTATTTCACAAACCACTTGGAGTACTTATCAAACCTGACCCGGCACTAGCCTTATCATACTGCATTGAACGCTTCCCCAAGGACTGTCACAATGTATAATGCTTATACTCTTGGCTGCTAAGTCGCTCCTGACCAGACTCTGGAGGACCAGCCTGGCATCTTATCTTTGAATATACAGTATCTCACAAAAGTGAGTACACCCCTCACATTTTTGTAAATATTTTATTCTATCTTTTCATGTGACAACACTGAAGAAATGACACTTTGCTACAATGTAAAGTAGTGTAAAGAGTGTACAATTTGTATAACAGTGTACATTTGCTGTCCCCTCAAAATAACTCAACACCCAGCCATTAATGTCTAAACCGCTGGCAACAAAAGTGAGTACACCCATAAGTGAAAATGTCCAAATTGGGCCCAAAGTGTCAATATTTTGTGTTGCCACCATTATTTTCCAGCACTGGCTTACCCCTCTTGGGCATGGAGTTCACCAGAGCTTCACGGGTTGCCACTGGAGTCCTCTCCACTCCTCCATGATGACATCACGAGCTGGTGGATGTTAGACACCTTGCGCTCCTACACCTTCCATTTGAGGATGCCCTCGCAGACGCTCAATAGGATTTAGGTTTGGAGACATGCTTGGCCAGTCCATCACCTTTACCCTCAGCTTCTTTAGCAAGGCAGTGGTCGTCTTGGAGGTGTGTTTGGGGTCGTTATCATGTTGGAATACTGCCCTATGTCCCAGTCTCCGAAGGGAGGGCATCATGCTCTGCTTCAGTATGTCACGGTACATGTTGGCATTCATGGTTCCCTCAATGAACTGTAGCTCCCCAGTGCCGGCAGAACTCATGCAGCCCCAGGCCATGACACTCCCACCACTATGCTTGAATGTAGGCAAGACACACTTGTCTTTGTACTCCTCACCTGGTTGCCGCCACACACACTTGACACCTTCTAAACCAAACAAGTTTATCTTGGTCTCATCAGACCACAGGACATGGTTCCAGTAATCCATGTCCTTAGTCTGCTTGTCTTCAGCAAACTGTTTGTGGGCTTTCTTGTGCATCATCTTTAGAAGAGGCTTCTTTCTGGGACAAGAGCCATGCAGACCAATTTGATGCAATGTGCGGCATATGGTCTGAGCACTGACAGGCTGACCCCCCACCCTTCAACCTCTTCAGCAATGCTGGTAGCACTTATATGTCTATTTCCCAAAGACAACCTCTGGATATGAGGCTGAGGACGTGCACTCAACTTCTTTGGTCGACCATGGGGAGGCCTGTTCTGAGTGGAACCTGTCCTGTTAAACCGCTGTATGGTCTTGGCCACCTTGCTACAGCTCAGTATCAGGGTCTTGACAATCTTCTTATAGCCTAGGCCATCTTTATGTAGAGCAACAATTCTTTTTTTTCAAATCCTCAGAGAGTTCTTTGCCATGAGGTGCCATGGTTAACTTCCAGTGACCAATATGAGAGAGTGAGAGCAAGAACACCAAATTTAACACACCTGCTCCCCATTTGCACTTGAGACCTTGTAACACTGACGAGTCGCATGATACCGGGGAGGGAAAATGACTAATTGGGCCCAATTTGGACATTTTCACTTAGGGGTGTACTCACTTTTGTTGCCAGCGGTTTAGACATTAATGGCTGTGTGTTGTTATTTTGAGTGGACAGCCAGTTTACACTGTTATACAAGCTGTACACTCATTACTTTACATTGTAGCAAAGTGTCATTTCTTCAGTGTTGTCACATGAAAAGATAGAATAAAATATTTACAAAAATGTGAGGAGTGTACTCACTTTTGTGAGATACTGTATATACAGGCTCTGGCTCTCAGAGCCAGCTCCTCTTCCAAATTCAAAAGTCATGAAACTCTTGGATACAAACGCTTTCTTCAATACATAAATGTTATTGGATATCACATGTTGCACTTTGTTGTTGCCACTAATCTATTACCATTTTGACATCACTTTGGCATATTTTTAAGGAGATTGTATAGTTTCCCTTCACCCCATTTATTATCAACTGCCATTGTCATTATGATATAAGTTTTCTAGGGCTGGATTGCAGCCTTCTTTGATGTCCTCGGGTCCCTTATTCTCTTAAACTTAAAGTGTTACTAAAGTCAGGTCACTACATTCACTATATCTGATCTCCCACAGTACACAAAACATGGAAATGCAATATTTTAGTAAAACTAAACTGCTAAATACCTTTTCTCATCAGCAGTATATAGCAGTCTTGTGATTTTCGTCAGTTCCTTGTGAAGCTTGTAGAAGGAGTTTTCATACTGCCCTGAGCTTTCCTATGAGGCTACAGAACTCCTGACCCTCTGTCTGGACATGTCTGGACAGTGATGATTGGCCCTGTGCTGATCACATGCACTCTCCCAAGAAAAAAAAACCTCTCTAGCAATACACACCAAACTGAGCATGTTCAGCCTGACTCCAAAGGCTCTGTCTTAGTCAGACATATTTTGGAGTCAGTGGAAGAAGAGGAGGTTCTGTACATACAAGATCAAGCAGCCTTTTTACACAGGTGTAGAGGATTAACACCTTAGGTTGCACAGTGAATATAACAAGCATGCTTTACTGCATATATAGACTGATTTTACTTTTGTGGGTTTAGTAACACTTTAAACTTCTAAATTTAGGGTTTAACATCCAGTGACAGTTGGGGAGCGGTAGCAGCAGCAAATATGCCGCTCTGCTACACAGCATACAGAAATAAGCACTCTGCCTTTACTGCATATATAGACTGATTTTACTTTTGTGGGTTTAGTAACACTTTAAACTTCTAAATTTAGCCTTTAACATCCAGTGACAGTTGGGGAGCGGTAGCAGCAGCAAATATGCCACTCTGCTACACAGCATACAGAAATAAGCAGTCTGCCTTTCTTTGTATACCAACTTAAAGGAGTTGTAAAATTTTGTGGTTTTTCACCTTAACGCATTCATGCATTAAGGTGAAAAACCTTCTGTGGTGCAGCTGCCTCCAGAGCCCCCCCCCTTTTACTTACCTGAACCCAATCTTTCCATTGACGAGAATGAGCCCAGCATCTCCACTGCTGTCTTGGGTCCTCATTGGATAGATTGACTGCCGCTGCTGTCAATCAATCCAGTGACACAGGAGCCAAGGGGCGGAGCCCAGTCCTGCTGTCTGTGTGAATGAACGCAGCAACAGGACTCGGAAGCGCGCACCCCCCATGGAAAGCGGCTCTCCGTGGGGGCACTCGATGCAGGGGAGGAGCCAGGAGTACTGCCAGGGGACCCCAGAAGAGGAGGATTGGGGCCACTCTGTACAAAACCCTTACACAGAGGTGGTAAGTATAACATGTTTGTTTGTTTTTTTTTTTTTTTTTTAAACGAACCTTTACAATTACTTTAAACTTTCTACATTTCTAGAAATTGGAGGTAATTATTTTTTAATCTTTGAATAGTAATATAACAATATAGTAATATTAAAAGAGAAGTAAAGGATTTATTTATTTTTCCCCAGTCATACTTAGCTAGGTGGATGCAGCATCAGTCCAATGCTGCATCTGTCCCCCGACACCTCTACACTGAGAACCGAACATCGAACACCGCCGATCACTCGGTTTTTACAGCTCTGTGGTCGGGATGACTCGGTGCCTGGACTGAAATCGGTGAGTGCAAAACTAACTGCACTCCTGTGATCCATAGAAGTCCAGCCAAACAAGCTTTGGCTGGACTTCTCCTTTAAGAACTATTTGAATCCTGTTGCATGTTTATATAAAGCTACTGAATCGGGCAGTAGGGCATTTTGAATCTGATGCAAGACTTTTTAAAGGGCCATACCACCAGATAAGTGGTTCTAATGCTTTATTGAATTTCCCTAATTGTTTTTTTTTCTTTTTTGTAGTGAGAGTGTTTTTATCTGGGCCTCACCATCACTCTAGCTTTGATCAATCTGCAAATAATTTCCTGCTTTGTACAATTTAGGGAAAAGTGTTTTTGCCAGAAGAATCTTTAACTCTATAATCACCCAATCACTTTTAATAAGTCAATGCTGATTACTGTGTTGCAGAAACCAGGGCTCTACAGCAATCACAAATGCCCTAAAAATAGAAAATGAATAGCATGTAGAAAATAAATAAGACATTGAACTGTTCATATCAACCTATGTTCTCAGGCTGTCAGAGAGACTCCACTGACCCTCTACACATTAATTGTTTGATGTAAAACATAGTGAATATGGTGAGAATGACACATCGATCAAGCTATATTAAACTCCCAAGAATCGCATTAGAGCATCTCATTATCTTTTCCAATTATCTCATAAAATAATCTCCATTTGGTTAACAGCAAAATATTAGGGAAGGTGAGTCCAGGAATAAAGTACCTAACCAAAGAACATCAACAAGTCTGTCCTTATCTTACTACAAATGATTAATTAATGTTTATAGCAATGTCAAGACAATCCATCATTCAGTCTCATAGGCTGTCTGGGACTTTAATAGATTAACCCTGACAATGTTTGTTATCTATGGCCTGTCCATAAGCACTAGGAGAAAAGTGACAAACTGATTGCAACTTAGTTGTTAACTGAATTGATCCTCCACCGTGGCCAATTGCAAAATAAAATGATGAGGAGATTATGTGCAAAATTACTTTTATTTAACAGTGCCACAGATATGCTGTATGTGAATTGCACACAATACTACCACCAAGCTTAGTAATATTAGCACTATGTATTATAAGCCCTTGTCATTGCGTTTTCTTTTTCATAAACAACTGTTTTCCCCTGTCCTTCACTCATTTTTGCATTACAGTGCTGCTGATCTCTTGTGACATTTTTTCCTGTCTACATGCATTCACTCCTGTTTCAACTCCAATCATTGCTCAGAACCAGCATTTGGCAAGTGTCAGTTGTAAACCATGCCTGCGCAATGTGTTTTGGTGGGAGTGATTGTAGTCTTCAACAGGGGTGAATGTGTCAGTATGACATTGCAGGAGCATTACTGAGAGAGTTTTTACCTTATAATAGGAAGTACATGAACAAGGACTGTCATGGCAAGATCAAAAGGTATTCTTTAAAAAGATTCAAAACAACTTGAAATTACATTAAAGAAGCCCTGTCATGTAATAAAGGAAGGAGACATTGGATGCATGCCTCTCCTGCCTGTATTCAGTAGGATACAACAGTGATGCAAGGTCAAAAAGAGGAACCAATGAGAGCTGCAGGAGACTATGGAGATAATAGTGGTTTCCCAGCAGACTTAAGGGGATAATCTGTCTGTCAACAGAGCAGCGTTAAGAATCATTGGGGAGGGGGTCAGGATATGTGTTCATTTTCAGTCTATTATACAGATATGCTTTTTGCTCAAATGCTATTATTATGTGACAGATTCTGATCACTATGTTAAATCTTAAATGAGATTTTAGTGATTGGCTTAGACCTACTTAATGTTGCAGAGCAATAATTTTTAAATGCAGAGCAACATTTGTATGTATAAACATGAAAAATCGTAATTGATTATCTCTAAGTTGTGATAATTATATATATATATACATACATATATATATATATATATATATATATATATATATATATATATATATATATACATATATATATATATATATATATATATATATATATATATATATATATATTGATATATTGATTATCTCTAAGTTGTGATAATTATATATATATACATATATATATATATATATATATATATATATATATATATACATACATACATACATACATATATATATATATATATATATATATATATATATATATATATATATATATATATATATATATATTTATTTAATCGGTATCTCACATTTTGAGGTATCTCGCATTATGAGGAGAGACCTGGGGGTGGGGCAGGGCTCAGCTGCGAGCTGTGTGTGAATGGACAATGTCTATTCACAGAAGTGCATCTCAGGGCAGGCCTGCTTGGGTGCCCCTATAGTAAGAGGTTTGCTATTGGAGGAACTTGGCAGGGGGGAGGAGTTAGGGCCGCTGGCAGGGGACCCAAATAGAAGAGAATTAGGGCTGCTCTGTGCAAAACCATTACAACCTTTAGAATCACTTTAACTGAAAATACTGTGGATTTGAAGCTAATTGGTTACTATGTACAGCTGCTTCAAATTTTTTCTGCTCCTGTTTTAGTAAATTCCTCCCAATCTTGGCAGGTTTCTAGCCCTCAAATGCAAACAGCCAGCAGGTGTTTTTACAGACGCTGACTGAAACCCAGCTCTAGAGTCTTTATGTGATCTTTGATGAAAATAATTAACTTAACATTGAAAACAGCTAGAAAGGTTTTGGGTGGCTGGTATTAGCCCTATTCACATTGGGCCGATTTGACTTGTCAAATCGCATGCCAAATCGGAGCCTATTGCCGGCAACGGCACTGTCTGAATCGGTGTGATTCTGACTTTGCAGCACCGCACCAATTCCCAAAAGTAGTTCCTGCACTACTTTTGGCGACTTCAATAGACATCTGTGCATGAACCCACACAGATGGGTTTGCCTTTACAAAAAAAAAAAAAATAAATGCAAATTTTTTTGCAGGTAAAAAAATATGCATTATTTATTTATTTTTAGGAACCTGTAAAGCATTGCAGATCATTAGCAGATCATGGGTGGTAAGGCTCTGGTAAGGGTTCCCACTTATACAGTTTATCCTGTCAAACTGTATCCTGTCTTCCTTTTTCCATTTTAACCTCATCCTCAGTGAATGGAGATGGACATTGGAATACATAATTCTGGAGGACTTTGCTGATTTCAACTGTGCATATTGACTTGTATTTGAAGGATCAACATTGCAATATCTGTTATCCTTAGTGTATGTTACTTTTTTGTGTGATTGCATATACTTTAGCACAACTTATTTTTTATTCCACTCACTCTCACCATTTGGATATTTGATGGTTTTTGTTGCAGCCTTTTTTGTGTGTTTTTTGTGTGATTTTTGTTTTTCTAGCGCGGTATTCCATTTATTTTCTTATAGCTGAATGACGGCTACAGGGTGGGCTTACTTTGCCTGGAGAGCATCTATTGATGTTTCCCCATGATCATGCTCCCCGTGCGCTCTGTGATCGTCGAGTCAGAAGGACTCAGCTGATTACTGATCGGAGTAAAGGGCCAATCATAGGCCCCTTACCACGTGATCAACTGTCTGCCAATGACAGCTGATCACAGGATGCAAACACAAGCCGGTTATTGGCTTTTCTTTCCTCACGCTTTCCTCTCCTCATGCGTGAGGAGAGATGAAGAGAGCTAATAACCAGCTTGTGATAAAGGCACATTGGCACTGATAATCAGGGCAATGATTATCAGTGTCCTGATTATCAGTGCAGTCCCACCAGTGCTGCCAATCAGTGCTCATCAGTGCTGCCAACCAGTGCCCATCAGTGCCTCCTCATCAATGTCACATATCAGTGCCTCCCAGTGCCCATCAGTGCTGCCTATCAGTGCCGCCTTTCAGTGCAGCCTCATAAGTGCCTACCAGTGCAGCCTATCAGTGCAGCCTCATAAGCGCACATCAGTGAAAGAAAATTCCCTGTTTGCAAAACAAACTATATTTTTTTTCCAAAATTTTCAGTCTTTCTTCTTTATTTAGTAAAAAATAAACAACCCAGTGGTGATCAAATATCGCCAAAAGAAAGCTCTATTTGTGGGAAAAAAATGATAAAAATTGTATTTGATTACAGTGTTGCATGACTGCGCAATTGTCATTTAAATTGTGACAGCGTTGAAGGCTTAAAATTGGCCTGGGCAGGAAGGGGGTGAAAGTGTCCAGTAGGCAGGGGGGGAAAAAGACCAGAGTGGCCAGATTCATTTGCTCTTCAACCAGCCATCAAGCTCACTACACAGAAATTAAATAAAAAAACATACTGCATACTACATACTGCCGGAACCTGGGACAAATATATCTTTCATCCTGGACACAACCAGCAGTTATTTCTGACCTCCTGTCACTATACGTTATTGAAGATTATGGGGCTGACTCATATAAACCAGAAAAAGAAAATGAGAACAAAGGACCTGGTGGCCAATATGTTGATTGTTTACTTTCTTTTAATTTGATTCCTATCTAGAGCTATTTTATTATAAATGTACTGATTCGGATGTGCAACAAGGCATCCTTAAATATTTTATTAATTAGTGAATCTCCTCCAATTACTGTAATATTAAATAAACCACTCAAAAACCCATCAGTACTATTATCTTAAAATGCTTAAATTAGGGCTTTATATCGTCACTGAAGTCTTTGTATTTGTAGGAGAGTAAATTGCCAGTTGAAAAATGTGTTCATATTCCACGCGTAATTTAATGGTTTAAAGGTAAATGCGGCCAGGGGCATTCTCTGGTGAGAAATTGAATGCTATTGGCTAGAGTTGAAGTTAAGAATGACTCTAGTTTGTCATGTCAAAGATGAGAAATGGTATCTTGTCTTAAACTGTCTCATGAAAGCCATCCAGGTAACGAATATTAAGTATTTAACAACAGCAATTGCTCCTCAGAGACAATGCAAAATAGGAAAACATTTTATATTGACATATTCTTGTTCAACCATAAGACTCCTATATATATTTCATTCATAGGCTTTTATTTTTACTAGAATGTGCCAGAAGGGATTTTAAAACGAAAGTAATCATATATAATAAATTAACACAACTGAATTAAGTAGAGCCTTTCAACAATATAAATTCTAAATCTGGTAAACGTGCTTCGTGACTGATATAAACCTTCCTGCACCTAGAAAGCTTTTAATTAATAATACAACTACATTTCTATTTTATACATCTTTTTATTATTTCAGCAGGGTTTGTGTATTAAATTGTAAACTGTAAACAAATAAAAAAAAATAGGTTCAGAGCCTAACCACTTAACGACCAGCAACGTACCCATACATTGCTGGACTTTCAGTGGTTATATTGGGATGATGCGCAGCCGCAGGCATCATCCCAGTACCGTTTTTTAGAGCAGGCGGTTGGCTCTCTTGTAATAGCAATTGGAGTGGCTAACTAGCCACACGATTGCTATTACAAGCAGCAGGTGTTTTGAATGCTTTTAAGGGCAGGTGAGTGATTTGGGGTCTTTTAGAGTCCATAAAGAGTACCTGTCACATACCTATTGCTGTCACAAAGGATGTTTATGACAGCAATAAAAGTGATTAAACATAAATTAAAGCAACAGTGTAAAAATAAAAAATAAAATAAATAATAATCTAAAAAATATTTAAAGTGCCAACACCACCACCCCCCCGCCCATGCTAGCGCAAATGTCAGTCCTGCGCGCTCGCAAACAGTGATCGTCCCACGCACATGAGGTATTGCTGTGAACATCAGATCATGGGCAGTAGACCTCCTCTGTAAATCTAAAGTGGTTTTAAAGTGTCGCCTATGGATAGTAAAATGTACGTCATTTGTTGCCGTTCCATGGCCACGTGAAATTTTAAAGTGTGACATGTTTGGTATCTATTTATTCAACATAACTTCATCCTTTATAATTTACAGAAGATTGGGTTATGTATTGTGGTTTTTTTTTTTCATTAAAAGTCAAAAAACTGTATTTTTTCCAAAAAAATTGCCTTTGAAAAACGACTGCTCAAATAGCGTGTGACATAAAAATTTGCAACACCCACCAATTTATTCTCTAGAGCCTCTACCTTAAAAAAAATATATAATGTTTGGGTGTTTCTAACTAATTTTCTAGCAAAAAATACAGATTTTTCCATGTAAACAAAAGTGTCAAAAAGGCCCGGAGCTGCTCAAAGTGGTTGTAAGAGCAAGGAATTTTTTACCTTTAGGCTACTTTCACACTGGGACATCGGGGGCATTGGCGGTAAAACATCGCTATTTTTGTTACACCGCTCCTACAGCACTGCAAAGATGTGGCTTGCAGGACTTTTTTTACCATCCTGCCAGCGCACCACTCCAGTGTGAAAGCACTCAGGCTTTCACACTGGAGTGAGAGGAGAGGCGCTTTACAGGCGCTATGCAGGTGCTATTTTTAGCACTACAGCACCTGTAAAGCGCCTCAGTGTGAAAGCAGCCTAATGCATTCCCTGCATTAGGCACCTTTCACACTGGGGTGGTGGGGGCGTCGGCGGTACAACAGCGCTATTTTTAGCGCTGCTTTACCGTCGTTCTTGCAGCGGTATTCGACCGCTAGCGGTTCGGTTTTAACCCCCGCTGGCAGCCGAAAAAGGGTTAAATCCGCTCGTACAGTGCGGCTATAGCCGCGGTATTACCGCGGAATAGCCGCGCTGTCCCAATGATTTCAATGGGCAGGAGCGGTGAAGGAGCGGCGAATACACCGCTCCTTCACCGCTCCAAAAAAGCGGTTTGCAGGACTTTTTTCACCGCCCTGCCTGCGCACTGCTTCAGTGTAAAAGCCCTCGGGCTTTCACACTGAACAAACAGCGGAGGCTGTTTAGGGGCGGTTTTCAGGCGGTATTTTTAGCGCAATACCGCCTGAAAACCGCTCCAGTGTGAAAGGGACCAAAAGGTAAAAAATGTCCCAGTAGTCATATCACTCCCTTATCTCAGTATCAATACAGCCCTGTGTCTGTCTGCAACAGCACAGGCACTCTCCCTGCTCTAACAGGCACAAAGACAGCATCAGCAACCATTGGCTCCTGTTGCTGTTAATCAAATTGTGTGTTTATAGATACATACAGCTAAGGCTAAGCCACATTGTGTGTTTATAGATACACACAGCCTGGCTTGGGAGTGAGCCTGCAGTTGTGCCACTATACAAAGTTCCCATCCTGTCAAACAGAAACATAGAGGAGCCGAGAGTGCAAGTGGGGGACTCCAGGTAGGAGATTTGAGGCTGCTCTGTGCAATACCACTTCAAGTTTAAGTTTAAATTTACTAAATACATTGCAAGTGGATAACAACAAAAGTTTTGCAAAGTTTACAAATTGTTTCCGCAAGAAATCAGCCATAGCCTGTCCCCTGTCAGTGTGTGAAAGCGTGGGTCTCTTTGCAGAGATCAGACACCCCTCATCAAGGATTGGGTTTTATGGTAATCAATTGCTCTAAAAGGAAATGTGTTGACTATAATATTGACACATAATTCAACAATTACTTTAGCAATGCATTCATTGTTCCCAACAGCTAATACAAATATAATCATGGTAAATTTTCATATGTTTTATTATTTATTTGGCTTGTGTACTGTATTTCATGTTTTATGATTTATTTGGCTTGTGTACTGTATTTTATGTTTTATGATTTATTTGGCTTGTGTGCAAATGGTTACACTAAATATGTCCTTTTTTCACTGTTATGTGCCTTCTTTTAAATCAAGACTTCTCAGAACAAATTTAAGGAAACCTTTGCATGGTTATAATTTATCTTCTGCTTTTTATCCAGCAACTATTTTAGTATGAACGGCAACTTTGACCAAACTTGTCATGTACATGGAAAGTGTCATTGTGACCCATGTAAATGAAAAGAATGGCACACGTTCACTGCCCTTTAACAGCACCACTTATCTTCAATATTGCTTTAGACCATCAAAGGCCTTTGTAGCATCCTTCTTATCATTTTTTTTTTTTTACTAAAGTAACCACTGAAACAGCAAAGCTGACATTCTGAGAAAGACAAAGTATATATATAAATATTTAAAAGTTCAGTTGACTTAAAAATACAACTTTTGTTTGTGTAAAGGTTTCTAACACCATTTTAAATGTGCATTGTAAATAATTTTTTTTTTGTACCCATTTATAGATAATAAATAGTAACACTTAGGGGTCTATTTATATAAAAAATGCACATAGGTATTTATCCAGTGAAACTGCATGTGCATTCCTTCTGTGGGGACTTGTAGGCAGGAGTTAACTTGTTGCCCTTAGAATTCTTCTTTAAACTCTTTTAGGAAGTGAGGCAAGTTTACATCTTTCCTGGCTGAATCATTTAAAAAATGTACGTGGAATATAACCAGTGTTCTTTTGGCTGTTGGGAAGGGCAAAGCCTAATATAAGGAAGACCGCAGGATGGATATCCCTTCTGCTGGCACAAGAAAGGTACATTACCATGAAAAAAAAAAAAAATGTTCTATTTATGGAAGTAAGAGAATGTTCTTGTTTGAACTGTAATTATGGACGCCTTACAAGTAACGAAATGGAGTGGTATAAAGTCAGTGGCTACTGTCAAGTGAGTAAAGTGGATTCCTGTTACCATAGTTACATAGTTAGTCTGGTTAAAAAAAGTTACCACAGTTACATAGGGGGTCATTTACTATAGCGCTATGGCGCTAATTTGTGAAAATTGCCGCGAATTAGCGCTAATTCGCGGCAATTTAGCGCAAATTAGCGCTAATGGCGCTAATTCGCGCTAAAACGGTATTCACTATAGCGCTGGTGAGAAAATACTCCCAAAATCGAATTTACTATAGCTCCCTGAAACTAAATAGTGCCCAAACCCTTACTCTGCTAAAACCTAGAGAATTGCACATGGAAATAATGTTTAGAGCATGATATAATTGCCTAAATGGTACTGAAATATGCGGTATATTATTTAAAGATTATCTGCTTTTAAACTGTGTGAAAAAGTGATTTCTACACTGAAATATCTTTAAAAGTCTGAAAAGTGAAAAATTCCCCGTTTTGGACAACTAGGTGCCAACACAACTGAGCATGCTCAGACCTGAAAATAACTCTCATTTTAACTCAAGTGTCTTTTTTACCTGGAGCTATAGTAAATACCAAAATGAGAGCTAATTAGAGAGCATTTTTTGGGAGTTAAAATCTGCTCTAATGTAGTCCAAATGAAGTTTCAGTCATTGATTCTAATGGAACAATTCTAACTTTCACAAAAAAACCTTTTAATGTTGAGGTGAAATGTATCTTTCCGTGAAATAAATTTTCCTTTGCAACATTGTTGCTTCTACTTAAAATATTTTGATTTTAAGAATGCTACAATGTGGAATGTTTTGATGTTTTGGTCATATATATTTTTTTCTGTCACTTTTACTTTTTACTCTTCATCTCACAACAATCTTTACCCAAACTCACACAGGTGTCCTTACAATCCACAAACAATTCCATTGCTGATGAAAATTTAAAATGAATCCCAATTTTTTGTGCTTTTTATTATTTCCAAATATTCATAATTTGAGCCCAAAAAATGTGATATGTGTACCAACACCAGAAATCAAAATGTAATCCCAAAAAATTTGAGGGTAATATTCTACTCTCACCCACAAAAAAACACCAAATATCACAGAATAAATCAAGAAGAATAACTCTTGAGTAATGTAATTCCATCACCTGTATGTCCATAGACATGCAGTATTTATGTGTTTTTATGTGTATTTATGTGTAGCTATGTGTAGGAGGGTCTCACACGTGGCAGCTCTGTGGCTTAGAGGTTAGAACTTCTGCTTCGTATCTCTGAGGGTCTGGGTTCAAATCCCAACCATGTTACTTCATGTAGAGAAGTTGTCTCATCTTTCAGGTCCTATAACTATGTCTAATTGTAGTAGTTATGTGTAGGAGGGTTCCACCACCATTGTAAGTCTTTTCCAGATACACTATATAGCCAAAAGTATTGGGACGCCTGCCTTTACAAACACATGAACTTTAATGGCAGCCCAGTCTTAGTCCGTAGGGTTAAAATTTGATCTGGCCCACCCTTTGCAGCTAGAACAGCTTCTGGGAAGGCTGTCCACAACGTTTAGTCTGCCTATGGGAATGTTTGATCATTCTTCCAGAAGTGCATTTGTGAGGCCAGGCACTGATGTTGGATGAGAAGGCCTGGCTTGCAGTCTCTACTCTAATTCAGCCAAAGGGTGTTCTATCGGGTTGAGGCCAGGACTCTGTGCAGGCCAGTCAAGTTTCTCCACCCCAAACTTGCTCATCCATGTCTTTATGGACCTTGCTTTGTGTACTGGTGTGCAGTCATGTTGGAACAGGAAGGGGCTTTCCCCAAACTGTCCCCACAAAGTTGGGAGCATGAAATTGTCCAAAATGTCTTGGTATGCTGACGCCTTAAGAGTTCCCTTATCTGAAACTAAGAGGCCAAGCCCAACCCCTGAAAAACAACCCCGCACCATAATCCCCCTCCACCAAATCATTTGGACCAGTGCACAAAGCAAGGTCCATAAAGACATGGATGAGTGATTTTGGGGTGGAGGAACTTGACTGGCCTGCACAGAGTCCTGACCTCAACACAACAGAACACCTTGGGGATAAATTAGAGAGGAGACTGTAGGTCAGGCCTTCTCCTCCAACATCAGTGCCTGACCTCACAAATGCACTTGGAAGAATGGTCAAACATTCCCATAGATACACTCCTAAACCTTGTGGACAAGAAGAGTTGAAGCTGTTATAGCTGCAAAGGGTGGGCCAAATGAGTTTTGAACCCAATACTAATACTGGGATGCCATTACAGTTCATGTGTGTTTAAAGGCAGGCATCCCAATACTTAGGCCAATATATTGTATATTGCTTGTGACACTGAGCATGGCTATGGACTTAGGGCTGGTTCACACCACAGAGATGCAGAGGCCATGCTTGGGGCTGCCTGGTGGCTAAGTGGGTAGCAATTCTATCTAGCAGCACCTGGGATGTTGGTTCAATTCCCCAACATGCTAATGCTTGTGTTGAAGTTTATATGTTCTCCCTGTGTGGGTTTCTCACCACAATCTAAAGACATGCTGGCACCTTATTTGTCTCCTGTCGAAATAGGTTCTAATGTAAGAAAGTTAATTTTGGACTTTATATTGGAAGCTCATTGCAGCCGGGGACTGATGTCAATGTTTGTTAGCACTAATCATGCCTAGGGACTTGGACATTTCAAATTTTAGGGTTTACACTGCACAGGTACATATGCTTAGAAAACTGTTGCTTTGTTTATGTGGATGCAAATGGACTTTGATCTTTGTCCTGTAGTTGGAGATTTGATGCACATAGCCAAGGCTAACACAGTTGCAAATACTATTATGTGTTCCTGCTCATCAGGTGCAATCACTTTAGACATACATGAAGAGACAGATTGAAAGATACTGGTGGGCGTGTACTTCTATTGGATGTGTCAGTGTGCTAACAATACAACCTCTCTTATATAAAGGCCTGCAGTAGGGGGGTTCATTTGGCCTGAGAAGGTCAGGTTTTTTGTTGTGAGGGAGAAGGAATGATATTGGGAGATTTGATGAAATTCTTGTGCATTTTTTCAATCAAAAGTGGGTTTATGTGGCCATGCTGTCAATGTTGTGTGTGTATTGTTCCTGTCTGATCATGCAAACATCATTTGGAAGCATCTGCTGACCTACTATTTTTGATTTTGTTTAATCGTGTACACCGCAATGCAGCTTCCAGCAGAACATGGTCATCAATGTATGTATTTGTGGATTGTGGGCTGGTGGTGGGTGTTTTGAATAAGTCTTTTGCAATATTATGTTGGAATGCTTTGTAAGAATGACTGTTAAGTATGTTTCTATAATCTTGCAGATAATAATGTGATGCGTTGCCCGCTATACACTGAAATTAAAGCTGTGTCCACTCTAAGGTTTTGTCTAGTTTTAGATTGTAAGCTCCTATGAGCAGGGCCCTTAAAATTCCGTTGCTAAATGTAGCACCATATATCCTGTCCAAATTTTTTTGAAGCTAGTAAATGTAAATTTTATTTTTTTTCTGCTGGTAAAATAAAAGTACATTGAGCTTTTGTTGTGGGGGGTGTGTGTGTGTGTTTTTTTTTTTTTTTTTTTTTCCTTCTACTTTTCTTTCTCTTTAGTTTTTGTGGTTGGTGGTTTTGGAAAAGTGCAATATCTCTTTTATATTTTATTTCAATATGTATTTGTGCACCAAAAAACTAATCTCTTTGCCCTGGTTCACATGCTATTTTGAAATTGCGCTACTTGAAGTAGCACGATTTCAAAGTAGCAAGGTCAGTGTGATTTCAGGTGGCTTCATACACAAATGTCTATTGAAGTCGCACCTGAAATCGGCAAAAGTAGTGCAGGAACTACTTTAGCAAATTGATGCAGTGCCACAAACAAATGTTGCATCGATTGGAACAGTGCCATTGCCAATAGTCATGCGATTTGATCTCTCAAATCGCATGACCAATCGCTCCAATGTAAACCTAGGCTTCTGCACAACTGCAAGTTATATATAAAGATTCCACCTTTATCATTAATGGCTGTGGAGAATTGCAGGTAATGAATTCAGCTGGTGGATAGGCAGTGTTTGAATGTGTCAGCTCTGGTTCACATTGGTGTGATTTGACATGTCAAATCTGTGGCAATTGCACTGTTCTAATTGGTGCGATTTGTATTGATATTGGTGCAGAAACCTGCACTGATGTCTCTGATGTTGCCCCCACAGTCGGGATTGACATGCAGGAATGAAATTGTGGGAGTTCAGCTGAACGCTTTCCTCCTGCTGTCAGTGTGAACCTGGGCTCAAACTGGGCCTTTTGCCTTTGTAATTCACCTGCTGCTAACCCAGGGACACCATTTCTTATCAAACTCCCTTAAGTTTACCTTCAAATATATGTAGAAATACAGATTTGCATATCTGAAAATAAAAAATACTAATCATGGTTGAGATCAAATATTCGCAGCTGCAATCAAAAGCGTGGTTTCACCTTCTGACCTGGAAATTAGTCGTATGCACCCGGAAGTTCCTGTGCTGGTCAGGATCTCCATCTAGGTGGACATGGCGAGGTTTTTTTTAGCAGAGAGGAGGTGCTGCTCATTGGCCGGGTAAGTGTAGGATATGTACTTGTACTTAATCAATGCGGGGGGTGGATGTCATAGTTAGATTTGCTGTGGGTGGGGTTCATTGATTTGTTTGGCATCACCACACATTTGCTTCCGTCCCATGTGCACACATCACTTCCTGCATTTGTTCTGCTGATGTAAATCAGTAAGGACTATGCAAGTATAAATGAGAGCTCCTTTTATTAAAATATATATGACTTGTTTCACAGCTGGGCGAATTTTCCAGCAAATTTGGACCTCTGAGTTGCATGACAAGTTGTATCCCATGATTCTCAATGACAACCATTCATATCTGTGCTACTTTAAGTCGCACCAACTTCAAAGTAGTCCCTGTACTACTTTGGTGTAACTTGAGGTATATCGGGTACAATATTACACAGGCATTCCCAGAAGTTGGGGCCAAGTTGCAGCGGCAAAGTGGCAGCAAAATAGTGTGACTTTCAGGTCGCAGCAGTGTGAATGAGATTCAAGGATAGCACCTTTGAATTTGGCCCTATTGTCACTTGTGCATCCTGAAGGTGTAGCAAATTCGTCCCTGCACTACCTTGGTTTGACTTTGATGCAATTTGAGGTCCATACACCACAAGATTACACAGACATTGCTTCAAGTCATGACAGAGCTGTGCAATTTTAAGGTCGCACAAGTGCAAATGGGGCCTTATTCAAAGGTGTTATCAATTAACCGCATTAGGTTACTTTCACACTCGGGTGACTTTTCATGGAGCTTTGGACCTCAGAATCACATGAAAAGTTGTCCCCCTTGATTTCCATGCATATTTATTAGAGCTGCACGATTAATTGTCATCGTGATTTTTTTCCCCTTTACGATCTTGAAAAAAGAGTTTCACGATTCTTGCTATGCAAAGAACTCTCTCTGCTCTTCTGAAGCCACAGCCGAAAAACCAGGAAGTCTGCCAAGAATTAGAACATTCTTTATCAGTGAAAGAATGTAACAATTTGTCAATTAAATAGAATTCTGTGTAAGTGAGGAAAGTTTAACTACTTAAACACTAAACATTTTTCTGACATTTGTTGGTTTCAGGTTAAAATCATTTTTTTTTTGCTAGAAAATTACTTAAAACCCCCCAACATTATATATATATTTTTAGTAGAGACCCTAGAGAATAAAATGGTGGTTGTTACAATTTTTTATGTCACACTGTATTTGCGCCTTTCAAATGCAATTCTTTTTGGAAAAAAGTACTTTAATGAATTAAAAAAAAAAAGTAAAGTTAGCCCAATTTTTTGTGGGATAATGTGAAAGATTTTACGTCACGCGAATCGTGATCTTTTTATTCTAAGCAAGAAAATTGTGATTCTCATTTTGACCAGAACCGTGCAGCTCTAATATCTATGCAACTTCACCCATGTTCACATAGGTCTGAATTGACATGTCAAATTGCAGGCCAAATCGGCGCCTATTGATGGCAATGGAACTGTCCGAATTGGTGTGACGCCACAACGATTCCCAAAAGTAGTTCCTGCACTACTTTGGGCGACTTCAGGGGGCGATTTCTTACCTCCCAACTTTTTGAGATGGGTATAAGGGACACCTATTAGCAAAAGTAGGTAGGCATAGGACACCTTCTTAAAGGAGAACAGTTGGGACCTATGTGATTTCACTAGACATCTGTGCAGGAAAGTGCACTGATGTCTCTGAAATCGCTGACAAAGTCGGGCTGAGTCACACTTGTGCGACTTTGGACATCAGCGTCGTATGACAAGTCATACCCCATGATTTTTAATGTGTACCATTCATATCTGTGTGACTTCAAGTAACACTGACTTCAACATAGTCCCTGTACTACTTTGGTCTGACTTTGATGCGAGTTGAGGTCCATAGACCTCAAGTTTACACAGGCATTCCCTGGAATTGCGGCAAAATTGCTGATGCAAAATCATGGGAAAGTTGTGTGTCTTTCCCTGCGACTCCTGCGTCCATAGACCTCAAGATTACACAGGCATTGCTTAAAGTCGCATTTAAATCTCGCAACTTTCAGGTCGCACAAGTGTGAAAGGTGCCTAAGTCACTGTGCTGAGTACTATTTTATACCTAGAATATAAAGTAGTTCCACCATCAAACACTAGTAAACATATGTTCTCAATATAATTGTGCTCAAATGGCTGAAAATCACACAGATGGTATCACCTACGGAAAGCTTGCATTGTACTCAGCAGCATATGCTGAAAAGAGGCTAATGCCTATTAGCCAATGCCACATCGGCACGAGCATGGTTGCTACTATAATATTAATGCCTGAAATGCAAAACATTATTGTATTGAATCAAACATTAGTAAATGTATTTTCTCTGTAGGTAAGTGCTCAGCTCTGTAGCATAGTATACAAACCCTAAAATTTATTGTATGGTATATAAACCATCAAACACTAGTAAAAGTATTTTGTATATATAATTGTGCTCAGCCCAATAGGCTAGCAGTTAGCACCTCTACCTTCAAAAATTCAGGTATTGAAAGACTCATGGGTTCAAATCCCACAGAAGAATCCTAAAAGATTACTATTGGTGGAGAAAAGGAGAATTACTGTTAGCCAGTTAGCCAATTAGCCAAAGCAGCATACAGTGAATGCCAAGTAGCCAATACACTTTAATGTGGTTGATATTATTGTATTAACTCTTCAAATGCTTGCAATGGTATGTAAGTATTCACTAATATTATGGTGTGAATCTCCAAACACCACAAACTAGCTAACAAGCAGTTCACATTTGATAAACTTTATTGTATAGTATATAACACATCAAACACTAGTAAAAGTATTTTGTATGTATAATTGTGCTCAGCCCAATAGGCTAGCAGTTAGCACCTCTACCTTCAAACATTCAGGTATTGAAAGACTCATGGGTTCAAATCCCACAGAAAAATCCTGAAAGATTGCATTGGTGGGAAAAGGAGAGTGCCAGTTTGCCAATTAGCCAAAGCAACACAAATATACGTGTGTATATATATTTACTGAAAATAGGTGATTGCCAAGTAGCCAATGCAGTTTAATGTGAAAGTTTTTATTGTATTAACTCTTTAAATGCATGCAATGGTATGTAAGTATTCAATTATATTATGATGTGACATTCCAAACACCACACACTAGCTAAAGGGCAGTTTACATTTCTTTGTTTGTTTATTTTAATTCACTTGTGCACTGAAAAAATAAATACAGCTGGTGGATGGTAGGTTGGCTGTTGTTTGAACTCATACCATGAGTGGTGTGGAGATATCCAAGCAGACCACTAAGCCATTGTGCTAAGTACAAGACCTGCATAATAGTGTAGTATTATTAAAGAATGAACATAAATCATTACTGCTTTATAGTCAACTAAATTAATAAATAATAAATCAAAAACATGAAAAAAACAACATACAACAAATAGGTAACCTAAATGATGAATACATGTAACTTTACAGAATAGCAGACATTACTATGTAATTTTTTTTTTTTTTCATAACATTTTTATTGAGTTTTTCAAAATCACCAAAAATACAGAGTGTACAATACAGTAAACGAAGGTACAGGTAGGTGGCATGTACAAACATACAATTGCAACAAGGTACTCTAGCAAATGAAGGTAGCATACATCGACCACTGATGTAGAGGAATACTTAAAGAGAGGTTTCCGTGGTAAATGCTACATGTGGTCGGAAGATACGCGATGTACGGAGTAGGTTGTTGGGGTACGTCAACGGTGAAGTAGTAGGACGAAAATAACCATAAGTCTATCTAATGTTATCTAAAGTGACGCATTGTGCGCCCAAACATATGAAAGGAATAGTAATGTGTAGAACGGGAAACTTATGGAGGAGACTTCCACACCGTCTGGGTTCCACCCCTACTCCGTTCACCCCTAACGGGACCTTTACTGTGAACGGGGCGGGGTGTATTGGGGCTCAGAATTTGCGTCCAATGGAATGACGGTGTGTCGAGATTAGGTCGTGGTTCCCGATATCAAGTCTAATTGAGGAGGTGATAAGGTTAGCCGATGTCTGATAGTGATGCCGAGGGTGGTGCTCATACTTATGAGGTAAAACGTAGGGGAATAACGGTGGAACCGGTATGTGGAGCAACAGGAGTCAAGGCCATGTCAGCTTGACTGGGTGAAGGATGTGTGAAGAGAGGGAGGGGGGCAGGAGAGGGGGTGGCGGGTGAACAGGGTGGGGAGGGGGCCAGAGGTGGAAGACAGTTCTATGTAGTTAGGGTGCAGGTATTGACGCAGGCGGTGAGGTGGTCTGAGTGTAGGATTGTCGGTAGTGGGACCAGCAAGCCCAGATAATATTATGTTTGATAGGGTTGTCCTTAGCTTGACAAATAAGTTCTTCCATAGCTGATATTCTGTCCACCCTACGGATCCAATCGTTCACAGTGGGGGGGGCAGGGTTTCTCCAAAGGGCGGGAATACATTGATTGGCCGCATTGATGAGGTGTAGAGTCAGGGAATTTTTATAGGAGCTATAGGGTTTGGCGGTGTGGTGCAATAGGTAGCTAGCCGGGGCGAATGTTGGTGAGTACGTGGTGATGTGGGATATCAGTCGGTGAATTTCTGACCAGAATGGTTGTATAAGGGTACATTCCCACCAGATGTGAAGTAGGGTACCGCGGGCCGTATGACATCTCCAGCAGGACGGGGGGATAGTGGGGTGAAAGTGGTGGACCTTGTCCGGTGTCCTATACCATTTGGAGAATAGTTTATATCTATTCTCCTGAGTGGTAACATTAATGGAGCCCTTGTGCATGAGGGTGAATATGCGGTCCCAGTCAGACGGGGTGAGATCAATAGATAGGTCGTGTTCCCATTGTCTCACTATTTTATCTTTCTTTACCTCGTGTCGAGAAAACAAGAGGGAGTAGGTTGTCGAGATTAGGTGGGCTTGGGGTTCTGTGCTGGAAGAGAGAATTTCGAGCGGTGTGAGTTCTCTGTGCCAGAGGGGGTGGCGTTGGTGGGATTGAAGGAAGTGTCTTATTTGTAAATATTTATAAAAGGGTATGTTGTGGTTGGGCAATTGTGCCGACAGAGTAGGGTAGGGTAGTAATGTCCCGTTATCGAAGAATTCATGAGCTCTGGCTCGTGAAGAAGGTGTTTCAAGGGTTGGGTCTTTCAGGGTTAGTCCTGGGGGGAAGTCTGGGTTATCTACCAATGGGGTCATAGGGCCTGGTGCGGGGCTAAAGGCAAGCCTTTTAGACACTAATTTGAGTGTCGATAGTGTGGTGCCAATGAGCGGGTGAGTTAGTAAGTCTTTGGATACGTGTCTGTGGTCGGTCCACGGCAAGTCAGCTATGGGGATGTCTGTAAAGGAGTCCTCAAGTTGGATCCAATCTTTGGAGGAGCGGTGCACATGCCAGTCTACCAGTCTGGTCAGTTGACAAGCCCAGTGGTACCTTTGAAGGTCTGGAAGGCCTAAGCCTCCCAGACGTTTGGGGAGTACCAACCTCTCCCAGCTAAGGCGCGGGCGTTTGGTGGCCCACACAAAGGACCTGCAAATATTTTTATAGGAGGAGAAGAAGGAAGCTGGTATCTTAATTGGTATGGCTTGAAGAAGGTAGAGGAGTCTGGGCAAAACATTCATTTTAATTACTGCTATTCTACCCATCCAGGAGAAGGAGCCCAAGTGCCATTTCCGTAAGTCACCCTGGATGGACTGGAGTAATGGCAAAAAGTTTTTGGTGTATAAATCCTTTAAGTTGGTGGTGATTTTGATGCCTAGGTAGGTTAGTTCGGAATATTCCCAAACAAACGGGAAGTTAAGCTTGCATAGGTTGACAGTTTCAATCGGCAGGGTTACATTGAGGGCTTTAGACTTGTCGAAATTGATTTGTAGGTTGGATAAGGATTTGAAAAGTGCGAAGTCAGTAAGAAGGTTGGGGAGGGTCGTAACAGGGTCAGTAAGGAAGAGTAAGATGTCGTCGGCGTATGCTGCCATTTTATATTGAGTACGATGGATGTCTATGCCTCTAATAGTGGGATTTAGTCTCAGTTTACGGAGCATGGGTTCCATGGTCAGTATAAAGAGAAGGGGAGAGAGAGGGCAGCCCTGGCGAGTCCCATTGGACACAGAGAAGGCGTCCGACAGTCCCCCATTGATCCGGAGTCTTGCTGATGGAGAGACGTAGAGGGCCATGATCATTTGTAGCATGCGGGGAGGGAGTCCAATCGCACGGAGTGTGGCCTCCATGTAGTCCCATGCTACCCTGTCGAACGCCTTCTCTGCGTCCAACGAGAGGAAAAAACCCTGTGTAGAAGATTTCGTGAGCCAGTGGTGAATGTTCAGGGCTTTTGTGGTGTTGTCCCTGGCTTCCCGGCCAGGGACAAATCCCACCTGTTCAAGTGAGACCAAAGATGGTAAAAAGGGGAGAATACGATTGGCTAATGCTTTGGCGTACAATTTTAGATCCACATTTAATAGTGAAATGGGGCGATAGTTGGTGACCAAAGTGGGGTCCTTCCCTTGTTTAGGTATGAGCGTGATATGGGCTTCCATTAAGTCATTGTGTGCAGTCGAAGCCTGTGTGAGGTTGTTGAGGGCTTTGGTCAGGTGTGGTAGGAGAATGGTCGGGAAGGATTTGTAATAGCTAGCTGAAAAGCCATCTGGGCCAGGGCTCTTGCCCGTTTTCATCTGTTTTAGTGCATCACTGAGTTCTTCAGTAGAGAGGGGGATGTCTAGAGATTGTGCGTCTTCAGAGGAGAGCGGGGTCGGGCCGAATTTCGTTAAAAAGTCAGTAATGGCCGTTAAACGGTTAACGTTAGCGTCAGAGGTTTGGGAGTTAGGAAGGTTGTAAAGGTTAGAAAAGTACTGTATAAATTGGGACGAGATTCCTTCATTAGTGACTACTGCCTCGCCTCTGGTGTTGTGAAGTTTATGAATGGTGTGCGATGCCTTTTTGGTTTGAAGGGCCCTCGCCAAAAGTTTGCCTGCTTTGTTGCCGAACTCATAATATAATTTTTGAGTCAAAGCGAACTTGCGCTTCAGTTTGGCATTTAACACTTCCAAGAGATCTTCCCGAGCCTGAGACAGCTCGGATAGTACAGAGTTAGCGAGGGAGGCTTTGTGTTTTTGTTCGAGCGTGCGGATGTGTGCGGTTAACTCAGCAATGCGGGCGGTTTGGAGTTTGTTTCTTTGAGCCGCCATAGCCAACAGTTCGCCTCGAACTACACATTTGTGTGCGGCCCAGGTTACTGTGGGTGCTACGTCTGGCGAAGAGTTCTCTTTGAAGAAGTTTGATAGGCAAGTGGTCAGCCTTTGAATATTGATCTCGTCAGTGAGTAGTGAGTTGTCAAGGCGCCAGATATGCGTTTTTGGGCGAGGTGAAGGCAGCTGAAGGGTCATGGAAATGGGGCTATGGTCCGAGAGTGTGGCTGGGTCAATGGTAGCTTTGGTGAGGTGTGACAGGTCGTTTTGTGAAAGAAAAAAATGGTCCAGTCTGGAGTACTTGTTGTGGGGGGCGGAAAAGAAAGTAAAGTCTCTGTCTTTGGGATGTAGCGTACGCCATGTGTCATGAAGCAGTAAGTTACTGAGCTGTTGTTTGATTGCCCTCAAGGCCCTGTAAGGTAATGAGGATGTACCGTTCGACGTGTCGTCCGTCGGTGTCAAGGGGACATTGAAATCACCACCGAGAATAAGTGTTCCTGTTTGGAAGCTGGAAAGTAGTTGAAGGGTAGTGCGGAAGAAGGTAACTTGGCCCGTGTTGGGGGCATATATGTTGGCTATCGTGAGGGGCACAAGGTGTAGGGTGCCTTTCAGAAAGAGGAAGCGTCCCTGCGGGTCTCTTTGGACATCAGTCACCTGAAAGGGACAATTCTTCGAAATGAGGATGGATACCCCTTTGGATTTTGCCTCCACGTTGGAGGAGTGAAAGGCTGTGGGGAAGTGTTGGTCTGTAAGTTTAGGGATGGAATCGGTGCGAAAGTGGGTTTCCTGTAGGAGGGCAATATGTGCTTTAGAGCATTTGAGAGAGTATAAAAGTTTTGATCGCTTTTCGGGTGTATTAAGGCCCCTAGTGTTCAGGGAATATAGTTTGAGAACGTGGGGTGGAGCCGGTCTAACCACCGGGGGAGAGTTCATAAGTTGTGGGTTCGCCATGGGCGGGGTGTGTGTGTGGTGGGGGGGTGGGGGGGTCAAAGGGAAGGGATCGGGGGGGCAGGAGTGAAATAAGGTTCAGAGGTGTGAGTGGAGAGGGTTGATCCGAAGAGGTGTGGAACTGAGTATCCAACAGCCTCAGGGGTCCGTGATCGGGATGGTACGGAGCGTGAACGGCGCGCGAGTCCCTGTCAGGGGGGCCGCACACCGATGTAGCCCCGTGTGGGGGTTGACCTAAACCGAGACAAGGAGAGACCAAGAAAGGTAAGGGAAGTGAGTGGGAGTTATGAGCAGCCGCCATAGGAGCGGTGTGTAGCAGCCGATAGAGGTAATGTTTTCATGTATTGCTAAGCCGTGTCTTGTGTGTACGGTGATGGGGGTACAGGGCACAGTCAATGAAGCTGTAACGCCGTAGCCCCATCCACGCTCTGGGAGCCTAGTGAATGTGTCAGCAGGCCTGGGATAGAGTGTGGGTGTGAGATACGTTAGCCCGGGGACCAGCCCCCCGCCCCATCCCCTGGAGGAGCCGATTATTAGGGGAAACCCCTCTGTTTATCGGATAGCGGACTCCAGTCGTAGGGGAGGGCTGCAGCGGGAGATGGGTGTCCGGGAGGAAGGATGTAGAGCGGTGAGGGCACCGAAATAAGTGCAGCTACAACATAAGGGGTGAATCACCCCCACATCCCCCCTCTGGTTGCAGCATCAAACCTCGAAGTGTATCCCCTTTAAAAAACTATAAGTAATGCGTAAGTAGGATAACAATAAAAAAAAAAAAAAAAAAAAAAAAAAAAAAAAAAAAAAAAAAAAAAAAAAAAAAAAAACAGTGAAAAGTCACATGGCATAAGAACCTGCGAGACATCGGGACGTCATCTGAAAGTTCCAGCTGGGGCTTGCAAGCACGGGAGTTCTGTATGGAAGGTCCATTTGTAGCCGGTAGGAGGGGCTTCTTGCAAGCTGGAGGTACCGATCGGGTGTCCTGCAGGCGCGTGGAGGCCAGGGAGAGGCGTAAGTCCTGCTGAGGCTGCCTCAAGGCGATCCATCCGACAGGGGCGAGGTAAGAGGCAAGTCGCTTGGTTCCTGGAGAGTCCATGTCAGGTGTAGTATTAAAGTTCCAGGGTGTCCACTTGAATGTGCGTAACTTTAGTGCTGCAGTAGAAGATTGGGGGCGGTGTCAAATGCCGCTATGCATCCTGGTGAATGTAGTGTTTGGCTGAATGTTTGAGCAGTGCATTGAATACTTGGTAGGCATCCCAGTTCATGAGGAGTGGTAGGCAGGAGTGTGCATGGGGCGGTAAAGTCCGCCCTAGAAGGTCGGCTGAGAGGAGTAGGCATCACACAGGGGGTCTTCAGTGTTCCGAGGGCATGAGGGGGGCATAACATTAACAGTCAAAGCCCTGAGCTAAGTGAGGCAGAACTAGTGTTGAACAGTCAGGAGGCGCAACTTGCCGCCATGGCAACAAAAAGGAAAAAAGAAGTAAAAAGAAAATAAAATTTCTGAGATCGCGTCAGCGTCCATTAGGTGCTGATGAGCAGTAGTGACTCTGACAGACAGATCAGCGGTCCCTGCGCGTTCTTCTGTACCGCGGTGACGGTGTGGGGCTAACGGCCCTGGGGCCACTGCGGTAGCCAGAGTGGTCTCTGAGTGTGGAAGGCGAGCGTCTCCTGCGGTGGCTAGATGGCTGGGCGTCCATGGGTTCCTCTCGTAGTATGTCACTGTGTGAAGCAATGGGGCGGAAGGCTGCGTACCAGTTCGGTACAGGAACCTCTGGAATGCCAAGCGCGGCACAGAAGTGAGGCAGGTCTTCAGGCACCCGGAGGAGAGCGGTGCGGCCGTGTGCTGTGGCCGAGAGGCAGAAGGGGAACCTCCATTTGTAAGGGATGTTTTTCACTCGTAGGGCGTCCAGCAGGGGTTTCAGGTCTCGCCTATGTTGCAGAGTGATACCCGAGAGATCCTGGTATATCTGAATGGGAGCCCCTTCATGAAGAATTTGTTGTTTCTCCCTAGCGCGCTGCATTATTTCCTCCTTCAGCCTGTAGTCTACAATGCAGCAGATTATATCGCGGGGGGGATCATTCTCCCTGCCTTTGGGACGGAGAGCGCGGTGGATCCTTTCCATGACAACAGGGGTCTGTGGAGGCCGGTGGAGTAGGCCATTAAAGATGCTCACCACAGCGTGCTGGACATGGTCTCCCTCAATGGATTCCGGCACACCTCTGATTCTCAGATTATGCCTTCGGCCCCTGTTGTCAAGGTCTTCGAGATGCCTCTGCATGTCTCTCAATTGCATGGTGTGGTGATCTATGCTGTCAGCGTTGGAAGTGATAGCTGTGTCATGGCGGTCAATCACTTTCTCTACCACATGTACCCGGTCATTCATGGCCCGCATATCTAGTCTGAGCTCCGATACAGCGGCTGCGAGAGCAGCTTTTATATCGTCCGCGATCGATCTGAGATCCTGTAGATTTATCGGAGGATGGGGGGTGAGAACAATCCCCCCGTCTCCCCCTGCAGTTTGCGTGTAGCTGGCTGTCGGGGAAGTAGTGTCCTGAGGAGGCAAGGGCAGCGGTTGTGAGTGAGAGGTACCGTGGCGGGACGGCGCCATATTGCCTCTCCCGGCCCTGAACATCTCCGGGATATTCTGGGTTTGTGACCCAGTGAGGTCTCTGGGGGATCGGGAACGAGATGCCGACGAGTTCCTGGAGGCTGTCCCCATGCTGTGAGCTGAGTATGTGGAGTAAATACCTCAGAGTTTAAGTAGCTTCTCCTATGGCAGACGGAGCTCTGGGATTATGCGACCTTCTCCATGTCAGGTCAGGCCACGCCCCCGACATTACTATGTAATAATTATTCAGAACTGCATTTCTTAGCAAAAGAAGGAAAAAAAAAACTAGGAATACTAATTGCAATATAAATCGATAGATGCACGGGAACTAGCACATCTCTGATAAAAAAATGTTTCTTTCACATACATGGATCATGGCTACAGTACAGTGCTATATAACAACTTGATAAGAATTGGCATTTGTATATACGCGGAAGCGCTAATTAGCGGCAATTTAGAATTTACAAACGTTTGTTCTCTGCTTATATAGCTGATTTTCATGCGCAAATTTGCCGTTTTGTTTCCATTTGGCTAAAATGGGCTCTATTATTTGCCATAGTGCCCAGTACTTCCTGGAGTTATAGTAAATGACCCCCATAGTTTCTTAGTAGGTGAGGTTGAAAAAAGAAAAATAATAAGAAAGAATAGAATATAGAATAGAATAATAAGAAAAAAGAAAAAAGATAAATAAGTCCAACCTATGTGTGTGATTATAAGTCAGTATTACATTGTATATCCCTGTATGTTTTGGTCTTTCAGGTGTTTATCTAATAGTTTTTGAAACTATTACAGTAAAGAACCCTCTACGTAGTTTATGGTTAAACCTCTTTTGTTTTAATTTTAATGAGTGACCACGTGTCTTGTTAAACTCCCTTCCACAAAACAGTTGTATCCCTATTGTGGGGTCACCAGTACGGTATTTGTACATTGAAATCATATCCCCTCTCAAGCGTCTCTTCTCCATAGAGAATAAGTTCAGAACTCACAACCTTTATTTATAACTTTTTAGCTTTGTTGCCCTTCTTTGTACGCGCTCCATTTTCAGTACATCCTTCCTGAGGACTGGTGCCCAGAACTGGACAGCATACTCTCGGTGCGGCTGGACCAGAGTCTTGTAGAGTGGAAGAATTATCGCTTTATCCCTGGAGTTAATCCCCTTTTTAACCACTTGCCGACCGCCTACCGCATATATACTGCGGCAGAGCGGCACGGGCAGGCAAAATCACGTACCCGTACGTGATCTGCCTCCCGCGGGCGGGGGGTCCGATCGGACCCCCCCCCGGTGCCATCGGCGGTCGGCATTTGACTGGGAGCGTCGGGAGGCGAGGGGGAGACCATCCGATCGTGGCCCCCCCCTCGCGATCGCTCCCAGCCAATGGGAATCCTCCTCTGCCTGTGTGTCGTTTCACACAGGCAGAGGATGTGATGTCATCTCTCCTCGGTCTGGCAGTTTCCGTTCCAGCGCCGAGGAGAGATGACAAGTGAGTGCACAACACACACACACACACAGTAGAACATGCCAGGCATACCTTACACCCCGATCCCCCCCCCGATCGCCCCCCGATCCCCCCCCAATCACCCCCCCCCCCTGTCACAAACTGACATTAGCAGTATTTTTTTTTTTTTTTTTTTTTTCTGATTACTGCATAGTGTCAGTTTGTGACAGTTAGTGTTAGGGCAGTGAGTATTACCCCCCTTTAGGTCTAGGATACCCCCCTAACCCCCCCTAATAAAGTTTTAACCCCTTGATCACCCCCCCTCACCAGTGTCGCTAAGCGATCATTTTTCTGATCGCTGTATTAGTGTCGCTGGTGACGCTAGTTAGGGACGTAAATATTTAGGTTCGCCGTCAGCGTTTTATAGCGACAGGGACCCCCATATACTATCTAATAAATGTTTTAACCCCTTGATTGCCCCCTAGTTAACCCTTTCACCACTGATCACCGTATAACCGTTACGGTTGACGCTGGTTAGTTTGTTTATTTTTTATAGTGTCAGGGCACCCGCCGTTTATTACCGAATAAAGGTTTAGCCCCCCGATCGCCCGGCGGTGATATGCGTCGCCCCAGGCAGCGTCAGATTAGCGCCAGTACCGCGAACACCCACGCACGCAGCATATGCCTCCCTTAGTGGTATAGTATCTGAACGGATCAATATCTGATCCGATCAAATCTATACTAGCGTCCCCAGCAGTTTAGGGTTCCCGAAAACGCAGTGTTAGCGGGATCAGCCCAGATACCCGCTAGCACCTGCGTTTTGCCCCTCCGCCCAGCCCAGCCCAGCCCACCCAAGTGCAGTATCGATCGATCACTGTCACT
Source organism: Lithobates clamitans (assembly GCA_037952925.1). NCBI lineage: Eukaryota > Metazoa > Chordata > Amphibia > Anura > Ranidae > Lithobates > Lithobates clamitans. Next base: position 4,450,891 of record JBBGZY010000272.1, read on the forward strand.
TACAAAACACTAAACGCATAACTGCAGCGTTCGCAGAGTCAGGCCTGATCCCTGCGATCGCTAACAGTTTTTTTGGTAGCGTTTTGGTGAACTGGCAAGCACCAGCCCCAGGCAGCGTCAGGTTAGCGCCAGTACCGCTAACACCCACGCACGCACCGTATACCTCCCTTAGTGGTATAGTATCTGATCGGATCAATATCTGATCCGATCAGATCTATACTAGCGTCACCAGCAGTTTAGGGTTCCCAAAAACGCAGTGTTAGCGGGATCAGCCCAGATACCCGCTAGCACCTGCGTTTTGCCCCTCCGCCCGGCCCAGCCCACCCAAGTGCAGTATCGATCGATCACTGTCACTTACAAAACACTAAACGCATAACTGCAGCGTTCGCAGAGTCAGGCCTGATCCCTGCGATCGCTAACAGTTTTTTTGGTAGCGTTTTGGTGAACTGGCAAGCACCAGCCCCAGGCAGCGTCAGATTAGCGCCAGTACCGCTAACACCCACGCACGCAGCATACGCCTCCCTTAGTGGTATAGTATCTGATCGGATCAATATCTGATCCGATCAGATCTATACTAGTGTCCCCAGCAGTTTAGGGTTCCCAAAAACGCAGTGTTAGCGGGATCAGCCCAGATACCTGCTAGCACCTGCGTTTTGCCCCTCCGCCCGGCCCGGCCCAGCCCACCCAAGTGCAGTATCGATCGATCACTGTCACTTACAAAACACTAAACGCATAACTGCAGCGTTCGCAGAGTCAGGCCTGATCCCTGCGATCGCTAACAGTTTTTTTTGTAGCGTTTTGGTGAACTGGCAAGCGCCAGCGGCCTAGTACACCCCGGTCATAGTCAAACCAGCACTGCAGTAACACTTGGTGACGTGGCGAGTCCCATAAGTGCAGTTCAAGCTGGTGAGGTGGCAAGCACAAGTAGTGTCCCGCTGCCACCAAAAAGACAAACACAGGCCCGTCGTGCCCATAGTGCCCTTCCTGCTGCATTCGCCAATCCTAATTGGGAACCCACCGCTTCTGCAGCGCCCGTACTTCCCCCATTCACATCCCCAACCAAATGCAGTCGGCTGCATGAGAGGCATTTTCTTTATGTCCTCCCGAGTACCCCTACCCAGCGAACCCCCCCAAAAAAGATGTTGTGTCTGCAGCAAGCGCGGATATAGGCGTGACACCCGCTATTATTGTCCCTCCTGTCCTGACAATCCTGGTCTTTGCATTGGTGAATGTTTTGAACGCTACCATGCACTAGTTGAGTATTAGCGTAGGGTACAGCATTGCACAGACTAGGCACACTTTCACAGGGTCTCCCGAGATGCCATCGCATTTTGAGAGACCCGAACCTGGAACCGGTTACAGTTATAAAAGTTAGTTACAAAAAAAAGTGTAAAAAAAAAAAAAAAAAAAAAAACACAAACAAAAATATAAAATAAAAATAGTTGTCGTTTTATTGTTCTCTCTCTCTCTATTCTCTCTCTATTGTTCTGCTCTTTTTTACTGTATTCTATTCTGCAATGTTTTATTGTTATTATGTTTTATCATGTTTGCTTTTCAGGTATGCAATTTTTTATACCTTACCGTTTACTGTGCTTTATTGTTAACCATTTTTTTGTCTTCAGGTATGCCATTCACGACTTTGAGTGGTTATACCAGAATGATGCCTGCAGGTTTAGGTATCATCTTGGTATCATTCTTTTCAGCCAGCGGTCGGCTTTCATGTAAAAGCAATCCTAGTGGCTAATTAGCCTCTAGACTGCCTTTACAAGCAGTGGGAGGGAATGCCCCCCCCCCCAACATCTTCCGTGTTTTTCTCTGGCTCTCCTGTCTCAACAGGGAACCTGAAAATGCAGCCGGTGATTCAGCCAGCTGACCATAGAGCTGATCAGAGACCAGAGTGGCTCCAAACATCTCTATGACCTAAGAAACCGGAAGCTACGAGCATTTTATGACGTAGATTTCGCCGGATGTAAACAGCGCCATTGGGAAATTGGGAAAGCATTTTATCACACCGATCTTGGTGTGATCAGATGCTTTGAGGACAGAGGAGAAATCTAGGGTCTAATAGACCCCAATTTTTGCAAAAAAGAGTACCTGTCACTACCTATTGCTATCATAGGGGATATTTACATTCCCTGAGATAACAATAAAAATGATTTAAAAAAAAAAAAATGAAAGGAACAGTTTAAAAATAAGATAAAAAAATAATAATAATAAAGAAAAAAAAAAAAAAAAAAAAAAAAAGCACCCCTGTCCCCCCTGCTCTCGCGCTAAGGTGAACGCAAGCGTTGGTCTGGCGTCAAATGTAAACAGCAATTGCACCATGCATGTGAGGTATCGCCGTGAAGGTCAGATCGAGGGCAGTAAGTTTAGCAGTAGACCTCCTCTGTAAATCTAAAGTGGTAACCTGTAAAGGCTTTTAAAGGCTTTTAAAAATGTATTTAGTTTGTCGCCACTGCACGTTTGTGCGCAATTTTAAAGCATGTCATGTTTGGTATCCATGTACTCGGCCTAAGATCATCTTTTTTATCTCATCAAACATTTGGGCAATATAGTGTGTTTTAGTGCATTAAAATGTAAAAAAGTGTGTTTTTTCCCCAAAAAATGCGTTTGAAAAATCGCTGCGCAAATACTGTGTGAAAAAAAAAAATGAAACACCCACCATTTTAATCTGTAGGGCATTTGCTTTAAAAAAATATATAATGTTTGGGGGTTCAAAGTAATTTTCTTGCAAAAAAAAATTATTTTTTTATGTAAACAATAAGTGTCAGAAAGGGCTTTGTCTTCAAGTGGTTAGAAGAGTGGGTGATGTGTGACATAAGCTTCTAGATGTTGTGCATAAAATGCCAGGACAGTTCAAACCCCCCCCAAATGACCCCATTTTGGAAAGTAGACACCCCAAGCTATTTGCTGAGAGTCATGTTGAGTCCATGGAATAATTTATATTGTGACACAAGTTGCGGGAAAGAGACAATTTTTTATTTTTTTTATTTTTTTTTGCGCAAAGTTGTCACTAAATGATATATTGCTCAAACATGCCATGGGAATATGTGAAATTACACCCCAAAATACATTCTGTTGCTTCTCCTGAGTACGGGGATACCACATGTGTGGGACTTTTTGGGAGCCTAGCCGCGTACGGGACCCCGAAAACCAAGCACCGCCTTCAGGCTTTCTAAGGCCGTAAATTTTTGATTTCACTCTTCACTGCCTATCACAGTTTCGGAGGCCATGGAATGCCCAGGTGGCACAAAACCCCCCCAAATGACCCCATTTTGGAAAGTAGACACCCCAAGCTATTTGATGAGAGGTATAGTGAGTATTTTGCAGACCTCACTTTTTGTCACAAAGTTTTGAAAATTGAAAAAAGAAAAAAAAAAATTTTTTTTCTCGTCTTTCTTTATTTTCAAAAACAAATGAGAGCTGCAAAATACTCACCATGCCTCTCAGCAAATAGCTTGGGGTGTCTACTTTCCAAAATGGGGTCATTTGGGGGGGGGTTTGTGCCACCTGGGCTTTCCATGGCCTCCGAAACTGTGATAGGCAGTGAGGAGTAAAATCAAAAATGTACGCCCTTAGAAATCCTGAAGGCGGTGCTTGGTTTTCGGGGTCCCGTACGCGGCTAGGCTCCTAAAAAGTCCCACACATGTGGTATCCCCGTACTCAGGAGAAGCAGCTAAATGTATTTTGGGGTGCAATTCCACATATGCCCATGGCCTGTGTGAGCAATATATCATTTAGTGACAACTTTGTGCAAAAAAAAAAAAAAAATTTGTCACTTTCCCGCAACTTGTGTCAAAATATAAAACATTCCATGGACTCAACATGCCTCAAAGCAAATAGCTTGGGGTGTCTACTTTCCAAAATGGGGTCATTTGGGGGGGTTTTATGTCATCTGGGCATTTTATGGCCTTCAAAACTGTGATAGGTAGTGAGGAGTAAAATCAAAAATGTACGCCCTTAGAAATCCTGAAGGCGGTGCTTGGTTTTCGGGGCCCCGTACGCGGCTAGGCTCCCAAAAAGTCCCACACATGTGGTATCCCCGTACTCAGGAGAAGCAGCTAAATGTATTTTGGGGTGCAATTCCACATATGCCCATGGCCTGTGTGAGCAATATATCATTTAGTGACAACTTTTTGTAATTTTTTTTTTTTTTTTTGTCATTATTCAATCACTTGGGACAAAAAAAATGAATATTCAATGGGCTCAACATGCCTCTCAGCAAATTCCTTGGGGTGTCTACTTTCCAAAATGGGGTCATTTGTGGGGGTTTTGTACTGCCCTGCCATTTTAGCACCTCAAGAAACGACATAGGCAGTCATAAACTAAAGGCTGTGTAAATTCCAGAAAATGTACCCTAGTTTGCAGATGCTATAACTTTTGCGCAAACCAATAAATATACGCTTATTGACATTTTTTTTACCAAAGACATGTGGCCGAATACATTTTGGCCTAAATGTATGACTAAAATTGAGTTTATTGGATTTTTTTTAGAACAAAAAGTAGAAAATATCATTTTTTTTCAAAATTTTCGGTCTTTTTCCGCGTATAGCGCAAAAAATAAAAACGGCAGAGGTGATCAAATACCATCAAAAGAAAGCTCTATTTGTGGGAAGAAAAGGACGCAAATTTCGTTTGGGTACAGCATTGCATGACCGCGCAATTAGCAGTTAAAGCGACGCAGTGCCGAATTGTAAAAAGTGCTCTGGTCAGAAAGGGGGTAAAACCTTCCGGGGCTGAAGTGGTTAATGCACACCAATATTCTGTTTGCTTTGCTAGCAGCAGCTTGGCATTGCATGCCATTGCTGAGCCTATCATCTACTAGGACCCCCAGGTCCTTTTCCATCCCAGTTACCCCCAGAGGTTCTCCCCCTAGTGCACAGATTGCCTTCATATTTTTGCCAACCAAATGCATTATTTTACATTTTTCTACATTAAACCTCATTTGTCATGTAGTTGCCATCCCATTCATTTGTTCAGATCTTCTTGCAAGGTTTCCTCAACCTCCAGAGAAGTTATTACCCTGCTTAGCTCAGTATCATCCACAAATACAGAGATTGAACGTTTACCCAATCCTCCAAGTCGTTTATGCATAAATTAAATAGGATTGGTCCGAGCACAGAACCCTGTGGAACCCCGCTACCCACGTCTGACCATTCAGAATATTCCCCATTTATCACCACCCTCTGAACTCGCACTTGTAGCCAGTTTTCAATCCATGTACTCACCCTATGGTCTATGCCAACGGACCTTATTTTGTACAGTAAACGTTTATGGGGAACTGTGCCAAATGCTTTTTCAAAGTCCAGATACAACACATCTTCCTTTATCTAGATGGCAACTCACTTCCTCATAGAAGGTTAATAGATTGGTTTGGCAAGAACGATTCTTCATGAATCCATGCTGATTACTGCTAATGATACCGTTTTCATTTCCAAAATCTTGTATATAGTCCCTTATCATCCCCCGCCAAGAGCTTGTATACTATTGATGTTAGGCTAACTGGTCTGTAATTCCCAGGGATGTATTTTGGGCTCTTTTTAAATATTAGTGCTAGAGGATCCAGGAAGGCAAAAAAAACAGCAAAGCATGATGCAGAGCAATTTGTTTCAGCAGGGGAAAAAATGCTTACTGATCCCCCAAGAGGCAATCGGATATTCCCTGGATCAACTTTACCTATAAATGTTAGTACCCAGCTGTATTATGTACATTTAAGAAAGAATCCAGGCCCTTTTTGGCATATATACCCAGAAAGGAAAGGCTCACAATAGTGTAACACCAACTTGACTATTTAATAAGATAAAATAAAAATGCAGCGCTAATGTGATATACAAAATTCCCAGAGTGACCCCCAGGGGTAAGTATAGGACCAATGGCTGCTCATGAATGAGAAGCCGGTGTCCAGTGAGTATAACATAAAGTGACCAGATAAGACAAAACGAAAGTTGTGACACTTTCAAACGAATGGGATTTTTGTAGGAAGATAGTACCCAGTAGGCATAAATGAGTAGAATATTTAAAAAATATGATTTTTATTTAAACTGTGATAAAAAGGGGGAATATACAAAGCAAATATATAAATATACAATAGTATGACCATCCAGTATTATTGCTCAAGGTTCATTCGTGCCTGTCAGCCAACATGTTTAAAATTGAAAGCACACACCGCCATTGCCAGGCATCATCCACCGCACCAACCAAACTTAAACTTGCACCAGTAGGTGAGACTATCAGATTGAATGTTTTGATTAAATATCTTTGTATTGTAAATGATTACATAAGCATGTATGACCACCATATAATTGTAGTATATTTATTTATCTGTTATCTATATAGTTCAAATGAATCAGCGATGCTGATTTATCCCCTGACGAAGCAATTAGTTTTCTGCGAAACATGTTGGCTGACAGGCACAAATGAACCTTGAACAATAATACTGGATGGTCATACTATTGTATATTTATATATTTGCTTTGTATATTCCCCCTTTTTATCACAATTTAAATAAAAATCATATTTTTTAAATTTTCTACTCATTTATGCCTACTGGGTAATAGACGTACTATCTTCCTACAAAAATCCCATTCGTTTGAAAGTGTCACAACTTTCGTTTTGTCTTATCTGGTTACTATTAGGGATTGGGAGATTCGTCTTAACCAAACTCCTGTCTATGTCCAAAACCCTTTATCAGTGCAAAAACCTTAAAACATAAAGTGAATCACAAAATCAATGTACAGTGAATAACAAAAAAGAAAAAAATATGATAAAAAATACATATAAGGTTTTTGTGGACAGACAATCCGTGATAAACAAAAATTTCAGCTGCAATGCTCCACTATAAAGTATGGTATAGTCCCATGTAAAGGAAACAATAGAGTGATGCCTCTTCCACAGATGATAGGTAAAAATGCATAGGCTTCTCCATATGTCATTTACAGATATGCATGTACAGTAAAGGAAGACTGGATACGCTTACCGCAGAAAATGGACACACACGCCGTATGGCGGTGGGTCAGACAGGCATTTGGACCATTCAATCTAGCAGATCTTTCATGGGAGACAAAGATGGTATGATGATGTACTTCAATGGTCACATCAAGGGTAATGAAGTGTAGATGATACACACCAGGAACTCCAATAGGCAGACGTGCCTAAATTCCCAATAATTCACCAGCTGGATAAAATGTATGGTACTTCCAAGGGCATAAAAGGAGAAAAAATGACCTAAGACCCAGCCTGCTTGCTAAAGGTGAATATGAGTGTCAATGGGGCTTGCCTGCTGCCCACTCAAATTTAAAACACCTGTATGTTTCATCAACCCCAGTAATGAACGGTAAATATATCACCGGACATGGGGTGATTGTCCTTTGAACTTAATCAAACATTACACAAAAAAAAGGGGAGCAGAGAAAGATTCTGCAGAGCAGTTCTTCAACAAGGACCAACTAACGTTATTTAATTACAAATCTTTATTGGTTATCAAAAATTAAACAAAATAGAAAAGGCAAATTGTGTTGCAGATAACTCCTCCACATCAGATTACAACTACCAACAACATATAATTAAAATAAGACTGACGTCTTAAGGGACTTGGGTGGCCACCAAACCAATTATACACATCTCACACAATCATCAACCATACACATGCAGACAAAGATCTTAGACCCGGGTCTGATGCATTTCCATTAGTCCAGAAAGGCTCTAATCTAAGCGGACATAATCACTACATCAAATGGGCTTGTGATAGAAGCAATTGCCTGCATGAGTTGGATTAATGGGATGGATCAAAAGTCCACTTGCAAGTATTATTCCCGGCTAAATATATGTACAATGCGGTGCCAATGTTTATAGCCAGAAAGCAAATATTAATCTGAAATTCAGGTATCCCCAATGCGGTTTAAATGTCACTGATCCCAATGCATTCATTCCCAGATAATGGGATATATTTAAAGCTCACCAATAAGGGATCCTAGGATAGTTGATTCTCTCTCCTGCAGACTCCTGTCCATTCGCAGTCTCCTCACTCGCTGAAAGACACTGCACTTACGTCTGTGTTATTTGGTTCAGCCTCACAGCCTATGGTGAGCAGCAGAGTTCATGTCCTCAGACCAAGCAGTGTTCAGGGGCTGTACGGAGCGTACAATGGAGAGCGGTATCCAGGTTCAGTGGGTAATCAGTGAATAGGGAGGATCCTTTCAGAATTGCTTCAGGCTATGCGGCTGCTAGCAATGGCACGGTATGGGAATATGTGGAGAGGGTTCAAGGTATATGTGGACATCCAGAGGTCCCTGTCACCGCTAGCATGGTGGCACGATGCTTACGCGTTTCACCTGATCACAGGCTTCCTCAGAGCATGCGTAGTAGGTCAGGATCCATGCTTTAAATAGCTAGGCTAATGAGAACAATCTGCAATTAAAATCTAACACACCTGAACACCAATCAAAACGTCATTCACCATTAGTGCAACTCTAATTTCTAAAACAGGTGCGATCCCAGAATGGGAAGGGGCCAGCAAGGTTTAATGAAACAACATATCCAGTTTTTAGGTAGCTTAGACCCCAGTGCAGGCCGGTATGGAAGGTTATGTTAGTGCTTCACTAATACTTTGTTTAAAGAATAACAAACTGAAGGAAAAGAAGGAGAGATTTAATAGGAATAAAATAAAGAATTTATTATTGGTTGACCAGGGAATATATTAAGAGTCATTTTGTGAGTACATGCAGTCCCCATCTCCCCGTAATTATATATGATTGTTTTATTCAGACAACCTATTAGCGTTCCAAGAATACGGAAAGGTTACACTCATTGTTTAAGCCGAGGGGCTGCATACTGTCCAAATAGAAAATCCACATTTTTTCCTTCTGGTACAGGACCCTATCAAAGTCCTCCCTCCTAGATGGTAAGTTCAGTTTATAAATGCCTTTGCATTTCAGGCCCATCGGGTCTCCCTCATGTTCCTGCAGGAAATGCAATGCTATAGGACTATCGTCTGTCTCTTAGTTTTGCCAAAATAAATTAGTCCACAGGGACAGATTAGCATACAGATTACACGTGTTGTTGTGCAATTAATAAAACTACTGATTTTGAATTGTTTGTTACCATTAGAGCTGGCGAACATGTTGGTCCTATCAACGTACTTGCAGATGTGGCACCTTCCGCATGGATACATGCCCTTCAGGGGTGGAAGGCTGGTAAGCCAGTCCCGTTTTTTAGGTCTATTATATTCGGAGTGTACTAGGCAGTCTATAAGATTCCTTGCTCTTCTAGCTGTGAGAAGTGGCCTGTCACCGACAATTTTTCCAAAATAGGGGCTTCAGACAAGATATGCCAGTGGCGGCCAAGGACCTTCCTGATTTCTTCCCACTGTGCTCCATATCTAGTGATAATTCTAACTGGAGCCTGACTCTCATTTCCTAATCTGCTCACAGTTTGGCCCGGAGAGACTGACACGGACTTTACACCAGCGCTGTCCCAGCACAGCATACTGCACCAAACATCCAGTGATTGCGCATAGAAAGCCGTTATAGTATGGTGCACTGACGCACCAATGCCATGTGAGTACCCCGGTGTGGGCAGCATTTTCTTTTAATAAAAGTATTTTGACTATATTACACTATATAGTTTCCTTTTCATTTATATGTATGGAGCCACATTGTTTCCAGCTGGAGGAGTGCAGCAGACACTGAGACTGAGCCCAGGGGTGGCTCCAAAGCCTATTTGGACTCAGGGTAGAAGCTGAGTCACACGCTCTGAGGTGAGCACATTAGCTTAAGGGGGTCACGAAGGAGCACAGGAGCATGTTTTGCAGCACTCAGGATATCTTCGGCATGATGTTGGATTGTTGTCACAGCTAAACACCACCTGCACACATTGTTTTATTATCACTGTTGGACATTATTTGCATGCACTATTTAGAGTGCCAAAGAGAACTTTATTTTTTTTTCTTCATTATTTATTATTTATAAATTTTTTCATTTAAAATGGCAGGAAACTTTATATTGATTATTATTATTATATTGATTGATATATTATGTTGATTAAGACACTATGTATGGTGTAACAAGCACTATTAAGCACTAATTTATGGTGTAACAAGCACTTGTTTTTTCACACCTTGTTTATTTATTCAACATTCATATTATTTGTATTTAATATTATCCCACTAGTAAGCACAGAGTTGGTTATTATTAATTTTGTTTTTGGGGTCACCCAAGCGCAGCGCATAACTTGTAAATTTATCCTATGCACGTTATATGAAGCGTGATTAGCGCATGCAGCTGGAGGTAGCACAAGTAAAGGCATAAGATCATTGTGGCTCACAGAATTTTTCCAATTTGATTTATGTTCTGGTTATGCTCCTGCCTTTAGGCCAGGTGCTGCCTGAAACTCCAGCCTGCCAGCCATTATGTGTCCTCACATTCGCTGTCACCACTACCAGGGTTAAAACCCCCTCTTCATCTTGATCTCTATCAGGTATGTGACAGAATTGTTACACAATGGGGTTGATTTACAAAAACTGGAGAGTTCAAAATCTGGGGCAGCTCTGGGGACCTATGGCTGCCCAGTACCGGTCCCCCAAAGTCACTGGTCCTAACCGCTCCCCTACCTGAACAAATTCTCGGTCAGTACCAGCTGGCCTTAGGTGCCCTGGGTCCCATATTTTTATTCCAAGGTAGGCAAATGTCTCCCCTACAAGTGTGCAAAGTTTGAGGCCCAGGGGACCTATGGCCTGGGAGCAAATGTGCCCCCAAGCTGGCCAATTTTCCCATAGGCTCCAATGTTAAGCCCAAATTTTACCGTATTTTCACATGGCGGGTGTCATTCTGTAGGAAAGCGATGGGGAATTCTAAAGAGACTGCTCCCAGCTTTCTACGGTTAATCGGGGATGAGATATAGCGGTTCAAAGTGAGGTTTTCCGGTTACCGGAAAGTTCCGGTTGGGGTACTGGACCCAAACTCAGTCTGGAGGTACCCCTAGATGTCTCCTACAGAACCGTGAAGTTTAGTAATTTTGTGATACATGGCCCGGGAGCACCAGTAGCGTTAAAGAGGGCACCCGGTGCTCCCGGTACCTCCCCGGAGGAAGGTCCCTGAAACTCCAGATTTTCAGGGGTACCTGTGCTATTCAGGAAGCATGGGCCAAAATTTGAGGTGGCTAGCACATTCAGTTGGAACGTTATTAACCGAAAACCACCGGGAACCGGTTTTTCCCATTGACTTGCATTGGGACCCCTTTGTGATTTAGGCCCAAAAACACTCAACTTTGCACGACCCTATTTACCGAACCATAGGTGCTATCCACTCACTTACGCTGTATTTTTAAGACCCATGGCACCAGATGAAGCATTGAAAGTTCCGGTTGGGGTACCGGGTCCAAACTCGGTCTGGAGGTACCCCTAGATGTCCTCTAAAGAACCCTTAATTTTGGTATTTTTGTGATACACGGCCCGGGAGCACCCGGCCAAAAAACACCCAAATTTGCATGACCCTATTTTCCGAACCATAGGTGCTATCAACTCACTTTCTTCAGCCCCAGCTTAACATTGGAGCCTATGGGAAAATTGGCCAGTTGGGGACGCAATTGCTCCCAGGCTATAGGTTCCCTGGGCCCCAATCTTTGCACACTTGTAGGGGAGACACTTGCCTACCTTAGGAAAAAATATGGGGCCCAGGGCACCTAAGGCTGGCCGGTACCGACTCCCCAAAAATAGTACCCCTAGTAAACTGATTTAACATTGGCGCCTATGGGAAAATGGGCCAGCTTGGGGGCGCTATTGCTCCCAGGCCTTAGAGACCCCGGACCCCAAACTTTGCATGCATGCTCCCCAGACACTCGACTACATGGGGCCAAAGAAACCAATCAGCTTCCAGATTTTTTTGTCAAAGCTTAATTGAATAAGATGAAGTTAGAAGCTGATTGGCTACCAAGCACAGCTGCACCTGATTAAGCACTCTCCAGTTTTAGTAAATCAACCCCTGTATCTCTTCTACCCAGGGCCACTTATAGGGGGACCTCTTGTAGGGGGTCAGAGCACACAGGGGGGCCCACACAGGGAGGGGGATTTTTGATGGACGGCTATTGCAGAACTCTTTCTCCAACATCTGAATGCTGCTCTCTCCCCCTCTCCTTGCTGCCAGGTTTTATCTGTTGAGAAAGAGACAGTCATCCCTCACTAATCCCCCTCCCTGTGCAGCCCCCCCCCCCACCCCCGTCTCCTAGCCTAGCTCTAATGTTATCTGTGCTCCTGAGTTTATTTCTGTAAGGGATCATGTACACAGAAGCAGTTGAAAACCTTATTTTGCTGGAAACTTGAAAGCTGGAAATGTCAGTGAAAAACATCCATTTTACATAGTGAATTAATGCAAGTTTAGAAGCGGTTATGAGCGTATGAGGTTAGAAGCCTTTTTTAACCACTTACAGATTGGAAGATTTTCCTGCTTAATGACCAGGCCATTTTTTGCGATACGCCACTGCAACGCCTTAACTGACAATTGCGCGGTTTTGCGATGCTATACCAAAACAAAATTGACGTTCTTTTTTACCACAAATAGAGCTTTTTTTGGTGGTATTTGCTCACCTCTGCGGTTTATATTTTTTGCGCTATAAACAAAAGCAACAATTTTGAAAAAAATATATATTTTTTTACTTTTTGTTAAAATAAATATCCCCAAAAATGTTTTTAAAAAACACATTTCTTCATAAGTTTAGGCCAATATATATTCTTCTACATATTTTTGGTAAAAAAAATCGCAATAAGCGTATATTGATTGGTTTGCGCAAAAGTTATAGCATCTACAATCTATGGGAAAGATTTATGACATATTTTTTTTTTTTTACTAGTAATGGTGGTGATTTTTTTTTTTTTTGCAGTAATGCGACATTGCGGGCTAACACTAGGGGGCGATTAAGGAGTTAAATGTGTTCCCTCGTGAGTGTTTCTTACTGTGGGGGGGATCGGAGTGACTGGGGGAGGAGACATATCTCTGTTCCTGCTTAGGAACAAACAATCTGTCTCCTCTCGACTGACAGAACAGGGATTTCTGTGTTTACACACAGAAATCCCCGTTCTGGCTCTCGTGCCCATGATCGCCGTCGGCCACGCGCATCGGGTCCCCTGCTGTGCAGCGGGCGCGGGCAGGTGCCTTTGGTGACTCTTAAAGGGGAAGACGTACCTATAAGTTGTTTTGCAGGAAGGTGACACTTTGCCGCCGTATACTGTATTGGCGTGAGCCGGTCGGCAAGTACCGTATTTATCGGCGTATAACACGCGCCGGCGTATAACACGCACCCAAGTTAAGGAGGGAATTTTAAGGAAAAAAACTTTTAGGAGTAAAGTTTAAGGAAGAAAGACTTACATTAAAATGCCCATCAATGCAGCGTTATCGGTGTCCATCTGCAGCCTTGTCAGTGTCAGTGCAGCCTTGCCCCAGTGTCCAGTGCAGCCTTGTCAGTGCAGCTTTGCCCCAGTGCAGCCATGTCAGTGCAGCAATGTCAGTGCAGCCATGTCAGTGCAGCCATGTCAGTGCAGCTTTTCTCCAGTGCAGCTTTGCCCCAGTGCAGCCTTGCCCCAGTGCAGCCTTGCCCCAGTGCAGCCTTGCCCCAGTGCAGCCTTGCTCCAGTGCAGCTTTGCCCCAGTGCAGCCTTGCCCCAGTGCAGCCTTGCCCCAGTGCAGCTTTGCCTCCATGCAGCCTTGCCCCAGTGCAGCTTTGCCTCCATGCAGCCTTGCCCCCCCGTGCAGCTTTGCCTCCATGCAGCCTTGCCCCCCCGTGCAGCCTTGCCCCCGTCTAGCTTTGTGGGATCGCCGCGATCCCTGCCGTCATACACAGCCCTGTGTAAATTTAAATATGGCGCCGAGACTGCAGTGTCTCGGCGGAGCGCTAATACACATAGCCGAGAGTCTTCGGGTTTTCTCGGCGCCGCTTACAGTCCCGCCCAGTTCCGCCCTATGGGCGGGACTGTAAGCGGCGCCGAGAAAACCCGAAGACTCTCGGCTATGTGTAGCTCCGCTCCGCCGAGACACTGCAGTCTCGGCGCCGTATTTGAATTTCCACACGGCTGTGTATGTCGGCGGCGATCGCGGCAATTGCCGCGATCGCTCCGATCACACACAATTGGGGGGGGTATCGGCCTATAACACGCACCCACGATTTTCCCCTGATTTTCAGGGGAAAAAAGTGCGTGTTATATGCCGATAAATACGGTAGTTAAAGACAACCTCAGTAGACCCTCCCAAAAACCCACAATGCATGAAAAACAAGTACATGATTTAAATATTTTAGGCATTCTGGGAGAGAAGAGAGAGCAGCAGCAGAGAGAGAAGTGTGCTTGTAAATAGCCATCTTATTTATTGTGTTTTCACTATGGATCCCATCCTGAGCATGTGTGAGAAAATTCTCCTGATGTTTCTAAAGGCTCTGAAGACATAGAACATTTTGTGAAAGGACCAGAGTTCATCGCTACTGGACTCCGTTGATGTAGGTAAAATTTGTGGGGTTTTTTCAACATTTTTATATGTTCAAAAATTATCAGAAATGTTTTCCCCTTCAAAAAAGCCTAAAAACGCGAATGCACATAAATGCAGTTTTAACACAGATACACACATTTGGGGTTTGAAATGCCAGTAAACCACAGTCCTGAACACGATTTTTCTGCTTTCAAAAAAATGCCTGTAACCTCAACTGCCTCTAAACTACTATAAACGACTGAGTGTACATGTACACATAAGATAACACTGAGGAGAGTTTAGGGGCTGCTAAAAAAAATACCCAACTGCTCCTAAATTTCAGTTTAGCAGCTGCAGTGTACATGAGGCCTTATTAGGCCTCTTGCACACGATACTCCTGTTTGAGCATCTACTTTTTCAGACTTTTTTTATGTGTGTTTGCACGCATTTTTCTTTGTGCACAATCACGCAAATTTGCGCGCATGAGGTATGGCTATTGTTTACGCGCTTGTGTGCATAAGCACATTACAATTAATGGGCTGTATTTTAGATCAGTAAAAAAAAAAGCTCTACTGAGCTTTTTCAAGCTCGGTACAGCTTAGTGGGGATGAGCGGATCAATTCCCCTCTGAGCACAGCGGAGTCAAGTTTTCTCTTTCCTAATTCTGGATTGAGAGGAGAAGAGTTCACTGTAGTTGACCTCACTGGGGAGTTTTCCCTCCCTTCCTGCATGATGCCTGTACAAAAATGGGAAGAGAAAATGGGACAGTAAAAGCATAGCCAGAAGTTCTAATTCTTCCTCACTCTATTAAAATATGTATTTTTGTTTTGTTTCTGTCTTCACTGAGAGAATTCCCATCACATTCTGCCCCAATGGGAAATGAAGGGAATCTTCCCAGTAGGGAACCAGATGGCACTTTCTCTTTCAATTGTTTTCAAATTACAGCAAAATTAGGCAGCAAAACTAGGTGAGGTGTAGATAAATGAAATAGGATTTAAACAGCTAACATGTTGAATGTTAAAGTAAAGTGAAACTGTATTTACCTAAAGTGAACCTTTAGGCTTACCTTCCATTGTGTCTTACTTGCATGCTCAAGTTATCCCCAAAACTAGGGTTGCACTGATACCGATACTAGTATCGGTATCGGTGCCGATACCAAACATTGGCACGCGTACTTGTATTTGTGCAAATGCTCCAATATCTGGACAGTCAGGGGTGGCTGTCAGCTGCTTTATTGAAATCTATAGAGGAAGATTGGTGCTTGTAACTCCCCCCACCGCCACAGCGATCACCCCTGACTGTCCCCTGTGTCCTACTCTGGTCCCCCTCTGTGTCCTCCTCCATGCTGCTCCGGTCCCCCCCTGTGTACCCCTCCATTCCCCCTCTGTGCTCCTCTTCCAGTCCCCCTCCATGCTGCTCCGGTCCCCCTCTATGTATCTCTCCAGTTTCCCTCTGTGCTCCTCCTCTGGTTCTCCTCTGTGTCCTCCTTCATGCTGCTCCAGTCCCCCTCTGTGTCCCCCTCTGTTCCCCCTCTGTGCTCCTCCTCTGGTCACCCTCCGCGTCCTCCTCCATGCTGCTCCAATCCCCCTCTGTATACTCCTCCAGTTCCCCTCTGTACTGCTCCTCTGGTTCCCCTCAGTGTCCTCCTCTGTGCTGCTCCGGTCCCCCCCTGTGCTCCTCCTCCAGTCCCCCTCCATGTCCTCCTCCGGTCCCCCTCCATGCTCCTCCACCACCCTGTGTCCCCCTCCAGTCCCCCTTGTCCCAGATCTGTCAGGATGGAGAGCGGAGGAAGGAGACGGTAAATCTGCATTTACCTCCTCCTTCCTTTTCCGAATGCACAAAGTCAGTGATCACTGCCTCTATCCATTCATAACCAAGCATTGTAAATGATGCTTCAGTTTATGAATGGAGAGGAGCCTCTGTCCCCTGTCCATTTATCTTCAGTGCAAATGAGGCTGCAGAGAAAGGGACTGAGGAATATGTGTCCTCAGTCCCTTTCCGTGTTTAAAAAGGGAGATGTCAGGGGACTGTTTAAACCCCTGATATCTGACCAAAGCCCCCCAAACAGGGTTGATAAAAAAAAAAAAAAAAATAAAAAAAGGAAAAATTGTAAATAAATAAATATTTAAAAGTAAAATTGTAAAAATAATAAAAAATAAAATAAAAAAAAAACACTGACACTGTCCACTCCCCCCTCAAAAAAGGAAAGTATTGTAAAAAAAATACCAAAAAAAATTGTAAAAAATAATATTAAAATAAAAATAAAAAACTACTGACACAGTCCACGCATCATCAGTGCTGCATATTAGTACCACTGTCACATGACATAAAAAAAGTATTGGAATTGGCGGGTACTTGAAAAAAAGTATTGGTACTTGTATGCGGTGTTTTTTTTCTATAATTACGTTTTTATTCATTTTCACAGTAATACAAAAATGTATAACATATAATATCAATACAGAGTTGGTATAATACTGATTGTCATTTTTCATAGTACACAATTTAATTTGTTCAATTAACTGTATATATTTCAACTAATAATGTCAGCTGTCAGGTCCGTCCCACTGACCTGGTCACCCCCTTGGGAACTAACTGCGACCAGGCCAGGGTGCCATCCAAAAAAGAAGGAATTTCTTACTACGTTATTTATCACAAACAGTACTGCTATTGTGGGTGTACATGTAAAGTAGTAGTAGTATTTCCAACTACTTTCTTTTATGTTAAAAGAGAAAAATGGCAGAATAAACTTGGAGATGGGGTAGAAATAAAAAGAAAGAAAGAAAAAGGAGGAGAGAAGGGAAAGAATTTAAGGAACTATAGTTCTGTAATTATTTTAATTGTAGTCTATTTTATAAGACTTGTCTGGGTAGATCATGAGCTTATTTCTATCTGGTTATGCCCGTTCTAGTAGTTGTCATCCTGTACGTGCATTGTAGGATGTATACCATGCTATCCATGGATCCCAGTGACTAAGAAATTCTGTATATTTTCCCGCTATATTAGCTAGCATACCTTCATAAGTGTGGTGAATTGTCAGTGTGCGCATAACGTCTTCAATTTCAGGAAGAACAGGGGACCTCCAAAGCCTCAAAATTACCAATTTGGCGGCTAGGAATAGATGGGTAGTAAATTTCCTATAAAGTGGTGGTATGTTTTCTATTCCTAGGTTTAGTATAGCCAATGAGGGTGAGCATTGTATTGCTACTCCTGTGACTTGTTGAAAGATTGCAAATACCTTGGGCCAGAATTTAGCCAATTTTCCACAGGTCCATAGTATATGGAACAGGGTTCCTGTTTGTGTGCAATTTCTCCAACATGACGAGGGTGTAGAGGGATCAAATTTGGCTATTCTGTATGGCGTTAAATACCACCTCTGTGTGATTTTATGGGATAATTTCCAAAAATTAGTACTCTTAGTTGCTGAGTAGATGTATTGTAGCGTTTTGTGCCACTGTTCTTCTGTGAAAGATGTGTCTAGGTCTCGTTCCCATGCAAGCATAGGAGTTGTTTTCTCGAGAATAGATTTCCGATCGAGAAAATTGTAGAAAAGTGAAATTCCGCCTTTGCGATTTTCTTTAGCGGTAAGGTAAATATATATTTTCCAAAATAGGTTACATTGTAGTGGTTGTCTACTTTTTAGATATGAGGACACCCTTATGTAGTTAAATTGTTCAGAAGATGGAAGAGCATATTCTGATTGTAATTGTGTAAAGGTTTTCAGTTTGTTATTTATGTATAGGTCTGAAGTCCATTGTATGCCTCCAGATATCCATTTGGATAAACCTAAGTTAGGTATTAACAGTGCTATTACAGCAGTGGGTATGGCTAGATTGATAATGGGCGTTAAGGGATATTTAGATAATATTAATTTTTTCTAATAATCCAGAGTAACTAGGACTGTGGGGTATGCATTTTTAATCTTTTCGTTATAGTAGGGGGAAGCTAAGATGAAATTGTTAAGATTCCTGCCTGGTATTTAGATTTGTTCTAGGAGACCCCAAAGTGGTGTTGTTTGGTTAGAGAACCACCCTTTGACCTGGGTCAGTACTGCAGCTTTATGATAATCATGGAATACTGGCGCTCCTACCCCTCCTGCTTTTTTTTATTTGCTAAGTTTAGAAAACGCACTTCTTGCTTTTTTACCCTCCCAAAGAAAGTTGGAGAGTATGCTTTGTAAATGTTTAAAGAAGATTTTTGGGGCTGGTATGGGGACAGTTCTAAATACATACAATACTTGGGGTAATATTTGCATTTTAAATGCTGCTAGTCTTCCTGACCATGATAGTATGTGTTTACTTAATTTCTGCGTTCCTTCCTTTACTTTGCCTTCAAGCGGGAGGTAATTGGCTTTGAACAACTGGTCAGAATGGGAAGTGAGGTTAATCCCCAAGTAATTAATCATATGGGTACTCCAAATAAATGGGAAGTTAGCTTGTAGATCTATTTTGTTCTGTTGCGACATACCCAAATCTAGTATATATGACTTGGTTTCATTCACTTTATAATATGACACTTTGCCATAGTCTTGGAGAACAGAAGATACTTTACTTAGAGAAGACACCAGATCTGTAAGCATTAGGATTACATCATCAGAAAAAAGACTAATGACGTGTTTTCTATTGTTGGCCATGAAGCCCTGTATGTCGGGTGATTGCCTAATATAGGCAGCGAGAGGTTCCATCAAAAGGGTTAAAGATGAGAGGGGACAAAGGGCAGCCCTGCCTTGTGCCATTCGTGATTTTGAAGGATTTAGAGAGCATCCCCGATGTGTACACTTTAGCTGATGGTGAGGTATATAGGGCTAAGATCGCAGACAGTATATGACCCGTGAAGCCGAATTTCTTTAGGGTTTGTGAAAGATAGATCCAGTGTACCCTGTCAAACGCCTTCTCTGCATCCAGAGATAGGAGCAGAGAGTTCTCTTGGCTATGTGAATTATGTTGATTAGGCGTTGTGTTGCATCAGAAGCTTGCCTACCCTTTGTAAAGCCCGATTGATCAGGGTCGATCAGGGTGGGGAGAATATCCACCATTCGGAGTGCTATCATTTTGGCGTAGATTTTTAAATCATTATTTAATAATGGTATAGGTCTAAAGTTTTGGGGTTGATCCGGTGTCTTCCCTGGTTTAGGCAGTGTCACAATGAGTGCCTCAGGCATCTCAGGAGGAAAAGAGGCAGAGGCAGCTGCACCGTTGAATACTTTGAGGAGGTGCAATCCTAGAATTGACTGGAAGCTCTGATAATAGTCTCCTATAAGTCCATCTGGGCCTGGGGATTTGTTGCTTGGGAGCGTTTTAATTGCATGTAATAATTAAGTTAGGGAAAAGGGTGAGCTGAGTACTTGGATTTGGGTAGGTGTGAGTGTAGGTAATTTGATGTTAGACAAAAATTTGTTTATAGTTGCTGGTGTAGGTTGTGGTGTAAGGTCATCTTTGTTCAAGTTGTAGAGAGAGCTGTAAAAGTTGCTAAATGCATCAGCGATGCCTTGTGGGTCATATTTTTTTTTTGCTTTGGGGGTGGGTGAGGTGAGTTAGTTTAGTCTTGAAACGTTGTCCCTGTATTCTCCTAGCCATCGCTTTCCCAGCTTTGTTACCAGTAGAATAAAAGGACATTTTTGATTTCTTTTCTGTATATTCAAATTTTTGTAGTAGGATGATTCTAAGGTCATGTCTCAGAGAAGTGAGTTTTGCGCTATTGGAGGGAGTGGGTTTAGTTTTGTTGAGAGCTTCCAGTGAGTGAATTTCTGTCATTAATTTGGTAATGTTCTGCTGCCACTGCTTTCTCATCTTCTCTCCTAGTTGGATAAATATGCCTCTTATATAGGCTTTGTGGGCATTCCACAATAAAAAAGCATTATCAGTGGATGAGGAATTGATCTGAAAGTATCTGGATAAGTGATCTTCCGGTATTTTTTTAGTTTTAGGATTTTGTATGATGTGTGAATTAGCACGCCATACATAAGTAGTGGTGCTAGGATAGGAATCATTTAGTATAAGAAGAATGGGGGCATGGTCTGACCACGTTATTGTGCCTATTTTGGTCTGGGACACTTTTTGAAGAAGCCACTTATCCATCAAGAACAGATCAATTCTCGTGTATGTGCAATGTCTATGTGAAAAAAATGAACAATCCCTTTCGCTGGCATGCACACAACGCCAAACATTGTATAAATCATGAGAACGTAGAAAATTTGTTAAGGATGGAGTCCTTTTAGAGGGTGTAGTAGTAGAATCCATGAGTGGATTAGGGACAATGTTAAAGTCTCCACAGATTATAAGAGCTCCTTGTGGTATTTTCTTCACTTTCCGCATGAGACCGTTTAAAAATCTAATTTGGCATTTGTTAGGAACATAGATGTACGTCAGAGTGTAGCAGATATTATACATATCACAAATGACAATAAGATATCTTCCCGCTGGATCAGATGTAGTTGATATTAGGTTGAAGGAGATTGTGTCTTTAACTGCGATCATCACTCCTCTTTTTTTGGCTGGCATGTTGGAGAAAAAGAGGTGCTGAAAGG
Organism: Lithobates clamitans; assembly: GCA_037952925.1. NCBI lineage: Eukaryota > Metazoa > Chordata > Amphibia > Anura > Ranidae > Lithobates > Lithobates clamitans. Next base: position 4,471,857 of record JBBGZY010000272.1, read on the forward strand.
ATTTGTGAGTGCACTTAGGAGGAGCATTGTGATGAAAATGTGTCTCTTGGACACAAAGCACATCGCACTGAGATGAGTTGGCTTCTTTCCACAGGGAAGCCCTCTTAGCTGGGTGGTTTAAACCATGTGCGTTTATAGAAAGAATTTTTATCTGTCATAGTAAGTCTTTTGGTGGTGCTGCTTGTGTCAGGTGATAAGTGTACTCACTGTTGGAATCACATACAGGCGGGCTGCGTTCATCGATTCGTCGATTGTTATGCTTGTTGATGCTCATATAGGATCTGTGGTTGGTTTGTTCAGGATGTTGAGAGATGTTGGGAGGATTTGAATAGCATGGTAGGAATAGTTCCTGTGAATAAAGAGAAAAAAGAAAACAAAAAACAAACAGCATAAACTGGAACTTAAAAGGAGGGTATTAATAACCCAGGTGCAGATCATGACTGCTCAGGTTGTGGGAGCTTGTGGTGTGGAATAAGCTCCAAAAGGGCCCTATGTCAGGGCTGATACTTGGAGGCATAATGACAAGTAGTTGCTAAAAATCGTGTCATTTCGAGGTTGAGATCTGTTGCCATTCAGGAGGAATTTTGTTGAGATTCCCGGTGTCAGAAGGGGTGGAGTGTTCCTCTGGCGTGATCTTCCATTTTTGGAGCAAATGGTAGCCTTTGGATGGGGATGTGATCACATGGTTCACTCCATCTTTAGTAATCAGCAATTTGGTTGGATAACCCCATTTGTAGGTAATATTGTGGTTCCTTAATGCTTTAGTAATATTATTCAAATTCTTGCGCAATTGTAAGGTGAATTGCGACAAGTCTGCATAGAACTGTAGTGCTGCGTAATCCATATTGTGGTGTTCCCCTTTACGTGCAGCTAACATCAGGCGCTCTTTTGTTTGGTAAAAATGCATTTGAAACAGAACATCTCTTGGAGCATGTTCTGGGATGAAGGAGGGTTTAGGTAGCCTGTGGATCCTATCTATGGAAAGTTCAATGACAGGGATATCAGGCATGAGGGCAGTAAGCATTGCTGTGGCATAGGTACGCAGATCAGAAGATTGTACTGTTTCAGGGATCCCTCGAATCTTAACGTTATTTCTTCTGGATCTGTCTTCCAAATCTGCAAATTTGGCTTTGATCCATGTTTGTTCGTCCTCTGTAGCATCATGTGCGTCTACTAAGTCATTAATGGTAGTGGCGTACTCTCCCATTTTGTTCTCAATATGGTCAACTCTGTCTCCCACTGCTGTAAGTTCTGTTTTAAAATTACTCATACATGCCATCATGTCAGTATGAATGGTACTTCTTAAAGAAATAAGCATGTCTTTAAGTGTTGTGTCTGACACTGGTTGGTTCAGCGTGGGGAAGGAGACTATGGAGTCAGGGAGCTCTCTTGTGTCTTCTTGTGAGTCAGCATTAGACCTTACCTCACATTGTTGCATCCCTGGTTCATCCATCCTAAAGCGAGACTTAGCTGAGCTTCTATTGAGTGATGAGGGAGGTTGAGAAGATTCTCCTGATTCGAAAGTTTGCCTGTACGCTTGTTCATCGAGGCTCTTAGGGTGCCTGTGAGCCGCTCATTGTGAGGGAGAGGAGCTGGCACCATCTTGTCCACGAGGCCGCGGCGGCTGTATGTAATAGTCCGTCAGCTTTTTTGGCCAATGTTCCGCTTGCCTCTTTCTAGGAATACTGCCGGTCTGTTGGGGGAACACTCCGCTAGCTCGGGTGATTGTTGCGGTGCCTCTAGTCATTGTGAGCCGCTATATTATCCCGCTGTGTGCCGGAGCTCCGGGTTTACACCGCCATCTTGGTGGAGTCCAGACCACGCCCCTTGTATGCGGTCTTAAGCCCCAGAACAATTTACCCCGTTCCTGACCAGAGCACTTTTTGCGATTCGGCACTGCATCACTTTAACTGACAATTGTGCAGTTGTGCGACGTTGTACCCAAACAAAATTGACATCCTTTTTTCCCCACAAATAGAGCTTTCTTTTGGTGATATTTGATCGTCTCTGCGGTTTTTATCTTTTGCGCTATAAACAAAAAAAGAGCAATCATTTTGAAAAAAATGCAATATTTTTTACTTTTTGCTATAATAAATATCCCCCAAAAATATATAAAAAAACAATTTTTTTCCTCAGTTTAGGCCCGATATGTATTCTTCTACATATTTTTGGTAAAAAAATTGCAGTAAGCATATATTGATTGATTGGTTTGTACAAAATTGATAGCATCTACAAAATAGGGGATAGTTTTATGGCATTTTTATTTTAAATTTTTTGTTTATTAGTAATGGTGGCTAGCTGCGATTTTTATTGAGACTCAGACATTATGGCAGACATATCGAACATTTTTTACACTATTTTGGGACCATTGTCATTTATACAGCTATCAGTGCTATAAAAATGCATTGATTACTGTGTAAATGACACTGGCAGTGAAGGGGTTAACCACTAGGGGGCGGTGAAGGGGTTAAGTGTGTCCTAGGGAGTGATTCTAACTGTGAAGGGGAGGGGCTACACCTCACAGGACAGCAAACTGTCAGAGAGCTCACCTCAGTAGGCAGGGTGCTGCTCGCAGTGGTGTGCGTCGGGGTGCGCTGGCGCACGCATTCCTGTTGGTCCTCTGGCGTGAGCTCCTTGTGGCACTGGTATGCATCTTCCGGTCAGGCCTGGTGTGTGTACCGGTGTACGGGTACGCGGCGGGTGTGTGTGCCTGTGCATGCCGATGTGCACGCGCCGTTTGGCGCCAATCTGTCTATTTAAGCTGGCCTCACTCTTTGATCAGTGCTGCCTGATCAACAGCTCTGCCGTTCCTTGTACCTGTTCCCTGTGCCTGTAAACCAAGATTTCCTGACTAACCCGGCTTGTTTCCTGGACTCCTCTGAACTCTGCCTGCACCTGACCTCTGGCCTGTCTGACTATTCTTCTGCCTGCTCCATTGTACCTCATTGCCTGCCTGTTCCCGAATTCAGCCTGTCTCCTGATCACCCAGTTCAGTCTTGTTGTGTGTTCCAGCCTGAACCTTGCTGCTTAAGGATTGCTCATCCACCTGCATCTGGACTCTATTACCAGGCTCCCATACCACTCCGTACTCCTGTGCTTCCTGTATACTCTACCAGGGGCCACGAGTCGGACGCGTAAGAGAGCCTACCCTCTGCCCAAGCGGACTCACCGGTCTGGTGAGTGAGAAGTCTGATATGATTACTGCTCTCGATGACAGAGAGCAGTGATCTCTGTCCTGTCACTAGGCAGAAAGGGGAAATGCTTTGTTTACAAAAGCATCTCCCCGTTCTACCTCTCTGTGACACGATTGCAGGCACCTGGCAGACATCGAGTCTGCGGGACCAGCAGTCACGGTCAAGGAGACCACGGCACGCACGCACCCACAGCACCGCTTCTTAAAGGGAACGTACCTGTACTCCCTTTTGCCCACCAGTGCCATTCTGCAGAAGTAAATCGGCGTGTACTGGTCGGCAAGCAGTTAAAGAAGAGGGGTCGGGGGCGTGGCCTAGCCGCGAGTAAAGATGGCCGCGTGACTCACAGGCTCCGCTCTTCCACCTCACCATCCAGCCTCTCCAGCTGCCCCAGCGGCAGCAACGAACCTCCAGACCAGAGGACATATCTCAGGGCACCCTCCGGATTATGATCCACAGGAAGTCCCACACCAAGCGAACTCGCTGATTGGATTCCTACATGCCTCAGCTGAACTCCCCTCCTGCGAGATGGAAGAACTGGAGGTACAACAATCAGCTCCAGCACCCTCCCCAGGAGACAGAGGTAAGCGGACAGCAGACTCTCCGGATCTCTCTCCTACCAAACAGCCCCCTGTAAAAAAGCACAGAAGTGCTGGGACCTCTAGTTCAACACCAGAGCTCCAGCCTTCTCACTCTCTTGCTGCTTATCCCTCCACTGATAACCCAGCCTCAGAGCATGCTATCAAAGCCATGCTACTCTCTCTGTAGGCTGATTTTCAACGTGAACTTTACAGTTTCCATCAACCATTTAAATGCCCAGATTGCTAACCTGAAAGAACACATTGATTAAATTGAACAGCACCTTTACACTGCCACTAAAGCCCATAATGACGTAGTGGATATCCAGGATGAGCAAGCCGCAACCATCCACATGATGCACCTGAAAATCTCAGACTTAGAGGACTGCTCTAGGTGGAACAACATTAAAATTAGCGGGGTACCTGAATCCCTTCCCCCCTCTGAAATTATCTCTTATTTACATCAAATATTCCGCAAATTGATCCTTTCTCTCACGGCTAATGATATGCTCATAGACCAGGCTCACAGAATCCACAAGCCACAGCATCTTCCAGCCTCTATTCCTAGGGACATTTTAGCTTGAGTGCATTTTTTCACACCAAAGAAAATATTATGCGTGTAGCGAGAAACATGTATTTCCTTCCGGAGCCCTATACCAAAATCTCACTGTATAATGACATCTCACCGGCCACCTCACAGGAGCGTAAAGCCTTTGCTCCAGTTACAGAAATTCTAAATGAGCATAAATTTACCTACAGGTGGGGCTTTCCAACCAAATTACTGGTGACCTAACAGAACAAGTACCTATACTAACCCCGAAAGATTGGCTCAAGCAGCTTCACAATTGGGGTGTCATTTCACACATGCAACCTACTACTCCGAAGATGAAACCTCCCCCCAAGGTCTCCAACCCATGGAAATTGCGGGTTGCACTTTAACTCTCAACTAGCTTCTGACATATGTGCCCTCCACAATGGAGATACTCACCTCAGGCTGGATACCTTTTGCATCTACTCAGCAGTGGAAGAGTGACGACATGTTAGTACCACTGGTGTTGAGCACACCTTGCTGATCATATTCTCCCTACCTTACCGGGATAGTTCTTATCGTTTTTAATATTGCTAAGCATTATATTTCTACAGAGATATCTGTGACTATTCCTAACCTTAATCATTCTTATATTGTATATACATTGTATACTATCAGAATATTTGAATATCTTCTACCCTCTCACCCCCGTTAGCCGCTTCGGGGTTACTCTCTCTTTAGTATCGTTATAGCATCTGTACATATTTTTCTCTCTTGTTCCTTGCACTCCCCCCTCTCCAAATGTCCCTCAAAGGTGTTTCTATAAATGCCAAAGGCCTCAACACCTCTTTTAAGCGATCGCTGCTATGGCGGGAAGCCATTTCTCAAAAGCTGATATACTCTGTATCCAGGAGGCACACTTCTCTGAAATCAAATTGCCCCAATGTTCTCACAAACAATATCCACACTCTTTCCAGTGTAGATAAATAAAATAGGGTTTGAACAGCTAACATGTTGAATATTAAAGTAAAGTGAAACTGTATTTACCTAAAGTGAACCTTTAGGCTTACCTTCCCTTGTGTCTTACTTGCATGCTCAAGTTATCCCCCAAACTAGGGTTGCACCGATACCGATACTAGTATCGATATCGGTATAGGTGCCGATACCAAGCATTGGCACGAGTACTTGTATTTGTGCAAATGCTCCGATATCTGGACAGTCAGGGGTGATCGGTCCTCCTCTGGTCCCCCTCTGTGTCCTCCTCCATGCTGCTCCAGTCCCCCTCTGTGTACCCCTCCAGTTCCCCTCTGTGCTCCTCCTTCGGTTCCCTTCAGTGTCCTCCTCTGTGCTGCTCCAGTCCCCCTCTGTGCTCCTCCTCAAGTCCCCCTCTGTGTCCTCCTCTGGTCCCCCTCCGTGCTCCTTCACCCCCTGTGTCCCCCTCCAGTCCCCCTTGTCCCAGATCTGTCAGGATGGAGAGCGGAGGAAGAAGTCGGTAAATCTGCATTTACCGCCTCCTTCCTTTTCCGAATGCACAGAGTCAGTGATCACTGCCTCTATCCATTCATAACCAAGCATTGTAAATGATGCTTCAGTTTATGAATGGAGAGGAGCCTCTGTCCCCTGTCCATTTATCTTTAGTGCAGCTGAGGCTGCAGAGAAAGGGACTTGGGAATATGTGTCCTCAGTCCCTTTCCCTGTTTAAAAGGGGAGATGTCAGGGGTCTGTTTAAACCCCTGATATCTGACCGAAGCCCTTACCATCAACATGTTTCTCGAACGCATCAGGACTCACAAGTCCGTAAATAAACAAAGCCCGACACAAACCACTATTACTGAACTTTAGACACTCCAAAATCAGCTCAGCTGCTATCTGCAGAGAGGTCATGATTTATATCTCCGCCACCTTCATTAACCTGGTACTCTCAGGGTAACAAAACAGGAAAAACCCTAGCCCAACAATACAAGCGTAGAGCCCCTCAGTCTAAAATCCCATACCTATTGGATGGGCAAGGTCGCAAACTTATAAATCTCAAACATATTGCAGACTTTTTTAGCTCTTTTTATGCAAAACACTACAATTTATGACTCTCTAGCTCTGAACCTCAACCCTCTCCCCAACAGATACCCGACTTTCTCACCCCAACTCCCCACACTTTCTGTAACACAATTAGAAACTCTCTCACAACCATTCACTCACCAGGAAATCACTAAGGCCATTAAAGAACTGCCATCCCACAAAGCACCAGGTCCCGATGGCTTCATCAACGAATATTACAAAACCTACATAGACCATATAGTACCCCACCTTTGCAACACCTTCAATAGCTTTGTATCTTCTGGAGAAATTGCCCCCGAATCACTCGAAGCAACCATAGATAACATTCATAAACCTGGAAAACCATCCCATGAACCCGCAAACTACTGCCTATTTTTCTCCCTAATACTGATCTTAAGCTCTACACCAGCTTTTAGCCTCCCAACTTGCGACACTTATGCCCATGCTCATCCGCCACAACCAGGTTGGTTTTATTCCCCAGCCACAAGCCTCAGATGGTATCCGCAGATACATAAACCTAATTCACTGGGCAGAGCATTATTAAACGCCTTCTCTGCTTATCTCCCTAGACGCAGAGAAGGCCTTAGACAGAGTTGATTGGCAGTATCTGGAGGCTGTCAGATAATTTGATTGGCAGTATCTGGAGTGCAGAAATTTGGCCTTGATGGTCCTTACCTCAATGCAATAATGAGCTTATCCTCAGCCCCCAGCGCTAAAGTATGGACATCGGGCAAGCTATCCACCCCCTTCTTCATAACTAACGGAACCCATCAGGGGTGCCCCTTATTACCCTTAATCTTTGCACTTGTCATCAAACCCTTATCCCAAGCCATACGCTAACACCCCCACATTACAGGACTGACAATTAGTGCCCATTAGTGTCAACTATCAGTGCTGCCTACCAGTGCCCTTCAGTGCTTACCAGTGCTGTCTCAACCGTGCAGAATATCTGTACCCATCCATGCCCATCAGTGCAGCTTCATCAGCGTACATCAGTGACGGAGAAAAATTACCTGTTTGCAAAATTTTATAACAAACTATAAAAACGTTTTTGTTTTTTTTTGGTCTTTATTCATTTATTTAGCAAAAAATAAAAAATCCAGTGGTGATTAAATACCACCAAAAGGAAACTCTATTTGTGTGAAAAAAATTATAAAAATGTAGTTTGGGTACAATGTTGCATGACCACACAATTGTCATTCAAATTGTGACAGTGCTGAAAGCTGAAAGTTGGCCTGGGGATAAAGGAGGTAAAAGTGTCCAGTAGGCAAGTGGTTAAGTTACTTTTTTGGGGGGCTGCTTTCACATTACTCCATCGTAAAAAAAAATTTGCTGTGGTGTGTTGCGTTTTTTAATGCATTTTCTCCTTTTTTTCCCCTGGATATGTGACTGGCAGGTGTATTGCATTTTGTATGCATTTTTGCAGTGTTTTCAATTCATTTCAATGGAGAGGTGCGTTTTTGGTGCAGTTTTTTTACTGCATCAAACATGCACCAAAAATGCATTAAACATAACTTTTAAAAACGGATCTGAAACGTAACAGACTAGTTTATAGAGTTCCATAGGATTTAAATGGATGCACGTTTCATGCAGTTTTCTTCTGCTTTTTTAAAACTGAAACACTGATTAGTATGAAAGGGCCCTTAAGGCTTGGTTCACGTTATTTTGGCTCTGCAAGACATGTGTGCATGGGCTATGCCTGCGTTTCATGCAGGAAAAAGGTCTCTACACCACTCTTAAAACTCAGTAGGAAAATCGAATGGCACTTTTGCACCATGCGATTTTCCGGTGGTTTGCGGACCTGCAAACACAGTGCATTTCCAAATGCGTGGGTCTGATATTATGAATGAATGTCAGCCTGACACATTTTTAAAGAGCAGTGCATTTTGGCTTCGGGTGGTTGTGGATGCAGGAACAGGTGCTATTCCCAAACCCACAACAACCCACAACAGTATGAAGATAGCCTAAAAATCCTGCTTGTTGCATTTTTGGTACAGTAAAAAACACACCAAAAATGCACCTCTCCTTAGAAATGAATGGAAACTGTGTCAAAAATGTGTAAAAATGCATCAAAAACACAACATACCTGCTTTAACCAGTCACTTTTTCAAGGGACGGGATAATTTGGTTGTTTGCCAGCTAGTCAGTAAGTTGAGCTTGGAATTTTCTTTAGTTTTGTTTGGCATGCGTTGCCCTTCCATGTGCTCCTTGCTGCGAAGGCCAGTTATAGATGAGCGCAGTGGCCATTTGTTTGTACATGTCCAGGGGAAAAGCGCAATGGAAATTCAGCAAAAACGCTTCAAAAAAGCAGTGCACCATGGCAAAAATTCATATTGTTTTTTTGCAATGGAGCAGTGTAAAGGCAGCCGAAGTAAGGATCATCATCTTATTTCACTTTTATACCTTACAGTAATTTTTGCAAAATTATTTCATTTCATATGTACTATTATGCATTTTTTACAATAAAGACAAATGCTAATGCAACATTAACCACCTGACGTCCGCGCTATGGCCGAATGATGGGCACATCGCGGACCTGAATTCCCGGGAGGCCGTCATATGACGGCCTCCCCTGTGCACGCTCCCTGCGCGTGCCCTGCAGGGCGCGCGCCAGGCGCGCTGTGATCACCGAGTCACTGAGACTCGGCTGATCACCGATCCGAGTAAGGGGCCGGTCCCGGCCCCTTACCATGTGATCAGCTGTCAGCCAATGACAGCTGATCACATGATGTAAACAAAAGATCGGTAATCGTTTTTTTTTTTTACTCACGCTGACAGCGTGAGTAGAAAAAAAAGCCGATCACCGGCTGGGATGGAAGAGGCACATCTGCCTCATCAGTGCCACCTACCAGTGCCAATTAAAAGAGCCCACAGTGCCACCTAACAGTGCCCACAGTGCCACCTAACAGTGCCCACAGTACCACCTATCAATGCCCACAAGTGCCACCTATCAATGCCCACAAGTGTCAACTATCAATGCCCACCTGTAGTGCCAATCAGTGCCACCTGGCAGTGCTGCCCATCACTGCCACCCATCAGTGCCCATCACTGCCACCCATCAGTGCCCATCACTGCCGCCTATCAGTGCCCATCACTGCCGCCTCATCAGCGTACATCAATGATGGAGAAAAATGACCCGTTTTAAATTTTTTATAACAAAATATAAAAAAATATATATATATATTTTTTTTAATTCAGTTTTTTACATTTTTTTAACAAAAAGTAAAAACTGCAGAGGTGATCAAATACCACCAAAAGAAATCTCTATTTGTGGTGAAAAAATGATATAAATTTCATTTGGGTACAGTGTTGTATGGCCGCGCAATTGTCATTCAAAGTGCATCAGCGCTGAAAGCTGCAAATTGGTCTGGATAGGAGGGGGGGGGGGTTAAATGCCCTGTAAGCAAGTGGTTAAAAATGAAATGGACCCAAATTCGAATTTGGATAATTCTTTATTTACTTGCGTTAATTTGTAGTCTGATTATAATTTATGTTGGATTAGTTACTTTTGTGATTCAGAGATTCCGATACATCCGAATCACAAAAACGTTGTCTGAATTTTGATTAGTAACGAAATTGCACGTGTCTATTTACATTTATTAGCAAGTACATTAGATATATTTAATACTGATTTATAGTAACACTAAGCATTTTTGTGAGTTTCTGAGTGAATGTAATCAATCAGCATATCATATCCTGCCCCCATAGTGTTTAGCAATAGGAGGACATGGAGGGATGAGGAGAGTGTCATTTAGCAGTGTGTATACAACCACTTGTGTGACTCTATAGTCATGTGGGCCACACAGGAAAAATGAGCAACTAAAAAGCTAAGAAGGGAACTGAAAATGAACATGCTCAATAGAGTACACAAACTGGTCTACACAATCTCAGTCTACAGTGGGGACACAGAGACAATGGGGGGACAGCTTAAGGCAGACTCAACCAGGTGTATTTCATTTTACACAAAACAAATACTTTAGTGGCTTTGTGAGACTGAGTATGAACACTGTTCATTCAGAACTACAAGCCATCAGCTGTGGTGGCTAACGGTAGTGGTAATCTATTCATTCACAGAAAACTAAGCCCCACATGGCCGCACTGTTTTTGAACTGTGAAAGTGGATGCAGGGAGAAGATCCCCTGCCCAGTGTTACACTGAGGTGGGGAGAGGGGAGAGAGGCTGAAGAAGCTGAAACATGTTACATGTCCCAGCCTAAATACAGGTGGAACAGGTAACATGTAGCTAAAGGTGGCCTTAGCCTTTAATGACCTTTTAAAAGCTCTTACAGGCCATAAGTTTGGTATTAACTGGGAATAATGGCTCAAGAACTACTGCTCTCAAACTGATGTGCATGTTGATATACAATATAGTGGCTTGAAAAAGTATTCATACCCCTTAACATTTCACACATTTTGTCAGGTTAAAACCAAAAACGTAAATATATTTTATTGGATTTTATGTCTATAGACCAACACAAAGTGGAACATAATTGTGAAGTGGAAGGAAAATGATAAATGGTTTTCAAAATGTTTTACAACTAAATATGTAAAAAGTGTGACATGCATTTGTATTCAGCCCCCTGAGTCAATACTTTGTAGAAACCACCTTTTGCTGCAACTACAGCTGCAAGTCTTTTTGGGTATGTCTCTACCAGCTTTACACATCTATAGAGTGATATTTTTGCCCATTCTTTTTTCAAAATAGCTCAAGCTCTGTCAGATTGGACGAAGGGTGTCTATGAACAGCAATTTTCAAGTCTTGCCACAGATTCTCAATAGGATTTAGGTCTGGAATTTGACTGGACCATTCTAACACATGAATATGCTTTGATTTAAACAATTCCATTGTAGCTCTGGCTGTATGTTTAGGGTCATTGTCCTGCTGGAAGGTGAACCTCCGCCCCAGTCTCCAGTCTTTTTCAGACTCTAACAGGTTTTCTGACCAGCTTCTCTGTTCCTGCTGCTGAAAAGCATTGCAATGGCGTTTTGCTTTTAGGCCAAAAAGTTAAATTTGGGTCTCATCTGACCAGAGCACCTTCTTCCACATGTTTGCTGTGTCCCTCGCATGGCTTCTCTCAAACTGCAAATGAGAATTCTCATGGCTTTTTTCCACAATGGCTTTCTTCTTGTCACTCTTCCATAAAGGCCAGATTTGTGGAGTGCACAACTAATAGTTGTCCTGTGGACAGATTCTCCTACCTGAGCTGTGAAACTCTGCAGCTCCTCCAAAGTTACCATGTGCCTCTTGGCTGCTTCTCTCATTAATGCCCTTGCCCTGCCTGTCAGTTTAGGTGGACGGTCATGTCTTGGTAGGTTTGCAGTTGTGGCATACTCTTTCCATTTTCGGATAAGGGATTGAACAGTGCTCCGTTAGATGTTCAGCTTGGGATATTTTTTTAGAACCTAACCCTGGTTTCAACTTCTCCACAACTTTATCCCTGACCTGTCTGGTGTGTTCCTTGGCCTTCATGATGCTGTTTTTCTCTAACAAACCTCTGAGGGCTTCACGGAACTGAAAGGAATTCTGGTTATGGATGGCCATTCTTGGTTAATTCAGCAAGTCACATTGGACCCTCGGTAACGGAGACACCCCATAATACTGGAAGCAAACAAGATATGTATTCATAGGGTCTCTGTCTTTTAATGGGAGATCATCCAGCTTAAATGTGATACAGATCAAAGGAAAAAGGGGGCGTGTGCTCTTAGTGACAGGAAGAGAGAGACTTTTACAGATACCAAAAAACAGTAAACTGGACACCTGGTCATATAGTCATAAAATGAAGCCGATTTCCTAAGGACAAACAGGATATACAAACTTGAAAGGGTTTGACCATAAATACTCACTTTAGGGTGTATGCTATTTATACAGACATTCCTACATAATCATATACAACCTGAAAGCAATGAGAGACTATACTGAATATAGCAGGAACAATTCAAATGATTTGAATTATTAAATTGGAGTCCTTATGATTCATATTATTACAATCCCCTCTTGAGCCATAAATATGACTTATCCTGTAACACACTCATCTTAGTGTTTGTAATATAAGCTGAGGTAAGCTCTGTTAGCAGCAGCTGGGTCAGAGATTTGAGTAGCCTGGGAAAATAGGCACATGTCAAGTTTGAAACAAGCATACATGAATAAGACAAAGAGCAAGATTATTATAATACCGATAGCAATGTCTTTCATCCATGAGAATATCCCACTAAGGCCAAACCCTCCTATGTTGTTAACAGGGTCCCATATCTTTCTCTAAGACTAACTCTCTCTTGTGGCAGTGCATGAGAGGGTAACTGGGGTGTATGCCAGCCTTCAGCAGGTGTCCTCCTTTATTATCCCCCAATATTCCCATTATAGGGATCAGTGATGCCAGGCAACATCATAAAAGTCATCAAGAATAGGGGTGAGCTTCGAGTTTGAGTTAAACTCATGTTCGACTCGAACATCAGCTGTTCGCCAATTCTCAGAACAGAGAACAATTTGGGGTGTTTGTGGGAAATTCGAAAGCCGCGGAACCCCCTTTAAAGTCTATGGGAGAAATTTAAAAGTGCTAATTTTAAAGGCTTATATGCATGGTATTGTCATAAAAAGTGTTTGGGGACCTGGATCCTGCCCCAGGGGACATGGATCAATGCAAAAAAGGTTTTAAAAACGGCCTTTTTCGGGAGCAGTGATTTTAATAATGCTTAAAGTGAAACAATAAAAGTGTAAAATTCCTTTAAATTTGGTAGCTGGTGGGTGTCTATAGTATGCTTGTAAAGGTGCGCATGTTTCCCGTGTTTAGAACAGTCTTACAGCAAAATGACATTTCAAAGGAAAAAAAGTCATTTAAAACTACTCGCGGCTATTAATGAATTGCCAGTCCGACAATACACATGAAAGTTCATTGATAAAAACGGCATGGGAATTCCCCACAGGGAAACCCTGAACCAAAATTTAAAAAAAAATGACGTGGGGGGTCCCCCTAAATTCCATACCAGGCCCTTCAGGTCTGGTATGGATATTAAGGGGAACCCCGGCCAAATTTTTTTTTAAAAATGGCATGGGGTCCCCCTCAAAATCTATACCAGACCTTTCAGGTCTGGTATGGATTTTAAGGGGAACCCCACGCCAAAATTAAAAAAAGGGTGTGGGGTCCCCCCAAAAATCCATACCAGACCATTATCCGAGCACGCAACCTTACAGACCACAGAAAAAGAGGGGAGACGAGATAGCGCCCCCCCTCCTGAACCGTATCAGGCCACATGCCCTCAACATTGGGAGGGTGCTTTGGGGTAGCCCCCAAAACACCTTGTCCCCATGTTGATGGGGACAAGGGCCTCATCCCCACAACCCTTGCCCAGTTGTTGTGGGGGTCTGCGGGCAGGGGGCTTATCGGAATCTGGAAGCCCCCTTTAACAAGGGGCCCCCGAGATCCTGGTCCTCCCCCCTGTGTCCATTTCACAAAAAAACTGTCAAAAATGTTAAAAATGACAAGAGACAGTTTTTGACAATTCCTTTATTTACATGCTTCTTCTTTCTTCTATCTTCTATCTTCTTTCTTCTATCTTCTATCGTCTATCTTCCTTCAGTTTCTTCCTCCATCTTCTTCTTCTTCTGGTTCTTCTGGTTCTTCCTCCGGTGTTCTCGTCTGGCATCTTCCTCTGCGGCGTCTTCTTCCCTTCTTCTCCTCGGGCTGCTCCGCACCCATGATGGCATGATGGGAGGCTCCCGCTGTGTGACGTTTCTCCTCTTCTGATGGTTCTTAAACCCGGTGACCCCGCCCCCCTCTGACGCATGGGGACTTGACGGGGACTTCCCTGTGGCATTCCCTGTGACGTCATAAGGGGGTGGGGTTACCTAACGGGAGACCCCACCTGAGGAGAAGAAGGGAAGAAGATGCCGCAGAGGAAGATGCTGGACAAGAACACCGGAGGAAGAACCAGAAGAACCAGAAGAATTAGAAGATGGAGGAAGAAACTGAAGGAAGATAGAAGATAAGTGATAGAAGAAAGAAGATAGCAGGTAGAAGAAAGAAGAAGCATTTAAATAAAGGAATTGTCAAAAACTGTCTCTTGTCATTTTTAACATTTTTGACAATTTTTTTGTGAAATGGTAGGGGTACTGTTGTACCCCCTTACCATTTCACAAAGGGGGGAGGGCCGGGATCTGGGGGTCCCCTTGTTAAAGGGGGCTTCCAGATTCCGATAAGCCCCCCACCCACAGACCCCCACAACCACCGGGCAAGTGTTGTGGGGATGAGGCCCTTGTCTTCATCAACATGGGGACAAGGTGTTTTGGGGGGATACTCCAAAGCACCCTCCCAATATTGAAGGCATGTGGCCTGGTATGGTGCAGGAGGGGGGGCACTCTCTCGTCCCCCCTCTTTTCTTGCAGCCTGCCAGGTTGCATGCTCGGATAAGGGTCTGGTATGGATTTTTGGGGGGGCCCCACGCCATTTTTTTAAAATTTTGGCACGGGGGTTCCCCTTAAAATCCATACCAGACCTGAAGGGTCTTGTACAGATTTTGAGGGGGATCCCACACCATTTTTTTAAAAAATTTTGGCTGGGGTTCCCCTTAATATCCATACCAGACCTGATGGGCCTGGTATGGAATTTAGGGGGACCCCACGTCATTTTTTTAACAAAAAATTGGTTCGGGGTTCCCCTGTGGGGAATTCCCATGCCATTTTTATCAATGAACTTTTATGTGTATTGTCGGACAGGCAATTCATTAATAGCCGCGAGTAGTTAAGTGTTCTTGCATAGCAAGACCACTTACTGTTATCTCACATATATATTTAAGTGTTCTTGCATAGCAAGACCACTTACTGTTATCTCACATATATATTTAAGTGTTCTTGCATAGCAAGACCACTTACTGTTATCTCACATATATATTATTAAGTGTTCTTGCATAGCAAGACCACTTACTGTTATCTCACATATATATTATTATTCTTATTATAGCCAAATTTACCACCCTAACTCCTCCCACAGTTTTTACACTATATAGACAAGTAATATACCGAAACGTGCGGATTGTTCCCGAATGGTGTGCTATTATTTTGTGGAACGTTTCGCCGAATGGTTCACAAAATATCGTTATTTTTGCGGCGAAATTGGTCCCATAGGAATGAATGGGGAAACTAGAGTGGGAGATGACAAAAGTTGGAAAATCAGAACATGATTTCTAAACTGCCGCCACTCCCTCATTTTCAAGCCCACCTACACAAATCTTATATCAAAACGTTCAGCTATCCCTGCTGTCACTAAACATGTCCACGGCTAAGCCATAGTCCTGATAGTTTTCACAATATGACCATTTGTTTGCAACTCACGCTGTCCATTGACATTCATTGAAACTACACTCTAGCCCCCTCCAAATTTGAAGGGCAATTTCTAAACTGCGACTGTGCCTTCATTTTTAATATTTCAGAGACATACTATGTATCAAAATCTAGGTCTGGGTCTTGTGATTCTCACAATATAAAGATCTTCGCTGTAGGATGTATAGTTTTTAAAATACGGCCATTTGTTTAGAGGTCATTTCAGGAAATTTTAGCCATTAATCAGCGTGTACTGTGTTTGTTTTGTTGCCATGGTTACCAAAGCTTCTGTTATACACAGGGGGGAAGGTGGCTGGAGCATCTCAGCTGATTACAGAGCCCGGGGGAGGGGACAGACACACCATGTACTGATTTATAATAGAGGAATATGATGGGGCAGTTTTGATGGGGTAATTCTGATGGGGCAGTTTTGATGAAGTAGTATTTGGGAAGCATAAACAGGGCATGAGCGTTGCTAGGAAACAGTGGTTGTAAACACAAGATGCTGAGACACTCCAAATGCATGTGACTTCATCTGCTAGACTTGATAATGCTTGTAGACTCCTCCCACAGTTTTTACACTACAGAGACAAGTAATATACCGAAACGAGCGGATTGTTCCCGATTGGTGTGTTATTACTTTGTGGAATGTTTTGCCGAATGGTCCACGAAATGACGTTTTTGCGGCGAAATTGGTCCCATAGGAATGAATGGCGAAATGTTCAAAACTAGAGTGGGAAGTGACAAAAGCTGACAACCCCATGATCAGCCAAAACATTATGACCACCCCATGATCAGCCAAAACATTATGACCGCCCCATGTAAAAAAAAAATATTTTTGAAAAAAAAAAATAATTTTTGAAAAAAGTAAAAAAATAATTTTTGAAAAAAAAAAATCATTTTTGAAAAAAAAAATATATTTTTGAAAAAAAAAATATTTTTGAAAAAAAAAAAATTATTTTTGAAAAAAAAAAAATATTTTTGAAAAAAAATATTTGAAAAAAAAAATATTTTTGAAAAAAAAAATTATTTTTGAAAAAAAAAATTATTTTTGAAAAAAAAAATTACTTTAAAAAAAATAATAATTTCGAAAAAAAAATTATTTTTGAAATAAAAAATTACCTTTGAAAAAAAAATTACTTTTGAAAAAAATGTTCAGCTCTTTCAGCGAATGATGGAACTTTTTTACTACTATTTATACTTTTTAAAATATTAAGCTTTTTAACACTTTTCACAGTTACTCAAGCCACTCCACCCCACCCAGTTACTCCGCCCACTCCAGTTGTAGAGGCAAGAACACTTTCACAATTTCCCCAGAAATTGTACCTTTTCTAGTTCTTATTATTATAGCCAAATTTACCACCCTAACTCCTCCCACAGTTTTTACACTACATAGACAAGTAATATACCGAAACGTGCGGATTGTTCCCGAATGGTGTGCTATTACTTTGTGGAACGTTTCGCCAAATGGTTCACGAAATATCGTCGTTTTTGCGGCGAAATTGGTCCCATAGGAATGAATGGGGAAACTAGAGTGGGAGATGACAAAAGCTGGAAAATCAGAACATGATTTCTAAACTGCCGCCACTCCCTCATTTTCAAGCCCACCTACACAAATCTTATATCAAAACGTTCAGCTATCCCTGCTGCCACTAAACATGTCCACGGCTAAGCCATAGTCCTGATAGTTTTCACAATATGACCATTTGTTTGCAACTCACGCCGTCCATTGACATTCATTGAAACTACACTCTAGCCCCCTCCAAATTTGAAGGGCAATTTCTAAACTGCGACTGTGCCTTCATTTTTAATATTTCAGAGACATACTATACATCAAAATCTAGGTCTGGGTCTTGTGATTCTCACAATATAAAGATCTTCGCTGTAGGATGTATAGTTTTTAAAATACGGCCATTTGTTTAGAGGTCATTTCAGGAAATTTTAGCCATTAATCAGAGTGTACTGTTAGTGTTTGTTTTGTTGCCATGGTTACCAAAGCTTCTGTTATACACAGGGGGGAAGGTGGCTGGAGCATCTCAGCTGATTACAGAGCCCGGGGGAGGGGACAGACACACCATGTACTGATTTATAATAGAGGAATATGATGGGGCAGTTTTGATGGGGTAATTCTGATGGGGCAGTTTTGATGAAGCAGTATTTGGGAAGCATAAACAGGGCATGAGCGTTGCTAGGAAACAGTGGTTGTAAACACAAGATGCTGAGACACTCCAAATGCATGTGACTTCATCTGCTAGACTTGATAATGCTTGTAGACTCCTCCCACAGTTTTCACACTACAGGGACAAATAATATACCGAAACGAGCGGATTGTTCCCGATTGGTGTATTATTACTTTGTGGAATGTTTTGCCGAATGGTCCACGAAATGACGTTTTTGCGGCGAAATTGGTCCCATAGGAATGAATGGCGAAATGTTCAAAACTAGAGTGGGAAGTGACAAAAGCTGACAACCCCATGATCAGCCAAAACATTATGACCACCCCATGATCAGCCAAAACATTATGACCGCCCCATGTAAAAAAATATATATTTTTGAAAAAAAAAAAACATTTTTGAAAAAAAAAATATATATTTTTGAAAAAAAAAATATATATTTTTGAAAAAAAAATTTTTTTGAAAAAAAAAAATTATTTTTGAAAAAAAAAAATATTTTTGAAAAAAAAATTTCTTTTAAAAAAAAAATTATTTTTGAAAAAAAAATATATTTGAAAAAAAAAATATTTTTGAAAAAAAAAAATTATTTTTGAAAAAAAAAAATTATTTTTGAAAAAAAAATTACTTTAAAAAAAATAATAATTTTGAAAAAAAAATTATTTTTGAAATAAAAAAATTCATTTTTGAAAAAAAAAATTACCTTTGAAAAAAAAAATTACTTTTGAAAAAAAAAATCATTTTTGAAGAAAAAAAAATCATTTTTGATTAAAAAAAATTCATTTTTGAAAAAAAAAATTACTTTTGAAAAAAATGTTCAGCTCTTTCAGCGAATGATGGAACTTTTTTACTACTATTTATACTTTTTAAAATATTAAGCTTTTTAACACTTTTCACAGTTACTCAAGCCACTCCACCCCACCCAGTTACTCCGCCCACTCCAGTTGTAGAGGCAAGAACACTTTCACAATTTCCCCAGAAATTGTACCTTTTCTAGTATTAAGTGTTCTTGCATAGCAAGACCACTTACTGTTATCTCACATATATATTATTCTTATTATTATAGCCAAAATTACCACCCTAACTCCTCCCACAGTTTTTACACTACATAGACAAGTAATATACCGAAACGTGCGGATTGTTCCCGAATGGTGTGCTATTACTTTGTGGAACGTTTCGCCGAATGGTTCATAAAATATCGTCATTTTTGCGGCGAAATTGGTCCCATAGGAATGAATGGGGAAACTAGAGTGGGAGATGACAAAAGCTGAAAAATCAGAACATGATTTCTAAACTGCCGCCACTCCCTCATTTTCAAGCCCACCTACACAAATCTCATATCAAAACGTTCAGCTATCCCTGCTGCCACTAAACATGTCCACGGCTAAGCCATAGTCCTGATAGTTTTCACAATATGACCATTTGTTTGTAACTCACGCCGTCCATTGACATTCATTGAAACTACACTCTAGCCCCCTCCAAATTTGAAGGGCAATTTCTAAACTGCGACCGTGCCTTCATTTTTAATATTTCACAGACATACTATACATCAAAATCTAGGTCTGGGTCTTGTGATTCTCACAATATAAAGATCTTCGCTGTAGGATGTATAGTTTTTAAAATACGGCCATTTGTTTAGAGGTCATTTCAGGAAATTTTAGCCATTAATCAGAGTGTACTGTTAGTGTTTGTTTTGTTGCCATGGTTACCAAAGCTTCTGTTATACACAGGGGGGGAAGGTGGCTGGAGCATCTCAGCTGATTACAGAGCCCGGGGGAGGGGACAGACACACCATGTACTGATTTATAATAGAGGAATATGATGGGGCAGTTTTGATGGGGTAATTCTGATGGGGCAGTTTTGATGAAGTAGTATTTGGGAAGCATAAACAGGGCATGAGCATTGCTAGGAAACAGTGGTTGTAAACACAAGATGCTGAGACACCCCAAATGCATGTGACTTCATCTGCTAGACTTGATAATGCTTGTAGACTCCTCCCACATTTTCCACACTACAGAGACAAGTAATATACCGAAACGTGCAGATTTTTCCCGATTGGTGTGCTATTACTTTGTGGAACGTTTCGCCGAATGGTCCACGAAATATCGTCGTTTTTGCGGCAAAATTGGTCCCATAGGAATGAATGGCGAAATGTTCAAAACTAGAGTGGGAGGTGACAAAAGCTGACAACCCCATGATCAGCCAAAACATTATGACCACCCCATGATCAGCCAAAACATTATGACCGCCCCATGTAAAAAAAAAATATTTTTGAAAAAAAAATATATTTTTGAAAAAAAAATATATTTTTGAAAAAAAAATTACTTTTGAAAAAAAAAAATTAAAAAAAAAATCATTTTTGAAAAAAACAAAATTCATTTTTGAAAAAAAAAATTCATTTTTGAAAAAAAAATCATTTAAAAAAATCATTTTTGAAAAAACAAAAAAACAAAATCATTTTTGAAAAAACAAAAAAACAAAATCATTTTTGAAAAAACAAAAAAACAAAATCATTTTTGAAAAAAAAAATCACAAAGCTCTGAGGGGAATTATAGCTCCTCTCACACAGCTCTAAGGACAATTATAGCATTATAGCTCCTCCCACACAGCTTGGAGGGAAGTTATAGCTCCTCCAATACAGCTTTGAGGGGAATTATAGCTCCTCCCACACAGCTCAAAGGGGAATTATAGCATTATAGCTCCTCCCACACAACTCTGAGGGGAATTATAGTTTCTCCCACACCGCTGTGAGGGGAATTATAGCTCCTCCTACACAGCTCTGAGGGGAATTACAGCTTAGCATTATAGCTCCTCCCACACAGCTGAGGAGAATTAGAGCTCCTCCCACACAACTCTGAGAGGAATTATAGTTTCTTCCACACCGCTGTGAGGGGAATTATAGCTCCTTTTAAACAGCTCTGAGGGGAATTATAGCTTCTCCCACACAACTCTGATGGGAAATGTAGCTTCTCCCACACAGCTCTGAGGGGAAATATAGCTTCTCCCACACAGCTCTAAGGGGAATTATAGCTCCTCCCACACAACACTAAGGGGAATTGTATCTCCTCCCACACAGCTCTGAGGGGAATTATAGCATTATTGCTCCTCCCACACAGCTCAGAGGGGAGTTATAGCTCCTCCCACACAGCTCTGAGGCGAATTATAGCTCCTCCTCCAACACAACTCTGAGGGGAATTATAGCTCTTCGAACAAAGCTCTGAGGAGAATTATAGCTCCTTCCACAAATATCATCATGCCATCTAAAGGAAAGAGATCTAAAGCTGCAAAGATACGCTGGACTAAACTGGATCCGGAGCCCCACAGCAGCATAGTGGATATGGAGGTTTGTGACAGTGAATGTGCCCAGGAGGTACATAGTGAACCTGTGGTGTCATTTTCATGTTCAACTCAGTGTCAAGTTCAAGAGCACAGTGACAGTGTGATGGGCACTTCTGAAAACCATGGCATGCAAGAACCATGTGTACCAAGTGAGAGTTCTGTGCAGGCATCATTTCATCAGGGTCATCATGGCTATGGAAGGTTAAGGAACAAACAGTGTACATGCATGGCTCTGACATTTTTGGCATACCACAGTGAGCTTGATGATGTGAGAAAGGGTGATCTTGATCAAATACTGAAGAAGGGCAACAGCTTGTATGGCTCAACAATAAAACAGCTAAAACAAAGAAATGTCTATCAGCATCAACACTTGACAATGGAAGAAGTGCCCCTCAGAGTCAACACTGACAAATATGAGTATAACGTTGTTAAATCTCCAGTGTTATCGGGATGTATGAGAGACACGGTAGACGGTGACAACCAAGGTTGGTTTGTTGACCTCTCCACAAGACTTCAGTGCCTCAATGCAGATGTTACACATGCACTTTTTATAGTAGTGCCATATTGCATTGCATTGTTCAGAGACAAGTCTGGGAGATATGGACTGTTTGATTCTCATAGTCGAAATAAGGATGGACTTCCTGCCACTGGAAAAGGAAAAGCTGTTATGATCCCTTTTACACATTTGAGTGATATGGGGGCAAGGAGTTTAAGTTGTTGTATGAATTGCTCCTTACAGACACCAGAGGCCCTATTGATGGACTGCAGTATGACTTCATGCCAGTCTCATTTCATCGTGCAAGACGTCTGTCAGATGGTTTGCTGTCCCCACTGGTGCAATCTGACAAACCACATAATGCAAAGCATGTGGAGAACAAAGTGACACAGATGACCAAAGATGTAACACACACTGGATTCCCAGCCAGCAAGCATTCTCCACGGTCAGTTGATGCGAAATCCTCACAGGGCATATGGAAGGACAGTAAGGCATTGTCCAAATTAAATGCACAGAGACGACAAAAACTGAAGACAAGACACAGAAATGAAAGAAGGCGTGATTTCAAGGCTACAAAGATGTCTGTCACCAATAAGAAAAGGACATACATCACCAGCCGATACAAAGCAGATGCTGATTTTAAGTTGAAGCAGAAGCAATATATCATTCGCAAATATGCAACAGATGCCAATTTCAACTTGAAGCAGAAGCAATACATCACCAGAAAATATGCGACAAATGCAGATTTCAACTTGAAACAGAAGCAGTACACCACCAGAAAATATGCGACAAATGCAGATTACAACTTGAAGAAGAAGCAATACATCACCAGAAAATATGCCACAAATGTCGATTTCAAGTTGAAGCAGAAGCAATACATCACCAGAAAATATCATAATGATCCTGCTTTCAGAAAACGTCACTTGCAACATTGCATGAGTTACATGAAAATGAAGCGTCAAACTCAAGCAGATTTTCGCATAACCCATAAGATGCAATGTGCCTTCAAAATAAGAATGAAATACAGACGATGGACTCGTGTCATGCGGGAATGCAGTCAACCAGTGGACAACAGCCTAATGCAGACAGCTATATCCACTTTCCATGAATGCATTAAAGCTGGGCCAACATTTGTGTGCACGATGTGTCATCGCACCCTTTTCCCTAACCAAGTGAAACATTGCATTCACAGCAATTACAAGAAGAATCTACACATTGTTGCTGCCTGTTTGACAGGGAAATATGTCCATGTGTGCAACAATCACTGTCAAGGACCTGAACAATGCACCGTACCAGATGAAAGGACCAAAGAATGGATTTGTCACAACTGTGATTTACATTTAAAAGCAGGACACAAATCATCCATCGCTGTAGCTAACAACATGGAGCTGGCGCCCATTCCCCCAGAGCTCTGCGATTTGAATGTGCTGGAAAGACAACTTTTGGCCAAAATACTGCCATTTGCCAAGATCATCACACTTCCCAAAGGTCGACAGGCAGCTATACATGGCGCTGTAGTGTGTGTGCCATCCGAGGTGGAAACCACGGTCAATACTCTACCAAGATCGCACAGCAAATCCCAGTTACACAGAGTGAAGCTGAAAAGACGTCTGACTTACAAAGGCCACCAGCTGTTTCATTATGTCAACATGGGAAATGTAGTAGCAGGTCTGTCAAAACTCATTGACACACACCCCGACTACAGTGACATTTCAATTAGAGTGGATGAGACAATCGCTGATGATGATGATAATGATGATGGGATGGAACTCGACAGTTGTGACGAAACTGAAATGATGGAGATACTTGAACGCATCGAAAATTGTGATCCATCAGAGGTACAGTCTGCATGTTTACCGGCTGCTTCTGAGCAACAGGAAGGCCATGACCAACAACCTCCCAATGCAGAGGATGAGAAGGATACACTAAGACCTGGAATTGGCCTAGACAGTTGTTTGCAGCCATCTGACCTTGGAGAGGAAGCACTGACACACGGTGATGGAATATTCAGCATTGCACCTGCACAAGGAAACACACCTGTCAGCTTCTTTAAAGTTCCTAGGCTTGAGGCAATGGCTTTCCCTGTTCAGTTCCCTACTGGACAGAATACATTGGACCAGGCAAGACAAGTCAAACTGTCCCCGAGCATGTATTTCAATGCAAGGATTTTTTGTGTTGATACTCGTTTTGCAAGAGACACAAGCTACCTCTTCTTTGCGCAGTTTGTCACAGAAACACACATGGCCAAAAGCAGCATGTCCATCCAGTTAAGGAAAGGAAAACCCAATACCAGGGATGGACGGAAAATATCCAACAAGCTGCTACAGGACAAGTGTGAGGTTGAGAGGTTGGTGCGAAACCGAGATGCCACAAGGTTCATGCAACCACTGAGAGGGAGTCCAGCTTACTGGGATAAAAATCTGAAGAATTTGCTAGCCATGGTCAGACAATTGGGTAAGCCAACATTTTTTCTTACCTTCTCTGCTGCAGAATTTAGATGGCCAGAGGTAATAACGGCAATAAAGGCACAACAAGGTCAAAAGGTGGATTTTGCGGGGCTAGACTGGGCTGAAAAGTGTGACATTCTTCGAGGCAACCCAGTGACCACCATGCGCATGTTTGACAAACGGGTTGATGCTCTGATGCGAGAGCTGCTGTTGGGTCCTGCACAGCCAATTGGTGAAGTTATCGATTACTTTTACCGGGTTGAATTTCAGGCGAGAGGGAGCCCTCATATACATTGTCTCTGTTGGGTAGCAGGAGCTCCTATATTTGGACAAGACAGTGATGACAAGGTGTGTGCCTTTATAGATCATAACATCTCATGCCAGCTGCCTGATGAAGCCAAACAGGCCTTACTTCACAGATTTGTAACAGAACTTCAAATGCACAGCAGATCTCATTCAAAATCATGCAAGAAAGGTAACAGAGTATGCAGATTTGGATTTCCAAAGCCACCTATTAGAAAAACGAGGATAACTTACCCGATGCCAGAAGAACAAGGAGATTGTGCAATGAAACCACAAGCAGCCAAAAACAAACTGAAACCAGTCTGGGATTTGCTTAATAACCCAAAAGTGCAGCTTGAAGACATGTCACAGCTACTGGCACAGTGTGATATGACTTTGAATCAGTACAACTCGTACATTCAGGCATTGACCTCCTCAAGCGTGATTCTAATGAAGCGTGATGTCAAGGACTGCTGGGTGAACAACTACAATCCACATTTACTGACGGCCTGGAACGCCAACATGGACATCCAGTTCATTCTTGATGAGTATGGTTGCATCATGTACATGTTGTCCTACATATCCAAGCCAGAACGGGAGCTGAGTGACTATCTCAAAACAATAGTCAAAGAAATGAGCCCAGAAACAGCGACAGAACGAGAAGAAATGAAAGAGGTTCTTCAGGCTTATTCAAAACACAGAGAGGTCAGCGCCCAGGAGTCTGTGGCCCGTACGTGCAGCTTGAAAATGAAGTCTTGCTCACGTGAGGTTGTTTTTCTGCCAACTGGGGACAACGCACTAAAAATGAGTCTCCCGCTCAGTGCATTGCAGAACAAACCAGCCGATTCTCTTAATGTGTGGATGACGAGTTTTGTCGACAAATACAGAGCTAGACCCGAAACACCAGAGTTTGAGTCCATGTGTCTGGCAGACTTTGCATCCCATTACAGGGTTGTCTATGGCAAGCAGAAGGAAGATGGCAAGCAAAAGGAAGACAGCAAGCGTGTCAGCCTATTGAATGAAATGGGAATGATTCAAAAACGCACGAGAGGGAAGCCTGCAATCATCAGGTACGCACGCTTCTCAGAGAAGAAGGACCCTGAGAACTACTACGGCAGACTGCTTAAACTCTACCTCCCCCACCGTTCAGAGTCATCACTGAAAACTGTAAGGTTCCCAACACACCAGGATTTTTACAAAGGCGCCTGTGTGAGCTTACCAGGAGAAGAAGCAATCCGAGCAGTGTCTGCAATTGTTACCAGCAACCAAAAGAAGTTCGAACAACACAACCAAATTGTGGAACAAGTCTTGGATGACTTTGTAAAAAACGGCCCTGTTGAAGATGCTTGGAACACCTTTGCCCCAGAAGCTGAGTTGGATAGGTTGGAATGTATAGAGGAACGCAAAGAAGGGGAGCCACTTCATGAGAATGAACAAGATGATGTTCCGGAGTATACACGTCACAAACAAACAGGTGGAATTGCGCTTACTGTGAAGGCCCCACAAATGTGCCCTGATTTCCTTCGGAAAATGTACAGAAACCTTAACCGGACACAAGCTCAGACATTCTACTCAGTTTGTGACTGGTGCACTAACCGTGTGCGTGGCCTAAATCCTGACCCATTCTATTACTTTGTCACTGGTGGTGCAGGGACAGGCAAATCACACCTGATAAAGTGCATCTATGCTGAGGCGACAAAGATACTCTGTAAACTTACCAGACTACGTGAGGAAGCAGACATATCCATGCCCAGCGTTTTACTAACTGCATTTACAGGAACAGCAGCTTTCAACATTTCAGGCAACACTTTGCATTCTCTGCTGAAGTTGCCAAGAAGCTTGAAGCCACCCTACCAAGGACTTGGAAATCTAATAGATGAAGTGAGGGCACAGCTGTCAAATGCGGAGATCATTGTTATTGACGAGTTGTCAATGATTTCAAAGCCTCTGTTTGCCTACATCAACTGGAGATTACAGCAAATCAAAGGCAGTAAGAAACCTTTTGGTGGTATGTCAGTACTAGCAGTAGGAGACTTTTACCAGGTCCCCCCGCTGGGAAAAAGTAAGCCACTCTGCGTGTTTGAGGAAAATACCAATGACGTCTGGAAAGACAACTTTCAAATGATCACGCTGACAGAGATCATGCGACAGAAGGATGACATTTCATTTGCTGAGCTTTTGAATAGAATCAGAGTCAAGCAGAAGACTGTCACCTTAAGCAATGATGACAAAGCTCTGCTTGCTCAGGCTTTTACATATCCCACCCACTGCCCTAATGACGTGCTACACATATTTGCCACCAACAAAGAGGTTCACAAACATAATGCTGCAACTGTGTCTGTTCTCCATTCAAACATCACCAACATAGATGCCGACGATTACAGAAAAGACCCTAAGACAGGAGTGATGCTGAGGCAACACCAACCTTTCAAAGGACACAAAGACAATCTGATTGACACACTGCAAGCAGCTGAAGGTGCCCGTATCATGATCACAAGAAACATTGATGTAGAAGACGGGCTTGTTAACGAGACATTTGGCAAGATTGCAAGAATAATCATCCAGACTGAGAATGGTGCTACTACGGTAAACAAGCTTGGGCTTGTGCTGGACAATCCAAATGCAGGACAGAGATACCGTAACAAGTCGTCTTGTGATGCTGACAACTTGGTGTACATAGAAAGGGTAGAGGAAAACCTGAGACAGAAAGGAGTTGTTCGCAGGCAGTTCCCCCTGAAGTTGGCTTTTGGATGTACGATTCATAAGTGTCAGGGGATGTCGATACAGTCGGCAGTGGTCTCATTGAAACGGGTCTTCCAACCGGGAATGGCCTATGTTGCTCTGAGTAGAACGACTACACTACAAGGACTGTACATAACCGACTTTGATGAGAAGAAGATCTTTGCTGATCCTGAAATCACAGCTTCCCTGGATTCAATGAAGAAAGCATCACTGGAAAGTGTTATGCCCCTCTTAAAGTTTCTACAGACAACAGACAAACAACAAACATTAACAATTATCCATCACAACACGGAAGGATTACCAGCTCACATTGAAGATATCAAATCTCACCATGAGTTGACACTTGGAGATATTTTATGTTTCACTGAAACTCATCTCTCAGGCTCTTCTGTTGCTGAAAGTCTCCAGCTGGAGGGCTACAACCTGTTCAAACGCAACAGACACCTCTCGTACACAAACCTTCCTGACATTGCAAGTAAAAGTGGCGGAGGTGTCGCCTTGTATGTCAGAAACCATTTCAAGGCCTATGAAAAGCAGTATCATCACAATGTGACTGACTTGGAGTTCTTGGTTGTCAAACTGGAGTCCCCTGTACAAGCTTTGATCGCTGTCATTTACAGGCCACCGGATTACAGTATTGGCCAATTCCTTACTAACCTGCTGGGCCTCTTGGAATCTTTGGAAATAATGGATTGCCAACCTATAATACTCTGTGGAGATTTCAATGAAGATTTTCTGTGCAGAGAAAAGAAGCCAATATCTGACCTTCTTCACTCAAGAGGATATACTCAACTGGTCTGGGCAGCCACCACAGAAAAAAACACACTGTTGGATCACATTTACATCTCCAGGGTGCAGCAGTGTCTCCAGTCAGGAGTACTGCACAGTTATTACAGCTACCATTATCCTGTGTATTGTGTTTTGAGCAGTGGTTGTGAACACGCTTAGAGCCTGCATAAACAGGGCATGAGTGTTGCCAGGAAACAGTGGTTGTGAGACAGTGGTCATCAAACAGATAAAGTGGCAATGAGGGTCAGTTTACGTGGCCATAGTTATGTGGGACCATTTACAATTAGCTAAACATCATTCTCTATACTTCATGTTCGGTGTACTTGTTAGACACTGAACTCACTTACTCCCCCCCATCCATCACAGACATCTGTCCTCATCATATAGTAAGAGGAATACCGCGCTGTAGTGCACCCAAAAAGGGTACCTGTTCGTGAAATATTGTGAATGACCAAATAGGGGATAACCAAAATAGTGATGAAAATAACTTAGTGAAAAAAAATTAAAAAAAACTACATAATAACAAAAGCAGCCACTCTATGTGAGATACACACACTAATACAACAATATAACAAATATAGCAGCGCTGTAAATAGGAGTAAATACTAGTACCAGTGTTGAATAGGACTAATTGGTTAGAACCCAAATTAAATAACTAACACAGTTCTTGAAACCTAAATCAATAAGTGTTCACTGGACAGTCCTAACACAGTGAATAAAGTCCAAATAAATGTTGTGAAAATACATAGGCTCAGACCCCATTTTTTTAAAGCAGGAAATGTAAAATAGAAAAAATTCCTCCACCGCACCACGGTGGTAGCTGAAAATAAAATGCGCGCTTACCAAACGGCAAGCACAAGGGGGCTTGCGACCTTAACCCGGTCAGGGCCTTTCATTGGATGGGCTTCTAGGAAACGACATGCCACTTCATACAGCCAAAGGGTGATGATACCACTAGTCCACCAAGTCACAGGAAATCACTCTTATCATGGAGATTAATAAAAGACTCCTAGCTGGGGGGTTGTTCTCATTTAGGGGTACCCCGGGAAAAGAGAGGGAAACAACATAGCGTAATCCTGGTTTTGAGGTTTATTAAAAGAATTAAAATAACACTTACAGTGTAGCAGATTCAAATAAGCATAAGAAGCCGGCTGGCTAAAACGATCACCCGTCCTACAG
Source organism: Lithobates clamitans (assembly GCA_037952925.1). Classification (NCBI taxonomy): domain Eukaryota; kingdom Metazoa; phylum Chordata; class Amphibia; order Anura; family Ranidae; genus Lithobates; species Lithobates clamitans. The sequence continues at coordinate 4,500,967 of JBBGZY010000272.1, forward strand.
ACGGTAGATGCAGCACGTCAGCTCGCCCTATCACACTGTCCTCATCACACTCACCCTCTCCTTCCTGTGCTATAGCCTGCTTGCTGATTAGTAAGACAAAGAAACAGCAAGGAGCAAAACTGCAGAGAAACTGAAAATTTGTAAGGGTTTATAGTATATGCTTTAATGAATTGCCTTGTATCCAAAAAGTTCAAAAAGTTGACTGTTCAAAATGTTAATGTTAATGTTAATGTATAACGGAAATATACCGCCAGTTCGCTTGTGATGCAATATATTGAAATTATATGTACACTGTGTAAACTGTTTTTGACACACTTGATTTTGGGACGCGAGTCCGTCAGGTGCTATGCTTTGGCTGGGGCGGAATAAATCCTGGCAACCCTTAAGTCTGTGTCCGACAAAGTCATTTACCGATATTTCTACCTTCTACATCATTAGCACTTGTGCACTTTTTAAATTTGATCAATCAATTGGTTAGTGTAATGTTTACTATCTTTACTCACTACAAACACTCCACACAGTTACTCTGCCCATCTGCCCAGTTCAACCTTTCCACAGTTACTCCAACCACACAACAGTTACTCCAGGCACTCCCCCCAGTTACTCCGCTCACTCCAGATGTAGAGGCAAGAACACTTTTCACAATTTCCCCAGAAATTGTACCTTTTCTAGTTCTTATTATTATAGCCAAATTTACCACCCTAACTCCTCCCACAGTTTTTACACTACATAGACAAGTAATATACCGAAACGTGCGGATTGTTCCCGAATGGTGTGCTATTACTTTGTGGAATGTTTCGCCGAATGGTTCACAAAATATCGTCATTTTTGCGGCGAAATTGGTCCTATAGGAATGAATGGGGAAACTAGAGTGGGAGATGACAAAAGCTGAAAAATCAGAACATGATTTCTAAACTGCCGCCACTCCCTCATTTTCAAGCCCACCTACACAAATCTTATATCAAAACGTTCAGCTATCCCTGCTGCCACTAAACATGTCCACGGCTAAGCCATAGTCCTGATAGTTTTCACAATATGACCATTTGTTTGTAACTCACGCCGTCCATTGACATTCATTGAAACTACACTCTAGCCCCCTCCAAATTTGAAGGGCAATTTCTAAACTGCGACCGTGCCTTCATTTTTAATATTTCACAGACATACTATACATCAAAATCTAGGTCTGGGTCTTGTGATTCTCACAATATAAAGATCTTCGCTGTAGGATGTATAGTTTATAAAATACGGCCATTTGTTTAGAGGTCATTTCAGGAAATTTTAGCCATTAATCAGAGTGTACTGTTAGTGTTTGTTTTGTTGCCATGGTTACCAAAGCTTCTGTTATACACAGGGGGGGAAGGTGGCTGGAGCATCTCAGCTGATTACAGAGCCCGGGGGAGGGGACAGACACACCATGTACTGATTTATAATAGAGGAATATGATGGGGCAGTTTTGATGGGGTAATTCTGATGGGGCAGTTTTGATGAAGTAGTATTTGGGAAGCATAAACAGGGCATGAGCGTTGCTAGGAAACAGTGGTTGTAAACACAAGATGCTGAGACACCCCAAATGCATGTGACTTCATCTGCTAGACTTGATAATGCTTGTAGACTCCTCCCACAGTTTTTACACTACAGAGACAATTAATATACCGAAACATGCGGATTGTTCCCGATTGGTGTGCTATCACTTTGTGGAACGTTTCGCCGAATGGTCCACGAAATATCGTCGTTTTTGCGGCAAAATTGGTCCCATAGGAATGAATGGCAAAATGTTCAAAAGGAAATGTTGCTAGGAAACAGTGGTTGTAAACACAAGATGCTGAGACACCCCAAATGCATGTGACTTCATCTGCTAGACTTGATAATGCTTGTAGACTCCTCCCACATTTTCCACACTACAGAGACAAGTAATATACCGAAACGTGCGGATTTTTCCCGATTGGTGTGCTATTACTTTGTGGAACGTTTCGCCGAATGGTCCACGAAATATCGTCGTTTTTGCGGCAAAATTGGTCACATAGGAATGAATGGCGAAATGTTCAAAACTAGAGTGGGAGGTGACAAAAGCTGACAACCCCATGATCAGCCAAAACATTATGACCAGCCCATGATCAGCCAAAACATTATGACCGCCCCATGTAAAAAAAAAAATATTTTTGAAAAAAATAAAAATTAATTTTTGAAAAAAAAAAATATTTTTGAAAAAAAAAAAAAATTTGGAAAAAAAAATTATTTTTGAAAAAAAAAAAATTAAAAAAAAAATCATTTTTGAAAAAAACAAAATTCATTTTTGAAAAAAAAAATTCATTTTTGAAAAAAAAAATTCATTTTTGAAAAAAAAAATTTCATTTTTGAAAAAAAAATCATTTAAAAAATCATTTTTGAAAAAACAAAAAAACAAAATCATTTTTGAAAAAACAAAAAAACAAAATCATTTTTGAAAAAAAAAAATCACAAAGCTCTGAGGGGAATTATAGCTCCTCTCACACAGCTCTAAGGACAATTATAGCATTATAGCTCCTCCCACACAGCTTGGAGGGAAGTTATAGCTCCTCCAATACAGCTTTGAGGGGAATTATAGCTCCTCCCACACAGCTCAAAGGGGAATTATAGCATTATAGCTTAGCATTATAGCTCCTCCCACACAACTCTGAGGGGAATTATAGTTTCTCCCACACCGCTGTGAGGGGAATTATAGCTCCTCCTACACAGCTCTGAGGGGAATTACAGCTTAGCATTATAGCTCCTCCCACACAGCTGAGGAGAATTAGAGCTCCTCCCACACAACTCTGAGAGGAATTATAGTTTCTTCCACACCGCTGTGAGGGGAATTATAGCTCCTTTTAAACAGCTCTGAGGGGAATTATAGCTTCTCCCACACAACTCTGATGGGAAATGTAGCTTCTCCCACACAGCTCTGAGGGGAAATATAGCTTCTCCCACACAGCTCTAAGGGGAATTATAGCTCCTCCCACACAACACTAAGGGGAATTGTATCTCCTCCCACACAGCTCTGAGGGGAATTATAGCATTATTGCTCCTCCCACACAGCTCAGAGGGGAGTTATAGCTCCTCCCACACAGCTCTGAGGCGAATTATAGCTCCTCCTCCAACACAACTCTGAGGGGAATTATAGCTCTTCGAACAAAGCTCTGAGGAGAATTATAGCTCCTTCCACAAATATCATCATGCCATCTAAAGGAAAGAGATCTAAAGCTGCAAAGATACGCTGGACTAAACTGGATCCGGAGCCCCACAGCAGCATAGTGGATATGGAGGTTTGTGACAGTGAATGTGCCCAGGAGGTACATAGTGAACCTGTGGTGTCATTTTCATGTTCAACTCAGTGTCAAGTTCAAGAGCACAGTGACAGTGTGATGGGCACTTCTGAAAACCATGGCATGCAAGAACCATGTGTACCAAGTGAGAGTTCTGTGCAGGCATCATTTCATCAGGGTCATCATGGCTATGGAAGGTTAAGGAACAAACAGTGTACATGCATGGCTCTGACATTTTTGGCATACCACAGTGAGCTTGATGATGTGAGAAAGGGTGATCTTGATCAAATACTGAAGAAGGGCAACAGCTTGTATGGCTCAACAATAAAACAGCTAAAACAAAGAAATGTCTATCAGCATCAACACTTGACAATGGAAGAAGTGCCCCTCAGAGTCAACACTGACAAATATGAGTATAACGTTGTTAAATCTCCAGTGTTATCGGGATGTATGAGAGACACGGTAGACGGTGACAACCAAGGTTGGTTTGTTGACCTCTCCACAAGACTTCAGTGCCTCAATGCAGATGTTACACATGCACTTTTTATAGTAGTGCCATATTGCATTGCATTGTTCAGAGACAAGTCTGGGAGATATGGACTGTTTGATTCTCATAGTCGAAATAAGGATGGACTTCCTGCCACTGGAAAAGGAAAAGCTGTTATGATCACTTTTACACATTTGAGTGATATGGGGGCAAGGAGTTTAAGTTGTTGTATGAATTGCTCCTTACAGACACCAGAGGCCCTATTGATGGACTGCAGTATGACTTCATGCCAGTCTCATTTCATCGTGCAAGACGTCTGTCAGATGGTTTGCTGTCCCCACTGGTGCAATCTGACAAACCACATAATGCAAAGCATGTGGAGAACAAAGTGACACAGATGACCAAAGATGTAACACACACTGGATTCCCAGCCAGCAAGCATTCTCCACGGTCAGTTGATGCGAAATCCTCACAGGGCATATGGAAGGACAGTAAGGCATTGTCCAAATTAAATGCACAGAGACGACAAAAACTGAAGACAAGACACAGAAATGAAAGAAGACGTGATTTCAAGGCTACAAAGATGTCTGTCACCAATAAGAAAAGGACATACATCACCAGCCGATACAGAGCAGATGCTGATTTTAAGTTGAAGCAGAAGCAATATATCATTCGCAAATATGCAACAGATGCCAATTTCAACTTGAAGCAGAAGCAATACATCACCAGAAAATATGCGACAAATGCAGATTTCAACTTGAAACAGAAGCAGTACACCACCAGAAAATATGCGACAAATGCAGATTACAACTTGAAGAAGAAGCAATACATCACCAGAAAATATGCCACAAATGTCGATTTCAAGTTGAAGCAGAAGCAATACATCACCAGAAAATATCATAATGATCCTGCTTTCAGAAAACGTCACTTGCAACATTGCATGAGTTACATGAAAATGAAGCGTCAAACTCAAGCAGATTTTCGCATAACCCATAAGATGCAATGTGCCTTCAAAATAAGAATGAAATACAGACGATGGACTCGTGTCATGCGGGAATGCAGTCAACCAGTGGACAACAGCCTAATGCAGACAGCTATATCCACTTTCCATGAATGCATTAAAGCTGGGCCAACATTTGTGTGCACGATGTGTCATCGCACCCTTTTCCCTAACCAAGTGAAACATTGCATTCACAGCAATTACAAGAAGAATCTACACATTGTTGCTGCCTGTTTGACAGGGAAATATGTCCATGTGTGCAACAATCACTGTCAAGGACCTGAACAATGCACCGTACCAGATGAAAGGACCAAAGAATGGATTTGTCACAACTGTGATTTACATTTAAAAGCAGGACACAAATCATCCATCGCTGTAGCTAACAACATGGAGCTGGCGCCCATTCCCCCAGAGCTCTGCGATTTGAATGTGCTGGAAAGACAACTTTTGGCCAAAATACTGCCATTTGCCAAGATCATCACACTTCCCAAAGGTCGACAGGCAGCTATACATGGCGCTGTAGTGTGTGTGCCATCCGAGGTGGAAACCACGGTCAATACTCTACCAAGATCGCACAGCAAATCCCAGTTACACAGAGTGAAGCTGAAAAGACGTCTGACTTACAAAGGCCACCAGCTGTTTCATTATGTCAACATGGGAAATGTAGTAGCAGGTCTGTCAAAACTCATTGACACACACCCCGACTACAGTGACATTTCAATTAGAGTGGATGAGACAATCGCTGATGATGATGATAATGATGATGGGATGGAACTCGACAGTTGTGACGAAACTGAAATGATGGAGATACTTGAACGCATCGAAAATTGTGATCCATCAGAGGTACAGTCTGCATGTTTACCGGCTGCTTCTGAGCAACAGGAAGGCCATGACCAACAACCTCCCAATGCAGAGGATGAGAAGGATACACTAAGACCTGGAATTGGCCTAGACAGTTGTTTGCAGCCATCTGACCTTGGAGAGGAAGCACTGACACACGGTGATGGAATATTCAGTATTGCACCTGCACAAGGAAACACACCTGTCAGCTTCTTTAAAGTTCCTAGGCTTGAGGCAATGGCTTTCCCTGTTCAGTTCCCTACTGGACAGAATACATTGGACCAGGCAAGACAAGTCAAACTGTCCCCGAGCATGTATTTCAATGCAAGGATTTTTTGTGTTGATACTCGTTTTGCAAGAGACACAAGCTACCTCTTCTTTGCGCAGTTTGTCACAGAAACACACATGGCCAAAAGCAGCATGTCCATCCAGTTAAGGAAAGGAAAACCCAATACCAGGGATGGACGGAAAATATCCAACAAGCTGCTACAGGACAAGTGTGAGGTTGAGAGGTTGGTGCGAAACCGAGATGCCACAAGGTTCATGCAACCACTGAGAGGGAGTCCAGCTTACTGGGATAAAAATCTGAAGAATTTGCTAGCCATGGTCAGACAATTGGGTAAGCCAACATTTTTTCTTACCTTCTCTGCTGCAGAATTTAGATGGCCAGAGGTAATAACGGCAATAAAGGCACAACAAGGTCAAAAGGTGGATTTTGCGGGGCTAGACTGGGCTGAAAAGTGTGACATTCTTCGAGGCCACCCAGTGACCACCATGCGCATGTTTGACAAACGGGTTGATGCTCTGATGCGAGAGCTGCTGTTGGGTCCTGCACAGCCAATTGGTGAAGTTATCGATTACTTTTACCGGGTTGAATTTCAGGCGAGAGGGAGCCCTCATATACATTGTCTCTGTTGGGTAGCAGGAGCTCCTATATTTGGACAAGACAGTGATGACAAGGTGTGTGCCTTTATAGATCATAACATCTCATGCCAGCTGCCTGATGAAGCCAAACAGGCCTTACTTCACAGATTTGTAACAGAACTTCAAATGCACAGCAGATCTCATTCAAAATCATGCAAGAAAGGTAACAGAGTATGCAGATTTGGATTTCCAAAGCCACCTATTAGAAAAACGAGGATAACTTACCCGATGCCAGAAGAACAAGGAGATTGTGCAATGAAACCACAAGCAGCCAAAAACAAACTGAAACCAGTCTGGGATTTGCTTAATAACCCAAAAGTGCAGCTTGAAGACATGTCACAGCTACTGGCACAGTGTGATATGACTTTGAATCAGTACAACTCGTACATTCAGGCATTGACCTCCTCAAGCGTGATTCTAATGAAGCGTGATGTCAAGGACTGCTGGGTGAACAACTACAATCCACATTTACTGACGGCCTGGAACGCCAACATGGACATCCAGTACATTCTTGATGAGTATGGTTGCATCATGTACATGTTGTCCTACATATCCAAGCCAGAACGGGAGCTGAGTGACTATCTCAAAACAATAGTCAAAGAAATGAGCCCAGAAACAGCGACAGAACGAGAAGAAATGAAAGAGGTTCTTCAGGCTTATTCAAAACACAGAGAGGTCAGCGCCCAGGAGTCTGTGGCCCGTACGTGCAGCTTGAAAATGAAGTCTTGCTCACGTGAGGTTGTTTTTCTGCCAACTGGGGACAACGCACTGAAAATGAGTCTCCCGCTCAGTGCATTGCAGAACAAACCAGCCGATTCTCTTAATGTGTGGATGACGAGTTTTGTCGACAAATACAGAGCTAGACCCGAAACACCAGAGTTTGAGTCCATGTGTCTGGCAGACTTTGCATCCCATTACAGGGTTGTCTATGGCAAGCAGAAGGAAGATGGCAAGCAAAAGGAAGACAGCAAGCGTGTCAGCCTATTGAATGAAATGGGAATGATTCAAAAACGCACGAGAGGGAAGCCTGCAATCATCAGGTACGCACGCTTCTCAGAGAAGAAGGACCCTGAGAACTACTACGGCAGACTGCTTAAACTCTACCTCCCCCACCGTTCAGAGTCATCACTGAAAACTGTAAGGTTCCCAACACACCAGGATTTTTACAAAGGCGCCTGTGTGAGCTTACCAGGAGAAGAAGCAATCCGAGCAGTGTCTGCAATTGTTACCAGCAACCAAAAGAAGTTCGAACAACACAACCAAATTGTGGAACAAGTCTTGGATGACTTTGTAAAAAACGGCCCTGTTGAAGATGCTTGGAACACCTTTGCCCCAGAAGCTGAGTTGGATAGGTTGGAATGTATAGAGGAACGCAAAGAAGGGGAGCCACTTCATGAGAATGAACAAGATGATGTTCCGGAGTATACACGTCACAAACAAACAGGTGGAATTGCGCTTACTGTGAAGGCCCCACAAATGTGCCCTGATTTCCTTCGGAAAATGTACAGAAACCTTAACCGGACACAAGCTCAGACATTCTACTCAGTTTGTGACTGGTGCACTAACCGTGTGCGTGGCCTAAATCCTGACCCATTCTATTACTTTGTCACTGGTGGTGCAGGGACAGGCAAATCACACCTGATAAAGTGCATCTATGCTGAGGCGACAAAGATACTCTGTAAACTTACCAGACTACGTGAGGAAGCAGACATATCCATGCCCAGCGTTTTACTAACTGCATTTACAGGAACAGCAGCTTTCAACATTTCAGGCAACACTTTGCATTCTCTGCTGAAGTTGCCAAGAAGCTTGAAGCCACCCTACCAAGGACTTGGAAATCTAATAGATGAAGTGAGGGCACAGCTGTCAAATGCGGAGATCATTGTTATTGACGAGTTGTCAATGATTTCAAAGCCTCTGTTTGCCTACATCAACTGGAGATTACAGCAAATCAAAGGCAGTAAGAAACCTTTTGGTGGTATGTCAGTACTAGCAGTAGGAGACTTTTACCAGGTCCCCCCGCTGGGAAAAAGTAAGCCACTCTGCGTGTTTGAGGAAAATACCAATGACGTCTGGAAAGACAACTTTCAAATGATCACGCTGACAGAGATCATGCGACAGAAGGATGACATTTCATTTGCTGAGCTTTTGAATAGAATCAGAGTCAAGCAGAAGACTGTCACCTTAAGCAATGATGACAAAGCTCTGCTTGCTCAGGCTTTTACATATCCCACCCACTGCCCTAATGACGTGCTACACATATTTGCCACCAACAAAGAGGTTCACAAACATAATGCTGCAACTGTGTCTGTTCTCCATTCAAACATCACCAACATAGATGCCGACGATTACAGAAAAGACCCTAAGACAGGAGTGATGCTGAGGCAACACCAACCTTTCAAAGGACACAAAGACAATCTGATTGACACACTGCAAGCAGCTGAAGGTGCCCGTATCATGATCACAAGAAACATTGATGTAGAAGACGGGCTTGTTAACGAGACATTTGGCAAGATTGCAAGAATAATCATCCAGACTGAGAATGGTGCTACTACGGTAAACAAGCTTGGGCTTGTGCTGGACAATCCAAATGCAGGACAGAGATACCGTAACAAGTCGTCTTGTGATGCTGACAACTTGGTGTACATAGAAAGGGTAGAGGAAAACCTGAGACAGAAAGGAGTTGTTCGCAGGCAGTTCCCCCTGAAGTTGGCTTTTGGATGTACGATTCATAAGTGTCAGGGGATGTCGATACAGTCGGCAGTGGTCTCATTGAAACGGGTCTTCCAACCGGGAATGGCCTATGTTGCTCTGAGTAGAACGACTACACTACAAGGACTGTACATAACCGACTTTGATGAGAAGAAGATCTTTGCTGATCCTGAAATCACAGCTTCCCTGGATTCAATGAAGAAAGCATCACTGGAAAGTGTTATGCCCCTCTTAAAGTTTCTACAGACAACAGACAAACAACAAACATTAACAATTATCCATCACAACACGGATGGATTACCAGCTCACATTGAAGATATCAAATCTCACCATGAGTTGACACTTGGAGATATTTTATGTTTCACTGAAACTCATCTCTCAGGCTCTTCTGTTGCTGAAAGTCTCCAGCTGGAGGGCTACAACCTGTTCAAACGCAACAGACACCTCTCGTACACAAACCTTCCTGACATTGCAAGTAAAAGTGGCAGAGGTGTCGCCTTGTATGTCAGAAACCATTTCAAGGCCTATGAAAAGCAGTATCATCACAATGTGACTGACTTGGAGTTCTTGGTTGTCAAACTGGAGTCCCCTGTACAAGCTTTGATCGCTGTCATTTACAGGCCACCGGATTACAGTATTGGCCAATTCCTTACTAACCTGCTGGGCCTCTTGGAATCTTTGGAAATAATGGATTGCCAACCTATAATACTCTGTGGAGATTTCAATGAAGATTTTCTGTGCAGAGAAAAGAAGCCAATATCTGACCTTCTTCACTCAAGAGGATATACTCAACTGGTCTGGGCAGCCACCACAGAAAAAAACACACTGTTGGATCACATTTACATCTCCAGGGTGCAGCAGTGTCTCCAGTCAGGAGTACTGCACAGTTATTACAGCTACCATTATCCTGTGTATTGTGTTTTGAGCAGTGGTTGTGAACACGCTTAGAGCCTGCATAAACAGGGCATGAGTGTTGCCAGGAAACAGTGGTTGTGAGACAGTGGTCATCAAACAGATAAAGTGGCAATGAGGGTCAGTTTACGTGGCCATAGTTATGTGGGACCATTTACAATTAGCTAAACATCATTCTCTATACTTCATGTTCGGTGTACTTGTTAGACACTGAACTCACTTACTCCCCCCCATCCATCACAGACATCTGTCCTCATCATATAGTAAGAGGAATACCGCGCTGTAGTGCACCCAAAAAGGGTACCTGTTCGTGAAATATTGTGAATGACCAAATAGGGGATAACCAAAATAGTGATGAAAATAACTTAGTGAAAAAAAATTAAAAAAAACTACATAACAAAAGCAGCCACTCTATGTGAGATACACACACTAATACAACAATATAACAAATATAGCAGCGCTGTAAATAGGAGTAAATACTAGTACCAGTGTTGAATAGGACTAATTGGTTAGAACCCAAATTAAATAACTAACACAGTTCTTGAAACCTAAATCAATAAGTGTTCACTGGACAGTCCTAACACAGTGAATAAAGTCCAAATAAATGTTGTGAAAATACATAGGCTCAGACCCCATTTTTTTAAAGCAGGAAATGTAAAATAGAAAAAATTCCTCCACCGCACCACGGTGGTAGCTGAAAATAAAATGCGCGCTTACCAAACGGCAAGCACAAGGGGGCTTGCGACCTTAACCCGGTCAGGGCCTTTCATTGGATGGGCTTCTAGGAAACGACATGCCACTTCATACAGCCAAAGGGTGATGATACCACTAGTCCACCAAGTCACAGGAAATCACTCTTATCATGGAGATTAATAAAAGACTCCTAGCTGGGGGGTTGTTCTCATTTAGGGGTACCCCGGGAAAAGAGAGGGAAACAACATAGCGTAATCCTGGTTTTGAGGTTTATTAAAAGAATTAAAATAACACTTACAGTGTAGCAGATTCAAATAAGCATAAGAAGCCGGCTGGCTAAAACGATCACCCGTCCTACAGACGGTAGATGCAGCACGTCAGCTCGCCCTATCACACTGTCCTCATCACACTCACCCTCTCCTTCCTGTGCTATAGCCTGCTTGCTGATTAGTAAGACAAAGAAACAGCAAGGAGCAAAACTGCAGAGAAACTGAAAATTTGTAAGGGTTTATAGTATATGCTTTAATGAATTGCCTTGTATCCAAAAAGTTCAAAAAGTTGACTGTTCAAAATGTTAATGTTAATGTTAATGTATAACGGAAATATACCGCCAGTTCGCTTGTGATGCAATATATTGAAATTATATGTACACTGTGTAAACTGTTTTTGACACACTTGATTTTGGGACGCGAGTCCGTCAGGTGCTATGCTTTGGCTGGGGCGGAATAAATCCTGGTAACCCTTAAGTCTGTGTCCGACAAAGTCATTTACCGATATTTCTACCTTCTACATCATTAGCACTTGTGCACTTTTTAAATTTGATCAATCAATTGGTTAGTGTAATGTTTACTATCTTTACTCACTACAAACACTCCACACAGTTACTCTGCCCATCTGCCCAGTTCAACCTTTCCACAGTTACTCCAACCACACAACAGTTACTCCAGGCACTCCCCCCAGTTACTCCGCTCACTCCAGATGTAGAGGCAAGAACACTTTTCACAATTTCCCCAGAAATTGTACCTTTTCTAGTTCTTATTATTATAGCCAAATTTACCACCCTAACTCCTCCCACAGTTTTTACACTACATAGACAAGTAATATACCGAAACGTGCGGATTGTTCCCGAATGGTGTGCTATTACTTTGTGGAACGTTTCGCCGAATGGTTCACAAAATATCGTCATTTTTGCGGCGAAATTGGTCCCATAGGAATGAATGGGGAAACTAGAGTGGGAGATGACAAAAGCTGAAAAATCAGAACATGATTTCTAAACTGCCGCCACTCCCTCATTTTCAAGCCCACCTACACAAATCTTATATCAAAACGTTCAGCTATCCCTGCTGCCACTAAACATGTCCACGGCTAAGCCATAGTCCTGATAGTTTTCACAATATGACCATTTGTTTGTAACTCACGCCGTCCATTGACATTCATTGAAACTACACTCTAGCCCCCTCCAAATTTGAAGGGCAATTTCTAAACTGCGACCGTGCCTTCATTTTTAATATTTCACAGACATACTATACATCAAAATCTAGGTCTGGGTCTTGTGATTCTCACAATATAAAGATCTTCGCTGTAGGATGTATAGTTTATAAAATACGGCCATTTGTTTAGAGGTCATTTCAGGAAATTTTAGCCATTAATCAGAGTGTACTGTTAGTGTTTGTTTTGTTGCCATGGTTACCAAAGCTTCTGTTATACACAGGGGGGGAAGGTGGCTGGAGCATCTCAGCTGATTACAGAGCCCGGGGGAGGGGACAGACACACCATGTACTGATTTATAATAGAGGAATATGATGGGGCAGTTTTGATGGGGTAATTCTGATGGGGCAGTTTTGATGAAGTAGTATTTGGGAAGCATAAACAGGGCATGAGCGTTGCTAGGAAACAGTGGTTGTAAACACAAGATGCTGAGACACCCCAAATGCATGTGACTTCATCTGCTAGACTTGATAATGCTTGTAGACTCCTCCCACAGTTTTTACACTACAGAGACAATTAATATACCGAAACATGCGGATTGTTCCCGATTGGTGTGCTATCACTTTGTGGAACGTTTCGCCGAATGGTCCACGAAATATCGTCGTTTTTGCGGCAAAATTGGTCCCATAGGAATGAATGGCAAAATGTTCAAAAGGAAATGTTGCTAGGAAACAGTGGTTGTAAACACAAGATGCTGAGACACCCCAAATGCATGTGACTTCATCTGCTAGACTTGATAATGCTTGTAGACTCCTCCCACATTTTCCACACTACAGAGACAAGTAATATACCGAAACGTGCGGATTTTTCCCGATTGGTGTGCTATTACTTTGTGGAACGTTTCGCCGAATGGTCCACGAAATATCGTCGTTTTTGCGGCAAAATTGGTCACATAGGAATGAATGGCGAAATGTTCAAAACTAGAGTGGGAGGTGACAAAAGCTGACAACCCCATGATCAGCCAAAACATTATGACCAGCCCATGATCAGCCAAAACATTATGACCGCCCCATGTAAAAAAAAAAATATTTTTGAAAAAAATAAAAATTAATTTTTGAAAAAAAAAAATATTTTTGAAAAAAAAAAAAAATTTGGAAAAAAAAATTATTTTTGAAAAAAAAAAAATTAAAAAAAAAATCATTTTTGAAAAAAACAAAATTCATTTTTGAAAAAAAAAATTCATTTTTGAAAAAAAAAATTTCATTTTTGAAAAAAAAATCATTTAAAAAATCATTTTTGAAAAAACAAAAAAACAAAATCATTTTTGAAAAAACAAAAAAACAAAATCATTTTTGAAAAAAAAAAATCACAAAGCTCTGAGGGGAATTATAGCTCCTCTCACACAGCTCTAAGGACAATTATAGCATTATAGCTCCTCCCACACAGCTTGGAGGGAAGTTATAGCTCCTCCAATACAGCTTTGAGGGGAATTATAGCTCCTCCCACACAGCTCAAAGGGGAATTATAGCATTATAGCTTAGCATTATAGCTCCTCCCACACAACTCTGAGGGGAATTATAGTTTCTCCCACACCGCTGTGAGGGGAATTATAGCTCCTCCTACACAGCTCTGAGGGGAATTACAGCTTAGCATTATAGCTCCTCCCACACAGCTGAGGAGAATTAGAGCTCCTCCCACACAACTCTGAGAGGAATTATAGTTTCTTCCACACCGCTGTGAGGGGAATTATAGCTCCTTTTAAACAGCTCTGAGGGGAATTATAGCTTCTCCCACACAACTCTGATGGGAAATGTAGCTTCTCCCACACAGCTCTGAGGGGAAATATAGCTTCTCCCACACAGCTCTAAGGGGAATTATAGCTCCTCCCACACAACACTAAGGGGAATTGTATCTCCTCCCACACAGCTCTGAGGGGAATTATAGCATTATTGCTCCTCCCACACAGCTCAGAGGGGAGTTATAGCTCCTCCCACACAGCTCTGAGGCGAATTATAGCTCCTCCTCCAACACAACTCTGAGGGGAATTATAGCTCTTCGAACAAAGCTCTGAGGAGAATTATAGCTCCTTCCACAAATATCATCATGCCATCTAAAGGAAAGAGATCTAAAGCTGCAAAGATACGCTGGACTAAACTGGATCCGGAGCCCCACAGCAGCATAGTGGATATGGAGGTTTGTGACAGTGAATGTGCCCAGGAGGTACATAGTGAACCTGTGGTGTCATTTTCATGTTCAACTCAGTGTCAAGTTCAAGAGCACAGTGACAGTGTGATGGGCACTTCTGAAAACCATGGCATGCAAGAACCATGTGTACCAAGTGAGAGTTCTGTGCAGGCATCATTTCATCAGGGTCATCATGGCTATGGAAGGTTAAGGAACAAACAGTGTACATGCATGGCTCTGACATTTTTGGCATACCACAGTGAGCTTGATGATGTGAGAAAGGGTGATCTTGATCAAATACTGAAGAAGGGCAACAGCTTGTATGGCTCAACAATAAAACAGCTAAAACAAAGAAATGTCTATCAGCATCAACACTTGACAATGGAAGAAGTGCCCCTCAGAGTCAACACTGACAAATATGAGTATAACGTTGTTAAATCTCCAGTGTTATCGGGATGTATGAGAGACACGGTAGACGGTGACAACCAAGGTTGGTTTGTTGACCTCTCCACAAGACTTCAGTGCCTCAATGCAGATGTTACACATGCACTTTTTATAGTAGTGCCATATTGCATTGCATTGTTCAGAGACAAGTCTGGGAGATATGGACTGTTTGATTCTCATAGTCGAAATAAGGATGGACTTCCTGCCACTGGAAAAGGAAAAGCTGTTATGATCACTTTTACACATTTGAGTGATATGGGGGCAAGGAGTTTAAGTTGTTGTATGAATTGCTCCTTACAGACACCAGAGGCCCTATTGATGGACTGCAGTATGACTTCATGCCAGTCTCATTTCATCGTGCAAGACGTCTGTCAGATGGTTTGCTGTCCCCACTGGTGCAATCTGACAAACCACATAATGCAAAGCATGTGGAGAACAAAGTGACACAGATGACCAAAGATGTAACACACACTGGATTCCCAGCCAGCAAGCATTCTCCACGGTCAGTTGATGCGAAATCCTCACAGGGCATATGGAAGGACAGTAAGGCATTGTCCAAATTAAATGCACAGAGACGACAAAAACTGAAGACAAGACACAGAAATGAAAGAAGGCGTGATTTCAAGGCTACAAAGATGTCTGTCACCAATAAGAAAAGGACATACATCACCAGCCGATACAGAGCAGATGCTGATTTTAAGTTGAAGCAGAAGCAATATATCATTCGCAAATATGCAACAGATGCCAATTTCAACTTGAAGCAGAAGCAATACATCACCAGAAAATATGCGACAAATGCAGATTTCAACTTGAAACAGAAGCAGTACACCACCAGAAAATATGCGACAAATGCAGATTACAACTTGAAGAAGAAGCAATACATCACCAGAAAATATGCCACAAATGTCGATTTCAAGTTGAAGCAGAAGCAATACATCACCAGAAAATATCATAATGATCCTGCTTTCAGAAAACGTCACTTGCAACATTGCATGAGTTACATGAAAATGAAGCGTCAAACTCAAGCAGATTTTCGCATAACCCATAAGATGCAATGTGCCTTCAAAATAAGAATGAAATACAGACGATGGACTCGTGTCATGCGGGAATGCAGTCAACCAGTGGACAACAGCCTAATGCAGACAGCTATATCCACTTTCCATGAATGCATTAAAGCTGGGCCAACATTTGTGTGCACGATGTGTCATCGCACCCTTTTCCCTAACCAAGTGAAACATTGCATTCACAGCAATTACAAGAAGAATCTACACATTGTTGCTGCCTGTTTGACAGGGAAATATGTCCATGTGTGCAACAATCACTGTCAAGGACCTGAACAATGCACCGTACCAGATGAAAGGACCAAAGAATGGATTTGTCACAACTGTGATTTACATTTAAAAGCAGGACACAAATCATCCATCGCTGTAGCTAACAACATGGAGCTGGCGCCCATTCCCCCAGAGCTCTGCGATTTGAATGTGCTGGAAAGACAACTTTTGGCCAAAATACTGCCATTTGCCAAGATCATCACACTTCCCAAAGGTCGACAGGCAGCTATACATGGCGCTGTAGTGTGTGTGCCATCCGAGGTGGAAACCACGGTCAATACTCTACCAAGATCGCACAGCAAATCCCAGTTACACAGAGTGAAGCTGAAAAGACGTCTGACTTACAAAGGCCACCAGCTGTTTCATTATGTCAACATGGGAAATGTAGTAGCAGGTCTGTCAAAACTCATTGACACACACCCCGACTACAGTGACATTTCAATTAGAGTGGATGAGACAATCGCTGATGATGATGATAATGATGATGGGATGGAACTCGACAGTTGTGACGAAACTGAAATGATGGAGATACTTGAACGCATCGAAAATTGTGATCCATCAGAGGTACAGTCTGCATGTTTACCGGCTGCTTCTGAGCAACAGGAAGGCCATGACCAACAACCTCCCAATGCAGAGGATGAGAAGGATACACTAAGACCTGGAATTGGCCTAGACAGTTGTTTGCAGCCATCTGACCTTGGAGAGGAAGCACTGACACACGGTGATGGAATATTCAGCATTGCACCTGCACAAGGAAACACACCTGTCAGCTTCTTTAAAGTTCCTAGGCTTGAGGCAATGGCTTTCCCTGTTCAGTTCCCTACTGGACAGAATACATTGGACCAGGCAAGACAAGTCAAACTGTCCCCGAGCATGTATTTCAATGCAAGGATTTTTTGTGTTGATACTCGTTTTGCAAGAGACACAAGCTACCTCTTCTTTGCGCAGTTTGTCACAGAAACACACATGGCCAAAAGCAGCATGTCCATCCAGTTAAGGAAAGGAAAACCCAATACCAGGGATGGACGGAAAATATCCAACAAGCTGCTACAGGACAAGTGTGAGGTTGAGAGGTTGGTGCGAAACCGAGATGCCACAAGGTTCATGCAACCACTGAGAGGGAGTCCAGCTTACTGGGATAAAAATCTGAAGAATTTGCTAGCCATGGTCAGACAATTGGGTAAGCCAACATTTTTTCTTACCTTCTCTGCTGCAGAATTTAGATGGCCAGAGGTAATAACGGCAATAAAGGCACAACAAGGTCAAAAGGTGGATTTTGCGGGGCTAGACTGGGCTGAAAAGTGTGACATTCTTCGAGGCAACCCAGTGACCACCATGCGCATGTTTGACAAACGGGTTGATGCTCTGATGCGAGAGCTGCTGTTGGGTCCTGCACAGCCAATTGGTGAAGTTATCGATTACTTTTACCGGGTTGAATTTCAGGCGAGAGGGAGCCCTCATATACATTGTCTCTGTTGGGTAGCAGGAGCTCCTATATTTGGACAAGACAGTGATGACAAGGTGTGTGCCTTTATAGATCATAACATCTCATGCCAGCTGCCTGATGAAGCCAAACAGGCCTTACTTCACAGATTTGTAACAGAACTTCAAATGCACAGCAGATCTCATTCAAAATCATGCAAGAAAGGTAACAGAGTATGCAGATTTGGATTTCCAAAGCCACCTATTAGAAAAACGAGGATAACTTACCCGATGCCAGAAGAACAAGGAGATTGTGCAATGAAACCACAAGCAGCCAAAAACAAACTGAAACCAGTCTGGGATTTGCTTAATAACCCAAAAGTGCAGCTTGAAGACATGTCACAGCTACTGGCACAGTGTGATATGACTTTGAATCAGTACAACTCGTACATTCAGGCATTGACCTCCTCAAGCGTGATTCTAATGAAGCGTGATGTCAAGGACTGCTGGGTGAACAACTACAATCCACATTTACTGACGGCCTGGAACGCCAACATGGACATCCAGTACATTCTTGATGAGTATGGTTGCATCATGTACATGTTGTCCTACATATCCAAGCCAGAACGGGAGCTGAGTGACTATCTCAAAACAATAGTCAAAGAAATGAGCCCAGAAACAGCGACAGAACGAGAAGAAATGAAAGAGGTTCTTCAGGCTTATTCAAAACACAGAGAGGTCAGCGCCCAGGAGTCTGTGGCCCGTACGTGCAGCTTGAAAATGAAGTCTTGCTCACGTGAGGTTGTTTTTCTGCCAACTGGGGACAACGCACTGAAAATGAGTCTCCCGCTCAGTGCATTGCAGAACAAACCAGCCGATTCTCTTAATGTGTGGATGACGAGTTTTGTCGACAAATACAGAGCTAGACCCGAAACACCAGAGTTTGAGTCCATGTGTCTGGCAGACTTTGCATCCCATTACAGGGTTGTCTATGGCAAGCAGAAGGAAGATGGCAAGCAAAAGGAAGACAGCAAGCGTGTCAGCCTATTGAATGAAATGGGAATGATTCAAAAACGCACGAGAGGGAAGCCTGCAATCATCAGGTACGCACGCTTCTCAGAGAAGAAGGACCCTGAGAACTACTACGGCAGACTGCTTAAACTCTACCTCCCCCACCGTTCAGAGTCATCACTGAAAACTGTAAGGTTCCCAACACACCAGGATTTTTACAAAGGCGCCTGTGTGAGCTTACCAGGAGAAGAAGCAATCCGAGCAGTGTCTGCAATTGTTACCAGCAACCAAAAGAAGTTCGAACAACACAACCAAATTGTGGAACAAGTCTTGGATGACTTTGTAAAAAACGGCCCTGTTGAAGATGCTTGGAACACCTTTGCCCCAGAAGCTGAGTTGGATAGGTTGGAATGTATAGAGGAACGCAAAGAAGGGGAGCCACTTCATGAGAATGAACAAGATGATGTTCCGGAGTATACACGTCACAAACAAACAGGTGGAATTGCGCTTACTGTGAAGGCCCCACAAATGTGCCCTGATTTCCTTCGGAAAATGTACAGAAACCTTAACCGGACACAAGCTCAGACATTCTACTCAGTTTGTGACTGGTGCACTAACCGTGTGCGTGGCCTAAATCCTGACCCATTCTATTACTTTGTCACTGGTGGTGCAGGGACAGGCAAATCACACCTGATAAAGTGCATCTATGCTGAGGCGACAAAGATACTCTGTAAACTTACCAGACTACGTGAGGAAGCAGACATATCCATGCCCAGCGTTTTACTAACTGCATTTACAGGAACAGCAGCTTTCAACATTTCAGGCAACACTTTGCATTCTCTGCTGAAGTTGCCAAGAAGCTTGAAGCCACCCTACCAAGGACTTGGAAATCTAATAGATGAAGTGAGGGCACAGCTGTCAAATGCGGAGATCATTGTTATTGATGAGTTGTCAATGATTTCAAAGCCTCTGTTTGCCTACATCAACTGGAGATTACAGCAAATCAAAGGCAGTAAGAAACCTTTTGGTGGTATGTCAGTACTAGCAGTAGGAGACTTTTACCAGGTCCCCCCGCTGGGAAAAAGTAAGCCACTCTGCGTGTTTGAGGAAAATACCAATGACGTCTGGAAAGACAACTTTCAAATGATCACGCTGACAGAGATCATGCGACAGAAGGATGACATTTCATTTGCTGAGCTTTTGAATAGAATCAGAGTCAAGCAGAAGACTGTCACCTTAAGCAATGATGACAAAGCTCTGCTTGCTCAGGCTTTTACATATCCCACCCACTGCCCTAATGACGTGCTACACATATTTGCCACCAACAAAGAGGTTCACAAACATAATGCTGCAACTGTGTCTGTTCTCCATTCAAACATCACCAACATAGATGCCGACGATTACAGAAAAGACCCTAAGACAGGAGTGATGCTGAGGCAACACCAACCTTTCAAAGGACACAAAGACAATCTGATTGACACACTGCAAGCAGCTGAAGGTGCCCGTATCATGATCACAAGAAACATTGATGTAGAAGACGGGCTTGTTAACGAGACATTTGGCAAGATTGCAAGAATAATCATCCAGACTGAGAATGGTGCTACTACGGTAAACAAGCTTGGGCTTGTGCTGGACAATCCAAATGCAGGACAGAGATACCGTAACAAGTCGTCTTGTGATGCTGACAACTTGGTGTACATAGAAAGGGTAGAGGAAAACCTGAGACAGAAAGGAGTTGTTCGCAGGCAGTTCCCCCTGAAGTTGGCTTTTGGATGTACGATTCATAAGTGTCAGGGGATGTCGATACAGTCGGCAGTGGTCTCATTGAAACGGGTCTTCCAACCGGGAATGGCCTATGTTGCTCTGAGTAGAACGACTACACTACAAGGACTGTACATAACCGACTTTGATGAGAAGAAGATCTTTGCTGATCCTGAAATCACAGCTTCCCTGGATTCAATGAAGAAAGCATCAC
Source organism: Lithobates clamitans (assembly GCA_037952925.1). Taxonomy (NCBI): domain Eukaryota; kingdom Metazoa; phylum Chordata; class Amphibia; order Anura; family Ranidae; genus Lithobates; species Lithobates clamitans. Next base: position 4,521,611 of record JBBGZY010000272.1, read on the forward strand.
TGGAAAGTGTTATGCCCCTCTTAAAGTTTCTACAGACAACAGACAAACAACAAACATTAACAATTATCCATCACAACACGGAAGGATTACCAGCTCACATTGAAGATATCAAATCTCACCATGAGTTGACACTTGGAGATATTTTATGTTTCACTGAAACTCATCTCTCAGGCTCTTCTGTTGCTGAAAGTCTCCAGCTGGAGGGCTACAACCTGTTCAAACGCAACAGACACCTCTCGTACACAAACCTTCCTGACATTGCAAGTAAAAGTGGCGGAGGTGTCGCCTTGTATGTCAGAAACCATTTCAAGGCCTATGAAAAGCAGTATCATCACAATGTGACTGACTTGGAGTTCTTGGTTGTCAAACTGGAGTCCCCTGTACAAGCTTTGATCGCTGTCATTTACAGGCCACCGGATTACAGTATTGGCCAATTCCTTACTAACCTGCTGGGCCTCTTGGAATCTTTGGAAATAATGGATTGCCAACCTATAATACTCTGTGGAGATTTCAATGAAGATTTTCTGTGCAGAGAAAAGAAGCCAATATCTGACCTTCTTCACTCAAGAGGATATACTCAACTGGTCTGGGCAGCCACCACAGAAAAAAACACACTGTTGGATCACATTTACATCTCCAGGGTGCAGCAGTGTCTCCAGTCAGGAGTACTGCACAGTTATTACAGCTACCATTATCCTGTGTATTGTGTTTTGAGCAGTGGTTGTGAACACGCTTAGAGCCTGCATAAACAGGGCATGAGTGTTGCCAGGAAACAGTGGTTGTGAGACAGTGGTCATCAAACAGATAAAGTGGCAATGAGGGTCAGTTTACGTGGCCATAGTTATGTGGGACCATTTACAATTAGCTAAACATCATTCTCTATACTTCATGTTCGGTGTACTTGTTAGACACTGAACTCACTTACTCCCCCCCATCCATCACAGACATCTGTCCTCATCATATAGTAAGAGGAATACCGCGCTGTAGTGCACCCAAAAAGGGTACCTGTTCGTGAAATATTGTGAATGACCAAATAGGGGATAACCAAAATAGTGATGAAAATAACTTAGTGAAAAAAAATTAAAAAAAACTACATAATAACAAAAGCAGCCACTCTATGTGAGATACACACACTAATACAACAATATAACAAATATAGCAGCGCTGTAAATAGGAGTAAATACTAGTACCAGTGTTGAATAGGACTAATTGGTTAGAACCCAAATTAAATAACTAACACAGTTCTTGAAACCTAAATCAATAAGTGTTCACTGGACAGTCCTAACACAGTGAATAAAGTCCAAATAAATGTTGTGAAAATACATAGGCTCAGACCCCATTTTTTTAAAGCAGGAAATGTAAAATAGAAAAAATTCCTCCACCGCACCACGGTGGTAGCTGAAAATAAAATGCGCGCTTACCAAACGGCAAGCACAAGGGGGCTTGCGACCTTAACCCGGTCAGGGCCTTTCATTGGATGGGCTTCTAGGAAACGACATGCCACTTCATACAGCCAAAGGGTGATGATACCACTAGTCCACCAAGTCACAGGAAATCACTCTTATCATGGAGATTAATAAAAGACTCCTAGCTGGGGGGTTGTTCTCATTTAGGGGTACCCCGGGAAAAGAGAGGGAAACAACATAGCGTAATCCTGGTTTTGAGGTTTATTAAAAGAATTAAAATAACACTTACAGTGTAGCAGATTCAAATAAGCATAAGAAGCCGGCTGGCTAAAACGATCACCCGTCCTACAGACGGTAGATGCAGCACGTCAGCTCGCCCTATCACACTGTCCTCATCACACTCACCCTCTCCTTCCTGTGCTATAGCCTGCTTGCTGATTAGTAAGACAAAGAAACAGCAAGGAGCAAAACTGCAGAGAAACTGAAAATTTGTAAGGGTTTATAGTATATGCTTTAATGAATTGCCTTGTATCCAAAAAGTTCAAAAAGTTGACTGTTCAAAATGTTAATGTTAATGTTAATGTATAACGGAAATATACCGCCAGTTCGCTTGTGATGCAATATATTGAAATTATATGTACACTGTGTAAACTGTTTTTGACACACTTGATTTTGGGACGCGAGTCCGTCAGGTGCTATGCTTTGGCTGGGGCGGAATAAATCCTGGCAACCCTTAAGTCTGTGTCCGACAAAGTCATTTACCGATATTTCTACCTTCTACATCATTAGCACTTGTGCACTTTTTAAATTTGATCAATCAATTGGTTAGTGTAATGTTTACTATCTTTACTCACTACAAACACTCCACACAGTTACTCTGCCCATCTGCCCAGTTCAACCTTTCCACAGTTACTCCAACCACACAACAGTTACTCCAGGCACTCCCCCCAGTTACTCCGCTCACTCCAGATGTAGAGGCAAGAACACTTTTCACAATTTCCCCAGAAATTGTACCTTTTCTAGTTCTTATTATTATAGCCAAATTTACCACCCTAACTCCTCCCACAGTTTTTACACTACATAGACAAGTAATATATCGAAACGTGCGGATTGTTCCCGAATGGTGTGCTATTACTTTGTGGAACGTTTCGCCGAATGGTTCACAAAATATCGTCATTTTTGCGGCGAAATTGGTCCCATAGGAATGAATGGGGAAACTAGAGTGGGAGATGACAAAAGCTGAAAAATCAGAACATGATTTCTAAACTGCCGCCACTCCCTCATTTTCAAGCCCACCTACACAAATCTTATATCAAAACATTCAGCTATCCCTGCTGCCACTAAACATGTCCACGGCTAAGCCATAGTCCTGATAGTTTTCACAATATGACCATTTGTTTGCAACTCACGCCGTCCATTGACATTCATTGAAACTACACTCTAGCCCCCTCCAAATTTGAAGGGCAATTTCTAAACTGCGACCGTGCCTTCATTTTTAATATTTCACAGACATACTATACATCAAAATCTAGGTCTGGGTCTTGTGATTCTCACAATATAAAGATCTTCGCTGTAGGATGTATAGTTTATAAAATACGGCCATTTGTTTAGAGGTCATTTCAGGAAATTTTAGCCATTAATCAGAGTGTACTGTTAGTGTTTGTTTTGTTGCCATGGTTACCAAAGCTTCTGTTATACACAGGGGGGGAAGGTGGCTGGAGCATCTCAGCTGATTACAGAGCCCGGGGGAGGGGACAGACACACCATGTACTGATTTATAATAGAGGAATATGATGGGGCAGTTTTGATGGGGTAATTCTGATGGGGCAGTTTTGATGAAGTAGTATTTGGGAAGCATAAACAGGGCATGAGCGTTGCTAGGAAACAGTGGTTGTAAACACAAGATGCTGAGACACCCCAAATGCATGTGACTTCATCTGCTAGACTTGATAATGCTTGTAGACTCCTCCCACAGTTTTTACACTACAGAGACAATTAATATACCGAAACATGCGGATTGTTCCCGATTGGTGTGCTATCACTTTGTGGAACGTTTCGCCGAATGGTCCACGAAATATCGTCGTTTTTGCGGCAAAATTGGTCCCATAGGAATGAATGGCAAAATGTTCAAAAGGAAATGTTGCTAGGAAACAGTGGTTGTAAACACAAGATGCTGAGACACCCCAAATGCATGTGACTTCATCTGCTAGACTTGATAATGCTTGTAGACTCCTCCCACATTTTCCACACTACAGAGACAAGTAATATACCGAAACGTGCGGATTTTTCCCGATTGGTGTGCTATTACTTTGTGGAACGTTTCGCCGAATGGTCCACGAAATATCGTCGTTTTTGCGGCAAAATTGGTCACATAGGAATGAATGGCGAAATGTTCAAAACTAGAGTGGGAGGTGACAAAAGCTGACAACCCCATGATCAGCCAAAACATTATGACCAGCCCATGATCAGCCAAAACATTATGACCGCCCCATGTAAAAAAAAAAATATTTTTGAAAAAAATAAAAATTAATTTTTGAAAAAAAAAAATATTTTTGAAAAAAAAAAAAAATTTGGAAAAAAAAATTATTTTTGAAAAAAAAAAATTAAAAAAAAAATCATTTTTGAAAAAAACAAAATTCATTTTTGAAAAAAAAAATTCATTTTTGAAAAAAAAAATTTCATTTTTGAAAAAAAAATCATTTAAAAAATCATTTTTGAAAAAACAAAAAAACAAAATCATTTTTGAAAAAACAAAAAAACAAAATCATTTTTGAAAAAAAAAAATCACAAAGCTCTGAGGGGAATTATAGCTCCTCTCACACAGCTCTAAGGACAATTATAGCATTATAGCTCCTCCCACACAGCTTGGAGGGAAGTTATAGCTCCTCCAATACAGCTTTGAGGGGAATTATAGCTCCTCCCACACAGCTCAAAGGGGAATTATAGCATTATAGCTTAGCATTATAGCTCCTCCCACACAACTCTGAGGGGAATTATAGTTTCTCCCACACCGCTGTGAGGGGAATTATAGCTCCTCCTACACAGCTCTGAGGGGAATTACAGCTTAGCATTATAGCTCCTCCCACACAGCTGAGGAGAATTAGAGCTCCTCCCACACAACTCTGAGAGGAATTATAGTTTCTTCCACACCGCTGTGAGGGGAATTATAGCTCCTTTTAAACAGCTCTGAGGGGAATTATAGCTTCTCCCACACAACTCTGATGGGAAATGTAGCTTCTCCCACACAGCTCTGAGGGGAAATATAGCTTCTCCCACACAGCTCTAAGGGGAATTATAGCTCCTCCCACACAACACTAAGGGGAATTGTATCTCCTCCCACACAGCTCTGAGGGGAATTATAGCATTATTGCTCCTCCCACACAGCTCAGAGGGGAGTTATAGCTCCTCCCACACAGCTCTGAGGCGAATTATAGCTCCTCCTCCAACACAACTCTGAGGGGAATTATAGCTCTTCGAACAAAGCTCTGAGGAGAATTATAGCTCCTTCCACAAATATCATCATGCCATCTAAAGGAAAGAGATCTAAAGCTGCAAAGATACGCTGGACTAAACTGGATCCGGAGCCCCACAGCAGCATAGTGGATATGGAGGTTTGTGACAGTGAATGTGCCCAGGAGGTACATAGTGAACCTGTGGTGTCATTTTCATGTTCAACTCAGTGTCAAGTTCAAGAGCACAGTGACAGTGTGATGGGCACTTCTGAAAACCATGGCATGCAAGAACCATGTGTACCAAGTGAGAGTTCTGTGCAGGCATCATTTCATCAGGGTCATCATGGCTATGGAAGGTTAAGGAACAAACAGTGTACATGCATGGCTCTGACATTTTTGGCATACCACAGTGAGCTTGATGATGTGAGAAAGGGTGATCTTGATCAAATACTGAAGAAGGGCAACAGCTTGTATGGCTCAACAATAAAACAGCTAAAACAAAGAAATGTCTATCAGCATCAACACTTGACAATGGAAGAAGTGCCCCTCAGAGTCAACACTGACAAATATGAGTATAACGTTGTTAAATCTCCAGTGTTATCGGGATGTATGAGAGACACGGTAGACGGTGACAACCAAGGTTGGTTTGTTGACCTCTCCACAAGACTTCAGTGCCTCAATGCAGATGTTACACATGCACTTTTTATAGTAGTGCCATATTGCATTGCATTGTTCAGAGACAAGTCTGGGAGATATGGACTGTTTGATTCTCATAGTCGAAATAAGGATGGACTTCCTGCCACTGGAAAAGGAAAAGCTGTTATGATCACTTTTACACATTTGAGTGATATGGGGGCAAGGAGTTTAAGTTGTTGTATGAATTGCTCCTTACAGACACCAGAGGCCCTATTGATGGACTGCAGTATGACTTCATGCCAGTCTCATTTCATCGTGCAAGACGTCTGTCAGATGGTTTGCTGTCCCCACTGGTGCAATCTGACAAACCACATAATGCAAAGCATGTGGAGAACAAAGTGACACAGATGACCAAAGATGTAACACACACTGGATTCCCAGCCAGCAAGCATTCTCCACGGTCAGTTGATGCGAAATCCTCACAGGGCATATGGAAGGACAGTAAGGCATTGTCCAAATTAAATGCACAGAGACGACAAAAACTGAAGACAAGACACAGAAATGAAAGAAGGCGTGATTTCAAGGCTACAAAGATGTCTGTCACCAATAAGAAAAGGACATACATCACCAGCCGATACAGAGCAGATGCTGATTTTAAGTTGAAGCAGAAGCAATATATCATTCGCAAATATGCAACAGATGCCAATTTCAACTTGAAGCAGAAGCAATACATCACCAGAAAATATGCGACAAATGCAGATTTCAACTTGAAACAGAAGCAGTACACCACCAGAAAATATGCGACAAATGCAGATTACAACTTGAAGAAGAAGCAATACATCACCAGAAAATATGCCACAAATGTCGATTTCAAGTTGAAGCAGAAGCAATACATCACCAGAAAATATCATAATGATCCTGCTTTCAGAAAACGTCACTTGCAACATTGCATGAGTTACATGAAAATGAAGCGTCAAACTCAAGCAGATTTTCGCATAACCCATAAGATGCAATGTGCCTTCAAAATAAGAATGAAATACAGACGATGGACTCGTGTCATGCGGGAATGCAGTCAACCAGTGGACAACAGCCTAATGCAGACAGCTATATCCACTTTCCATGAATGCATTAAAGCTGGGCCAACATTTGTGTGCACGATGTGTCATCGCACCCTTTTCCCTAACCAAGTGAAACATTGCATTCACAGCAATTACAAGAAGAATCTACACATTGTTGCTGCCTGTTTGACAGGGAAATATGTCCATGTGTGCAACAATCACTGTCAAGGACCTGAACAATGCACCGTACCAGATGAAAGGACCAAAGAATGGATTTGTCACAACTGTGATTTACATTTAAAAGCAGGACACAAATCATCCATCGCTGTAGCTAACAACATGGAGCTGGCGCCCATTCCCCCAGAGCTCTGCGATTTGAATGTGCTGGAAAGACAACTTTTGGCCAAAATACTGCCATTTGCCAAGATCATCACACTTCCCAAAGGTCGACAGGCAGCTATACATGGCGCTGTAGTGTGTGTGCCATCCGAGGTGGAAACCACGGTCAATACTCTACCAAGATCGCACAGCAAATCCCAGTTACACAGAGTGAAGCTGAAAAGACGTCTGACTTACAAAGGCCACCAGCTGTTTCATTATGTCAACATGGGAAATGTAGTAGCAGGTCTGTCAAAACTCATTGACACACACCCCGACTACAGTGACATTTCAATTAGAGTGGATGAGACAATCGCTGATGATGATGATAATGATGATGGGATGGAACTCGACAGTTGTGACGAAACTGAAATGATGGAGATACTTGAACGCATCGAAAATTGTGATCCATCAGAGGTACAGTCTGCATGTTTACCGGCTGCTTCTGAGCAACAGGAAGGCCATGACCAACAACCTCCCAATGCAGAGGATGAGAAGGATACACTAAGACCTGGAATTGGCCTAGACAGTTGTTTGCAGCCATCTGACCTTGGAGAGGAAGCACTGACACACGGTGATGGAATATTCAGCATTGCACCTGCACAAGGAAACACACCTGTCAGCTTCTTTAAAGTTCCTAGGCTTGAGGCAATGGCTTTCCCTGTTCAGTTCCCTACTGGACAGAATACATTGGACCAGGCAAGACAAGTCAAACTGTCCCCGAGCATGTATTTCAATGCAAGGATTTTTTGTGTTGATACTCGTTTTGCAAGAGACACAAGCTACCTCTTCTTTGCGCAGTTTGTCACAGAAACACACATGGCCAAAAGCAGCATGTCCATCCAGTTAAGGAAAGGAAAACCCAATACCAGGGATGGACGGAAAATATCCAACAAGCTGCTACAGGACAAGTGTGAGGTTGAGAGGTTGGTGCGAAACCGAGATGCCACAAGGTTCATGCAACCACTGAGAGGGAGTCCAGCTTACTGGGATAAAAATCTGAAGAATTTGCTAGCCATGGTCAGACAATTGGGTAAGCCAACATTTTTTCTTACCTTCTCTGCTGCAGAATTTAGATGGCCAGAGGTAATAACGGCAATAAAGGCACAACAAGGTCAAAAGGTGGATTTTGCGGGGCTAGACTGGGCTGAAAAGTGTGACATTCTTCGAGGCAACCCAGTGACCACCATGCGCATGTTTGACAAACGGGTTGATGCTCTGATGCGAGAGCTGCTGTTGGGTCCTGCACAGCCAATTGGTGAAGTTATCGATTACTTTTACCGGGTTGAATTTCAGGCGAGAGGGAGCCCTCATATACATTGTCTCTGTTGGGTAGCAGGAGCTCCTATATTTGGACAAGACAGTGATGACAAGGTGTGTGCCTTTATAGATCATAACATCTCATGCCAGCTGCCTGATGAAGCCAAACAGGCCTTACTTCACAGATTTGTAACAGAACTTCAAATGCACAGCAGATCTCATTCAAAATCATGCAAGAAAGGTAACAGAGTATGCAGATTTGGATTTCCAAAGCCACCTATTAGAAAAACGAGGATAACTTACCCGATGCCAGAAGAACAAGGAGATTGTGCAATGAAACCACAAGCAGCCAAAAACAAACTGAAACCAGTCTGGGATTTGCTTAATAACCCAAAAGTGCAGCTTGAAGACATGTCACAGCTACTGGCACAGTGTGATATGACTTTGAATCAGTACAACTCGTACATTTAGGCATTGACCTCCTCAAGCGTGATTCTAATGAAGCGTGATGTCAAGGACTGCTGGGTGAACAACTACAATCCACATTTACTGACGGCCTGGAACGCCAACATGGACATCCAGTACATTCTTGATGAGTATGGTTGCATCATGTACATGTTGTCCTACATATCCAAGCCAGAACGGGAGCTGAGTGACTATCTCAAAACAATAGTCAAAGAAATGAGCCCAGAAACAGCGACAGAACGAGAAGAAATGAAAGAGGTTCTTCAGGCTTATTCAAAACACAGAGAGGTCAGCGCCCAGGAGTCTGTGGCCCGTACGTGCAGCTTGAAAATGAAGTCTTGCTCACGTGAGGTTGTTTTTCTGCCAACTGGGGACAACGCACTGAAAATGAGTCTCCCGCTCAGTGCATTGCAGAACAAACCAGCCGATTCTCTTAATGTGTGGATGACGAGTTTTGTCGACAAATACAGAGCTAGACCCGAAACACCAGAGTTTGAGTCCATGTGTCTGGCAGACTTTGCATCCCATTACAGGGTTGTCTATGGCAAGCAGAAGGAAGATGGCAAGCAAAAGGAAGACAGCAAGCGTGTCAGCCTATTGAATGAAATGGGAATGATTCAAAAACGCACGAGAGGGAAGCCTGCAATCATCAGGTACGCACGCTTCTCAGAGAAGAAGGACCCTGAGAACTACTACGGCAGACTGCTTAAACTCTACCTCCCCCACCGTTCAGAGTCATCACTGAAAACTGTAAGGTTCCCAACACACCAGGATTTTTACAAAGGCGCCTGTGTGAGCTTACCAGGAGAAGAAGCAATCCGAGCAGTGTCTGCAATTGTTACCAGCAACCAAAAGAAGTTCGAACAACACAACCAAATTGTGGAACAAGTCTTGGATGACTTTGTAAAAAACGGCCCTGTTGAAGATGCTTGGAACACCTTTGCCCCAGAAGCTGAGTTGGATAGGTTGGAATGTATAGAGGAACGCAAAGAAGGGGAGCCACTTCATGAGAATGAACAAGATGATGTTCCGGAGTATACACGTCACAAACAAACAGGTGGAATTGCGCTTACTGTGAAGGCCCCACAAATGTGCCCTGATTTCCTTCGGAAAATGTACAGAAACCTTAACCGGACACAAGCTCAGACATTCTACTCAGTTTGTGACTGGTGCACTAACCGTGTGCGTGGCCTAAATCCTGACCCATTCTATTACTTTGTCACTGGTGGTGCAGGGACAGGCAAATCACACCTGATAAAGTGCATCTATGCTGAGGCGACAAAGATACTCTGTAAACTTACCAGACTACGTGAGGAAGCAGACATATCCATGCCCAGCGTTTTACTAACTGCATTTACAGGAACAGCAGCTTTCAACATTTCAGGCAACACTTTGCATTCTCTGCTGAAGTTGCCAAGAAGCTTGAAGCCACCCTACCAAGGACTTGGAAATCTAATAGATGAAGTGAGGGCACAGCTGTCAAATGCGGAGATCATTGTTATTGACGAGTTGTCAATGATTTCAAAGCCTCTGTTTGCCTACATCAACTGGAGATTACAGCAAATCAAAGGCAGTAAGAAACCTTTTGGTGGTATGTCAGTACTAGCAGTAGGAGACTTTTACCAGGTCCCCCCGCTGGGAAAAAGTAAGCCACTCTGCGTGTTTGAGGAAAATACCAATGACGTCTGGAAAGACAACTTTCAAATGATCACGCTGACAGAGATCATGCGACAGAAGGATGACATTTCATTTGCTGAGCTTTTGAATAGAATCAGAGTCAAGCAGAAGACTGTCACCTTAAGCAATGATGACAAAGCTCTGCTTGCTCAGGCTTTTACATATCCCACCCACTGCCCTAATGACGTGCTACACATATTTGCCACCAACAAAGAGGTTCACAAACATAATGCTGCAACTGTGTCTGTTCTCCATTCAAACATCACCAACATAGATGCCGACGATTACAGAAAAGACCCTAAGACAGGAGTGATGCTGAGGCAACACCAACCTTTCAAAGGACACAAAGACAATCTGATTGACACACTGCAAGCAGCTGAAGGTGCCCGTATCATGATCACAAGAAACATTGATGTAGAAGACGGGCTTGTTAACGGGACATTTGGCAAGATTGCAAGAATAATCATCCAGACTGAGAATGGTGCTACTACGGTAAACAAGCTTGGGCTTGTGCTGGACAATCCAAATGCAGGACAGAGATACCGTAACAAGTCGTCTTGTGATGCTGACAACTTGGTGTACATAGAAAGGGTAGAGGAAAACCTGAGACAGAAAGGAGTTGTTCGCAGGCAGTTCCCCCTGAAGTTGGCTTTTGGATGTACGATTCATAAGTGTCAGGGGATGTCGATACAGTCGGCAGTGGTCTCATTGAAACGGGTCTTCCAACCGGGAATGGCCTATGTTGCTCTGAGTAGAACGACTACACTACAAGGACTGTACATAACCGACTTTGATGAGAAGAAGATCTTTGCTGATCCTGAAATCACAGCTTCCCTGGATTCAATGAAGAAAGCATCACTGGAAAGTGTTATGCCCCTCTTAAAGTTTCTACAGACAACAGACAAACAACAAACATTAACAATTATCCATCACAACACGGAAGGATTACCAGCTCACATTGAAGATATCAAATCTCACCATGAGTTGACACTTGGAGATATTTTATGTTTCACTGAAACTCATCTCTCAGGCTCTTCTGTTGCTGAAAGTCTCCAGCTGGAGGGCTACAACCTGTTCAAACGCAACAGACACCTCTCGTACACAAACCTTCCTGACATTGCAAGTAAAAGTGGCGGAGGTGTCGCCTTGTATGTCAGAAACCATTTCAAGGCCTATGAAAAGCAGTATCATCACAATGTGACTGACTTGGAGTTCTTGGTTGTCAAACTGGAGTCCCCTGTACAAGCTTTGATCGCTGTCATTTACAGGCCACCGGATTACAGTATTGGCCAATTCCTTACTAACCTGCTGGGCCTCTTGGAATCTTTGGAAATAATGGATTGCCAACCTATAATACTCTGTGGAGATTTCAATGAAGATTTTCTGTGCAGAGAAAAGAAGCCAATATCTGACCTTCTTCACTCAAGAGGATATACTCAACTGGTCTGGGCAGCCACCACAGAAAAAAACACACTGTTGGATGACATTTACATCTCCAGGGTGCAGCAGTGTCTCCAGTCAGGAGTACTGCACAGTTATTACAGCTACCATTATCCTGTGTATTGTGTTTTGAGCAGTGGTTGTGAACACGCTTAGAGCCTGCATAAACAGGGCATGAGTGTTGCCAGGAAACAGTGGTTGTGAGACAGTGGTCATCAAACAGATAAAGTGGCAATGAGGGTCAGTTTACGTGGCCATAGTTATGTGGGACCATTTACAATTAGCTAAACATCATTCTCTATACTTCATGTTCGGTGTACTTGTTAGACACTGAACTCACTTACTCCCCCCCATCCATCACAGACATCTGTCCTCATCATATAGTAAGAGGAATACCGCGCTGTAGTGCACCCAAAAAGGGTACCTGTTCGTGAAATATTGTGAATGACCAAATAGGGGATAACCAAAATAGTGATGAAAATAACTTAGTGAAAAAAAATTAAAAAAAACTACATAATAACAAAAGCAGCCACTCTATGTGAGATACACACACTAATACAACAATATAACAAATATAGCAGCGCTGTAAATAGGAGTAAATACTAGTACCAGTGTTGAATAGGACTAATTGGTTAGAACCCAAATTAAATAACTAACACAGTTCTTGAAACCTAAATCAATAAGTGTTCACTGGACAGTCCTAACACAGTGAATAAAGTCCAAATAAATGTTGTGAAAATACATAGGCTCAGACCCCATTTTTTTAAAGCAGGAAATGTAAAATAGAAAAAATTCCTCCACCGCACCACGGTGGTAGCTGAAAATAAAATGCGCGCTTACCAAACGGCAAGCACAAGGGGGCTTGTGACCTTAACCCGGTCAGGGCCTTTCATTGGATGGGCTTCTAGGAAACGACATGCCACTTCATACAGCCAAAGGGTGATGATACCACTAGTCCACCAAGTCACAGGAAATCACTCTTATCATGGAGATTAATAAAAGACTCCTAGCTGGGGGGTTGTTCTCATTTAGGGGTACCCCGGGAAAAGAGAGGGAAACAACATAGCGTAATCCTGGTTTTGAGGTTTATTAAAAGAATTAAAATAACACTTACAGTGTAGCAGATTCAAATAAGCATAAGAAGCCGGCTGGCTAAAACGATCACCCGTCCTACAGACGGTAGATGCAGCACGTCAGCTCGCCCTATCACACTGTCCTCATCACACTCACCCTCTCCTTCCTGTGCTATAGCCTGCTTGCTGATTAGTAAGACAAAGAAACAGCAAGGAGCAAAACTGCAGAGAAACTGAAAATTTGTAAGGGTTTATAGTATATGCTTTAATGAATTGCCTTGTATCCAAAAAGTTCAAAAAGTTGACTGTTCAAAATGTTAATGTTAATGTTAATGTATAACGGAAATATACCGCCAGTTCGCTTGTGATGCAATATATTGAAATTATATGTACACTGTGTAAACTGTTTTTGACACACTTGATTTTGGGACGCGAGTCCGTCAGGTGCTATGCTTTGGCTGGGGCGGAATAAATCCTGGTAACCCTTAAGTCTGTGTCCGACAAAGTCATTTACCGATATTTCTACCTTCTACATCATTAGCACTTGTGCACTTTTTAAATTTGATCAATCAATTGGTTAGTGTAATGTTTACTATCTTTACTCACTACAAACACTCCACACAGTTACTCTGCCCATCTGCCCAGTTCAACCTTTCCACAGTTACTCCAACCACACAACAGTTACTCCAGGCACTCCCCCCAGTTACTCCGCTCACTCCAGATGTAGAGGCAAGAACACTTTTCACAATTTCCCCAGAAATTGTACCTTTTCTAGTTCTTATTATTATAGCCAAATTTACCACCCTAACTCCTCCCACAGTTTTTACACTACATAGACAAGTAATATATCGAAACGTGCGGATTGTTCCCGAATGGTGTGCTATTACTTTGTGGAACGTTTCGCCGAATGGTTCACAAAATATCGTCATTTTTGCGGCGAAATTGGTCCCATAGGAATGAATGGGGAAACTAGAGTGGGAGATGACAAAAGCTGAAAAATCAGAACATGATTTCTAAACTGCCGCCACTCCCTCATTTTCAAGCCCACCTACACAAATCTTATATCAAAACGTTCAGCTATCCCTGCTGCCACTAAACATGTCCACGGCTAAGCCATAGTCCTGATAGTTTTCACAATATGACCATTTGTTTGTAACTCACGCCGTCCATTGACATTCATTGAAACTACACTCTAGCCCCCTCCAAATTTGAAGGGCAATTTCTAAACTGCGACCGTGCCTTCATTTTTAATATTTCACAGACATACTATACATCAAAATCTAGGTCTGGGTCTTGTGATTCTCACAATATAAAGATCTTCGCTGTAGGATGTATAGTTTATAAAATACGGCCATTTGTTTAGAGGTCATTTCAGGAAATTTTAGCCATTAATCAGAGTGTACTGTTAGTGTTTGTTTTGTTGCCATGGTTACCAAAGCTTCTGTTATACACAGGGGGGGAAGGTGGCTGGAGCATCTCAGCTGATTACAGAGCCCGGGGGAGGGGACAGACACACCATGTACTGATTTATAATAGAGGAATATGATGGGGCAGTTTTGATGGGGTAATTCTGATGGGGCAGTTTTGATGAAGTAGTATTTGGGAAGCATAAACAGGGCATGAGCGTTGCTAGGAAACAGTGGTTGTAAACACAAGATGCTGAGACACCCCAAATGCATGTGACTTCATCTGCTAGACTTGATAATGCTTGTAGACTCCTCCCACAGTTTTTACACTACAGAGACAATTAATATACCGAAACGTGCGGATTGTTCCCGATTGGTGTGCTATCACTTTGTGGAACGTTTCGCCGAATGGTCCACGAAATATCGTCGTTTTTGCGGCAAAATTGGTCCCATAGGAATGAATGGCAAAATGTTCAAAAGGAAATGTTGCTAGGAAACAGTGGTTGTAAACACAAGATGCTGAGACACCCCAAATGCATGTGACTTCATCTGCTAGACTTGATAATGCTTGTAGACTCCTCCCACATTTTCCACACTACAGAGACAAGTAATATACCGAAACGTGCGGATTTTTCCCGATTGGTGTGCTATTACTTTGTGGAACGTTTCGCCGAATGGTCCACGAAATATCGTCGTTTTTGCGGCAAAATTGGTCACATAGGAATGAATGGCGAAATGTTCAAAACTAGAGTGGGAGGTGACAAAAGCTGACAACCCCATGATCAGCCAAAACATTATGACCAGCCCATGATCAGCCAAAACATTATGACCGCCCCATGTAAAAAAAAAAATATTTTTGAAAAAAATAAAAATTAATTTTTGAAAAAAAAAAATATTTTTGAAAAAAAAAAAAAATTTTGAAAAAAAAATTATTTTTGAAAAAAAAAAATTAAAAAAAAAATCATTTTTGAAAAAAACAAAATTCATTTTTGAAAAAAAAATTTCATTTTTGAAAAAAAAAAATTCATTTTTGAAAAAAAAATCATTTAAAAAATCATTTTTGAAAAAACAAAAAAACAAAATCATTTTTGAAAAAACAAAAAAACAAAATCATTTTTGAAAAAAAAAAATCACAAAGCTCTGAGGGGAATTATAGCTCCTCTCACACAGCTCTAAGGACAATTATAGCATTATAGCTCCTCCCACACAGCTTGGAGGGAAGTTATAGCTCCTCCAATACAGCTTTGAGGGGAATTATAGCTCCTCCCACACCGCTCAAAGGGGAATTATAGCATTATAGCTTAGCATTATAGCTCCTCCCACACAACTCTGAGGGGAATTATAGTTTCTCCCACACCGCTGTGAGGGGAATTATAGCTCCTCCTACACAGCTCTGAGGGGAATTACAGCTTAGCATTATAGCTCCTCCCACACAGCTGAGGAGAATTAGAGCTCCTCCCACACAACTCTGAGAGGAATTATAGTTTCTTCCACACCGCTGTGAGGGGAATTATAGCTCCTTTTAAACAGCTCTGAGGGGAATTATAGCTTCTCCCACACAACTCTGATGGGAAATGTAGCTTCTCCCACACAGCTCTGAGGGGAAATATAGCTTCTCCCACACAGCTCTAAGGGGAATTATAGCTCCTCCCACACAACACTAAGGGGAATTGTATCTCCTCCCACACAGCTCTGAGGGGAATTATAGCATTATTGCTCCTCCCACACAGCTCAGAGGGGAGTTATAGCTCCTCCCACACAGCTCTGAGGCGAATTATAGCTCCTCCTTTAACACAACTCTGAGGGGAATTATAGCTCTTCGAACAAAGCTCTGAGGAGAATTATAGCTCCTTCCACAAATATCATCATGCCATCTAAAGGAAAGAGATCTAAAGCTGCAAAGATACGCTGGACTAAACTGGATCCGGAGCCCCACAGCAGCATAGTGGATATGGAGGTTTGTGACAGTGAATGTGCCCAGGAGGTACATAGTGAACCTGTGGTGTCATTTTCATGTTCAACTCAGTGTCAAGTTCAAGAGCAC
Organism: Lithobates clamitans; assembly: GCA_037952925.1. Taxonomy (NCBI): domain Eukaryota; kingdom Metazoa; phylum Chordata; class Amphibia; order Anura; family Ranidae; genus Lithobates; species Lithobates clamitans. The sequence goes on from JBBGZY010000272.1 coordinate 4,537,906, forward strand.
AGTGACAGTGTGATGGGCACTTCTGAAAACCATGGCATGCAAGAACCATGTGTACCAAGTGAGAGTTCTGTGCAGGCATCATTTCATCAGGGTCATCATGGCTATGGAAGGTTAAGGAACAAACAGTGTACATGCATGGCTCTGACATTTTTGGCATACCACAGTGAGCTTGATGATGTGAGAAAGGGTGATCTTGATCAAATACTGAAGAAGGGCAACAGCTTGTATGGCTCAACAATAAAACAGCTAAAACAAAGAAATGTCTATCAGCATCAACACTTGACAATGGAAGAAGTGCCCCTCAGAGTCAACACTGACAAATATGAGTATAACGTTGTTAAATCTCCAGTGTTATCGGGATGTATGAGAGACACGGTAGACGGTGACAACCAAGGTTGGTTTGTTGACCTCTCCACAAGACTTCAGTGCCTCAATGCAGATGTTACACATGCACTTTTTATAGTAGTGCCATATTGCATTGCATTGTTCAGAGACAAGTCTGGGAGATATGGACTGTTTGATTCTCATAGTCGAAATAAGGATGGACTTCCTGCCACTGGAAAAGGAAAAGCTGTTATGATCACTTTTACACATTTGAGTGATATGGGGGCAAGGAGTTTAAGTTGTTGTATGAATTGCTCCTTACAGACACCAGAGGCCCTATTGATGGACTGCAGTATGACTTCATGCCAGTCTCATTTCATCGTGCAAGACGTCTGTCAGATGGTTTGCTGTCCCCACTGGTGCAATCTGACAAACCACATAATGCAAAGCATGTGGAGAACAAAGTGACACAGATGACCAAAGATGTAACACACACTGGATTCCCAGCCAGCAAGCATTCTCCACGGTCAGTTGATGCGAAATCCTCACAGGGCATATGGAAGGACAGTAAGGCATTGTCCAAATTAAATGCACAGAGACGACAAAAACTGAAGACAAGACACAGAAATGAAAGAAGGCGTGATTTCAAGGCTACAAAGATGTCTGTCACCAATAAGAAAAGGACATACATCACCAGCCGATACAGAGCAGATGCTGATTTTAAGTTGAAGCAGAAGCAATATATCATTCGCAAATATGCAACAGATGCCAATTTCAACTTGAAGCAGAAGCAATACATCACCAGAAAATATGCGACAAATGCAGATTTCAACTTGAAACAGAAGCAGTACACCACCAGAAAATATGCGACAAATGCAGATTACAACTTGAAGAAGAAGCAATACATCACCAGAAAATATGCCACAAATGTCGATTTCAAGTTGAAGCAGAAGCAATACATCACCAGAAAATATCATAATGATCCTGCTTTCAGAAAACGTCACTTGCAACATTGCATGAGTTACATGAAAATGAAGCGTCAAACTCAAGCAGATTTTCGCATAACCCATAAGATGCAATGTGCCTTCAAAATAAAATGAAATACAGACGATGGACTCGTGTCATGCGGGAATGCAGTCAACCAGTGGACAACAGCCTAATGCAGACAGCTATATCCACTTTCCATGAATGCATTAAAGCTGGGCCAACATTTGTGTGCACGATGTGTCATCGCACCCTTTTCCCTAACCAAGTGAAACATTGCATTCACAGCAATTACAAGAAGAATCTACACATTGTTGCTGCCTGTTTGACAGGGAAATATGTCCATGTGTGCAACAATCACTGTCAAGGACCTGAACAATGCACCGTACCAGATGAAAGGACCAAAGAATGGATTTGTCACAACTGTGATTTACATTTAAAAGCAGGACACAAATCATCCATCGCTGTAGCTAACAACATGGAGCTGGCGCCCATTCCCCCAGAGCTCTGCGATTTGAATGTGCTGGAAAGACAACTTTTGGCCAAAATACTGCCATTTGCCAAGATCATCACACTTCCCAAAGGTCGACAGGCAGCTATACATGGCGCTGTAGTGTGTGTGCCATCCGAGGTGGAAACCACGGTCAATACTCTACCAAGATCGCACAGCAAATCCCAGTTACACAGAGTGAAGCTGAAAAGACGTCTGACTTACAAAGGCCACCAGCTGTTTCATTATGTCAACATGGGAAATGTAGTAGCAGGTCTGTCAAAACTCATTGACACACACCCCGACTACAGTGACATTTCAATTAGAGTGGATGAGACAATCGCTGATGATGATGATAATGATGATGGGATGGAACTCGACAGTTGTGACGAAACTGAAATGATGGAGATACTTGAACGCATCGAAAATTGTGATCCATCAGAGGTACAGTCTGCATGTTTACCGGCTGCTTCTGAGCAACAGGAAGGCCATGACCAACAACCTCCCAATGCAGAGGATGAGAAGGATACACTAAGACCTGGAATTGGCCTAGACAGTTGTTTGCAGCCATCTGACCTTGGAGAGGAAGCACTGACACACGGTGATGGAATATTCAGCATTGCACCTGCACAAGGAAACACACCTGTCAGCTTCTTTAAAGTTCCTAGGCTTGAGGCAATGGCTTTCCCTGTTCAGTTCCCTACTGGACAGAATACATTGGACCAGGCAAGACAAGTCAAACTGTCCCCGAGCATGTATTTCAATGCAAGGATTTTTTGTGTTGATACTCGTTTTGCAAGAGACACAAGCTACCTCTTCTTTGCGCAGTTTGTCACAGAAACACACATGGCCAAAAGCAGCATGTCCATCCAGTTAAGGAAAGGAAAACCCAATACCAGGGATGGACGGAAAATATCCAACAAGCTGCTACAGGACAAGTGTGAGGTTGAGAGGTTGGTGCGAAACCGAGATGCCACAAGGTTCATGCAACCACTGAGAGGGAGTCCAGCTTACTGGGATAAAAATCTGAAGAATTTGCTAGCCATGGTCAGACAATTGGGTAAGCCAACATTTTTTCTTACCTTCTCTGCTGCAGAATTTAGATGGCCAGAGGTAATAACGGCAATAAAGGCACAACAAGGTCAAAAGGTGGATTTTGCGGGGCTAGACTGGGCTGAAAAGTGTGACATTCTTCGAGGCAACCCAGTGACCACCATGCGCATGTTTGACAAACGGGTTGATGCTCTGATGCGAGAGCTGCTGTTGGGTCCTGCACAGCCAATTGGTGAAGTTATCGATTACTTTTACCGGGTTGAATTTCAGGCGAGAGGGAGCCCTCATATACATTGTCTCTGTTGGGTAGCAGGAGCTCCTATATTTGGACAAGACAGTGATGACAAGGTGTGTGCCTTTATAGATCATAACATCTCATGCCAGCTGCCTGATGAAGCCAAACAGGCCTTACTTCACAGATTTGTAACAGAACTTCAAATGCACAGCAGATCTCATTCAAAATCATGCAAGAAAGGTAACAGAGTATGCAGATTTGGATTTCCAAAGCCACCTATTAGAAAAACGAGGATAACTTACCCGATGCCAGAAGAACAAGGAGATTGTGCAATGAAACCACAAGCAGCCAAAAACAAACTGAAACCAGTCTGGGATTTGCTTAATAACCCAAAAGTGCAGCTTGAAGACATGTCACAGCTACTGGCACAGTGTGATATGACTTTGAATCAGTACAACTCGTACATTTAGGCATTGACCTCCTCAAGCGTGATTCTAATGAAGCGTGATGTCAAGGACTGCTGGGTGAACAACTACAATCCACATTTACTGACGGCCTGGAACGCCAACATGGACATCCAGTACATTCTTGATGAGTATGGTTGCATCATGTACATGTTGTCCTACATATCCAAGCCAGAACGGGAGCTGAGTGACTATCTCAAAACAATAGTCAAAGAAATGAGCCCAGAAACAGCGACAGAACGAGAAGAAATGAAAGAGGTTCTTCAGGCTTATTCAAAACACAGAGAGGTCAGCGCCCAGGAGTCTGTGGCCCGTACGTGCAGCTTGAAAATGAAGTCTTGCTCACGTGAGGTTGTTTTTCTGCCAACTGGGGACAACGCACTGAAAATGAGTCTCCCGCTCAGTGCATTGCAGAACAAACCAGCCGATTCTCTTAATGTGTGGATGACGAGTTTTGTCGACAAATACAGAGCTAGACCCGAAACACCAGAGTTTGAGTCCATGTGTCTGGCAGACTTTGCATCCCATTACAGGGTTGTCTATGGCAAGCAGAAGGAAGATGGCAAGCAAAAGGAAGACAGCAAGCGTGTCAGCCTATTGAATGAAATGGGAATGATTCAAAAACGCACGAGAGGGAAGCCTGCAATCATCAGGTACGCACGCTTCTCAGAGAAGAAGGACCCTGAGAACTACTACGGCAGACTGCTTAAACTCTACCTCCCCCACCGTTCAGAGTCATCACTGAAAACTGTAAGGTTCCCAACACACCAGGATTTTTACAAAGGCGCCTGTGTGAGCTTACCAGGAGAAGAAGCAATCCGAGCAGTGTCTGCAATTGTTACCAGCAACCAAAAGAAGTTCGAACAACACAACCAAATTGTGGAACAAGTCTTGGATGACTTTGTAAAAAACGGCCCTGTTGAAGATGCTTGGAACACCTTTGCCCCAGAAGCTGAGTTGGATAGGTTGGAATGTATAGAGGAACGCAAAGAAGGGGAGCCACTTCATGAGAATGAACAAGATGATGTTCCGGAGTATACACGTCACAAACAAACAGGTGGAATTGCGCTTACTGTGAAGGCCCCACAAATGTGCCCTGATTTCCTTCGGAAAATGTACAGAAACCTTAACCGGACACAAGCTCAGACATTCTACTCAGTTTGTGACTGGTGCACTAACCGTGTGCGTGGCCTAAATCCTGACCCATTCTATTACTTTGTCACTGGTGGTGCAGGGACAGGCAAATCACACCTGATAAAGTGCATCTATGCTGAGGCGACAAAGATACTCTGTAAACTTACCAGACTACGTGAGGAAGCAGACATATCCATGCCCAGCGTTTTACTAACTGCATTTACAGGAACAGCAGCTTTCAACATTTCAGGCAACACTTTGCATTCTCTGCTGAAGTTGCCAAGAAGCTTGAAGCCACCCTACCAAGGACTTGGAAATCTAATAGATGAAGTGAGGGCACAGCTGTCAAATGCGGAGATCATTGTTATTGACGAGTTGTCAATGATTTCAAAGCCTCTGTTTGCCTACATCAACTGGAGATTACAGCAAATCAAAGGCAGTAAGAAACCTTTTGGTGGTATGTCAGTACTAGCAGTAGGAGACTTTTACCAGGTCCCCCCGCTGGGAAAAAGTAAGCCACTCTGCGTGTTTGAGGAAAATACCAATGACGTCTGGAAAGACAACTTTCAAATGATCACGCTGACAGAGATCATGCGACAGAAGGATGACATTTCATTTGCTGAGCTTTTGAATAGAATCAGAGTCAAGCAGAAGACTGTCACCTTAAGCAATGATGACAAAGCTCTGCTTGCTCAGGCTTTTACATATCCCACCCACTGCCCTAATGACGTGCTACACATATTTGCCACCAACAAAGAGGTTCACAAACATAATGCTGCAACTGTGTCTGTTCTCCATTCAAACATCACCAACATAGATGCCGACGATTACAGAAAAGACCCTAAGACAGGAGTGATGCTGAGGCAACACCAACCTTTCAAAGGACACAAAGACAATCTGATTGACACACTGCAAGCAGCTGAAGGTGCCCGTATCATGATCACAAGAAACATTGATGTAGAAGACGGGCTTGTTAACGGGACATTTGGCAAGATTGCAAGAATAATCATCCAGACTGAGAATGGTGCTACTACGGTAAACAAGCTTGGGCTTGTGCTGGACAATCCAAATGCAGGACAGAGATACCGTAACAAGTCGTCTTGTGATGCTGACAACTTGGTGTACATAGAAAGGGTAGAGGAAAACCTGAGACAGAAAGGAGTTGTTCGCAGGCAGTTCCCCCTGAAGTTGGCTTTTGGATGTACGATTCATAAGTGTCAGGGGATGTCGATACAGTCGGCAGTGGTCTCATTGAAACGGGTCTTCCAACCGGGAATGGCCTATGTTGCTCTGAGTAGAACGACTACACTACAAGGACTGTACATAACCGACTTTGATGAGAAGAAGATCTTTGCTGATCCTGAAATCACAGCTTCCCTGGATTCAATGAAGAAAGCATCACTGGAAAGTGTTATGCCCCTCTTAAAGTTTCTACAGACAACAGACAAACAACAAACATTAACAATTATCCATCACAACACGGAAGGATTACCAGCTCACATTGAAGATATCAAATCTCACCATGAGTTGACACTTGGAGATATTTTATGTTTCACTGAAACTCATCTCTCAGGCTCTTCTGTTGCTGAAAGTCTCCAGCTGGAGGGCTACAACCTGTTCAAACGCAACAGACACCTCTCGTACACAAACCTTCCTGACATTGCAAGTAAAAGTGGCGGAGGTGTCGCCTTGTATGTCAGAAACCATTTCAAGGCCTATGAAAAGCAGTATCATCACAATGTGACTGACTTGGAGTTCTTGGTTGTCAAACTGGAGTCCCCTGTACAAGCTTTGATCGCTGTCATTTACAGGCCACCGGATTACAGTATTGGCCAATTCCTTACTAACCTGCTGGGCCTCTTGGAATCTTTGGAAATAATGGATTGCCAACCTATAATACTCTGTGGAGATTTCAATGAAGATTTTCTGTGCAGAGAAAAGAAGCCAATATCTGACCTTCTTCACTCAAGAGGATATACTCAACTGGTCTGGGCAGCCACCACAGAAAAAAACACACTGTTGGATCACATTTACATCTCCAGGGTGCAGCAGTGTCTCCAGTCAGGAGTACTGCACAGTTATTACAGCTACCATTATCCTGTGTATTGTGTTTTGAGCAGTGGTTGTGAACACGCTTAGAGCCTGCATAAACAGGGCATGAGTGTTGCCAGGAAACAGTGGTTGTGAGACAGTGGTCATCAAACAGATAAAGTGGCAATGAGGGTCAGTTTACGTGGCCATAGTTATGTGGGACCATTTACAATTAGCTAAACATCATTCTCTATACTTCATGTTCGGTGTACTTGTTAGACACTGAACTCACTTACTCCCCCCCATCCATCACAGACATCTGTCCTCATCATATAGTAAGAGGAATACCGCGCTGTAGTGCACCCAAAAAGGGTACCTGTTCGTGAAATATTGTGAATGACCAAATAGGGGATAACCAAAATAGTGATGAAAATAACTTAGTGAAAAAAAATTAAAAAAAACTACATAATAACAAAAGCAGCCACTCTATGTGAGATACACACACTAATACAACAATATAACAAATATAGCAGCGCTGTAAATAGGAGTAAATACTAGTACCAGTGTTGAATAGGACTAATTGGTTAGAACCCAAATTAAATAACTAACACAGTTCTTGAAACCTAAATCAATAAGTGTTCACTGGACAGTCCTAACACAGTGAATAAAGTCCAAATAAATGTTGTGAAAATACATAGGCTCAGACCCCATTTTTTTAAAGCAGGAAATGTAAAATAGAAAAAATTCCTCCACCGCACCACGGTGGTAGCTGAAAATAAAATGCGCGCTTACCAAACGGCAAGCACAAGGGGGCTTGCGACCTTAACCCGGTCAGGGCCTTTCATTGGATGGGCTTCTAGGAAACGACATGCCACTTCATACAGCCAAAGGGTGATGATACCACTAGTCCACCAAGTCACAGGAAATCACTCTTATCATGGAGATTAATAAAAGACTCCTAGCTGGGGGGTTGTTCTCATTTAGGGGTACCCCGGGAAAAGAGAGGGAAACAACATAGCGTAATCCTGGTTTTGAGGTTTATTAAAAGAATTAAAATAACACTTACAGTGTAGCAGATTCAAATAAGCATAAGAAGCCGGCTGGCTAAAACGATCACCCGTCCTACAGACGGTAGATGCAGCACGTCAGCTCGCCCTATCACACTGTCCTCATCACACTCACCCTCTCCTTCCTGTGCTATAGCCTGCTTGCTGATTAGTAAGACAAAGAAACAGCAAGGAGCAAAACTGCAGAGAAACTGAAAATTTGTAAGGGTTTATAGTATATGCTTTAATGAATTGCCTTGTATCCAAAAAGTTCAAAAAGTTGACTGTTCAAAATGTTAATGTTAATGTTAATGTATAACGGAAATATACCGCCAGTTCGCTTGTGATGCAATATATTGAAATTATATGTACACTGTGTAAACTGTTTTTGACACACTTGATTTTGGGACGCGAGTCCGTCAGGTGCTATGCTTTGGCTGGGGCGGAATAAATCCTGGTAACCCTTAAGTCTGTGTCCGACAAAGTCATTTACCGATATTTCTACCTTCTACATCATTAGCACTTGTGCACTTTTTAAATTTGATCAATCAATTGGTTAGTGTAATGTTTACTATCTTTACTCACTACAAACACTCCACACAGTTACTCTGCCCATCTGCCCAGTTCAACCTTTCCACAGTTACTCCAACCACACAACAGTTACTCCAGGCACTCCCCCCAGTTACTCCGCTCACTCCAGATGTAGAGGCAAGAACACTTTTCACAATTTCCCCAGAAATTGTACCTTTTCTAGTTCTTATTATTATAGCCAAATTTACCACCCTAACTCCTCCCACAGTTTTTACACTACATAGACAAGTAATATACCGAAACGTGCGGATTGTTCCCGAATGGTGTGCTATTACTTTGTGGAACGTTTCGCCGAATGGTTCACAAAATATCGTCATTTTTGCGGCGAAATTGGTCCCATAGGAATGAATGGGGAAACTAGAGTGGGAGATGACAAAAGCTGAAAAATCAGAACATGATTTCTAAACTGCCGCCACTCCCTCATTTTCAAGCCCACCTACACAAATCTTATATCAAAACGTTCAGCTATCCCTGCTGCCACTAAACATGTCCACGGCTAAGCCATAGTCCTGATAGTTTTCACAATATGACCATTTGTTTGTAACTCACGCCGTCCATTGACATTCATTGAAACTACACTCTAGCCCCCTCCAAATTTGAAGGGCAATTTCTAAACTGCGACCGTGCCTTCATTTTTAATATTTCACAGACATACTATACATCAAAATCTAGGTCTGGGTCTTGTGATTCTCACAATATAAAGATCTTCGCTGTAGGATGTATAGTTTATAAAATACGGCCATTTGTTTAGAGGTCATTTCAGGAAATTTTAGCCATTAATCAGAGTGTACTGTTAGTGTTTGTTTTGTTGCCATGGTTACCAAAGCTTCTGTTATACACAGGGGGGGAAGGTGGCTGGAGCATCTCAGCTGATTACAGAGCCCGGGGGAGGGGACAGACACACCATGTACTGATTTATAATAGAGGAATATGATGGGGCAGTTTTGATGGGGTAATTCTGATGGGGCAGTTTTGATGAAGTAGTATTTGGGAAGCATAAACAGGGCATGAGCGTTGCTAGGAAACAGTGGTTGTAAACACAAGATGCTGAGACACCCCAAATGCATGTGACTTCATCTGCTAGACTTGATAATGCTTGTAGACTCCTCCCACAGTTTTTACACTACAGAGACAATTAATATACCGAAACGTGCGGATTGTTCCCGATTGGTGTGCTATCACTTTGTGGAACGTTTCGCCGAATGGTCCACGAAATATCGTCGTTTTTGCGGCAAAATTGGTCCCATAGGAATGAATGGCAAAATGTTCAAAAGGAAATGTTGCTAGGAAACAGTGGTTGTAAACACAAGATGCTGAGACACCCCAAATGCATGTGACTTCATCTGCTAGACTTGATAATGCTTGTAGACTCCTCCCACATTTTCCACACTACAGAGACAAGTAATATACCGAAACGTGCGGATTTTTCCCGATTGGTGTGCTATTACTTTGTGGAACGTTTCGCCGAATGGTCCACGAAATATCGTCGTTTTTGCGGCAAAATTGGTCACATAGGAATGAATGGCGAAATGTTCAAAACTAGAGTGGGAGGTGACAAAAGCTGACAACCCCATGATCAGCCAAAACATTATGACCAGCCCATGATCAGCCAAAACATTATGACCGCCCCATGTAAAAAAAAAAATATTTTTGAAAAAAATAAAAATTAATTTTTGAAAAAAAAAATATTTTTGAAAAAAAAAAAAAATTTTGAAAAAAAAATTATTTTTGAAAAAAAAAAAATAAAAAAAAAAATCATTTTTGAAAAAAACAAAATTCATTTTTGAAAAAAAAATTTCATTTTTGAAAAAAAAAATTTCATTTTTGAAAAAAAAATCATTTAAAAAATCATTTTTGAAAAAACAAAAAAACAAAATCATTTTTGAAAAAACAAAAAAACAAAATCATTTTTGAAAAAAAAAAATCACAAAGCTCTGAGGGGAATTATAGCTCCTCTCACACAGCTCTAAGGACAATTATAGCATTATAGCTCCTCCCACACAGCTTGGAGGGAAGTTATAGCTCCTCCAATACAGCTTTGAGGGGAATTATAGCTCCTCCCACACAGCTCAAAGGGGAATTATAGCATTATAGCTTAGCATTATAGCTCCTCCCACACAACTCTGAGGGGAATTATAGTTTCTCCCACACCGCTGTGAGGGGAATTATAGCTCCTCCTACACAGCTCTGAGGGGAATTACAGCTTAGCATTATAGCTCCTCCCACACAGCTGAGGAGAATTAGAGCTCCTCCCACACAACTCTGAGAGGAATTATAGTTTCTTCCACACCGCTGTGAGGGGAATTATAGCTCCTTTTAAACAGCTCTGAGGGGAATTATAGCTTCTCCCACACAACTCTGATGGGAAATGTAGCTTCTCCCACACAGCTCTGAGGGGAAATATAGCTTCTCCCACACAGCTCTAAGGGGAATTATAGCTCCTCCCACACAACACTAAGGGGAATTGTATCTCCTCCCACACAGCTCTGAGGGGAATTATAGCATTATTGCTCCTCCCACACAGCTCAGAGGGGAGTTATAGCTCCTCCCACACAGCTCTGAGGCGAATTATAGCTCCTCCTCCAACACAACTCTGAGGGGAATTATAGCTCTTCGAACAAAGCTCTGAGGAGAATTATAGCTCCTTCCACAAATATCATCATGCCATCTAAAGGAAAGAGATCTAAAGCTGCAAAGATACGCTGGACTAAACTGGATCCGGAGCCCCACAGCAGCATAGTGGATATGGAGGTTTGTGACAGTGAATGTGCCCAGGAGGTACATAGTGAACCTGTGGTGTCATTTTCATGTTCAACTCAGTGTCAAGTTCAAGAGCACAGTGACAGTGTGATGGGCACTTCTGAAAACCATGGCATGCAAGAACCATGTGTACCAAGTGAGAGTTCTGTGCAGGCATCATTTCATCAGGGTCATCATGGCTATGGAAGGTTAAGGAACAAACAGTGTACATGCATGGCTCTGACATTTTTGGCATACCACAGTGAGCTTGATGATGTGAGAAAGGGTGATCTTGATCAAATACTGAAGAAGGGCAACAGCTTGTATGGCTCAACAATAAAACAGCTAAAACAAAGAAATGTCTATCAGCATCAACACTTGACAATGGAAGAAGTGCCCCTCAGAGTCAACACTGACAAATATGAGTATAACGTTGTTAAATCTCCAGTGTTATCGGGATGTATGAGAGACACGGTAGACGGTGACAACCAAGGTTGGTTTGTTGACCTCTCCACAAGACTTCAGTGCCTCAATGCAGATGTTACACATGCACTTTTTATAGTAGTGCCATATTGCATTGCATTGTTCAGAGACAAGTCTGGGAGATATGGACTGTTTGATTCTCATAGTCGAAATAAGGATGGACTTCCTGCCACTGGAAAAGGAAAAGCTGTTATGATCACTTTTACACATTTGAGTGATATGGGGGCAAGGAGTTTAAGTTGTTGTATGAATTGCTCCTTACAGACACCAGAGGCCCTATTGATGGACTGCAGTATGACTTCATGCCAGTCTCATTTCATCGTGCAAGACGTCTGTCAGATGGTTTGCTGTCCCCACTGGTGCAATCTGACAAACCACATAATGCAAAGCATGTGGAGAACAAAGTGACACAGATGACCAAAGATGTAACACACACTGGATTCCCAGCCAGCAAGCATTCTCCACGGTCAGTTGATGCGAAATCCTCACAGGGCATATGGAAGGACAGTAAGGCATTGTCCAAATTAAATGCACAGAGACGACAAAAACTGAAGACAAGACACAGAAATGAAAGAAGGCGTGATTTCAAGGCTACAAAGATGTCTGTCACCAATAAGAAAAGGACATACATCACCAGCCGATACAGAGCAGATGCTGATTTTAAGTTGAAGCAGAAGCAATATATCATTCGCAAATATGCAACAGATGCCAATTTCAACTTGAAGCAGAAGCAATACATCACCAGAAAATATGCGACAAATGCAGATTTCAACTTGAAACAGAAGCAGTACACCACCAGAAAATATGCGACAAATGCAGATTACAACTTGAAGAAGAAGCAATACATCACCAGAAAATATGCCACAAATGTCGATTTCAAGTTGAAGCAGAAGCAATACATCACCAGAAAATATCATAATGATCCTGCTTTCAGAAAACGTCACTTGCAACATTGCATGAGTTACATGAAAATGAAGCGTCAAACTCAAGCAGATTTTCGCATAACCCATAAGATGCAATGTGCCTTCAAAATAAGAATGAAATACAGACGATGGACTCGTGTCATGCGGGAATGCAGTCAACCAGTGGACAACAGCCTAATGCAGACAGCTATATCCACTTTCCATGAATGCATTAAAGCTGGGCCAACATTTGTGTGCACGATGTGTCATCGCACCCTTTTCCCTAACCAAGTGAAACATTGCATTCACAGCAATTACAAGAAGAATCTACACATTGTTGCTGCCTGTTTGACAGGGAAATATGTCCATGTGTGCAACAATCACTGTCAAGGACCTGAACAATGCACCGTACCAGATGAAAGGACCAAAGAATGGATTTGTCACAACTGTGATTTACATTTAAAAGCAGGACACAAATCATCCATCGCTGTAGCTAACAACATGGAGCTGGCGCCCATTCCCCCAGAGCTCTGCGATTTGAATGTGCTGGAAAGACAACTTTTGGCCAAAATACTGCCATTTGCCAAGATCATCACACTTCCCAAAGGTCGACAGGCAGCTATACATGGCGCTGTAGTGTGTGTGCCATCCGAGGTGGAAACCACGGTCAATACTCTACCAAGATCGCACAGCAAATCCCAGTTACACAGAGTGAAGCTGAAAAGACGTCTGACTTACAAAGGCCACCAGCTGTTTCATTATGTCAACATGGGAAATGTAGTAGCAGGTCTGTCAAAACTCATTGACACACACCCCGACTACAGTGACATTTCAATTAGAGTGGATGAGACAATCGCTGATGATGATGATAATGATGATGGGATGGAACTCGACAGTTGTGACGAAACTGAAATGATGGAGATACTTGAACGCATCGAAAATTGTGATCCATCAGAGGTACAGTCTGCATGTTTACCGGCTGCTTCTGAGCAACAGGAAGGCCATGACCAACAACCTCCCAATGCAGAGGATGAGAAGGATACACTAAGACCTGGAATTGGCCTAGACAGTTGTTTGCAGCCATCTGACCTTGGAGAGGAAGCACTGACACACGGTGATGGAATATTCAGCATTGCACCTGCACAAGGAAACACACCTGTCAGCTTCTTTAAAGTTCCTAGGCTTGAGGCAATGGCTTTCCCTGTTCAGTTCCCTACTGGACAGAATACATTGGACCAGGCAAGACAAGTCAAACTGTCCCCGAGCATGTATTTCAATGCAAGGATTTTTTGTGTTGATACTCGTTTTGCAAGAGACACAAGCTACCTCTTCTTTGCGCAGTTTGTCACAGAAACACACATGGCCAAAAGCAGCATGTCCATCCAGTTAAGGAAAGGAAAACCCAATACCAGGGATGGACGGAAAATATCCAACAAGCTGCTACAGGACAAGTGTGAGGTTGAGAGGTTGGTGCGAAACCGAGATGCCACAAGGTTCATGCAACCACTGAGAGGGAGTCCAGCTTACTGGGATAAAAATCTGAAGAATTTGCTAGCCATGGTCAGACAATTGGGTAAGCCAACATTTTTTCTTACCTTCTCTGCTGCAGAATTTAGATGGCCAGAGGTAATAACGGCAATAAAGGCACAACAAGGTCAAAAGGTGGATTTTGCGGGGCTAGACTGGGCTGAAAAGTGTGACATTCTTCGAGGCAACCCAGTGACCACCATGCGCATGTTTGACAAACGGGTTGATGCTCTGATGCGAGAGCTGCTGTTGGGTCCTGCACAGCCAATTGGTGAAGTTATCGATTACTTTTACCGGGTTGAATTTCAGGCGAGAGGGAGCCCTCATATACATTGTCTCTGTTGGGTAGCAGGAGCTCCTATATTTGGACAAGACAGTGATGACAAGGTGTGTGCCTTTATAGATCATAACATCTCATGCCAGCTGCCTGATGAAGCCAAACAGGCCTTACTTCACAGATTTGTAACAGAACTTCAAATGCACAGCAGATCTCATTCAAAATCATGCAAGAAAGGTAACAGAGTATGCAGATTTGGATTTCCAAAGCCACCTATTAGAAAAACGAGGATAACTTACCCGATGCCAGAAGAACAAGGAGATTGTGCAATGAAACCACAAGCAGCCAAAAACAAACTGAAACCAGTCTGGGATTTGCTTAATAACCCAAAAGTGCAGCTTGAAGACATGTCACAGCTACTGGCACAGTGTGATATGACTTTGAATCAGTACAACTCGTACATTTAGGCATTGACCTCCTCAAGCGTGATTCTAATGAAGCGTGATGTCAAGGACTGCTGGGTGAACAACTACAATCCACATTTACTGACGGCCTGGAACGCCAACATGGACATCCAGTACATTCTTGATGAGTATGGTTGCATCATGTACATGTTGTCCTACATATCCAAGCCAGAACGGGAGCTGAGTGACTATCTCAAAACAATAGTCAAAGAAATGAGCCCAGAAACAGCGACAGAACGAGAAGAAATGAAAGAGGTTCTTCAGGCTTATTCAAAACACAGAGAGGTCAGCGCCCAGGAGTCTGTGGCCCGTACGTGCAGCTTGAAAATGAAGTCTTGCTCACGTGAGGTTGTTTTTCTGCCAACTGGGGACAACGCACTGAAAATGAGTCTCCCGCTCAGTGCATTGCAGAACAAACCAGCCGATTCTCTTAATGTGTGGATGACGAGTTTTGTCGACAAATACAGAGCTAGACCCGAAACACCAGAGTTTGAGTCCATGTGTCTGGCAGACTTTGCATCCCATTACAGGGTTGTCTATGGCAAGCAGAAGGAAGATGGCAAGCAAAAGGAAGACAGCAAGCGTGTCAGCCTATTGAATGAAATGGGAATGATTCAAAAACGCACGAGAGGGAAGCCTGCAATCATCAGGTACGCACGCTTCTCAGAGAAGAAGGACCCTGAGAACTACTACGGCAGACTGCTTAAACTCTACCTCCCCCACCGTTCAGAGTCATCACTGAAAACTGTAAGGTTCCCAACACACCAGGATTTTTACAAAGGCGCCTGTGTGAGCTTACCAGGAGAAGAAGCAATCCGAGCAGTGTCTGCAATTGTTACCAGCAACCAAAAGAAGTTCGAACAACACAACCAAATTGTGGAACAAGTCTTGGATGACTTTGTAAAAAACGGCCCTGTTGAAGATGCTTGGAACACCTTTGCCCCAGAAGCTGAGTTGGATAGGTTGGAATGTATAGAGGAACGCAAAGAAGGGGAGCCACTTCATGAGAATGAACAAGATGATGTTCCGGAGTATACACGTCACAAACAAACAGGTGGAATTGCGCTTACTGTGAAGGCCCCACAAATGTGCCCTGATTTCCTTCGGAAAATGTACAGAAACCTTAACCGGACACAAGCTCAGACATTCTACTCAGTTTGTGACTGGTGCACTAACCGTGTGCGTGGCCTAAATCCTGACCCATTCTATTACTTTGTCACTGGTGGTGCAGGGACAGGCAAATCACACCTGATAAAGTGCATCTATGCTGAGGCGACAAAGATACTCTGTAAACTTACCAGACTACGTGAGGAAGCAGACATATCCATGCCCAGCGTTTTACTAACTGCATTTACAGGAACAGCAGCTTTCAACATTTCAGGCAACACTTTGCATTCTCTGCTGAAGTTGCCAAGAAGCTTGAAGCCACCCTACCAAGGACTTGGAAATCTAATAGATGAAGTGAGGGCACAGCTGTCAAATGCGGAGATCATTGTTATTGACGAGTTGTCAATGATTTCAAAGCCTCTGTTTGCCTACATCAACTGGAGATTACAGCAAATCAAAGGCAGTAAGAAACCTTTTGGTGGTATGTCAGTACTAGCAGTAGGAGACTTTTACCAGGTCCCCCCGCTGGGAAAAAGTAAGCCACTCTGCGTGTTTGAGGAAAATACCAATGACGTCTGGAAAGACAACTTTCAAATGATCACGCTGACAGAGATCATGCGACAGAAGGATGACATTTCATTTGCTGAGCTTTTGAATAGAATCAGAGTCAAGCAGAAGACTGTCACCTTAAGCAATGATGACAAAGCTCTGCTTGCTCAGGCTTTTACATATCCCACCCACTGCCCTAATGACGTGCTACACATATTTGCCACCAACAAAGAGGTTCACAAACATAATGCTGCAACTGTGTCTGTTCTCCATTCAAACATCACCAACATAGATGCCGACGATTACAGAAAAGACCCTAAGACAGGAGTGATGCTGAGGCAACACCAACCTTTCAAAGGACACAAAGACAATCTGATTGACACACTGCAAGCAGCTGAAGGTGCCCGTATCATGATCACAAGAAACATTGATGTAGAAGACGGGCTTGTTAACGGGACATTTGGCAAGATTGCAAGAATAATCATCCAGACTGAGAATGGTGCTACTACGGTAAACAAGCTTGGGCTTGTGCTGGACAATCCAAATGCAGGACAGAGATACCGTAACAAGTCGTCTTGTGATGCTGACAACTTGGTGTACATAGAAAGGGTAGAGGAAAACCTGAGACAGAAAGGAGTTGTTCGCAGGCAGTTCCCCCTGAAGTTGGCTTTTGGATGTACAATTCATAAGTGTCAGGGGATGTCGATACAGTCGGCAGTGGTCTCATTGAAACGGGTCTTCCAACCGGGAATGGCCTATGTTGCTCTGAGTAGAACGACTACACTACAAGGACTGTACATAACCGACTTTGATGAGAAGAAGATCTTTGCTGATCCTGAAATCACAGCTTCCCTGGATTCAATGAAGAAAGCATCACTGGAAAGTGTTATGCCCCTCTTAAAGTTTCTACAGACAACAGACAAACAACAAACATTAACAATTATCCATCACAACACGGAAGGATTACCAGCTCACATTGAAGATATCAAATCTCACCATGAGTTGACACTTGGAGATATTTTATGTTTCACTGAAACTCATCTCTCAGGCTCTTCTGTTGCTGAAAGTCTCCAGCTGGAGGGCTACAACCTGTTCAAACGCAACAGACACCTCTCGTACACAAACCTTCCTGACATTGCAAGTAAAAGTGGCGGAGGTGTCGCCTTGTATGTCAGAAACCATTTCAAGGCCTATGAAAAGCAGTATCATCACAATGTGACTGACTTGGAGTTCTTGGTTGTCAAACTGGAGTCCCCTGTACAAGCTTTGATCGCTGTCATTTACAGGCCACCGGATTACAGTATTGGCCAATTCCTTACTAACCTGCTGGGCCTCTTGGAATCTTTGGAAATAATGGATTGCCAACCTATAATACTCTGTGGAGATTTCAATGAAGATTTTCTGTGCAGAGAAAAGAAGCCAATATCTGACCTTCTTCACTCAAGAGGATATACTCAACTGGTCTGGGCAGCCACCACAGAAAAAAACACACTGTTGGATCACATTTACATCTCCAGGGTGCAGCAGTGTCTCCAGTCAGGAGTACTGCACAGTTATTACAGCTACCATTATCCTGTGTATTGTGTTTTGAGCAGTGGTTGTGAACACGCTTAGAGCCTGCATAAACAGGGCATGAGTGTTGCCAGGAAACAGTGGTTGTGAGACAGTGGTCATCAAACAGATAAAGTGGCAATGAGGGTCAGTTTACGTGGCCATAGTTATGTGGGACCATTTACAATTAGCTAAACATCATTCTCTATACTTCATGTTCGGTGTACTTGTTAGACACTGAACTCACTTACTCCCCCCCATCCATCACAGACATCTGTCCTCATCATATAGTAAGAGGAATACCGCGCTGTAGTGCACCCAAAAAGGGTACCTGTTCGTGAAATATTGTGAATGACCAAATAGGGGATAACCAAAATAGTGATGAAAATAACTTAGTGAAAAAAAATTAAAAAAAACTACATAATAACAAAAGCAGCCACTCTATGTGAGATACACACACTAATACAACAATATAACAAATATAGCAGCGCTGTAAATAGGAGTAAATACTAGTACCAGTGTTGAATAGGACTAATTGGTTAGAACCCAAATTAAATAACTAACACAGTTCTTGAAACCTAAATCAATAAGTGTTCACTGGACAGTCCTAACACAGTGAATAAAGTCCAAATAAATGTTGTGAAAATACATAGGCTCAGACCCCATTTTTTTAAAGCAGGAAATGTAAAATAGAAAAAATTCCTCCACCGCACCACGGTGGTAGCTGAAAATAAAATGCGCGCTTACCAAACGGCAAGCACAAGGGGGCTTGCGACCTTAACCCGGTCAGGGCCTTTCATTGGATGGGCTTCTAGGAAACGACATGCCACTTCATACAGCCAAAGGGTGATGATACCACTAGTCCACCAAGTCACAGGAAATCACTCTTATCATGGAGATTAATAAAAGACTCCTAGCTGGGGGGTTGTTCTCATTTAGGGGTACCCCGGGAAAAGAGAGGGAAACAACATAGCGTAATCCTGGTTTTGAGGTTTATTAAAAGAATTAAAATAACACTTACAGTGTAGCAGATTCAAATAAGCATAAGAAGCCGGCTGGCTAAAACGATCACCCGTCCTACAGACGGTAGATGCAGCACGTCAGCTCGCCCTATCACACTGTCCTCATCACACTCACCCTCTCCTTCCTGTGCTATAGCCTGCTTGCTGATTAGTAAGACAAAGAAACAGCAAGGAGCAAAACTGCAGAGAAACTGAAAATTTGTAAGGGTTTATAGTATATGCTTTAATGAATTGCCTTGTATCCAAAAAGTTCAAAAAGTTGACTGTTCAAAATGTTAATGTTAATGTTAATGTATAACGGAAATATACCGCCAGTTCGCTTGTGATGCAATATATTGAAATTATATGTACACTGTGTAAACTGTTTTTGACACACTTGATTTTGGGACGCGAGTCCGTCAGGTGCTATGCTTTGGCTGGGGCGGAATAAATCCTGGTAACCCTTAAGTCTGTGTCCGACAAAGTCATTTACCGATATTTCTACCTTCTACATCATTAGCACTTGTGCACTTTTTAAATTTGATCAATCAATTGGTTAGTGTAATGTTTACTATCTTTACTCACTACAAACACTCCACACAGTTACTCTGCCCATCTGCCCAGTTCAACCTTTCCACAGTTACTCCAACCACACAACAGTTACTCCAGGCACTCCCCCCAGTTACTCCGCTCACTCCAGATGTAGAGGCAAGAACACTTTTCACAATTTCCCCAGAAATTGTACCTTTTCTAGTTCTTATTATTATAGCCAAATTTACCACCCTAACTCCTCCCACAGTTTTTACACTACATAGACAAGTAATATACCGAAACGTGCGGATTGTTCCCGAATGGTGTGCTATTACTTTGTGGAACGTTTCGCCGAATGGTTCACAAAATATCGTCATTTTTGCGGCGAAATTGGTCCCATAGGAATGAATGGGGAAACTAGAGTGGGAGATGACAAAAGCTGAAAAATCAGAACATGATTTCTAAACTGCCGCCACTCCCTCATTTTCAAGCCCACCTACACAAATCTTATATCAAAACGTTCAGCTATCCCTGCTGCCACTAAACATGTCCACGGCTAAGCCATAGTCCTGATAGTTTTCACAATATGACCATTTGTTTGTAACTCACGCCGTCCATTGACATTCATTGAAACTACACTCTAGCCCCCTCCAAATTTGAAGGGCAATTTCTAAACTGCGACCGTGCCTTCATTTTTAATATTTCACAGACATACTATACATCAAAATCTAGGTCTGGGTCTTGTGATTCTCACAATATAAAGATCTTCGCTGTAGGATGTATAGTTTATAAAATACGGCCATTTGTTTAGAGGTCATTTCAGGAAATTTTAGCCATTAATCAGAGTGTACTGTTAGTGTTTGTTTTGTTGCCATGGTTACCAAAGCTTCTGTTATACACAGGGGGGAAGGTGGCTGGAGCATCTCAGCTGATTACAGAGCCCGGGGGAGGGGACAGACACACCATGTACTGATTTATAATAGAGGAATATGATGGGGCAGTTTTGATGGGGTAATTCTGATGGGGCAGTTTTGATGAAGTAGTATTTGGGAAGCATAAACAGGGCATGAGCGTTGCTAGGAAACAGTGGTTGTAAACACAAGATGCTGAGACACCCCAAATGCATGTGACTTCATCTGCTAGACTTGATAATGCTTGTAGACTCCTCCCACAGTTTTTACACTACAGAGACAATTAATATACCGAAACGTGCGGATTGTTCCCGATTGGTGTGCTATCACTTTGTGGAACGTTTCGCCGAATGGTCCACGAAATATCGTCGTTTTTGCGGCAAAATTGATCCCATAGGAATGAATGGCAAAATGTTCAAAAGGAAATGTTGCTAGGAAACAGTGGTTGTAAACACAAGATGCTGAGACACCCCAAATGCATGTGACTTCATCTGCTAGACTTGATAATGCTTGTAGACTCCTCCCACATTTTCCACACTACAGAGACAAGTAATATACCGAAACGTGCGGATTTTTCCCGATTGGTGTGCTATTACTTTGTGGAACGTTTCGCCGAATGGTCCACGAAATATCGTCGTTTTTGCGGCAAAATTGGTCACATAGGAATGAATGGCGAAATGTTCAAAACTAGAGTGGGAGGTGACAAAAGCTGACAACCCCATGATCAGCCAAAACATTATGACCAGCCCATGATCAGCCAAAACATTATGACCGCCCCATGTAAAAAAAAAAATATTTTTGAAAAAAATAAAAATTAATTTTTGAAAAAAAAAAATATTTTTGAAAAAAAAAAAAATTTTGAAAAAAAAATTATTTTTGAAAAAAAAAAATTAAAAAAAAAATCATTTTTGAAAAAAACAAAATTCATTTTTGAAAAAAAATTTCATTTTTGAAAAAAAAAATTTCATTTTTGAAAAAAAAATCATTTAAAAAATCATTTTTGAAAAAACAAAAAAACAAAATCATTTTTGAAAAAACAAAAAAACAAAATCATTTTTGAAAAAAAAAAATCACAAAGCTCTGAGGGGAATTATAGCTCCTCTCACACAGCTCTAAGGACAATTATAGCATTATAGCTCCTCCCACACAGCTTGGAGGGAAGTTATAGCTCCTCCAATACAGCTTTGAGGGGAATTATAGCTCCTCCCACACAGCTCAAAGGGGAATTATAGCATTATAGCTTAGCATTATAGCTCCTCCCACACAACTCTGAGGGGAATTATAGTTTCTCCCACACCGCTGTGAGGGGAATTATAGCTCCTCCTACACAGCTCTGAGGGGAATTACAGCTTAGCATTATAGCTCCTCCCACACAGCTGAGGAGAATTAGAGCTCCTCCCACACAACTCTGAGAGGAATTATAGTTTCTTCCACACCGCTGTGAGGGGAATTATAGCTCCTTTTAAACAGCTCTGAGGGGAATTATAGCTTCTCCCACACAACTCTGATGGGAAATGTAGCTTCTCCCACACAGCTCTGAGGGGAAATATAGCTTCTCCCACACAGCTCTAAGGGGAATTATAGCTCCTCCCACACAACACTAAGGGGAATTGTATCTCCTCCCACACAGCTCTGAGGGGAATTATAGCATTATTGCTCCTCCCACACAGCTCAGAGGGGAGTTATAGCTCCTCCCACACAGCTCTGAGGCGAATTATAGCTCCTCCTCCAACACAACTCTGAGGGGAATTATAGCTCTTCGAACAAAGCTCTGAGGAGAATTATAGCTCCTTCCACAAATATCATCATGCCATCTAAAGGAAAGAGATCTAAAGCTGCAAAGATACGCTGGACTAAACTGGATCCGGAGCCCCACAGCAGCATAGTGGATATGGAGGTTTGTGACAGTGAATGTGCCCAGGAGGTACATAGTGAACCTGTGGTGTCATTTTCATGTTCAACTCAGTGTCAAGTTCAAGAGCACAGTGACAGTGTGATGGGCACTTCTGAAAACCATGGCATGCAAGAACCATGTGTACCAAGTGAGAGTTCTGTGCAGGCATCATTTCATCAGGGTCATCATGGCTATGGAAGGTTAAGGAACAAACAGTGTACATGCATGGCTCTGACATTTTTGGCATACCACAGTGAGCTTGATGATGTGAGAAAGGGTGATCTTGATCAAATACTGAAGAAGGGCAACAGCTTGTATGGCTCAACAATAAAACAGCTAAAACAAAGAAATGTCTATCAGCATCAACACTTGACAATGGAAGAAGTGCCCCTCAGAGTCAACACTGACAAATATGAGTATAACGTTGTTAAATCTCCAGTGTTATCGGGATGTATGAGAGACACGGTAGACGGTGACAACCAAGGTTGGTTTGTTGACCTCTCCACAAGACTTCAGTGCCTCAATGCAGATGTTACACATGCACTTTTTATAGTAGTGCCATATTGCATTGCATTGTTCAGAGACAAGTCTGGGAGATATGGACTGTTTGATTCTCATAGTCGAAATAAGGATGGACTT
The DNA here is from genome assembly GCA_037952925.1 of Lithobates clamitans. Classification (NCBI taxonomy): domain Eukaryota; kingdom Metazoa; phylum Chordata; class Amphibia; order Anura; family Ranidae; genus Lithobates; species Lithobates clamitans. The sequence goes on from JBBGZY010000272.1 coordinate 4,560,833, forward strand.
CCTGCCACTGGAAAAGGAAAAGCTGTTATGATCACTTTTACACATTTGAGTGATATGGGGGCAAGGAGTTTAAGTTGTTGTATGAATTGCTCCTTACAGACACCAGAGGCCCTATTGATGGACTGCAGTATGACTTCATGCCAGTCTCATTTCATCGTGCAAGACGTCTGTCAGATGGTTTGCTGTCCCCACTGGTGCAATCTGACAAACCACATAATGCAAAGCATGTGGAGAACAAAGTGACACAGATGACCAAAGATGTAACACACACTGGATTCCCAGCCAGCAAGCATTCTCCACGGTCAGTTGATGCGAAATCCTCACAGGGCATATGGAAGGACAGTAAGGCATTGTCCAAATTAAATGCACAGAGACGACAAAAACTGAAGACAAGACACAGAAATGAAAGAAGGCGTGATTTCAAGGCTACAAAGATGTCTGTCACCAATAAGAAAAGGACATACATCACCAGCCGATACAGAGCAGATGCTGATTTTAAGTTGAAGCAGAAGCAATATATCATTCGCAAATATGCAACAGATGCCAATTTCAACTTGAAGCAGAAGCAATACATCACCAGAAAATATGCGACAAATGCAGATTTCAACTTGAAACAGAAGCAGTACACCACCAGAAAATATGCGACAAATGCAGATTACAACTTGAAGAAGAAGCAATACATCACCAGAAAATATGCCACAAATGTCGATTTCAAGTTGAAGCAGAAGCAATACATCACCAGAAAATATCATAATGATCCTGCTTTCAGAAAACGTCACTTGCAACATTGCATGAGTTACATGAAAATGAAGCGTCAAACTCAAGCAGATTTTCGCATAACCCATAAGATGCAATGTGCCTTCAAAATAAGAATGAAATACAGACGATGGACTCGTGTCATGCGGGAATGCAGTCAACCAGTGGACAACAGCCTAATGCAGACAGCTATATCCACTTTCCATGAATGCATTAAAGCTGGGCCAACATTTGTGTGCACGATGTGTCATCGCACCCTTTTCCCTAACCAAGTGAAACATTGCATTCACAGCAATTACAAGAAGAATCTACACATTGTTGCTGCCTGTTTGACAGGGAAATATGTCCATGTGTGCAACAATCACTGTCAAGGACCTGAACAATGCACCGTACCAGATGAAAGGACCAAAGAATGGATTTGTCACAACTGTGATTTACATTTAAAAGCAGGACACAAATCATCCATCGCTGTAGCTAACAACATGGAGCTGGCGCCCATTCCCCCAGAGCTCTGCGATTTGAATGTGCTGGAAAGACAACTTTTGGCCAAAATACTGCCATTTGCCAAGATCATCACACTTCCCAAAGGTCGACAGGCAGCTATATATGGCGCTGTAGTGTGTGTGCCATCCGAGGTGGAAACCACGGTCAATACTCTACCAAGATCGCACAGCAAATCCCAGTTACACAGAGTGAAGCTGAAAAGACGTCTGACTTACAAAGGCCACCAGCTGTTTCATTATGTCAACATGGGAAATGTAGTAGCAGGTCTGTCAAAACTCATTGACACACACCCCGACTACAGTGACATTTCAATTAGAGTGGATGAGACAATCGCTGATGATGATGATAATGATGATGGGATGGAACTCGACAGTTGTGACGAAACTGAAATGATGGAGATACTTGAACGCATCGAAAATTGTGATCCATCAGAGGTACAGTCTGCATGTTTACCGGCTGCTTCTGAGCAACAGGAAGGCCATGACCAACAACCTCCCAATGCAGAGGATGAGAAGGATACACTAAGACCTGGAATTGGCCTAGACAGTTGTTTGCAGCCATCTGACCTTGGAGAGGAAGCACTGACACACGGTGATGGAATATTCAGCATTGCACCTGCACAAGGAAACACACCTGTCAGCTTCTTTAAAGTTCCTAGGCTTGAGGCAATGGCTTTCCCTGTTCAGTTCCCTACTGGACAGAATACATTGGACCAGGCAAGACAAGTCAAACTGTCCCCGAGCATGTATTTCAATGCAAGGCTTTTTTGTGTTGATACTCGTTTTGCAAGAGACACAAGCTACCTCTTCTTTGCGCAGTTTGTCACAGAAACACACATGGCCAAAAGCAGCATGTCCATCCAGTTAAGGAAAGGAAAACCCAATACCAGGGATGGACGGAAAATATCCAACAAGCTGCTACAGGACAAGTGTGAGGTTGAGAGGTTGGTGCGAAACCGAGATGCCACAAGGTTCATGCAACCACTGAGAGGGAGTCCAGCTTACTGGGATAAAAATCTGAAGAATTTGCTAGCCATGGTCAGACAATTGGGTAAGCCAACATTTTTTCTTACCTTCTCTGCTGCAGAATTCAGATGGCCAGAGGTAATAACGGCAATAAAGGCACAACAAGGTCAAAAGGTGGATTTTGCGGGGCTAGACTGGGCTGAAAAGTGTGACATTCTTCGAGGCAACCCAGTGACCACCATGCGCATGTTTGACAAACGGGTTGATGCTCTGATGTGAGAGCTGCTGTTGGGTCCTGCACAGCCAATTGGTGAAGTTATCGATTACTTTTACCGGGTTGAATTTCAGGCGAGAGGGAGCCCTCATATACATTGTCTCTGTTGGGTAGCAGGAGCTCCTATATTTGGACAAGACAGTGATGACAAGGTGTGTGCCTTTATAGATCATAACATCTCATGCCAGCTGCCTGATGAAGCCAAACAGGCCTTACTTCACAGATTTGTAACAGAACTTCAAATGCACAGCAGATCTCATTCAAAATCATGCAAGAAAGGTAACAGAGTATGCAGATTTGGATTTCCAAAGCCACCTATTAGAAAAACGAGGATAACTTACCCGATGCCAGAAGAACAAGGAGATTGTGCAATGAAACCACAAGCAGCCAAAAACAAACTGAAACCAGTCTGGGATTTGCTTAATAACCCAAAAGTGCAGCTTGAAGACATGTCACAGCTACTGGCACAGTGTGATATGACTTTGAATCAGTACAACTCGTACATTCAGGCATTGACCTCCTCAAGCGTGATTCTAATGAAGCGTGATGTCAAGGACTGCTGGGTGAGCAACTACAATCCACATTTACTGACGGCCTGGAACGCCAACATGGACATCCAGTACATTCTTGATGAGTATGGTTGCATCATGTACATGTTGTCCTACATATCCAAGCCAGAACGGGAGCTGAGTGACTATCTCAAAACAATAGTCAAAGAAATGAGCCCAGAAACAGCGACAGAACGAGAAGAAATGAAAGAGGTTCTTCAGGCTTATTCAAAACACAGAGAGGTCAGCGCCCAGGAGTCTGTGGCCCGTACGTGCAGCTTGAAAATGAAGTCTTGCTCACGTGAGGTTGTTTTTCTGCCAACTGGGGACAACGCACTGAAAATGAGTCTCCCGCTCAGTGCATTGCAGAACAAACCAGCCGATTCTCTTAATGTGTGGATGACGAGTTTTGTCGACAAATACAGAGCCAGACCCGAAACACCAGAGTTTGAGTCCATGTGTCTGGCAGACTTTGCATCCCATTACAGGGTTGTCTATGGCAAGCAGAAGGAAGATGGCAAGCAAAAGGAAGACAGCAAGCGTGTCAGCCTATTGAATGAAATGGGAATGATTCAAAAACGCACGAGAGGGAAGCCTGCAATCATCAGGTACGCACGCTTCTCAGAGAAGAAGGACCCTGAGAACTACTACGGCAGACTGCTTAAACTCTACCTCCCCCACCGTTCAGAGTCATCACTGAAAACTGTAAGGTTCCCAACACACCAGGATTTTTACAAAGGCGCCTGTGTGAGCTTACCAGGAGAAGAAGCAATCCGAGCAGTGTCTGCAATTGTTACCAGCAACCAAAAGAAGTTTGAACAACACAACCAAATTGTGGAACAAGTCTTGGATGACTTTGTAAAAAACGGCCCTGTTGAAGATGCTTGGAACACCTTTGCCCCAGAAGCTGAGTTGGATAGGTTGGAATGTATAGAGGAACGCAATGAAGGGGAGCCACTTCATGAGAATGAACAAGATGATGTTCCGGAGTATACACGTCACAAACAAACAGGTGGTATTGCGCTTACTGTGAAGGCCCCACAAATGTGCCCTGATTTCCTTCGGAAAATGTACAGAAACCTTAACTGGACACAAGCTCAGACATTCTACTCAGTTTGTGACTGGTGCACTAACCGTGTGCGTGGCCTAAATCCTGACCCATTCTATTACTTTGTCACTGGTGGTGCAGGGACAGGCAAATCACACCTGATAAAGTGCATCTATGCTGAGGCGACAAAGATACTCTGTAAACTTACCAGACTACGTGAGGAAGCAGACATATCCATGCCCAGCGTTTTACTAACTGCATTTACAGGAACAGCAGCTTTCAACATTTCAGGCAACACTTTGCATTCTCTGCTGAAGTTGCCAAGAAGCTTGAAGCCACCCTACCAAGGACTTGGAAATCTAATAGATGAAGTGAGGGCACAGCTGTCAAATGCGGAGATCATTGTTATTGACGAGTTGTCAATGATTTCAAAGCCTCTGTTTGCCTACATCAACTGGAGATTACAGCAAATCAAAGGCAGTAAGAAACCTTTTGGTGGTATGTCAGTACTAGCAGTAGGAGACTTTTACCAGGTCCCCCCGCTGGGAAAAAGTAAGCCACTCTGCGTGTTTGAGGAAAATACCAATGACGTCTGGAAAGACAACTTTCAGATGATCACGCTGACAGAGATCATGCGACAGAAGGATGACATTTCATTTGCTGAGCTTTTGAATAGAATCAGAGTCAAGCAGAAGACTGTCACCTTAAGCAATGATGACAAAGCTCTGCTTGCTCAGGCTTTTACATATCCCACCCACTGCCCTAATGACGTGCTACACATATTTGCCACCAACAAAGAGGTTCACAAACATAATGCTGCAACTGTGTCTGTTCTCCATTCAAACATCACCAACATAGATGCCGACGATTACAGAAAAGACCCTAAGACAGGAGTGATGCTGAGGCAACACCAACCTTTCAAAGGACACAAAGACAATCTGATTGACACACTGCAAGCAGCTGAAGGTGCCCGTATCATGATCACAAGAAACATTGATGTAGAAGACGGGCTTGTTAACGGGACATTTGGCAAGATTGCAAGAATAATCATCCAGACTGAGAATGGTGCTACTACGGTAAACAAGCTTGGGCTTGTGCTGGACAATCCAAATGCAGGACAGAGATACCGTAACAAGTCGTCTTGTGATGCTGACAACTTGGTGTACATAGAAAGGGTAGAGGAAAACCTGAGACAGAAAGGAGTTGTTCGCAGGCAGTTCCCCCTGAAGTTGGCTTTTGGATGTACGATTCATAAGTGTCAGGGGATGTCGATACAGTCGGCAGTGGTCTCATTGAAACGGGTCTTCCAACCGGGAATGGCCTATGTTGCTCTGAGTAGAACGACTACACTACAAGGACTGTACATAACCGACTTTGATGAGAAGAAGATCTTTGCTGATCCTGAAATCACAGCTTCCCTGGATTCAATGAAGAAAGCATCACTGGAAAGTGTTATGCCCCTCTTAAAGTTTCTACAGACAACAGACAAACAGCAAACATTAACAATTATCCATCACAACACGGAAGGATTACCAGCTCACATTGAAGATATCAAATCTCACCATGAGTTGACACTTGGAGATGTTTTATGTTTCACTGAAACTCATCTCTCAGGCTCTTCTGTTGCTGAAAGTCTCCAGCTGGAGGGCTACAACCTGTTCAAACGCAACAGACACCTCTCGTACACAAACCTTCCTGACATTGCAAGTAAAAGTGGCAGAGGTGTCGCCTTGTATGTCAGAAACCATTTCAAGGCCTATGAAAAGCAGTATCATCACAATGTGACTGACTTGGAGTTCTTGGTTGTCAAACTGGAGTCCCCTGTACAAGCTTTGATCGCTGTCATTTACAGGCCACCGGATTACAGTATTGGCCAATTCCTTACTAACCTGCTGGGCCTCTTGGAATCTTTGGAAATAATGGATTGCCAACCTATAATACTCTGTGGAGATTTCAATGAAGATTTTCTGTGCAGAGAAAAGAAGCCAATATCTGACCTTCTTCACTCAAGAGGATATACTCAACTGGTCTGGGCAGCCACCACAGAAAAAAAACACACTGTTGGATCACATTTACATCTCCAGGGTGCAGCAGTGTCTCCAGTCAGGAGTACTGCACAGTTATTACAGCTACCATTATCCTGTGTATTGTGTTTTGAGCAGTGGTTGTGAACACGCTTAGAGCCTGCATAAACAGGGCATGAGTGTTGCCAGGAAACAGTGGTTGTGAGACAGTGGTCATCAAACAGATAAAGTGGCAATGAGGGTCAGTTTACGTGGCCATAGTTATGTGGGACCATTTACAATTAGCTAAACATCATTCTCTATATTTCATGTTCGGTGTACTTGTTAGACACTGAACTCACTTACTCCCCCCCATCCATCACAGACATCTGTCCTCATCATATAGTAAGAGGAATACCGCGCTGTAGTGCACCCAAAAAGGGTACCTGTTCGTGAAATATTGTGAATGACCAAATAGGGGATAACCAAAATAGTGATGAAAATAACTTAGTGAAAAAAAATTAAAAAAAACTACATAATAACAAAAGCAGCCACTCTATGTGAGATACACACACTAATACAACAATATAACAAATATAGCAGCGCTGTAAATAGGAGTAAATACTAGTACCAGTGTTGAATAGGACTAATTGGTTAGAACCCAAATTAAATAACTAACACAGTTCTTGAAACCTAAATCAAAAAGTGTTCACTGGACAATCCTAACACAGTGAATAAAGTCCAAATAAATGTTGTGAAAATACATAGACTCAGACCCCATTTTTTTAAAGCAGGAAATGTAAAATAGAAAAAATTCCTCCACCGCACCACGGTGGTAGCTGAAAATAAAATGCGTGCTTACCAAACGGCAAGCACAAGGGGGCTTGCGACCTTAACCCGGTCAGGGCCTTTCATTGGATGGGCTTCTAGGAAACGACATGCCACTTCATACAGCCAAAGGGTGATGATACCACTAGTCCACCAAGTCACAGGAAATCACTCTTATCATGGAGATTAATAAAAGACTCCTAGCTGGGGGGTTGTTCTCATTTAGGGGTACCCCGGGAAAAGAGAGGGAAACAACATAGCGTAATCCTGGTTTTGAGGTTTATTAAAAGAATTAAAATAACACTTACAGTGTAGCAGATTCAAATAAGCATAAGAAGCCGGCTGGCTAAAACGATCACCCGTCCTACAGACGGTAGATGCAGCACGTCAGCTCGCCCTATCACACTGTCCTCATCACACTCACCCTCTCCTTCCTGTGCTATAGCCTGCTTGCTGATTAGTAAGACAAAGAAACAGCAAGGAGCAAAACTGCAGAGAAACTGAAAATTTGTAAGGGTTTAAAGTATATGCTTTAATGAATTGCCTTGTATCCAAAAAGTTCAAAAAGTTGACTGTTCAAAATGTTAATGTTAATGTTAATGTATAACGGAAATATACCGCCAGTTCGCTTGTGATGCAATATATTGAAATTATATGTACACTGTGTAAACTGTTTTTGACACACTTGATTTTGGGACGCGAGTCTATCAGGTGCTATGCTTTGGCTGGGGCGGAATAAATCCTGGTAACCCTTAAGTCTGTGTCCGACAAAGTCATTTACCGATATTTCTACCTTCTACATCATTAGCACTTGTGCACTTTTTAAATTTGATCAATCAATTGGTTAGTGTAATGTTTACTATCTTTACTCACTACAAACACTCCACACAGTTACTCTGCCCATCTGCCCAGTTCAACCTTTCCACAGTTACTCCAACCACACAACAGTTACTCCAGGCACTCCCCCCAGTTACTCCGCTCACTCCAGATGTAGAGACAAGAACACTTTTCACAATTTCCCCAGAAATTGTACCTTTTCTAGTTTTAAATTACTTTTTTTCCTTTGAAATGTCATTTTGCTGTCAGACTGTTCTAAACACGGGAAACATGCGCCCCTTTACAGGCATACTATAGACACCCCCCAGGTACGAAATTTAAAGGAATATTACACTTTTATTGTTTCACTTTAAGCATTATTAAAATCACTTCTCCCGAAAAAAGGGCCGTTTTTAAAACTTTTTTTGCATTGATCCATGTCCCCTGGGGCAGGACCCAGGTTCCCAAACACTTTTTATGACAATACCATGCATATAAGCCTTTAAAATTAGCACTTTTGATTTCTCCCATAGACTTTTAAAGGGTGTTCCGTGGCTTTCGAATTTGCCTCGAAAACCCCAAATTGTTCACTGTTTGGCGAACTGGCGAACAGCCGATGTTCGAGTCGAACATGAGTTTGACTCAAACTCGAAGCTCATCCCTACTCAACATCAATAAGCTGGTAAAATAATTTTGTATTTATTGTGCCTTTTTATATTTAAAATATTACATATAGCCCATATACTTTTACACCACAAATCTCTTACAAGTCTACTTAGCACATAACAAAAACAAAAATACACTTGCTCTCATGTTAACTCTAATATATATATATCTAAGCACTTGATAGAGGAACTTCTCTACGCATTTCCCAGGCCAATGATCGTCTTCTTTAGGAGTCGGCAAAGGTAAATATCTGTAATGTAAATTATAACTTAAATATAATTCCTTACATAAATTCATTTTCATACATTTTCCCCAAAAAGTAGTTTTTAAATTACTTACTTAGAAAATGAATGATGGTAATACAATGTTGTCATTAAAAACTTGAATGGAATTCAAGATGGCATCTGAGCCACACTCATCAAGATGTAAGCTGAAGAGGGTACTAGGAAGAATAATGCTTGTGATCTTCTATAAAATATTCCATACATTTTATTTGAGAGTAGTCTTCCAAGCAATATAACCCTACTCAAAGCAAATGTGTATATATCGTGACAGTACGAGGCTCTGTCACTATGGAGATGTCCAGGAAAAGACATAGTTTGCATGTCTGATGACTGCAGGGCTGCAAAGCATAGGTTTTGAGTGGAGAAAGCTGCTTGTGCTTTCTCTTGATCTTGGCATTTCTGGATGGTGCTCTGTAGTTTGGAAATTCCTAAGAGTCTTAGGAGGGATGTAATCTCTAATCCAGTGTCCGGGTGTTCTAGACAACCAGTAGGGTGTGTGCCCAGGTGCGCACAGCCTTTATAACAATGGGCTGGTGAGAGCTGGTCAGAGCTGGTGAGAGCCAGTAGGTGGTAAGAGTTGGAGCTGTTTGAAAACAGGACCCTGTCAGGAGAGCTGGGAGTACCTGGTGGAGACTGCAGCCTATGTGAGTAGGATTCTGGGCCCAAGGAATTAGAAAGTCTGGCCAACACTGAGCGTCTGGAAGACTGAGGAAGCCGTAAAGGCCAGCGAGTCCAGAGAGGGCTAGAGAGAGCAAGGTGCTGTCACCTAAGTTAAGAGAGAGCATGAATAACAAGTGATCTGGGAGACCAAAACAAGCAGAGGGACTGCTGACCAGGTGGCTTGGTATGTTTTTTTATTTGTGTTTGCTGAATGAAGTTGAAACCCCTGCATGGGAATCCTGTATGCATTTTTGGTAAAAACTTTTCCTTTCAATAAAAGTGGGCTACCATAACTATAATGCCTGTGTGAAATTAACTCACTGTACAAACATTGTTTCTACAACTGAGCTAAAAAATAATATAATAATACAAAAAAATCACTATATTACCAAAAGTATTGGGACTCCTGCCTTTATTTGCACATGAAATTTAATGATATCCCAGTCTTTGTCCATAGGGTTCAATATTGCATTGGCCCACCCTTTGTAGCTATACCAGCTTTGACTCTTCTGGGAAGGCTGTCCACAAGATTTAGAAGTGAGTCTATGAGAATGTTTGACCATTCTTCCAGAAGTGCATTTGTGAGGTCAAGCACTGATGTTGGAGAGAGAGCCTGGCTTGCAGTCTCCGCTGTAATTCATCCCAAAGGTGTTCTATTGGGTTGAGGTCAGGACTCTTTGAAGGCCAGTCAAGTTCCTCCACCCCAAACTCACTCATCCATGTCTTCATGGACCTTGCTTTGTGCACTGGTCCAAATCATTTGGTGGTGGGGGGATTATGGTGCAGGGTTGTGTTTCAGAAGTTGGGCTTGGCCCCTTAGTTTCATAGAAGGGAACTCTTAAGGTGTCAGCATACCAAGACATTTTAGACAGCTTCATGCTCTCAACTTTGTGGGAACAGTTTGGGGTTGGCTCCATCCTGTTCCAACATGACTGTGCACCATTGCACAAAGCAAGGCCCATAAAGACGTGGATGAGCGAGTTTGGGGTGGAGGAACTTGACTGGACTGCACAAAGTCCTGACCTCAACCAGAACACCTTTGGAATGAATTAGAGTGGAGAGTGCAAGCCAGGCCTTCTTGTCCACATCAGTGCCTGATCTCACAAATGCGCTTCTGGAAGAATTGTCAAACATTCCCATAGACACACTCCTAAACCTTGTGTTGACTCTTCTTCCCAGAAGAGTCAAAGCTGGTATAGCTACAAAGGGTGGGCCAACGCAATATTGAACCCTACGTACTAAGACTGGGATTCCATTAAAGTTCATGTGCGTGTAAAGGCAGGTGTCCCAATACTTTTGGTAATATAGTGTATATATTCTGCTCCAAAACTAGAGCAGACAAACTCTAAATAGCAGCCAATCAACCTATTACTTCAGCTTGTTTTCGGCTAAAGTGATTGTATACCCTCACATATACCCAGTGAAACGACTGGCCTCAGATTATACACAGAGATGAAACAAATCCTTCTACATAGGTTTTACTTGTTTATCCTCAGTCTTCTCCTCTCTACACCCTTTCAAAAGTACAGATCATGTTAAAAATCTTTCTTCATCTGTCAGCAGCACAGAATAGAAGGCGGAGAGAGTGCAGTTACAGTGTGTGAGAGCTGTTTGAAGGAAAGGAACACACACCCCTCCACACACAGCAGAATGACTGTGTTGTAAATAGACAAAATCTGTTGTGTTGGGAAAACTTCTCAGAAGTGACTCATGCTGATAACAGAGAAACGAAGCTCCAGAGAAAAACAACACTAATAGGGCGTACACACGGTCGGACTTTGTTCGGACATTCCGACAACAAAATCCTAGGATTTTTTCCGACGGATGTTGGCTCAAACTTGTCTTGCATACACACGGTCACACAAAGTTGTCGGAAAATCCAATCATTCTGAACACGGTGACGTAAAACACATACGTCGGGACTATAAACGGGGCAGTGGCCAATAGCTTTGATCTCTTTATTTATTCTGAGCATGCGTGGCACTTTGTCCGTCGGATTTGTGTACACACGATCGGAATTTCCGACAACGGATTTTGTTGTCGGAAAATTTTATCTCCTGCTCTTCAACTTTGTGTGCCGGAAAATCCGATGGAAAATGTCCGATGGAGCCCACACACGGTCGGAATTTCCGACAACACGCTCCGATCGGACATTTTCCATCTGAAAATCCGACCGTGTGTACGGGGCATTAGAACTTTAGAGAGAGATGCATTTACACAGCAGATATATGTGCTTTTCCTAAATTCCATGACTGTGGTTTACAACCACTTTAAGCTTTGAAAATGAAAGCTAGAAGCTCATTGGTTGCCACAAACAGCTGCTCCAGTCTTAATAAATTCCCCTCCCTAAACTTAGGCAAAAACTGCAGAACACATAAAAGTAAACTACATTCTACATCCTAGTTGCAAAAGCAAACACAGAGACACTTAAGCCTAAAGTAACTTTTCGTTCATTTTGGATAGGTTAAGTGAGGGTTACAACCTCTGCCTTTAAAATTAGCACTTTTGATTTCTCCCATAGACTTTTAAAGGGTGTTCCGTGGCTTTCGAATTTGCCTCGAAAACCCCAAATTGTTCACTGTTTGACGAACTGGCGAACAGCCGATGTTCGAGTCGAACATGAGTTTGACTCAAACTCGAAGCTCATCCCTACTCAACATCAATAAGCTGGTAAAATAATTTTGTATTTATTGTGCCTTTTTATATTTAAAATATTACATATAGCCCATATACTTTTACACCACAAATCTCTTACAAGTCTACTTAGCACATAACAAAAACAAAAATACACTTGCTCTCATGTTAACTCTAATATATATATATCTAAGCACTTGATAGAGGAACTTCTCTACGCATTTCCCAGGCCAATGATCGTCTTCTTTAGGAGTCGGCAAAGGTAAATATCTGTAATGTAAATTATAACTTAAATATAATTCCTTACATAAATTCATTTTCATACATTTTCCCCAAAAAGTAGTTTTTAAATTACTTACTTAGAAAATGAATGATGGTAATACAATGTTGTCATTAAAAACTTGAATGGAATTCAAGATGGCATCTGAGCCACACTCATCAAGATGTAAGCTGAAGAGGGTACTAGGAAGAATAATGCTTGTGATCTTCTATAAAATATTCCATACATTTTATTTGAGAGTAGTCTTCCAAGCAATATAACCCTACTCAAAGCAAATGTGTATATATCGTGACAGTACGAGGCTCTGTGTTTGCAAAAGCAAACACAGAGACACTTAAGCCTAAAGTAACTTTTCGTTCATTTTGGATAGGTTAAGTGAGGGTTACAACCTCTGTCAGTTTTCTTTTCTTGTCATCTGTGTAAAATTGGGAGACTTTACCTCATTTTCTGTCCCATAGCCAAATCAGGAAGCGTGAGGAAATTCATCCAACATGAGAGAATCCCTGATTGTAACCAGGGTCACCAGAACTAGTGTTTCCATTGGAATATTCCCCCTCCATTACTGTTCTGGGGACAACTCAAAATTTGAGATTTTCTTTCACTTTCACTCTTAGGCTGGGTTCACATCTATGCGAATTGGATGCATATTTCTCTGCATCCAATTTGCATGTTAGGAGACTGTGACCATCTCTCTGTGGAGCCGGTTCACACATCTCCGCAGCAGCTCTGGTGTGAATTGCACAGCAGCCCTGCGCGTCTTTTGGTCCATTGGTCCATTTCAGGTCTGAATTCAGCCCAAAATTCGGGCTGAAATCGGACCTGAAACGGTGAATGGAGATGCACCGTACTCCTGTTGTGAGCCACTGCATGTTCTAGTGTGGACCCAGCCTAAGTGATAACTGTAAACATGAAAAATAGAGAAAGGTGATTTTCCCTAACGGGGACACAGACAGCAATAAAGACCTGACAGGTGTTCTAATCCCTCTCCACTCTGTCCAAATATAACAAATATTTTCTCTTTAATTATACTTTAAAGTATAACTAAAGACAAACGATTAGAATACTTATAAAGAGAAAAGGGTTGGGCTTTGCACTTTCTTGGCACAATAATCACTGTAGTTCATATAATTAAAAATCTGATTTATTAAAGACTGTTTAAAAATATAAAAGGACAGAGACAGAAATCAGTTCATAGCTATACATTTACAATTTATACACTCCATACAAAGCTCTGTATTGTAGATATCAGTTATACAATAATTGGGATAACCAATTTACATACGGTTGTATTATAGTTAAGGAGGAGCTATGCAGAGATAATAATCGATAGCAAGGACTCGCTCAACATGTTGCATGCCAAAGCGCTTCTTCAGGAGCACAGAACAGATTACTGGAATATACAAAACATCCAATAAATAAAATGAAATAAGAATAAAAATGAAAAAGCTACACAAATATAGCTAGATAATCAACATTTTGCACATTTGGTATCACCGCTACTAAGGCCCACCAGATGGTGCTAATACACAATCCGGGTAGTATTCATATACCGTGGGGACGTATGTAACATAGTAGTGATATTAATCAATGGCGTATAAGACTAAATAAGTCTATTTGAATCAGAGGGATTGTGACTGCCGAGGAAGGACAGATGAGAGGGGAGAGCGAGAGGAAAGAGGGGAAAGGGAAAGGAAAGGGAGGGGGAAAAAGGGAGGGAAAGGGAAGTAGAAAAGGGAAGGGAAGAGGAAGGGAAGGGACGAGGGAGATGAGAGAAAAAGGAAGGAGAGGAAAAGACTGGAAAGGGAAAGATAAGGAAGAAAGGAGGAAGGAAAAGAGACGTTGGATGTTGAGCCATTATACTCTAGCATCCCTCACGAGCAGGGCATCGGGAAAGCCCGCACTTTTCTACGAGAGCAGGACCATTACAGCTGGGAATATTGCGAGTTCATTTTGGAGTTACTTAGATTTGTGCTTACCCGTAATTGCTTTTATTTTAAAGGTTCCCACTTCCTCCAGGTACAAGGCGTGGCCATGGGCACTTGCTGTGCACCGGCCTACGCCAATTTGTACCTGGGGGTGGGAACGGAACATTTTCTCAGATGACTCTCTAACTTTCTTTACTGACCACGCCCTCATCTGGCGATGTTACATTGATGACATTTTTCTGGTATGGACGGGCACTCAGGAATTACTTGATAGATTCATTCAAACCATTAATCATAATTGCTTTAATCTCAAATTTACGGTCTCCACTAACCCTCAACAGATAACTTTTTTGGACTTAACCATCTTCAAAGACAATGAGAACTGCCTAGCTTCCACCCTTTATAGGAAGGAGACCGCAGGGAATACCCTGTTACACGCTAACAGCACCCATCCTAGGCCGCTCATCAAAAGCATCCCTTACGCACAATACTTAAGATTGCGTCGCAATTGTACCCATACGGAGGAATTTAAATCTCAAGCGGATGCGCTTCGCATCAGACTACTAGCGAGGGGATATACAAAAACGTTACTACGCAGTGCTTATAACAAAGCTATACGACAGTCTAGAAACTCTTTACTATACAAAAAGAAAAAAACAGCTGATGTCATTCCCCCGGTGAGATTTATCACAAGATTCTCACAACAACACAAACAACTTTGCGGTATTTTAAGTAGCCATTGGCCGATCCTCCAAGAGGATCCTATTATCAACAAATACATTGGTCCCTGTCTACAAATTACCTTTAGACGAGCTAGATCCCTGGGTGATAAATTAACTTCCAGCTATTATTCGATTACCCCAAAACATAAACAATTTAGACAGGGGATCTAACAATGTGGCAAATGCTCATTCTGTCCATGGGTAAAAACAGGGAAAACCTTTTTACTACCGAATGGGGAAACTTTCACCCCAAAATTTCATGCCAATTGCGACACCGAAGGAGTTGTGTACCTCATGTTATGCCAATGCGGCGCCTTTTATATAGGCAAAACCATCAGACACTTAAGATGCAGAATAAAAGACCATGTCTACTACTCAGCGGAGGGCAAGATGGTCACAGCAGTCAGTAGACATCTAGATCTTTATCACAGATTTGATGTCTCCCTGATATCATTTATTGTATTATCAGTGGTCTCCAAGGACCCCAGAGGTGGAGACTGGGACAAGCAGGTTTGCCAAAGAGAAACTATTTGGATCGAACGCCTCGGTGCCACATACCCCCCGGGCATCAATGAGGCTCACACATATAAGCCTTTTTTATAGTATTTATGCTGATATTTCAATCCCTCATTCTCATTTTTTAGCCTGGTAATTTTTCTCCCCCCCTGGTTGTCTATGACAATGCAACACTATTTTGGTACTCAAGGCTACTCCAGCTCTCTGTGGGCCTGTTTGTTTACCAGTCACTACTGTCCAGATTGTTGGTGGTCCTTGGTGTTTTCTCCTCTGGTCATTCATTCCCCAATTCTTTTGTGCTTTCCTGATTATTGTTATAAGATTTAGCCTTTCAAAATATTATTACCATGTATATTGAATTATCTAGCTCTAATTGTTTCTATTATAGTTGTGATTCTACCTATTTCTGCTGCTTTGTTACCCACAACAGGTGCACATGCATCGTCAGGGTTTAACTTCATTACCATCCGGCCAAGCGCTACGCCCCCTCACGAGGGTGATTGGCGCACTGGGTAGTACTGGTTTCCAGGGTACCCAGGACTGCAGCCGCTCTTTCCCTACTCCGCGCGTCTGCGGTTTCCATGCCGACGCGACGGATTGGGACATACGCGGTATGCTCTCGTCGGCCGGCTTGCATGACGTCACATCGGCTTCGCCGATTGGTGACTACAAGCGGGGCGTGTATACAAGAGATGCTCCTTGCGTCTCTCTCCCCACGCTCCACATTGTCAGTCGCTCTATACCTGAGCGGCTGCGTGGATGTTATCTGCTGGCTACAGTGTCTACTCCACTTTCAAACCATTAAGGTATGTGACTGCTTGGCTTTTGATACTGAGTACATAATAGATAGATTACTTATACTATTATGCCATCTTGTCAATTTTTCTTTCTAATTACTTATCTTTCCATTTTCTCTCTTTCTGTGGGTCTGCTTGTCTGATGTTACAGCCACACGATCTGGATATGGATTAAACCCTATATACTACAACACACAGGCAAAGTTTTCCAGAGGCCTGATATATCTTTCTTTCCTGCCTCTAGCCGATTTACTATCCTCTCTAGCTACACGCTTACTGCGGCTCATTTCAGCAATATATGGCTGAATGTCTAGATATCTAGTGGGGACACTTTTTATTCCTGTTGTGTATATATATTTTTCAATCCACTAAACACTCTCATGGTAAGTGAAACTTTCTCTTACTTTATTAATTACTATGTACACGTAGCGCTCGTAGTACATTTAAAACTAAAATTAATATTTACATTTACCTCCTACTGATTTGGACACATATTGTTTTCTAGGTTAATAAATTATGAATTAATAATCATTATTATCAGTTATGAAGGATACCTGATTAATACTCCTTACCACTGGTATACATATGTGTGCTTATGTACTGGTAATATATATTACCATACTGCACTATGCTGCTAATAGGTTTTTCTAGCTGGTTTATTTTCTATATCATAATAAGTATCATGGTTATTCGTTAACAGGAAAATTATTGTAACTATGTAGATCTCTTTTAAGTTACACTTGCGAGATACATACATGGTTACAATTATAGACCTACACCTCCATATTGTTAGAGCAATTGCCTTCTTACCTCTAGGGCAGTGATGGCGAACCTATGGCATGCGTGCCACAGCTGGCATGCCGAGCCCTCTCTGTGGGCACTCAGCGCGCCGCCAGGATAGGGGAGAGAATCCCCCAGCAAGGTAGCCTCTTGCACTGGTGGTTCAGGCGCGGAGGAGTCGGCTTGGTTCCTATCATCAGTGTGATCAATCAGGCAGCGGAGCGGCAGATGTAAGCAAAACCCTCCCTGCATGCACTGAGGGCAGCCCAGCGGGAAGGACACGGATTGTCTGCCTCTGTAAGCAGCGCCGCGATACAGAGGAAGAGAAGAATGACTCCTCCCTTCCTGGACTTTGAGGCCAATAGGAGAGCGGCTTCCTGTGCAGGGGCTCGGGCGGAGGGCGCTAAAGCATGACAATGTGGAGGACTCTGCACATACACAGGTTGGACAGTGCTATGGGGGAAAGGGGGGGGGCAAAGGACACTGCTGTGTATGTGGTGGGTATGTGAAGGACACTGCTTTAGGAAGGGCCATCCCCATAGCAGTGTCCTCTATTGGCCTTCACATCACCCCCCGATTCATGTATTCTGAGCACAACGCATGTCGGATCCCTGTATTCTGAGCACAACGCATGTCTGATCCCTGTATTCTGAGCACAACGCATGTCTGATCCCTGTATTCTGAGCACAACGCATGTTTGATCCCTGTATTCTGAGCACAACACATGTCTGATCCCTGTATTCTGAGCACAACGCATGTCTGATCCCTGTATTGTGAGCACAACGCATCTCTGATCCCTGTATTTTGAGCACAATGCATCTTTGATCCCTGTATTCTGAGCGTAACGCACTCCTTTGAAAAAGCAGAAAAGGTTTTTTCTGGCAGAATCGTACATTTTTGGTCCCTTGGGGCTCATTCAGAGGGATGATCAGTCCCATCCTCTGTACAGAGCCACTAGTAGGTTTAATTCCATGTTGGCACTTTGAAATAAATAAGTTGGTTTTGTGTCGCTGTTTGGGCACTCGGGCTCAAAAAGCTTTGCCATCACTGCTCTAGGGGGTCCTCTCTCAGGCTGAGCCTACAAGTCTTTCTATCTCCCCACCCCCCTTCCTTCCCTTTCCCTTCCCTCTCTCTTCCTTCCTCCTTTCTTCCTTATCTTTCCCTTTCCAGTCTTTTCCTCTCCTTCCTTTTTCTCTCATCTCCCTCTTCCTCTTCCCTTCCCTTTTTTACTTCCCTTTCCCTCCCTTTTTTACTACTTCCAGTCAGAGCCCTCTTGTTTTCCCCCCTCCCTTTCCTTTCCCCTCTTTCCTCTCGCTCTCCCCTCTCATCTGTCCTTCCTCGGCAGTCACAATCCCTCGATTCAAATAGACTTATTTAGTCTTATACGCCATTGATTAATATCACTACTATGTTACATATGTCCCCATGGTATATGAATAATACCCGGATTGTGTATTAGCAACATCTGGTGGGCCTTAGTAGCGGTGATACCAAATGTGCAAAATTTTGATTATCTAGCTATATTTGTGTAGCTTTTTCATTTTTATTCTTATTACATTTTATTTATTTGATGCTTTGTATATTCCAGTTATCTGTTCTGTGCTCCTGAAGAAGTGCTTTGGCGTGCAACATGTTGAGCGAGTCCTTGCTATCGATTATTATCTCTGCATATCTCCTCCTTAACTATAATACAACCGTATGTAAATTGGTTATCCCAATTATTGTATAACTGATCTCCACAATACAGAGCTTTGTATGGAGTGTATAAATTGTAAATGTATAGCTATGAACTGATTTCTGTCTCTGTCCTTTTATATTTTTAAACAATCTTTAATAAATCAGATTTTTAATTATATCAACTACAGTGGTTATTGTGCCAAGAAAGTCCAAAGCCCAACCCTTTTCTCTTTATATGTATTATGTCAGGACGTGGCACCTAGTATTATCTATATATCCACATTACCACTATGTGTTGATACTTCATCAATTCAATATGATTAGAATACTTGTCAGGTTTTTTTTTTGTGAAAGTAATAAATAAAATAAATAAAAGAAAGTAATAATAGATAAAAATAAATTTCCTGTCGCATCATGGCAGCATACACTTTGGGTTGTGACTCCGCCCCTCACAACCTGATAGGACCACATAGCTATAAGTTGTAAAGATGGCCCCCGCCCCAGTATTCTCTTATTTTTCCTCACCTGAGAAGGACTGAAGATGTCAGAAGCACCCCCTTACCGAACTCGCCCCAGCCAGGTTCTAGCCTCTCCTGGGTGGAAGTCCTTGCCTGTACAGCCTCTAAATGAGCTAGATGGAAGGAACCCCACTCTGGTGGTCTCAGGGGTATGTGCGGCTCCAGTATAAGCCTTAAACAGGCTTAGTTGTGTGAAGCGGTCTCCATCTGTCTTTCCATCTCTTGGTGCAGCTTGCTGGGCTCTGTGGTTCTCCTCTGTCTCTCCCCTGTGTCCTCGGATGTCTCAACGCTTCCGCGCATGCTCAGTAAACGTTTTTAGGGCATCCTGGCACATTGCCAGGTTCCAAGATGGCGCCGAGAGCGGCTTGGTGCTACTGCACATGTGCGGCCGGTTCATGACCCCGGCGGCCATGACGGTTTATTTAAAAAGCTCAGAAATGTCATTTCTGATGCCTCCAGCTTCCTGAGCATATCTGACGCTGCTATCAACTCTGCTATCAGCTCTGCCTCACCTCTGACGCTCCCTCCTTGGGGTAAGTGTTTCTCTCTCCCCCTGGTTCCTCTGTTTGTTTGCTTGCATGTTTATACCTGCCTGTATCCCTCCAGGATATCACAGTTATCCTTTCTATGGAGGCCGCTGCCCCAGCAGATCACCATCAGCCCGATAGGTAAGGGGGGGGGATGTTCATGGTAAGTAGTGAAGATTGAAAAAGAGAGCAGGATCGTACTAATGCTGCCTAATCGGTCAGCCCTACCAGGTCATCAAGATCGTCTAAGTCAAGGCGAAGAGAGACCTCACGCAGGAGAAGCCGCTCCAGCCATAGGCGAAGCCGCTCACACGGCAGAAGTCGCTCAGCCCACGGGAAGCCGTAGGAGGAGCCGTTCCTACTCCAGGCATAGACATTCCCATTATAGAAGATCCCCTGCACATAGACGCCAGTCTCCTGCACATCCTCCCCGTCCAGCGGGGAATGCTTGCTGGGTATGCGGGGCCACCCAGACAGGCTGGCCTGCCGCAGGTGTATAGACGAAGCCACCAGGGAGAAGGAGCTAGTCACTGTGGAACCTACCGGGGTCCCTGCTACGCATATCTCAACCCCAGATGTGGAGGCTACAGCCCTGAGCGCCTCACCATCCCATCCTAGTACATCTAGGGAACAAGAGTTTCCATCAGACGAGGAAGAACTGGAAGCGGCAGCAGGCTTTGATTTCTCGCTCATAGGCCCCTTTGCAAAATCGGTCAAGGAAGCGATTAACTGGGAAGAACCTGAGGAGGTACAGCAGAAGCAAAGGAAGTATTTCCCGAATCTCAAGAAGGTACCTGAAGCCTTCCCATTTATAGAGGAACTAGATGAGCTTATTAAGGAAGAATGGCAGAATCCAGAGAAGAAGGTTAGTCTTTCTAACAGACTTACTAAGCTATATCCTCTGAAAGAGCCCAGAGTAGCTCCCCTGGTCTCCCCTCCAGTGGTGGACGCCTCTTTGATGCGCCTAGCCAGGCATGTGACGCTTCCCATTGAAGACGCAGTGACGTTCAGGGATGTCCTGGACAGGAAGGTGGACACGGACCTTAAAAGGGCTTACGTTTTTGCAGGAGGCGCCTGCAGACCAGCAGTGGCTTTGGCCGCAGTCGGGAAAGCTATTTCCGGGTGGTCTTTGAACACCGCGAAGCTCGTTGCTGAAGGCGCAGATCAGGACCAGATCGTTAAAGCCCTACAGGAACTCAGTCTCGCAGGAGACTTTTTGGCGGAAGCATCTGTGGACACCATTAGGTCCACTTCAAGGTCTATGCTAGCAATGGTAATGGCCAGGAGGGTGTTATGGCTTAAGCCCTGGTCGGCCGACCCGGCCTCAAAGTCCAACTGGTGCAGGATTCCATATGATGGAGTTAACCTCTTTGGTGCAAAGCTGGATACAGCAATATCCAAAGTGACAGGCGGGAAGTCTGGTCTTATTCCCTCAGACAGAAGGCCAAAACAACAAAGAGTGCCTCCCTTCAAGCGCAATCTCCCGGAGAGATACAGGGATGCAAAGTCCTATAGGCCTGGGAAGAAGTACAGGAGAACTTGGAAGAACCCTCAGACGTCCTTCCTCAAATTTCAGAAAACCAAAACGCCTGCTTCCAATGAACAGAAACCTTTTTGAAGGTACGTCCGCCCAACCAGCGGTAGTGGGTTCCAGGCTCACAAGATTCGGGTTGGTTTGGGCAGAATTGACAAAGGACCCATGGACAGTATCCACCATCCGGGTCGGACACAGGTGGTCGTTCAAGAACCGCCCCCCAAGGGGTCACTTCTGCGCAACCAGGCTTCCTCCTTCCAGGGAGAAAAGGTTGTCTTTGGTCCAGTACATCCAGGATCTGTTAAGGATACAGGCAATAGTGGAAGTCGCACCATCCCAAAGAGGTAAGGGTTTCTATTCCCCACTCTTTCTAGTACGAAAAAAGTCAGGGGACTTCCGTCCTGTTATGGACCTAAAGAAACTCAACCGGTCAATCCGGGTAGAAACATTCAGGATGGAAAGCCTCCAGTCGATCCTTCAAGCAATAAATCGGGGGACTGGATGCTCTCGATCGATCTGCAAGACGCATACTTACATATCCCGATCCACTCAGAGTTCCAGAGATTCCTCCGCTTCACGATAAACAGCTGGCACTTCCAATTCCGAAGTCTTCCGTTCGGGATCTCCACCGCACCCAGGACATTCACGAAGGTCCTATTGCCCATGATAACCCACTTGAGAGAGAGGGGATTGAGAGTCCACCATTACCTGGACGACATCCTGCTTCTCTCGAACAACAAGGAGTCTCTCATCCAGCATCGGGGAATCCTGGTCTCCACTTTACAGTCTCTAGGGTGGCTGATAAACTGGAAGAAGAGCAGTATTCATCCCACTCAGAGGACGGTCTTTCTAGGGGCCGAGCTGGACACGAGAGAGAACACGGTGGAACTTACAGAGGAGAAGATTTCCCCCCTGATTCAGAAAGTGAAGAAGGCCATCTCGGCCAGGAGATTACCAGCCAGAACACGCCTCAGTATCCTGGGCTCCTTGGCATCCACCATTCCGATGGTTCAGTGGGCGCAATGGAACTCGAGGCCTTTCCAGATTTCCTTCCTGCGCCAGTGGAACGGTGTTTCGATGTCGCAGTCGATTCACATCCCTCAAGAGGTGAAGCAGTCATTGCTGTGGTGGATACGGCCTCGCAACTTAGGCAGGTGCAAGCACATAATCACCCCTTACCAGGAGACGGTGATCTCAGATGCCAGTCTGCAGGGGTGGGGAGCCCACCATCAGCACTTTGCGGCCCAAGGCCGCTGGCCATTCAGGGCACAGGACACAGTGTCGAATGTGTTAGAAATGAGAGCAGCATTCCAAGCGCTCCTGTCCTTCGGCTCGCTTTTGAGAGGGAAACATGTTCTTCTAAGAATGGACAACAAGGTCGTGGTTGCCTATATCAACAGGCAGGGGGGCACCAGAAGCAGGTCCATGATGCAGGAGGTCCGTCCTGTTCTAGAGTGGGCACAACTGAACGTGTTAAGCTTAAGGGCAGTCTATGTTCCGGGAGTCCAGAATGTGCTGGCCGACTCGCTGAGCAGGAATTTCACCTCCAACCACGAGTGGTCTCTGAACCCACAGGCCTACGCCCTCATATCCCGGACTTGGGGTCCTCCAGAGATAGACCTGGCGGCAACCCCAGAGAATGCGAAATGTCGGAGATTTCTATCGAGAATATCATTCCCTTCGGCGGAGGGGACGGATTGTCTCCTGCACCCCTGGAATTTCCATCTAGGATACATCTTTCCTCCAACTCCACTCATAACGAGGTTTCTCCTGAGACTCAAGGAGTCATCGGCACTGGTGGTGGCAGTAATTCCCTTCTGGCCGAGGAGGCCATGGTTTACCACTCTGATACAGCTGAATACGGCAGATCCCCTGCCCCTTCCGTTGTCACCAGACCTACTCTCCCAGGGTCATCTTCTTCACCTGAACCCGGAGAAGCTACATTTGATGGCCTGGAGGCTGAAAGGGCTAGGTACCTAGAGCAAGGATGCTCCCAGAGAGTGGTGAATACCCTACTCCAGGCCAGGAGACCTACCATGAATATTACTTACAGGTGAGTCTGGGAGAAGTTTACCGCCTTCGTTCAACAGCAAGGTTGGGACTCATCCTCACCATCGGTGTCACAGGTCCTGGGGTTCCTTCAACTAGGCCTAGAGAAGGGTCTTAGATCAAGTACTCTAAAGGTCCAAGTCTCGGCCTTGTCCGCCCTGACAGGAGTCAGATGGGCACAAGATCCCCGTTGGTTCAGTTCCAACGGGCCTGTCTAAAGCTGAGACCTCCTAGGAAACCTTCCTTCCCAGTCTGGGACCTCTCAGTTGTACTGGAAGCTCTATCTAAGGAACCCTTCTTTCCGAATGAGAACATATCCTTATGGTATCTGACGCTAAAAGTCTTATTCCTGATAGCCATAACATCGGCTAAGCGGGTGTCAGAGATGCAGGCCTTAATGGTTAGTGATCCATATCTGGTAGTATTGCCAGACAGATTAGTCTTAAAACCTTCAGACCGGTTCATACCCAAGGTATCCTCATCCTTTCACTTCAACCAAGAGATTAACCTTCCGGCACTCACCACGGAACAGGGCGATCCTCACCCACTGGACGTCAAGGGTAATGTCCTGGAGTACCTCTCAGCTACCAGATCCATCAGGAAAACGGAAAGTCTCCTAATTATTCCGCATGGATTCAGGAGAGGTCAAGCGGCATCCTCACGCACCATTGCGTCATGGCTGGTGAAGACCATAAAAAAGGCCTATTCATTGAGCAGTCAGCAAGTACCTGAGGGCTTAAGGGCACATTCCACCAGGGCAGTGGCAACCTCCTGGGCGGCATATTGTAGAGTCTCGGCGGAGACAATTTGCAGAGCGGCTACCTGGTCTTCCAGGAACACCTTTATGACCCATTACAAAGTGGATTCCGCCTGTTTATCCACAGTGGATTTCGGAAGAGCCGTTATCCAGGCCAATTCTTCTGTTCTCTGATTAATAAACTTAGTCTGAATCCCCACCCAGTCTTTGCGAGTTACTCCCCAAAGTGTATGCTGCCATGATGCGACAGGAAAATGGAAAATTGTATACTCACCTTTCCGTAATTTTCCTTTCCTGACGTATCTTCATGGCAGCATACAATTTCCCACCCGTCTAAGGTGATATATATACAGAGAATACTGGGGCGGGGGCCATCTTTACAACTTATAGCTATGTGGTCCTATCAGGTTGTGAGGGGCGGAGTCACAACCCAAAGTGTATGCTGCCATGAAGATACGACAGGAAAGGAAAATTACGGAAAGGTGAATATACAATTTTCCATTTTCCTGTCGCATCATGGCAGCATACACTTTGGGGAGTAACTCGCAAAGACTGGGTGGGGATTCAGACTAAGTTTATTTTCCGTTTTTGGGTTGTCCCCAGAACAGTAATAGAGGAAAAATATTCCAACGGGAATATTTGCAGGGATCTCATCTCACTTCCTGTGTTGGCTTATTGGCTATGGGACAGAAAGTGAAAGTAAATCTCCCCAATGGGACACAGATGACAAAAAAATAAAAATAAATAAACCTGCATGCACGTATCACAGCACACTGTATTCATCCAGTATGAGGTCAATGAAAAACTCTGGCTTCAGCTCAAATCCCAGCCCATTGGTTATGCCCCTCAGACATATTTAACCCATTTTTGGCTTAATCGTAGAGGGGTTACATTTATGCCTATAGTTCTATTTTAAGACAGGGCCCTTACATACAGGAAGATGACACTCTAGGGCTGATTTACTAAAGGCAAATAGATTGTGCAATCTGCAGGTGCAGTTGTTCCAAAGCTTTGTATATGAGGGGAAGCCTTGCTGGCTTCCATCATTCAATTATGTGCAAGCAAAAAATTTGTTTATTTATTTATTTTTCTTGCATGTGATTGGGTATTCTTTAGAAAGTGAAGCTGTGCCTCATTTACTAAGTTCTGGAGCAGCTGCATTTGCAGAGTGCAACTGCACTTTCAAAGTACACAATCTACTTGCCTTAGGTAAGTAAGCCCTCTGTTTTTCAAAATCCGCCTTACATGGTTGCATATTTGACATTAATGCAGATTCACTTTACATCATACTTTAATAAATCAGTCTCTAGGTGTCTATTATCCTTATGTGTCACTGTGCATAGAAAAAAATCAATACTAGAATACATAATGTAATTTATACTTTTTGAACTCATAAAGTTCCAGAAAAAGAACCTACATAGACCAGATTCTGTCAGTGTCTTGATGTGTGATTTTTTTTCTACAGTAAGATAAAAGTAAAGATATGTGTCTCTTTCATCTTTGAAAAGCAACTTTAATCCTGCAATCTCTTAGGAATAAAGGCCAGTATACATAGTGACCTTGATTAATCAGCTAACCCTTGAGCATTGCCTGTTTTCATAGTATCTTGTAGATAAAAATCATTGTTCTACATATGGCTGGCTGTTCGGAACAGGTAGGCGATTGTCAGGATTAAGTTCCTTTGGCTGAGCAATATTCAGTGTTATATGTTGAGAATAATCCTTTTCATGGCAAAATGGAGAAAGATAATAAAACCAATTTATTTATTTTTAAATAGGACAGGTGAAGATGGATATTTTAAGTTTTAAATAGAGAAGATATCATTGCTGCCATGGATAAGACAATGCAAGTTCAGTGCATCATTTACAGTATTAGTAAACCAAAAAAATAATTTTCAGCAACCTTTTCTCTAACTATGTGTGCTCTTCTTTTCTTCAAAAAGCATTACAGTAAACAGAAAATACCCGGTGATCTTGTCACTCTCCAGTACTCTCTTATAGATGAAGGCAACGCTCTGCAAGTTTTTGGCATTGCCATCCTGTCTGTGCATGATCCTGTATTCTGTCAAATTAAACCATGCATTGATGTAAATGGTGGCAATGCATTTACTGCATACAGTGGGGAAAATAATTATTTGATTCCCTGCAGATTTTGTATGTTTGCCAACTTACAAAGAAATGAAGGGTCTATAATGTTTATCATATGTGTATTATAAATGATAGAGACAGAATATCAACCAATAATCCAGAAAAAACACATAAAACAAATGCTATAAATAAAGTTGCAGTTACGTGAGTAAAATAAGTATTTTATCCCCAAACCAAACATGAATTAGAACTTGGTGGAGAAACTCATTTTGGCAAGCACAGAGGTAAGACATTTCTTGTAGTGGGTGACCAGGTTTGCACACATCTCAACTCTTCTTTACAGATATTCTCTAAATCCTTAAGATTTCATGGCTGTCTCATGGCATCTCAAAGGTTCACCTCCCTCCATACATTTTCTATAAGATTAAGGTCTGGAGACTGACTAGGCCACTCCATAACCTTAATGTGCTTCTTCTTGAGCCACTGCGTTGTTGCCTTGGTGGTATGTTTTGGATCATTGTCATGCTGGAAGACCTATCCATCACACATGTTCAGTGTTTTGGCTGAGGGAAGAAGGTTCTTATCCAAGATTTTACAATACATGGCCCCCGTCTATTGGCCCCTAAATGCAACAAAGTCTGCCTGTATCTTTAGCAGAGAAACAGCCCCAAAGCATAATGTTTCCACCTCCGTGCTTGACGTGATGCTTGATGGTGTTCTTAGGGTCATAGTCAGCATTTTTCTTCGTCAAAACACAGAGAATCGAGTTAATGCCAAAGAGCTTGATTTTGGTCTCATCTGACCACAGCACTTTCTCCCAATCCTTCTCTGAATCATTTTGATGTTTATAGGCATGACTGTACATCTACCTGCTTGAGGAGGGGCACTTGCCATGTTTGGAGGAAGAAAAATTCTCACTATGACTCTAAGAACACCATCCCTACAGTCAAGCACTGAGGTGGAAACATTATGTTTTGGGTCTGTTTCTCTGCCAAAGGTACAGACCAACTTTGCCACATTGACAGGGCCATGTATTGTAATATGTTGGATGAGAATCTTCTTCCCTCAGACAGAACACTGAAGATGGGTCATGAATGGGTTTTTCAGCATGATAATGACCCAAACTATACTGCCAAGGTAACAAAGGAGTAGCTCAAGACCTTAAGCCACTTAGCTTAACCAATCTCCAGACCTTAATCCTATAGAAAATTTATGGAGGGAGCTGAAACTTCAAGTTGCCAAGCGACAGCCAAGAAATCTTATGGATTTAGAGAAGATCTGTAAAAAAGAGTGGACCTAAATCCCTCATCAGATGTGTGCAAACCTGGCCACTATCTACAAGAAATATCTTACCTCTGTGCTTGGCAACAATGGTGTCTCCACCAGGTACTAAGTCATGTTTTGCTTGGGGATCAAATACTTATTTTTCTTACCTAACTGCAACTCAATTTATAACTTTTGTATTATGTATTTTTTTTCTGGATTTTTGGTTGATATTCTGTCTCTATCATATAAAATGCACCTATGGTAAAAATTATAGATCCTTAATTTCTTTGTACGTGGGCAAAAAAAATCTGCAGGGGATCAAATAATTATTTTCCCCACTGTATGTGTAACTTTGCCTATTTTCAAACTTATTGTAGGGTAGCAGAATTCTATTCAAAATAATGAACAAAAAAAAGTGTGTTGTCATGTGTTTGTGTATTTATGTTGTATTGCTGTGTGTTGAGTGGTGTGTATGTGAGAGAGGAGAGCCTGGTACACGCAGTTTGATTGTTGTACGACTGAAAAGCAGAATACATACTGACATAAACAAAATCTATAAATAAACATATAAATGAAGTACACACACAAAGAATTCTGCAACATGAAATAGAATGTTGTAGGGGTGGTTCTTAGGTTTTTTAGACTTTCATTTATAATAGAAAAATATTAGAATATAATAATAGAATGTTAAACTTATAATTTATACACTGCTCAAAAAAATTAAAGGAACACTTTTGAAAACACTTCAGAACTCAATGGGGAAAAATATCATGCTGGATATCTATACTGATATAGACTGGGTAATGTGTTAGGAATGAAAGGATGCCACATTGTTTGATGGAAATTAAAATGATCAACCTACAGAGTGCGTGAATTCAAACACACCCAGAAAATCTTAGTGAAAAAATGATGCAGCAGGTTAGTCCATTTTGCTGAAAGTTACAGCAGCTCAAAATGGTAATCAGTAGTTTGTATGGCCTCCACTTTCTTGTATGCATGCCTGACAATTTTAGGGACATGCTCCTAATGAGACAACGGATGGTGTCCTGGGGTATTTCCTCACAGATCTGGACTGTGGCATCACTGAGCTCCTAAACATTAGGGATGAGCCGAACACCCCTCTGTTTGGTTTGCACCAGAACATGCGAACAGGCAAAAAATTTATTCAAACACGCAGACACCGTTAAAGTCTATGGGACTCGAACATGAATAATCAAAAGTGCTAATTTTAAAGGCTTATATGCAAGTTATTGTCATAAAAAGTGTTTGGGGACCTGGGTCCTGCCCCAGGGGACATGTATCAATGCAAAAAAAGTTTTAAAAATAGTATATAATAATAAATAATATATAATATAATAATATAAATAACTTTGCCTATTTTCAAACTTATTGTAGGGTAGCAGAATTTTATTCAAAATAATGAACAAAAAAAAGTGTGTTGTCATGTGTATTTATGTTGTATTGCTGTGTGTTGAGTGGTGTGTATGTGAGAGAGGAGAGCCTGGTACATGCAGTTTGATTGTTGTACGACTGAAAAGCAGAATACATACTGACATAAACAAAATCTATAAATAAACATATATTTATAAAAATATATTGTCATAAAAAGTGTTTGGGGACCTGGGTCCTGCCCCAGGGGACATGTATCAATGCAAAAAAAGTTTTAAAAATAGACATTTTTTTTCGGGAGCAGTGATTTTAATAATGCTTAAAGTGAAACAATAAACGTGTAATATTCCTTTAAATTTCGTACCTGGGGGTGTCTATAGTATGCCTGTGAAGTGGCGCATGTTTCCCGTGTTTAGAACAGTCTGACAGCAAAATGACATTTCTAAAGGAATAAAAGTTATTTAAAAATACTCGTGGCTATAATGAATTGTCGGTCCGGCAATACACATAAGAGTTCATTAATAAAAACAGCATGGGATTCCCCCACAGGGGAACCCCGAACCAAAATTAAGAAAAAAAATGCATGGAGGTCCCCCAAAATTCCATACCAGGCCCTTCAGGTCTGGTATGGATATTAAGGGGAACCCCATGCCAAATTTAAAAAAAAATGGCATGGGGTCCCCCTCAAAATCCATACCACACTCTTCGGGTCTGGTATGGATTTTAAGGGGAACCCCGTGCCAAAGTTTAAAAAAAATGGCGTGGGGGTGCCCCTAAGAATCCAATCTAGACCCGTATCTGAGCACGCAACCTGGCAGGCCGCAGGAAAAGAGGGTGGACGAGAGAGCGCCCCCCCCTCCTAAACCATACCAGGCCACATGCCCTCAACATTGGGAGGGTGCTTTGGGGTAGCCCCCCAAAGCACCTTGTCCCCATGTTGATGGGGACAAGGGCCTCATCCCCACAACCCTTGTCCGGTGGTTGTGGGGGTCTGTGGGCATGGGGCTTATCAGAATCTGAAAGCCACTTTTAACAAGGGGACCCCCAGATCCCGCCCCCCCTGTGTGAAATGGTAATAGGGTACAAATGTACCCCTACCATTTCACAAAAAAGTGTCAAAAATGTTAAAAATGACAAGAGACAGTTTTTGACAATACCTTTATTTAAAGTCTTCTTCTTTCCATCTTCTTTGGTTCTTCTTCCTTTGTAACCGGGTGACCCCGCCCCCTCTGACGTCATGGGGAAAGCCATAGGGAAGTCCCCGTCAAGTCCCCGTGCATGAGAGGGGGGCGGGGTCACCAGGTGGCCCCGCTCTCCGTTATATAAGAAGTTTCAGAAGAAGAGAAGCGTCACACAGCGGGAGCCTCGCATGGATGCGGAGCGGCCCAAGAACGAAGCGGGGAAGAAGACGTCACATGGGAAGATCCCGGACGAGAACACCGGAGCAAGAAGCAGAGGATCAGAGGAAGAAGCAGAGGAAGAAGAAGATGGAGGAAGAAACTAAAGGAAGAAGGATGGAAGAAGACCTGAGAAGATGGAAAGAAGAAGACTTTAAATAAAGGAATTGTCAAAAACTGTCTCTTGTCATTTTTAACATTTTTTTTGTGAAATGCCATTACCATTTCACATGGGGGGACGGGATCTGGGGGTCCCCTTGTTAAAGGGGGCTTTCAGATTCCGATAAGCCCCACGCCCGCAGACCCCCACAACCACCGGCCAAGGGTTGTGGGGATGAGGCCCTTGTCCTCATCAATATGGGGACAAGGTTCTTTGGGGGATACCTCAAAGCACTCTCCCAATGTTGAGGGAATGTGGCCTGGTGTGGTTTAGGGGGGTGCTATCTCATCCCCCTCTTTTCCTGTGGCCTGCTAGGTTGCGTGCTAAGATAAGGATCTGGTATGGATTTTTGGGGGCACCCCAAAAATCAGCGCTAAAAATAGTGCCTGCATAGCACCTGTAAAGATCCTCTCCTGTCTATCCAGTGTGAAAGCCCGAGTGCTTTCACACTGGAGTGGTACGCTTGCAGAACGGTACAAAAAGTCCTGAAAGCAGCATCTGCATTGAAATCAATGGGGCAGTGCCGCCAAACCTCTGGCAAAGTGCCATTGCACTTTGCGGGCGGTTTTAACCCTTTTCAGCCACTAGCGGGGGTTAAAAGTGCCCTGCTAGCGGCTGAATAGCGCTGCTAAAATGACGGTAAAGCGCCGCTAAAAATAGCTTTACCACCGACACCGCCCGCCCCAGTGCGAAAGTAGCCTAAGGGTGCTTTTTACAAGCATATATATACAAACTCTTCTCTCATATGGGATCAATCAATTAATCATTCAATGTCGATAAGGATAATTGACAAATAGAAAAAACATGTAGACATATATGGAATCATGGGTCATCAGGTGCTATCGCTTTTCTCATTACATTCAATATGCACTAAAGAAGAACAAACACATTTATATATATGTATAACCAGCTATATTTAAAAAAAGAATACTAATAAATATCATCACTGTTTTTATAAATTTAAACCAAAAACAAAAGTAAAAATTAAAAATAAAAATAAATCAAACAAATAAATATAAATCAAAATCAGAATTCAATCAATTGGGCAATAATGTATTTAAACGGTGTATCCATTGAATCTCCTGCTTTTTTTAGAACATCCTTCTACCCATCCCGTTCAAGGAGAAGAGGAGGTAAGAAAAAAAAAACAAGTCACAAGGGAATTTCAACCAGAACCAGGAATCGTCAGAGGACTTAACTTCTAATGTGGTACACAATATTTCATCAGTTATGTTATCTGAAAAAGAATTGTTGGTGTTGAATAAGGGTTTGAACTTCTGTCCTAAAGCTAAAATGGATAGGTTTGTGTTAAAACAAGATTTATATTGTTTTTTAGACAAATCCATTTAAAGGCATACTAATCCTCTAAACCTGCCAAATATAATTCTAATATATTACCTTTATCTATCCACACTGTGGGATTAAGAAATAAAAGTCAATTCACTCCTACTTAATGCGCTGCAGCTGAAGTGTTTATTGGCAAGGTTGAAGAGGAAATGGGCTTCGCTTTACGTGATAGTACGAAACGGGACTATATACCTAACAATTTAAGTCAGGAAGAACTTGATACTCTCACCTTCTTGTCTGCGTGGCCTTATATCACTATCAAGTGTGCAGACAAGAGGGGATCGATAGTGATCATGGATATAACAACATATGAAAGTGAAATACTGAGACATCTGGCAGATACCAAAACCTATGTCCAATTACATAACAACCCTGTCTTACATATACAAGACAGGATTAAAAAGGTAATCCCATGTGCTGAAAAAGAACAAATTATGGATAATGACACTAAAAAGTATCTCATACCTGAACATCCTGTGACTCTGATTATATACATATTACCTAAGATACATAAAGATCCTTTAAATCCACCAGGATGCCCTATAGTTTCCAGCAGAGATTCCATTTCTATACCGATCGCTAAATTTTTGGACAGATGCCTTACACCACTCATAGAAACTATGCAATCTTACATACAAGACACTCAACATTTTTTACATAAAATTTGTAACATAGTTTTACCACCAGGGTCTGCACTAATCACCTGGGATTTAGCTAATTTATATACCGCTATACCCTATGATTTGAGCATAGAAGCCTGTCGGCGACTATTGATTCCCTCAAATAAATACACATCTATACGATCACAACATACAGGGTTATTCAAAGTAATACTGACATATAATCGCACACATAGGTTGGACTTGATGTCTTTTTTCAACCTCACCTACTATGTAACTATGTAACAGTATGATAAAAGGGAAATCCTTTTCCCATCCATATAGAGGGTACAATATTGATATTAAAAATCATTATACTTGCCAGTCATCTTACGTTATATACATAATAAAGTGCCCTTGTGGGCTATTATATGTGGGAGAAACCACCCAAAAGGTTAAGGACAGGATTGCTAGACACAAGTATTCTATTAGAGATAAATTAGATAAATTACCCTTAGCCAGACATTTTATAGAGAAGGGACATACTGTTTCTCAATTAAGGTTTATGGTCATAGATGGTATATCTAAGAAAAGACGTGGAGGGAATAGAGAATTAACCCTTAATAAGCGGGAGGTTCAACGGATACATTGTTTAAATACATTATTGTCCAATGGATTGAATTCTGATTTTGATTAATATTTATTTCTTTGATTTATTTTTATTTTTCCTTTTTACTTTTGTTTTTGGTTTAAATTCATAAAAACAGTGATGATATTTACTATTCTTCTGTTTTTTTTAATATAGCTGGCTATACATATATATAAATTCACTATATGTGTTTGTTCTTTACTAGTGCATATCGAATGTAATGAGAAAAGCGAAAGCACCTGATGACCCATGATTCCATATATGTCTACATGTTTTTTCTATTTGTCCATTATCCTTATCGACATTGAATGATTAATTGATTGATCCCATATGAGAGAAGAGTGTATATACATATGCTTGTAAAGATCACCATTATTGTATGTGTCTTGTTTTGAAGAAGGGCACTATCTGTACAGCCCTAAACCATCAAGCATCTGACAGTGAATGGAACTTGAATTTATATATTTATCTAAATAAATTTTAAGTACAGCAATCCCATCTGATTTTCTTTCTATACAGTATATGGCCTTAGCACTGCTACATTGGATCGTGTGCACTCCACCCTCAACACTTGTGCTATATATATTATTATTTATATATATATATATATATATATATATATATATATATATATATATATATATATATATATATATGCCACTGTGCAAATTGTTGGTGCGATATAACTCCTGTATAATATTAATATTATCCCCTTCCCGTCGAGCGTACGCAGATGTGCGTACTCAGCTTTCGGGGGTTATAAGTATTTCCAAGTATAACAACTGATGCAGCTAAAAGCCGCTCGGCTGTTATACCGGAGGAGCGGGAGGGGACATTCCCCCCCTCCCGCCGCCTCCTGCCACTCTTACCGGGCCTCCCGATTCACCAATCCGGTCCAATCACCAATCCGCCCCGATCACCAATCACCAGACCCCTGATCCCTCCATAAAGAGTACCTGTCACCACCTATTACTGTGACAAGGGATGTTTACAATCCTTGTGACAGCAATACAAGTGATGTTTTTTTTTTAAACACAATTTATAAATATAAAAATAAATAAAATAAATACGAAAACATTTTTTTTTAAAGCGCCCCCATCCCCACGAGCTCGCGCAGCAAAGAAAGCGCATACGGAAGTCGCACCCGCATATGTAAACGGTGTTCAAATCACACATCTGAGGTAGCGCTGCAATTGTCAGAGCGAGAGCAATAATTCTAGCACTATACTTCCTCTGCAACTCTAACCTGGTAACCGTAAAAAAAATTTAAGGCGTCGCCTATGGAGATTTTTAGGTACCGTAGTTTGTCGCCATTCCGCAATTATAAAGCGTGACATGTTTGGTATCTATATACTTAGCGTAACATCTTCTTTCACATTATACAAAAAAATTGGGCTAACTTTACTGTTTGTTTTTTTTTTAATTCATGAAAGTGTCCCTTTTCCCAAAAAGTTGTGTTCAAAACACCGCTGCACAAATACCATGTGATAAAAAATATTGCAACAATCACCATTTTCTTCTCTAGTTTCTCTGCTAAAAATATATATATACTGTATATATAATGTTTGGGGGCTCTAAATAATTTTCTAGCAAAAAATATGGATTTTAACTTGTAAACACCAAATGTCAAAAATAGGCTTGGTCATGAAAGGGTTAAAGTTATAATGGAAAACATTTTACTTTTTCTGGGAATTTGCAGCTCTGGAGGCTACGGGGTGTAATTCCACCACAAAAAGTGTGAACATGATGGGTAAAAAAATTTAGGAAATGGTGTTAATTACATAAGAAGCAAGGGTGGTTATTTACGAAAGGCAAATCCACTTTGCACTACAAGTGCAAACTACAAGTGCAAAGTTCACTTGAAATTGCACTGAAAGTGCACTTGGAAGTGCAGTCACTGTAGATCCGAGGGTGACATGCAAGGAACTATAAAAAACAGCATTTTAGCTTGCACATGATTGGATGATAAAATCAGCAGAGCTTCCCCTCATTTCAGATCTACCCCTCAGATTTACAGCGACTGCACTTCCAAGCGCACTTTCAGTGCAATTTCAAGTGCACTTTGCACTTGTAGTTTGCACTTGTAGTGCAAAGTGGATTTGCCTTTCGTAAATAACCCCCATTGTTTCTATAGTCTAATTTTACCCTTTTTAATTGATGCTTTATTTTTTAATTTTTTTTCTTAATGCAACCAAATGACCACAAGAGCACCAATTGACTCTGCTCAGACCTTAGTAATGGACAGGAAAACACTGAAATTACATGCGGTGCAAGATGCATCACATGCTGCCACTTATCTATGCCCACACATTGGACAGTGCGGTGTGGAGAAACAGAGTAACCATATGGTCTCAGTAAAGAAGAGAAAAAAATAGGCATTTGCAATCGATCAAATGTTGCTATATATGGACCATTATTTTAATATGTATTTATTCACTGGTGCAAATAGGTTTATGTACACTTTATCATTTTCAGAAAGCATCTTTGTGAACATAACATTGTAGGCAACCCTACCAGAATAAGGTAATATTTTGTATAGATGCCCATTAGGACAAAGATTAACTCTGCAGAACCTAATAACTTTCCGCTGTTAGCATACTTTGAACCACTTCAATCTGACAGCTAATATGCTACAAACAAAGAACCTTAACCATAGCAGCATGAACTTATGTTGTGGATTGCTGAATTTTCACGGTGTGAAATTGTTTATTGACAAAAGCATTGGATTAAGCATTTTGATCCTGAGCTGTTAAGGTTTATAAATGTTTCTCTTTGTAGGTTACTCTTTGAATGTAACACTTGAGTTAAAGCAAAACATAAAAAATTGCTTTCGTAGGTGTTATATTAACAAAACAAAACCCATTTCTCTAGTTTTCCAATGAAGCTACTTCTAGGTCAACATCCTGTTGTAGTTAATATGGTTCAGTGGATACTACTCCGCTTGGGAGCCAATGTTGCTTCTTAGTTACCATTGATGTTACTAGTGAAAGAGGACTTTCAAAGACAAAAACAATTCTACAAATAAAAGTTTATGTGTCTACAGCAGTGTATTACCTTTACTTTGGGTCATAGGTTGTGTTCAAATCATGGTGCCCCTGCCTGTCTAATTAGAACATGCATAAAGGTCAGTGTACACAGACAATGCATTAAGCATTTCTGCAGGATTTGTAAAGCATTATGGTGTCCTTTTATGAAATTGAGATCAGCGGTGATCCCGAGTCTCACCGCTGATCTCAGGTCATTACCAGTTTATGAAACTGAGGTAATCAGCGGAGAACATGTTCTCCACTGATTATCTCAGCACAGTGAGAATCTGTAACTGACTGTCAAAGAAATGGCCAATTTATGAAGGTGCGATCTCGGCACCTCACTGGCGATCTGTGACAGAATTCTCAATTTCTGATTCACTATTCCAGAGGTGGAGAATCAGAAAGAAAAGGGTGAAGCTGGCTGAGTATTCTGTAGAAAGCAAGAAGTCTTTTGACTTCTTTCTTTCACCGAACAGTCAGAGCACATAAACAGATTATATATATCTATATATATATAGATATATATATCTATATATATAGATATATATATATATAGATATATATATTTATAGATCTATAAGACTTCTTGCTTTCTCCAGAATACTCAGCCAGCTTCACGCTTCTCTCTCTGATTCTCCACCTCTGGAATGGTGAATCAGAAATTGAGAATTCTATCACAGATCGCCAGTGAGGTGCCGAGATCGCACCCTCATAAACTGGCCGTTTCTGTGACAGTCAGTTACAGATTCTCACTGTGCTGAGATAATCAGCGGAGAACATGTTCTCCACTGTTTACCTCAGTTTCATAAACTGGTAATGACCTGAGATCACTGGTGAGACTTGGGATCGCCGCTGATCTCAGTTTCATAAAAGGACACCATAATGCTTTACAAATCCTATAGAAATGCTTAATGCATTGTCTGTGTACACTGAATTTTTTATGCATGTTCTAATTAGACACCATGATTTGAACACAACCTATGACCCAAAGTAAACGTAATACACTGCTGTAGACACATGCACTTTTATTAGTAGAATTGTTTTTGTCTTTGAAAGTCCTCTTTCACTAGTAACATCAATGGTAACTAAGAAGCAACATTGGCTCTATTTCTTTCAGATGTTCACATCTCTGGCTGGGTTCACACTTGTGTGATGCGTGAACCAGCATGATTCTTGTGCAGGTTTCCACATCGCACCTACATTGACATCTGCGCACCACTGCGGGTGTCAATGTAAAGTTAATGACACCCACAGATCATTTCACAGATCGCAGTGCAAACTATGTAATGGTGCAGGAATCGGATCGCATGGGGGTCCAGTGCGGACCAAATAAAGGGTCCTGTACCATTTTGGTGCAACTGCAATATGATTTAGGGCCGGTTCCCACTGCTGCGGTGTCCGAGATCGGATGTGATTTGCACTGCACTGCAGTGCAAAATCACATCTGATCTCTGTGCGATGCGATTTCAGCCATACAGATAGTATGGCTGAATTTGCATTGCATTCGGACCAAACTCATACAGGACCCTTTTTTTGGTCCACAGCAGAATCGGATTGCATGGGTGTTCACACCCATGCAATCCGATTCCTGTCCGAGTTTGCAGATTGCACTGCGATATGCCAACTGATTTGGGGGTGTCGTTAACTTTTAATGTAATTGTAATGTAAAATGTAATTTGCAGCACACTGACGTTCACATTACATGCAATGTCTGTGCTGTGCGATATCAGCCGTACAGATAGTATGGCTGATATCACACCGCATTCGGTGCAAACACGCACAGGACCCTTTTTTCTGTTTGGACCAGAATCGGATTGCATGTGTGTTCACACATATGTGATCCGATTCATGTCCGAACTGTCAGTTTGCAGTGCGATATGCAAGCTGAACTGGGGGTGCCGTTAACAATGTATTGACACTCCCCAGCGATTCGCATATGGCAGTGTGAACTGACATGTGAGTCGGTGCAATGCGGGAACCCTCGCAGTGTTCTTGCATCGCACCAGTTTATCAATTTTTATGTGTATCGATTATGAAATATATTTTATTTTAATTTATTAATAAATATTTATACTTGTATACAGTACTTTATTAAAATTATTTTTTTAATGATTATAAATGTATTTTGCATTTATATGAATGGTGTATAGCTGCATTACATATGCATATGTGGATTACATTCATTTACTATACACCATTCACATTGAAATAGGCACATGTATAATCTTTAAATATTGATAAAAACAATGTTTTTTTTAATAATTAGGTTAATGTATATTGTGTAGGAGGAATTTAACTTTATTATTTTATTAATATGTTGGGGAATAATGTGTGCCGATTCATGTTAAACTTCCTCATACTGTAATCCTGCTACATCATGCGAGATTACAGTGAGAGGAGCCGTTCTGAGGAGTTCCCGGCGTTTGTAGATCGCTTCTCAACTCAACATGAGAAGCGAGCTACAGACTTTCATAAACAGGCACTCAGAGGAGAGCAATCTCCTCTGAGAATGCCTGAGAACTGAATAGCTGTATTTTACCACAGTTTCATAAAAGGACACCTATGTGAATTTTAAATTAGATCATATCTAGTTGTTTACTCTTTGCAAATGATTCATATGGTGACAGAAAATATTAAAACATGTTATAAGCACAGAAACTGTGCATATTTTTAGTGTATGATCATTTAATAATCTGCATTGAAGTAGCATTCATGCCACCCTGGAGTCTGGGTACCTGGACCTCCTTTCTACCCGTATAATCCACCACTGTCTTTAAACACATTAAGATAGTTGGCATTCAAACAGATTTACATTTCTGAAACTTGGACACACACACATCTTCTGCCACTCTGTGCTCTATTCATTAGTTTTTAAGATGTGTTTAAGTACTATTTTAATATGTTTGTAGTCAATCAGTGGTATTACTGTACATCTGCATCTGCACACTTGATCACAAAGAGAGAGGCCCAGGGGAAAAGAAATTTGCCTTAACCTAAAACACCAGTCATGAGGCAGCCTGGGTCCCAGATCTGGAAAAAATGTGTGAGGTGGAATGTTACAAATAGAGATGGACGAAACACCACCCCGGTTCCGTTTGTGCCAGAACTCTCGAACATTGCGAAAGTTCAGAGCTAAATAACAAACCCCACTGAAGTCTATGGGACCAGAACTGAAAAAAAGCGCCCATTTTGAAGGCTTAGATGCAGGTTATTGGGCAAACAAAGGGAATGGGGTTCCTGGTACTGCCCTGGGGGGCATGTATCTATAAAAAAAGTTTGTGAAAAACATCATTTTTAAATGAGCAGTGATTTACTGATGATCAAAGTGAAACAATAAAAATGAAAAATACCTTTAAATATAGTGCCTGGGGGGGTCCCATTAGTCTACCTGTAAAGTGGCGCATCTGTACCTTGTATAGAACCTGCTGCAGTCAAAATGACATTTATAAAGGCAAATATATTACATTTTCCCTGCATGCTTTCTTTATTTTAGAAACAATGGTTTGGGGAGCCAGTCTGTATGATGAGGCCACAATTTAGTGCACTTGGAACAAGATTAGAGATTTTTTGGGGACAAATTCTGGTGTCTGTTTGGCAGACTTTGGATAGAAGTAACAAGAGTGGAAAAATTGGGCTTTGGGTGTTGGTGGTGCCTTCACATTGTAACCCTATAGAGGTTCTCTTGATGAAAGCAAGAATTTACCTTGCTGTCAAAAACTGAAATGATATGCCCCGATCAAAGAGTGGCAGAAAAATTGAGCTTTAGGTGTTGGTGGTGCCTTCAAACCATAACCCTATAGAGGTACTTGTTTTGCTTGCATGTATCTAGCAAGATTACTCTGTGGTATAAGCAAGGAAGCTGAGATTTCTGCAGTGTTTAAATTGTGCTTTTACTATACAAAGATGCTGTACATACAAAACTATTACAATATTAGGAATACAATACAAGACTGACAGATCTCTATAACAAGCAAAATGCCTATCAAATGAACAGCCTATAGTCTATATCAGTACAAATACACTTAAAAGTTACTTATCTTCTGTTACTGTATGTTTGTGATCTCCATTGGCAACGATGCTTCTTGGACACCAGGCAGTGTTCTTGTATCATGAGTGGCGGCTTGTGATCTTCAAAGCATGATGGTGTGTCTGTGTGTGTGTCTGTGTGTCCCTACTCACCCCCTTTTGTGTGTCAGGCTGTTTGCCATAGTTACCAAACAACAGAAAACATTCCTGTTTACTGTAGGTGTAGAAACAATGGACTGTTGAAAAATGCATATACGTACCCATTGTCTAATTGAGCCAACACCTGACAGTAATCTAACAGTCATTCTTTCAGTTTGAAAGCTGAAAGAACCTCAAACAACTAAATCTCTTTCTTGTGTACTGTAGCTATAGAGACAATAGCCTGTTAATTGAAATATCATTGAATACAACAATGATATTTACCCCCATTGTATAAAACAGCATTTGTTTGAGAAATCTACTCAAGCCAAAAAAAATGACAATATCTCTATGACCAACCACTATTGTGTAATGTTATGTCCGATGTATCTTAAGTCTGATTAATAAAAAAAAATCATATTGTATCAAACGCAACACAGTACTCTTGATGAAAGCAAGAATTGGCCTTGCTGTCAAAGGTTGAAATGATATGCACCTGTCAAACAGGAGTGGAAAAATCGGTCCTTGGGTGTTATTGTGACCATGAAACATATACCAAAAAAATGTCTTCCAGATAAAATCAACACCCACAAAGGTAGAAAGCATAGACAGTCTTGCAGAAAACACTTAATTGGTGACATCAACATTAAGGGCTTGATAGCTGCTGCTAATCCAGGACTGATTCATTTTGATAAATGTTAGGAGTCTGTGGACAGATGTGCTCTTTTATCTGTCACAAAACCTCTGGCAGCACCGACTGCCTGTTTGGAAAGCACATTGGATGCAGGGCAGCCCAGCAGCTCATTTGCATGCTGGGCAAGTTCTGGCCAGTGGTCTATTCTCATGGCACAGTGACCCAGTGGATTGTCAACTGGAAAGCTCTACATGTCTGTTTTCGCCCCTAGATCTCCCACCATATGATGCAGATGCTGCCGATGGGATGTGAAAGCTGACAGTCCTGCACGCTGGGTCCTCCTCTTCCTCCCACTTCTCTGCTGTGAATGCCCTGTCCATAATGCCATGCAGAGTCTGCTCCAGCAAGAACACAACAGGGGATATCAGCAGCGATTGGCATGGGGAAAAGCTGGCCTGAGCCTGTCATTGTGCCATACTCAGTTACTCATTGATGGTCCTCTGCTGCACGTGCAGCCAGTGCGGCATTGCCAAAGTTGAGTTACACCTGTCTAAGGGTGGGCAGGAGGTTAGTGCCGTTATTGCACACCACCATTTCTGGCTCCATCTGGTGTGGTGTGAACCACCTCTGGGCCTGCCCCTGCAGAGCTGAAAGAATCTCTGATCTGGTGAGGCTCCTGTCTCCTAGACAGACCAGCTGAAGCACTGCATAGTATCTTTTAGCCTGACTCATTAAATGGCCTCTTGAATGATTAGGGGGTACTGGTGGCTCATAGGACAATTAATCAGAAGAGGAAATGAAGGAGGAGGAGGAGTAGGAGGAGGAGGTAGTGGAGCTGACAAATCTCACATCATCATCACCACCAGCTGTATGAAGGTGTTGTGGTGTGGTGGCAAAACAAGCTGCAGCCCTAAACCCTGTCCTGCATCCTTACTAGTTGCAAGCAGAGTTACCCAGTATGCTGTGAAGGAAATATAGCGTCCCTGACCATGCTTGCTGGACCTTGTGTCAGCTGTAATTTGAACCTTGTGGCTCACTGCCTTGCCCAACAATGCCACAACATTGCTTTCCGCATGATGGTACAGAGCTGGAATGGCCTTATGTGCAAAGAAATAGTGACTGGGAACGTGCCATTGTGGTACAGCACATTCTGCAAAATCATGGAAGGGGCAAAATCCATCAGATGGAAAGGCAGGAGTTATAAAGCCAGCAGCTTTGACAAATTTAGACGCTATTACACCTCAATATACTGCAGTAAACCCGTCCTGAAACACTAAACTGACACTATAATAAAAATGAATGGTTGCTCTACACTCACACTGCACTATCACTATATCCACACTAAACTGACAAAGTAAAAATGAATGGTTGCACTACACTCACGCTGCACCAGTGGTGGAACTACCAGAGTCACAGTAATCGCACTTGCGACTGGGCCCTGGCGTGCCGACACGGTGGGGGGGCCTTAAGACCGCAGGAAGACTTCACACAGGCAGCCCGACACTGTACAGAGCTAAAGAAACTTAGTGCAGCGGAGTGTTTTTAAAGTTCTCACAGCTTGGATCCAGCAGGGATCAGCTGCTTCTCACAAGTGACCCGGCATCTGAGAGAAGCTTAAGCAGCACTTTGATCATCCATTCATATCCCTGGTGGGGTGAAGACACGGAGGGCTCCGCACAGGTTGGCATCTGCAGTGCTCACTCCGCTCGTGTGTTGGCTCCATGTCTAGCAGCCCACACAGTGAGCTCATCCCGTCCTGGAGGCACACATGGTGTGTGGGCTCCCCGTTCTATCAGTAGCATCAGCTGTATCAGGTTACAGCTCATTACAAGGCAATCCAACAGGTCCCCGGGAGGGGGGAAGATCGGGTGAGTCTTCTTGTCATTGTTTACAGAATAATTGCAGTCCAGGCCAGCCACCCATCCAGATTAGAGCACTTACAGTGAGCCTTTCAGTTATACACTTACAGGAGGGCAGTTGAGACATTTTCATAGCATTGTCTGCACACTGTGAGCTTACCTGCTGCATATCACTCACAGAGTGCAGCTGAGCCATCCATCCAGCTCGATCCCCCAATAACCTACATTGGCTCCCTAGCTTTTGCAAGAGGTTCTGGACTGGGCCAGCTACCTGAAGGCTAACACCACTTTTTTGGTGGTTTATCGCAATCTGCATTTGCAATATTTTACAGATTGGCCACAGTGATGTGAATAGCAGTCATTATTTCACTATTAGAAGATCTATTTCTGTATTCATTCCCATTCACATGGCAGTTTATCTGCATCCACCGGATTCCAGTGATTCCGGATGCCTATATAAACTAATGACTGTTTGACAGGAAATGTTGCTGTTTGCATGTAGCCGCACATCACGGGGTCACCTGCAAATAGAGTCTGACATCTATTCCTAACTGCAGGTAACTGCTTTGAGTGTGGCTGCATTCAAACAGTGGCAGCCACAGTCAGCCTGTCTTTTGTTTATATAGGTCACTGCTATTCGCATACACCTGTGATTCCAGCCACAAGAGTTCTCACTGATTTTTGCTACTGGAATAAGCTTGATGCCTTAATGGCAGTGTGAAGGAGGCCTAAAGTTACCTACTGCTCCAGTACAAGCTGAAGCCAGTGAGCATTAGACTATTATGTGTTCAAGAAGGGAACACAGATGTTTTTTTAAAAATTAATTTACATCCAATTTTTTTGATTGAAACAACTGTATTGTATACTATTCAAAAAAACAAAAACAAAATCCATTAATTGCTGGATCTAAACTTGATAAACAAGACTGTGGATCGGGTACACTGCCAGTGGAACAGATTTTTAAAGTTCTGGTCATCTTTAACTAAAATAGTTAATATTGACTTACTCCTGGCTATAGGGAGCCCTAGTAAGGGTTAAGTGGCAGTTGATGAAAGACCCCATGACCCATTCTAATAGACAGTTGTTAAGATAATTTTTTCATTTGTTGCCTCTGTTCCCCATTTTACTGCCACACATTGCTGCCTGATAAGCGGTACTATAATTCATCATTTTCAGCACACTGCAGATGATTCTGTATAAAATATTTATACATAGGAAGTAATGACGTGTCTACATTGCAATCACCAGCTAAAATGGTAATTGAAGAGACACAAATGGAAAAGAAGCTGATTAATTTTTTCCCTCTGAAAGATGATAGAAAAGTCTATATATAATTTTTCAATGCCATGGCGACTAAGATAGTGCACTTGATGGATGGATTTCCTGGTTTGT
Source organism: Lithobates clamitans (assembly GCA_037952925.1). Classification (NCBI taxonomy): domain Eukaryota; kingdom Metazoa; phylum Chordata; class Amphibia; order Anura; family Ranidae; genus Lithobates; species Lithobates clamitans. The sequence continues at coordinate 4,604,873 of JBBGZY010000272.1, forward strand.
TAGGGAAGCCCGGCATACATTTGTAACTTATGTATGAATTTTGTGATGAAATTAAGTTTTCAGTGCTATTTTTCTTCATGAATTTCAACTGTACACTTGTCACATGTAGTTTTTAATAACACTAGTCTTCTAGGCCTTCGTGGAATATCAATTAACTATCAGGGAATAATTTAACCCCTGGTATGACTACAAGGGCAGCATGATTTATGATTAAAATAAATAAATAATCATTTACCTCCTGGTGTGCAAAGGGGTCTCACCTCTTCCAGTCACGAGTACTTCTAATGTTTTTAAAAACTGCTCCAGCAAAGATGATAATATTGACTTTCCAGCTTAAAAAAAAAAATTAAGAGGACCAGCCTCTAATATTTTTAATATATGTGAATTAGTAAAGCCAAATTACAGTTGCAGTAAAAAGTATGTGAACCCTTTTGGAATGATATGGATTTCACAAATTGGTCATAAAATGTGATCTGATCTTCATCTAAGTCACAACAATAGACAATCACAGTCTGCTTAAAATTATAACACAAAAAAAATTAAATGTTGCCATGTTTTTATTGAACAACATGTAAACATTCACAGTGCAGGTGGAAAAAGTATGTGAACCCTTGGATTTAATAACTGGTTGAACCTCAAGAATTAGAGGAAGATCAGATCACATTTTATGACCAATTTGTGCAGGAATCCATATCATTCCAAAAGGGTTCACATACTTTTTATTGCAACTGTATGTAAATATTTTGAATAAAATACTTACTATTTTTTATAAAATGCTGCTTCTGATCTATGTCATTTGATCTAAAGCTTAGGCATCCCAAAGACCCTGATGGTCTCTGGCCACTAATCATTTGGGACCTCAACAAATCTGTTCTCTTACAAGTTTTTTCCAATAGACTTGCAATGGAATGATCAATAAGATATAAACTAAGCAGAACCTATACATATATTGAGCAAAGTTAGCTTGTCCCATTAAAATGGATAATTAAAAAAGACACATAGAACAATTGTTCAAATATTAATACATATTGGCAATACTAGTTGCAATACTTTCATATTGTTAACTAGGTTAGAATTATATGTGAATACATTCCAATCACTGTAGTGTTCATGTAGTACTTGCATAAACACTCCTAGATCTGAGGATTCTTGGAAAAAGAAGTAGTTTAATCTGCAACATTTTTTGTATATATACATTATCTCACAAAAATGAGTACACCCCTCACATTTTTAAAATATTTTATTATATCTTTTCATGTGACAACACTGAAGAAATGACACTTTGCTACAATGTAAAGTAGTGAGTGTACAGCTTGTATAACAGTGTAAATTTGCTGTCCCCTCAAAATAACTCAACAAAACAGGCATTAATGTCTAAATCGCTGGCAACAAAAGTGAGTACGCCCCTAAGTGAAAATGTTCAAATTGGGCCCAAATTGTCAATATTTTGTGTGGCCACCATTATTTCCCCACACTGCCTTAACCCTTTTGGGCATGGAGTCCACCAGAGCTTCACAGGTTGCCACTGGAGTCCTCTACCACTCCTCCATGACAACATCACGGAGCTGGTGGATGTTAGAGACCTTGCGCTCCTCCACCTTCCATTTGAATATGTCCCAAAGATGCTCAATAGGGTTTAGGTCTAGAGACATGCTTGGCCAGTCCATCACCTTTATACTCAGCTTCTTTAGCAAGGCAGTGGTCATCTTGGAGGTGTGTTTGGGGTCGTTATCATGTTGAAATACTGCCCTGCAGCCCAGTCTTCGAAGGGAGGGGATCATGCTATGCTTAAGTATGTCACAGTACATGTTGGCATTCATAGTTACATAGCTACATAGTAGGTGTGGTTGAAAAAAGACACAAGTCCATCAAGTCCAACCTATGTGTGTGATTATGTGTCAGTATTACATTATATATGTATATATTGATGTTGTTCCTAATATTTTATCCCAATTTATGCCTTTTAGCAAGGTTTGTAGTTTAGGGAAGTTGGCTCTTTTGAAATTCAGTGTCTTTGTATTCCCTTTATGTTTCCTATTTGTGTGATTTATACTGAAACTAATTGACCTGTGATCGCTGTTACCTAAATTGCGCCGTATTTCCACATCAGTGATCAGGTCTGTATTGTTGGTAATCAGTAGATCCAGTAATGTTTTATTTCTAGTTGGTGCGTCTACCATCTGACCCATAAAATTGTCCTGCAAGACATTAAGGAACTGGCGAGCCTTAAATGAATACGCGGTTCCCTCCGCCCAGTCTATGTCTGGATAATTAAAATCCCCCATTATGATAACACTTCCCATCCTTGTTGCTAATCCAAATTGTGATAGGAGATCTGTCTCCACTTCCTACCTCAGGTTAGGGGGCCTATAGCATACTCCCAGTATTATTTTCCCCTTAGCTTCATCCCTTTGGAGCTCTACCCATAAGGATTCCACCTCCTCTCTAGCTCCCTCAGTGATGTCATCTCTCACATTCACTTGTACATTATTCTTGATATATAGGCATACCCCTCCCCCTTTTTTACCCTCTCTATCCTTGCGGTATAGGGTATACCCTTGAATGTTTGCCAGCCAATCATGAGAGCTGTTTAACCAGGTCTCTGAAATTCCCACAAAATCCAAATCCTCCTCGTACAACAGTATCTCTAGTTCACCCATCTTGTCCGCCATGCTCCTGGCATTGGTGAACATGCCACATAGTTTAGACCGGTCGCATATTGTTCTCGTATTTGGTGTTTCGAGATTGCAACTAGGACTTGCTACTATACTCACCTTGTGTTTTTGTGCTTTGGTTAACCTACCACTAATGCCCCCAATACTACCCTCTGGAATATCTTCCGCACTGGCTCTCTCTGCCTCTGGACCCTCCCCCCATCGCCTAATTTAAAAACCCCTCTAACTTTTTGGCCATCTTCATTCCCAGCAGATCTGCACCCTCCTCATTTAGGTGCAGTCCGTCACTTCTATAGTACCAGTTACCGACTGAGAAGTCGGCCCAGTCCTCCAGGAACCCAAACCCCTCCTTACTACACCAGCTCTTCAGCCACTTGTTTACTTCCCTAATCTCCCTCTGCCTTTCTAGTGTGGCTCGATGTACCGGTAGTATTCCTGAGAATACTACCTTGGAGGTCCTTTTCCTCAATTTAGCTCATAATGTCCCTAAAGTCGTTCTTTAGGACACTCCATCTGCCTCTGACTTTGTCATTGGTGCCAACGTGCACCATGACAGCCGGGTCTTCCCCAGCCCCTCCCAGTAATCTGTCCACAAGATCCGTGATGTGCCGAACCCGAGCGCCTGGTAGACAACATACTGTTCGGCGCTTCAGGTCTTGGTTACAGATTGCCCTCTCTGTCCTTCTAAGAATTGAGTCCCCTACCACCAGAATTTGTCTTTCCTTTCCCTTTGCTGCCCCCCCACTCTCACTGGAGGAGTTCTTCCCCCGGCAGCTAGGAGAGTCCCTCAGCTCCAGCAGTGCTGGTCCCTGACTGGTTTCACCAATGTCACTCAATGAAGCGTACTTATTGGGATGCTCCAGTCCTGGATCGGCCTCCCTGGCACTTCCCCCTCTACCCCTACTGACTGTCACCCATCTACTCTTTGCTAGTGCCCGCACGTCTTTGTTTCCACCCGCCTCTGTGCTGGCCCCTGCCGGCACCTGCCGTGTACGTTCCTGGCTCTCCTTTAGTATGGAGGGACTTCTCAGTGCTGACAGTTGCTTCCCCAGATTCAGAACCTGGGCTTCCAGGAAAACAATGTGCTTACATTTTGCACAGTAGTATTCGCCCTCTATCGGATGATCAAGGAACACATACATGAGTCGCCTCTCCACACCCGCCGGACATCGTACCTATTAAATTTAGTGAGGATTCCCTCAATAAACTGTTGCTTCCCAGTGCCAGCAGCACTCATGCAACCCCAGACCATGACACTCTCACCATCATGCTTGACTGTAGGCAAGACACACTTGTCTTTGTACTCCTCACCTGGTTGCCGACCAGGTGTCCTTAGCCTGCTCGTCTTCAAAAAACTGTTTGCAGGCTTTCTTGTGCATCATCTTTAGAAGAGGCTTTCTTCTGGGACAAAAGCCATGCAGACCAATTTGATGCAGTGTGCAGCGTATGGTCTGAGCACTGACAGGCTGACCCCCTACCCCTTCAACCTCTGCAGTAATGCTGGCAGAACTCATATGACTATTTCCCTTGTCTCAAACGGAACCCGTCAGGGATGCCCCCTATCCCCGCTCATATTCATCCTTACTATGGAACCAATGCTTCGCAGATTAAGAGACAACCCGGACGTCAAAGGCATTAACATTGGTGATAACCACTATAAATTAGCAGCCTATGCGGATGACGTTTTACTCTTCCTCACGGACCCTATAGTCACTATCCCCAATCTTCTTAAAGATTTCTCATTATTCAAAACCTTGTCAAACCTTCAAATTAACTTTACAAAATCGAAAGCACTGAACATCTCCCTACCAGCCACACTGGTCACCCAATGCAAACAGAACTTCCCCTTTACATGGGAATCACAGGATATTACATACCTGGGCATCAAAATACCTACTAAACTACAGGATCTCTACATGAGAAACTTCCAACCCGCACTTCAAAACATACAAGCTGATTTAAATAAATGGCATTTCGGGTCCTTCTCCTGGTTGGGTAGGACAGCCATATTAAAAATGAATGTACTGCCCAGACTTCTTTACCTTTTTCAGGCAATCCCCATAAAGCTACCCATCTCCTTTTTTTACATCATACAAGCGTATGTGCAGGACTTTTATCTGGGCGTCCAAGACCCCCCGACTAAGCTGGGATAGGCTAGTACTCCCCAAGCTATTAGGGGGCCTTGGCCTCCCCGACATTCAAAAATACCACTGGGCATGTCATTTAACTAGGATTGTAGATTGGCATCTGCATCGTTCCAATAAAGCCTGGATTACACTTGAAGACTCTTTCACTAAAACCCCGCTGTCACATCTACCCTGGATCAATCACAACTCCATTCCTAGAGATTTGGTGACACATCCCTTTATTGGAGCCACATTGTCCCACCTTAAATTAGCCGGCAAAGCACTCGATTTCACACCGCACCCAGGCCCTATGACCCCTTTGGTCCGTAATCCTGACTTCCTGCCAGGCCTTGCCTTAAGAGATCTGCACAGGGAACCATGCACAGCCCCCATCAGGGCACACCACTTCTTCCAAAATGGTGAACTCCTCCCCCACCAAGCCATGGCAGCCAAACTCACGGAATACAACATCCCCTTTTACAAGTACCTACAATTAAGACACTTTTTTACTGACGCCAAATCCATCTCACTGTGGTACCGAGATCGTACACCCTTTGAATTGCTATGTGATAGTTCAGAACCCCAACGTCATGTGATCTCTACTGTTTACACATTCTTGTTTTCAAATTGCAAAATTAAAGATGATAAGATTATCCGTCGTTGGGAATCAGAACTGTCTATAGACTTAACCTCCACTGAATGGGAGCGTATACACAACCATATTCATAAGGGCTCCATTAATGTATCCACCCAGGAAAACAGATACAAAATATTCACCAACTGGTACAGGACACCTGATAAGATCCACAAAATGCACCCCTCGGTCCCCCCGACATGCTGGCGTTGCAATGCGGCGCTTGGCACCCTCATTCATATCTGGTGGGAATGTCCTCTTATCATACCGTACTGGATGGAAATTCACCGCCTTATCACCCAAATTACCTCTTACACCCCAGACTTCACTCCGGCCCAATACATGCTCCATCACACCTCCATGCCCCTCTCCTCCTACAAAAAATCCCTTACCCTACACCTTATCAATGCAGCCAACCTCTGTGTCCCGGTTCACTGGAGGAGTTCCACACCACCCACAGTGGCTGAATGGTTCAAAAGAGTCGATAGAACGGCCGAGATGGAAAAACTCATTTACCAAGCAAAAGACAATCCCACAAAATTTAATACAACGGCATGCGCGGCGGCACCTAACATGGACGCCTAGTCCGGGAGCTCCGTCCCGCTCCAGCAGCTACGGCCTCACAGAGCGCAGACCGAACGGCATCAGCCGACTGGATTCACCCCCCACGTGTGGGAGACAACCCGGGGACCGTCCACATGTACTCCGGAGCGGTAAGACGCAACCTACAGCCCGCTTTTGAAGCCTCACCGGCCCGGCCTGAAACAGCTAAGATGGCGGCGGCCCCTTACTGTGTCACCTCAGATACTACACAGAACTCGCGGCCCGCGTCCTCCCCCTCTCTACTGCAGCAAGACAACCTTGCACACAGCACTGCCCTGGGCCTCAACTCCCCTGCCTCTACCGAATCCCTATTAGGACGCTGTACGGCAGGTGCAGACTTCTCCCCTATGGAAGCAGGCCCTCCCCAGTCACAACAACTACTACAGCCCGGGGACTCGGGCCTACCTCAGCCTGTTGATGTTGCGGATCTCTTTGAGAAATTTGCAGTTCTCCTGGACAGGGGATTAATTAATACTGCTAATAGGATCACTAATGATATCAAAGCAGATCTACAGAATATTGGATCCCGCATAGAAATAATTGAAACACACCTGGAAGCCACCACATCCAGAACAAATCAGAATACTGCCTGCATACAGATTCTCCAAGAACAGCTTGAAACTGCGCATGCAAAGATTGACGACCTGGAGAACAGGAATCGAAGGTATAACTTCAGAGTGAGGGGACTCCCTGAGTCTTATAAAGACATACCAGTCACAATACAAGCTTTCATTAAGGAATTACTTCCTGACACCCCACAGCACAAATTGGAGTTAGACCGAGCACATAGGGCTCTCAAACCACCTAGAGCAGACGGTCTTCCACGTGACGTCGTGGTCAAACCACATTTTTACTCCATCAAGGAGGAAATAATGCGGAAATCCAGAACAATGCCTAAAATCATCTTTCAAGGCCACCAATTGCAAATTTTTGCAGATCTCTCCCCATCCACTATACAAAAGAGGAGAGCCCTGAAACCACTCCTCCAAATCCTAATGGACAAGGATATCAAGTATTGGTGGTTATTTCCGTTTCAGCTAAAATTCATCTGGAAGGGCAAAGCATACACTTTCGGCTCGCTTCAAGAGGGTGAAAAGGTTCTGCTTCAACTGGGCCTCATCAGCCAGGACTTTAACTCTACAGCGTCGGGATCAAATCCAAATTCAACGAAAAGACAACTTCCAACCAGCCCTCTGACACCAGTTTGGGAATCAGTGAAGTCCAAGAAACATAAGGAGACAATCCCTCCATGACTCTTTTGAGTTTAAGGCCATCTGGGCCGTGTCCGGTCCTTGTGGACTTTTTTTTTTTTTTTCTTCTCTCTCAGGAGAATGGGGGGGTCTCGCACCCCGGGTTGGTCCCTCGTGTGATGGTTACCCCTTGGCCTGAAAAATTTTACTGGGCCGAGGGGATCTCGCGGGGAATCCCTGCCGGGATTGCGAGCCCTATCTGAAATATACACTTAACACAATTTATAGTTGGGGCCCCCCTCTCGGCCACGTCCCTATGGAGGTGTCTGAGAGGAGGAGGAGGAACGTCAATACCCACATTTAGTTTGGGCCCATCCGTGTGAACTGCTCCCCCTGTATCCCTATCTCTGAAAATCTACCTAGAGTACCAGTCCCATCTGGAATACTCTTCCTCCCTACCCCCTCCACCATGGGCATCTATGCCCACACGGATCCAGTTTATTATTGCCATCCTAAAAAGGCTCACAGTTTTACGTTTCCTTTTTTATTCGTTTTTGCTCTATTTTCAAGGCTATATGGAGTCTCACCTACTGCTCATTTTTTCATTCCCTTTAGTTGAAGCTACCTAGGGTGAAATATTATGCTAGTTATTAATGTTTTAGCCTAACATTTTTAAGTCATCCTTTTTTCGGTCTTATTTAGAGATATAGATTTAGCGGCCTGTCTGCTGGAGTGGTGCTCATGCACCCCCTCTTGTCTGTGAGATCAGATTTTGGTCTCTTCTCTGGACAAGTGTAGTCCCCGTCGTTTAGAGGGACTCTAAAGTTCACCCTTAACATAGATGGGGGATCCTGTCACCTCCATCCCTCGGAAGACTCCCTTGTCTTCCGTCTTTCCTGTCTCCTTTCCTTTCATCTCTCTTTCAAAAGACGCTCATTATATTCTCTTTTCAGAAGTCGACTGGGGGAAAACTTCCCAAGGTTGTATACTGATATCCGAGGACTCTGATAGGCCTACGAGGTATCTGGGCCTCACCGCACACGATTGGGTAAGTGTTGATTTGGCCCCGGATCGCTCCCCACCTCTGCTCAATGGTTAATACACCACAGATACAAACTACTATCAAGGTAGTTACGCATAATGTACAGGGATTGAATTCTCCCATTAAAAGACGTAAAATTTTTAACTATATGCACTCGCAAAAAGCTGACGTAATTCTCATACAGGAAACACACTTCCCTAAAAATTTCTGCCCTTCATTCATTCACGCTAACTACCCCTTCTTTTCTTTGGCCAATGCCGAGACTAAGACTAAGGGAGTAGGCATTTTTATTTCAAAAAGAAGCAAATTCACCCTAAAGTCAGAACACAAAGACCCCGCTGGGAGATATTTATTACTGGTGGGTGAATTAAATGGACAATTATACTCTTTGATCTCATATTATGCCCCCAATACTGGCCAATTAGCTTTCTTCCAAAACATGCTGCAGACCCTAACTCCGCTAACTGAAGGCACGGTGATCTTTGGGGGAGACTCCAACACCGCGTTTGACCAGGGATTGGATAAATCTAGACCCCCAGGCGCACGCTTAACCAGACCTTCTAAACAGAGCCTCCGTTTGGCCAAACTACTATTTCAATATGGACTGATCGACATTTGGAGGGAAGTCAACCCCACTGCCCGAGACTTCACACACTACTCCAACCCACACGGAACCTTCTCTAGGATCGACCATATTCTCCTTACATCACCCTCTATCCCACTGACCAAAAAAGCTTTTATTAAAGAGGTGGTCTGGTCGGATCACTCCATGGTAGTTTTGACTCTCCTCCGCAGGGAAAGCCGGCTCCCTGATAGACGCTGGAGACTTAATGAATCCATCCTGAGTGACCCGTCCAGAGCAGCGGAAATCGAAAATCTCATCAAATCCTATTTTCACTCTAATGACACACCAGATGTTAGCCCCTCCTGCCTCTGGGCAGCCCACAAGGCAGTCCTTAGAGGACACTTAATTCAAATAGCTTCACACATTAACAAGACCAATAAAGCGGAAATCGCAAAACTAGATAAGGAATTCTCTGATTTGGCCAAAATGCACAAAACTAACCCTACCTCAGTACCCATAGCCAAATTAGACGCAGCTCGTACAGCACTGAACCTGGCCCTCACTACCAAGGCCGAAAAATGGTTGAGATGGAATAGATCCAAATTTTACTGCCACGGAGACAAATTAAGCTCAATGCTAGCCAGCAGACTCTCTCCAAAACTCAGGTCTCCAGCTCTCCCAAAAATTAAAATACAGGGGGGCACACTCTCTCAGAATCCCCAACGTATCATGGGTGAATTTCAGAGATACTACGAAGCCTTGTACAGAGGGGACCAAAATCCTCCTCAACGGGAGATGGACAGTTTTTTAAATAACATTAAAATTCCTAAATTACAAGATACCCACCGTCAAAAATTAGATGCCCCTATCTTAGCGGAAGAGGTATGCATGGTCATTAAAAACTCTAAAACTCACTCGGCACCAGGCCCTGATGGGTTTTCTATACCTTATTATAAAACTTTCGCCACTACACTTGCCCCATATATGGCCCGCTTCTTCAACGCCCTTAGACAAGGGGGTCAACTGGACTCCTCACTTAATATGGCTCACATCACAGTCCTCCCTAAACCCAACAAAGACCCCAGCTCTGTAGGCAACTACAGGCCTATATCTCTTATCAATAATGACCTGAAGTTCCTGACTAAGATCCTTGCAGACCGCCTGGCTTCCTTTATTAGTTTATACATTCACAAAGACCAAGTAGGATTTATTCCTGGAAGACAGGGTCCAGATCAAACTAGACGTGCGATAGATATAATTTCCATCCTCAACTCAAATTGGGATGGAGGCTCTTCCAGACAAGGCTGCTTATTGTCCCTAGACCTCCAAAAAGCTTTTGATTCCGTAAATTGGAATTATATTTTCAACATTTTACATAGATGGGGTTTTGGGGACTCCTTTCTGAATGTTCTGCATGCTCTATACTCATTCCCCACAGCCCAGGTACGTCTGCAGGGATTTTACTCTGAGTCTTTCCCCATCTCGAAAGGTACAAGACAGGGGTGCCCCCTCTCCCCTTTGATTTTTGCCATAGCAATCGAATCCCTAGCAATCGCCATCAGAACCAATCCAAACATTCAAGGGGTTCAGTGTGGCCCCCGTCACCACAAATGTGCATTGTTTGCAGATGACATCCTTTTGTTTATTTCATCCCCCCTGACCTCCCTTCCCAACATATGCCGGCTTCTGGACGAATTCGGATCTATCTCAGGACTTAAAGTAAATTATGACAAGTCTCAAGCGCTCAACATTAACCTTCCTACCCCTTTGCTGGCCAGGATAAGAGAGAGTTTCAGGTTCACGTGGAACGATGCGTATATCACATATCTGGGGAATAAATTGACCCCCAAGATAGAACTCCTCTATCAAGCTAATTACCCTCAGCTATACCAAAAACTGGAAGAGGACTTGACTAGGTGGTCTGGGCTCTCTCTATCCTGGCTTGGCAAAATAAATTCAATTAAAATGACCCTTCTTCCCCGCATCCTATATTACTTTAGGGCCCTCCCAATCCCTATTGACAAAGCTCATCTTAAAAAATTCCAAGCCAAAATTATACAATTTGTTTGGGGCAAAAGAGGTCATAGATTCTCAAAATCAATTTTGTTTAGAGCCAAGACCGGTGGCGGACTGGGCTTACCTAATCTACTCTGGTATTTCCAAGCAGCCCACCTTGCCCAAATATCATCAGTTTACTCCCGCTGGGAAAAACCTGACTGGGTGCATATTGAACGGCTGGCAATACCACTCCATACAATAGACTATCTCCTCTGGTGCCCTAAAAAACTACGACCTTCAATCCTATCCCCGACGCTTTCACACTCCTTCCATCTCTGGGATTGTTTACGGATAAACAATCAGATCTCATCTCCTATAGAACCTCTTAAACATATATTTAATAATCCTGACTTCCCACCGGGGCTAGACATTAAAGCCTTTCAATGGTGGCTAGACAAAGGGCTTTACAGGATAGGCCACTTTCTTAGGCCTTTGGGCCCGATCTCCAAACCATATTGTATTAGTAACTTAGAAATGCCCTCCTCAGAATTTTTCAGATTCTCTCAAATTTCAAACTTTTTACAGAAAAAGTGCAAGACATCTTCCCACAAATTATCAATAACTGAATATGAATCTTGGTGTGGCCAGGCCAGTGAGCAGAGGGGGGGAATATCGGTGATCTACAGGGCCCTATCATCAACACAATCCAAGGCACCTTACATGGTGCAATGGGAGGAGGACTTGGCACAACAATGGAAAACCGACACTTGGCACCGAAACTTTGCAAACTCCTTCAAGGGGATTCTTAATACCAACCTCATGGAAGCTAGCGCTAAAGTTATAACTAGATGGTACCTAGTCCCTTCTAAATTAGCTGCGATTTTCCCATCCTCTTCTCCTCTCTGCTTCAGAGGTTGTGAGTTAAGAGGTGATATGATACATACGTGGTGGTCATGTCCCAGAATACGCCAGTTTTGGCACAGGATATTCACTTGGATCAACAAAATAACGACCTTATCCATACAAGCATCTCCCCTAATAGCACTCCTCAACTTCCCAGTCCAGGGAGCCTCCAGGATCACGCAACGCCTCATACACTTTATCCTTTTAGGAGCTAAGCTCACGATAGCCAAGGCTTGGAAGCAACCATATGTTTCCACCCTTATGGCCAAACGAAAGATATCCTGGATTATGAACCAGGAAAAGATGGCGGGCGTGGTTTTGGATCGCACAGAAAAATTCAAATTGGTGTGGGAACCTTGGGCAGATTTTGTGGGAATCTCCCTCTACTAGAGCCCTCAAGAGGCGACTACAGGACTCTGGGCTTCCCCCAGTCGGCTTCCAATATATACTCACATTTCTTCTTCTGTCTCTTTCCTTTCTTTTCTCCTCTTCCCCCTCCCACTTTCACGCTCCCTAAGGTCCCCACCCCCCACTTCTTTCTCAAATAATTTTTTTCAACTAGACTACACTAAATTACTCTTTAATAATGTGGTCTAGCATTATGTTGGTATACCGCACACTTCTCAAAAATGGAAAAACCAGTTACTTGTTAAGAACATCATTTCTTCCAATTTTTTTCCATTACATTTAAACTAGTTGCCTGTCAGGGCGGTCAATTACATGCCATAATTACTGGTCTATGGTTACTCCTAGACATATGATCTGCCTTGTTTGCCAAAAATACTTATTACCCTCCACGGTAAGGTATGGGAGGTTTTCTTTTTTATTTTATGTTTTTTTGTCCTTTTTCACAAATGCTAAGTATTGCAAGATAAATATCGGGATGGGGGGTCTCGCGGGGGGGGAGCTCTGCCACAGATTGATCCCGATTGGGGTGGTGGGGCTTCCTCCGCCTGAGATCAACCACCTTAACATAAATAAAGGTGTCCCGAGTTAAAATAATAAAGGACTAGATAATTTGTTTTTTACTCTTCGGGGTTTCATCCTCACCTACATGAAACTGTATATGTATTATTACTCTCCAAGTTATACTCATCGTTTTCTGACCACTTTCAGAATTTCCTGTACTAGATGATGCTTATTTCTCTGTAACTGCTGCATCATTTTCAGGTTTGGCGGGGCTGTGGACCTGCTCCATGTTTATTGTCTATGATGTATTTACTTTTATTGGAAAATAAAATATATTGAAACGAAAATTTAATACAACATGGGCTTGCTGGTTACACTTTAGAGTTTCCTCGACGCAGATCATTCCTCCCGGTGACCCAACCTCTCCGCCATGATCGATACTGATCTGTCACAGAAACGTCATAGTGTCTGGCTGATCGTGACCTCCCTCCGTCCATACCCTTCCTCTTACCCAATTAATCCTCACCAATCATACTTAGGCGATCTCCACACCCTCTCAACCTGATACCAACATAACTCCTATACTGTTCCGGCAGGAGCACACACCCTAACGGTTTCTGGTCTCCTTACTCCCCCCCCCCACTCCTAAACAACATATTATTATTACGGAGCTGCCTCTCAATCATATGGGTACCGAATAGGTTTAAAACCACAAACATTACTACACATGGCCCCCACCCATTCACAGTTAGAACCCTTTAGGGGTGAATGGGTTTAAGGGTGGCTTTGATCGGTACATAACATTACCCCGATTGGACCCCTACCCCCACATCAACCCCTTCTCCCTCACACGGAGATGCTTAATGATCCTTAGTTTATATACTTGTTAATTAGGGTATTCCCGCTTTACCATAGGAATACTTTACTGGGTCAGAACTTCACCTCCATCACTAATACAGAAGTAAACTAGTAAGAGGCTCAGTTGGCCGTATTTTGAACTCGTTCTTTCATTTCTGCTTTATTTATCAATTGTATGACTTATTGATTGTATGACTTATTGATTGTATTAACAGCTTCTGTTTCAATGTATACCCGATAACTGTGACTTTATGTATGTCTGAAAAATTTTAATAAACATTTATTGAAAAAAAAAATATGACTATTTCCCAAAGACAACCTCTGGATATGACGCTGAGCACGTGCACTCAACTTCTTTGGTCGACCATGGAAAACCTGTTCTGAGTGGAACCTGTCCTGTTAAGCCATTATATGGTCTTGGCCACCATGCTGCAGCTCAGTTTCAGGGTCTTGGCAATCTTCTTATAGCCTAGGCCAGTGATGGCGAACCTTGGCACCCCAGATGTTTTGGAACTACATTTCCCATGATGCTCAACTACACTGCAGAGTGCATGAGCATCAAGGGAAATGTTGTTCCAAAACATCTGGGGTGCCAAAGTTCGCCATGACTGGCCTAGGCCATCTTTATGTAGAGCAATGAAAAAAAAGAAAGTGGGGAGTGGGACTTTTGAATGAGGTACATAGGTTACATCAATAAAATGTATTATATATATCAGTAACATGGTACACACGGGTAATCATAATACATAATAAATATCCAATACAGTTTGTGTAAATGCACACATACATATGTAACACGTATGACCAGTATGAGAGAGTGAGAGCAATAACACCAAATTTAACACACCTGATCCCCATTCACACCTGAGACCTTGTAACACTTACGAGTCACATGACACCGGGGAGGGAAAATGGCTAATTGGGCCCAATTTGGATATTTTCACTTAGGGGTGTACTCACTTTTGTTGCCAAAGGTTTAGACACTAATGGCTGTGTGTTAAGTTATTTTGAGGGGACAGAAAATTTACACTGTTATAGAAGCTGTGCACTCACTACTTTACATTGTAGCAAAGTGTCATTTCTTCAGTGTTGTCACATGAAAAGATATAATTAAAAAATTTCAAAAATGTGAGGGGTGTACTCACTTTTGTGAGATACTCTATATACTCGGTTGTCCCAGTAATGACATTTCATGGGATGAAATGCGTCAGTTGGAGCTACATCAGTGACGTCATCATACCCCCTCCAGGTTGCTGAGATGCTGTTACAACTTTAATATTTGTGACTATACTTCTCATTTTAATAAAAACTGGTTTTAAATACTACTCGATGAGAGATATTCTTCTTGCGTGTTATCAACATAATTACAAGCTGGCGTGCTACATGGTGGATTGCTGCTGTTGGTGAGGTGAGATCTGTTTTGACATACTGGAAAGCCATCACCCATCCATTCGAGTTCTCTCCCCTAAAAGCTTAGCCAGACCAACTTCTTTTGAGGAAAAGATGGTCCGCAACTCCTTGCATGCTCTAAAATACACAGTAACAGACAGCAGATATAAACGCATTTCAGCTTTGTGTGCCTTGTTTGCTGAACAAGGCCCACAAGGCTGAAATGCATTTACATCTGCTGTCTGCTACTGTGTCTTTTATGGAGAATCAATACATTTTGAAGATTTTAAAGAACAAGCAAAGAGTTGTGGACCATCGTTTCCCATGATTGCTATTGCAACTGTGCGACTTCCTTTCCTCACCCAGTTAGCTCTGAAAAAATATGTCTAATCTTATTGGGTGGTAGAACCCTACCTCTGCTCTATTGTATCTCCTTCTTTTGTGGTCTGAAGATCTGGTAAGCAGTTTGCGACTGTGTGTGCACACAAATGATGGAGAATCTATCTATCTATCTATCTATCTATCTATCTATCTATCTATCTATCTATCTATCTATCTATCTATCTATCTATCTATCTATCTATCTATCTATCTATCTATCTATCTATCTATCTATCTGTCTGTCTGTCTGTCTGTCTGTCTGTCTGTCTGTCTGTCTGTCTGTCTGTCTGTCTATCTATCTATCTATGGGAATTTCTGGGTAGCTATGTTTGCACGTTTTTCCTTGGTTATGGACTTTTGCAAAAAGCACTTTTTAATTATTTGGGACTTTTAATCAACTTGCCTCTGCAGCAGGCAGAGGCAGCACTGAACTAATGTGGCAGTGATCAGGAACACTGTAACTGTTGTGACAGTGATCAGGACACTGTAACAAAGATTCTGCACATACAAATTGCTTACAATTTTAGGAAAACAATTCACAATATACAGAGTATTACAAAATATGGTTGCAACATGCACAAGCTATCAATCCTTCCTAGTAAATAATTGCGTAAAATGTATGTGATAGGCATAAACTAAACCTTTACTTAACTTGGTTCTTCCTGGTGATGGAGTCTTCTTTCAGGATTCTTTGAGACTGTTACTTCTCTGAAGTCCTCCAGAACTAGTTCCTTTTTATTCTTCTCAGTACATGGCTGTATCCAAGTCCTCTTTCCCTTCCCTACTTCCTGTAGCATAATTTCCTGTCCTCGGCTTCATGAACCGGTCCAACAGGTTCAGTAGACAATTAATAGGGAAATGTTAGCTTCTAAACAATACATAATCTTAAAATGTTATTTCATATTTATGCTACTGTTTAAAAAATCACTTAAATAGCCATAGCAATACAGTGATGCTACAATAAGCTATAATCCCTGATCACTCATACAGAGGCAACCATTACAGTACATTGGTTTTGACATAATTGGTATATTTGTGTGATACACAAGATACAATGCCCGGTACATAATCAGTCCAAACACTGAAAAAGTCTCACACATGTGGTATCTGAGGAGGAGTAGCAGAATGTATTTTGGGGTGTAATTCTAAGTATGCCCATGCTGTGTATGAGAAATATATTATTTAATGAACAACTTTGTATTAAAAATGTACTTTCATTTTCTTTCCACATCCAAAAAATGAAGTCTTAAGTGTCAGCACATAAATTATATAGTTCAAACTGCAGATAAATAAATGGTTTCCCACTAGGCATCCTCTGATGGTGTCAGAACAGGAGCAACAAAGAGTGTTTCACTTTCGGGCCGTGGTAGATCCACAAATTTCCTAAAAAGTGCTTGTTTAGTCACCCAATACTGACAGTTCAAATGGTCTAATATACAAAACCACCAAGTGCACTGATTGGAGACAATAGTATCTGTCAGAGCAGAAGGAGAGTGATGACAAGCAGGAATTGCAGCATGAAGTCTATATGCAGTCAAGTGGTAGAAAATATCTACAGCCCGAATGGTGCCTGAGCATGCATAAACAATTGTGCGGAGCCAGTATAAAAATGACACGCCCGTACCAATTGCCATATAGGTTACAGCCACCGTCTGGTTAATGATTGTGAAGTGTAGCCACGTGCAGTAAATCTCTATAGGCTGTGGGTGACACTCAAGTCAAAAAGTCTGTCCTCACAGAGGGAACTCAGGGTCACTGGTACAGCTGTATGCCTGGTAGGCATATGCAATTTGTTTCGTTCCGAATTCGTTTTTTAACGAATTTTGACAAATTTGTTAATTCGGGAATATCCGAATTAATGAAAACCCGTTTAACGAATTTTTACTGAATATTCATAAATGCGATAAAATTGGACATTCGTAAATTCGGGCATTCGCACATTAGTAAATTAGTGAATTTGTAAATTTGTAAATTTAAAAATTCAGAAATCTGAAATAATAGTTAACTAATAATAACTTAACTATTAGTAATTACTAGTAACTTTTAAATTATAGGTATTGTAATTTCCTTCAAATTTGGCTGTTAGTGAAAGTAAGACATACAAATTTATCCGAAGTTATGAACGATCCGAAAAAACGGAATGGAACGTAATGAATTAATAATAATAAATAACAATAATAATAACAACAATTATTATTATTTATTATTAATTTGTTCTGTTCCATTAGTTTAGATGCAGCATTCGTTTTGGATAATTCGTAACTTTGGATAAATTCGTATTTGTTATGTTCACAGTCAAATTTTAAAGGAAATTACAATACCTATATTATATAGTTAATTACTATTTCAGATTTTTAAATTTTCGGGTTTTTGGATTTTCAAACTTCGAATTTACAAATTTACAAATTTTCTAATTTACAAATGTACGATTTTACGAATTTACAAATGTACAAATGTAAAAATGTACGAATGTACGAATGAACGAATGTACGAATGAACGAATGTTCGAATTTACGAATGAACGCATTTACGAATGAACAAATTTACGAATCGCGATCATAACGAATGACCCAAAAAACTAAAAAAATAATAAACTAATGAAACGAAAACGAAAACGAACAAATTTTTTGGCTGTGCACATGTCTAAAGCCTGGGTCAAGGGCTTGTCAGGGCTCACTTGAGAAATGGACTTCCAACAGATGTCCCTGCTGGTTAGGGTATTCTGGTGCTCAATAGGTGTCACTCAAAGGCTGGCATGATGCGGCTCTGATGGTTTGAATGGTCGGCTCACAGTGCAGGACCAAAAAAACGATGGATGATTAGGTAGCAAGGGATGGTCATCCTCACGGTGCAGATGAGATCATGGGTGTGTGTGGGGGGGTCATCACACTGATGCGTTTTGCCCTCCTAGCGCGTGAGCTTCCTGAGGAAGCTAATGCACGTGGCTACTCATCACAATCATTAATCAGACTGTGCCTGTAACCTATATGGTAGTTGATACGGGCGTGTCATTTTATGCTGGCTCCGCACAATTGTTTATGCATGCTCAGGCACCATTCAGGCTTTAGATATTTTCCACTACTAGACAGCATTTAGACTTCATGCTGCCATTCCTGCTGGTCATCACTGGCCTACTGCTCTGACCGATACTATTGTTTCCACTCAGTGCACTTGGTGATTCTGTATATTAGACCATTTGAACTGTCAGTATTGGGTGACTAAACAAGCACTTTTGGTATCTGTGGATCCACCATGGCCCGCATATGAGAAGTTTTGACTGTATAATTTCTGTGTCCATTATGGGTAACATAGTGAAACTTTTTACCCCTATAAAAAGGATTTGAATGTCTTTATATACTGTTCATTTTTAGGTGGCACCTTTTAAAAGGTTATCCTGGAACTGTAAAGAATCTCTGCTATGAGGCCAAGCTTGAGTTCACATCTAATACAGATGCGGCTCACAGCAGGGGTCTGGTGTTCTCCATTTCAGGGGCGAATCAGGCCTGAATATTTGCCTGAATTTGGACCCGGAGATGTGTGAACCGGCTTAGTTGAGAGGAAGTCACAATCTCCTGTCATGCGAATTGGATGCAGGAAGGCCGCTTCCAATTCGCATAAGTGTGAACCTAGGCTAAATGTTTTTCACACATACTGTACATTTTTGATGTTTTTTTTTAGTTTCTCTGCATAATTTAGAGATAAGGAATATGCAAGATGTGTTTGTCTAACTCAATGGGGGTTTCTTTTTTCAACTAACCATGTAACTATAGCTATTCAGAAGGAGTTAAAAAACGTACTTCTAAAATACTTCAGACATGTATTTATTTTTTCCTGAAATCCTACTATATGTCATAAAATTTTATTTTTTTTTGAATGTGGAAAGACATATTCTGTTTAAGGTACACAATGCAAATCAGCACTTAAACTAAAAAGAAAAGAGAAATTGGCTGTGTCAAGATCACAAGGTTATAAAATGCTTTAGTTGAATGAAAATTCTACAAGGAGGCAAGTGCACACTGTAAATTCTATAACAGTTTTTCATAATAGTGTACTCTTTCTGTAAAATCCAAGGATATTTAAATCCACTGAGGAGTTTTACATGTACCTTCAAATCACAAGATTCGAAGGTGGCTGCTATTTATTTTTTAAGAGCAGGTGCACACCTCCTTATACATACTATAAATATACTTTATAGGTATATTTAGAGCATTAAGTTATTTCTACCTTCTCATGAAGGGCAGCTTTTGAGTCATTTATGGGCATAGGCCCATTCATTTCTACAAAAGGTCTTAGGGCAGAAAGAAGTCTGAGCCCAGCTCTGAAATCAGATGTACATTGTCAAGGAAGGTCATAACAAACATATTCATAGAAATTGCATAATTAACTATGGTCATATATGGGACTATATAGTTAAACATATAGTCCAAGGGATCTGGTGACTAGATACAATACAACCACAGGGACTTAATGTCAATTTGGATGTATATAATATTTTTATGTCAATATTAAATTGTTATAGTGGTTCTATGATGGTTAAACATCTGACAATGTTTTTGTCGGTCTTCTGTTGTAGGATTTGTCAATGGATTTTTATTTTGTATGATTAGATCCCAAGACCATTTTATTATAAACCTATTACTTATTGTTTCCCTATATCATGTTGCATTATCACAGTAAATTATATGTAGGCATTTAGTTAAAATCTTCCTATAGCAAAGTAGATAATTTTTCAGTTTTTTGTATATGTTGATTGTTTGTTTCTCTTCCCTGTATCAGATGCATGGGTCAGGGCTCTTTTGGTGGCAAAAGAGAGACCTACTCAATATTTGGTGGGCGGTCATAATGTTATGGCTGATCAATGTATATATGTGTGGACTGACAATGGGCTGGTGTGAAGCTTGAAATGGAAGAGAGAGAAAAGGGCTCATTTACATTTGCTTCAGCACCAACACACATTAACATTAGAGGTGTACCCAATTTGCAGAGCAAAGTAGCACCTAATATTATCAATTCTTCTGTCAGAACTTCCATTTTTGGCAACTTGACAGGCTACTTTCCGTGTAGCCTGTCAAAGTCTCCCGTCTCAAGACTTTTTGGATTTATGAACTACAGTCCCACTCCCCCCAGGGAATCAATGTAGAATGGAACATTTTTTAATGTGTTTTTAATGTGATTTGTTGGCATTTGTATCTACATTGTATTATACTTTGTCAGGATTCAACTGCGACAAGATCTCAAATTTTATACTAATTAAGATATACATGTATTCATACATATAATTTATATATTTTACACTGACCTTTTGGATCAATCAATAATAATCAAATATAATGATTTATTATTATCATTTTATACATGTTTAGACTTTTTACCCCCATATGTAAGTTTTTCATAGTAAACTAACTATTGAGCGCATATACAATTAATTCTATATTCATAAGTTGCCTGGTGTATGCGATATTACTATGAAAGCCTTTCAACATACTGCATTTTTTATATTTAGTTTTTATTTTTATTGGGAACCATTGTTATTTATTCATTTTTCCAATATAGTAATCAGGTCCTCACAAGCCTCGATTAATCAAAACGAGGCTTGGAGCCGGATGTCTTGCGTTCCAGAGATTACTTCCATTTTTTTATAAGTTGCCGTCACTTCCGGGTCTCACATAGTAGGTCTGTCTATTCTTAGCTATCTATAGCGAGGCTTGGACCCGGCCAGATGTGCGTTCCACCATGCACTTCCGTTGTGTTATACATGTCATTCTCGATATTCCTTACTTAATTTAGTTTCCATCCATAGTTTACATAGCGTGGTTATGGGGACCTATTTTATTGGGTTTTAATTTTTAATTTCAGTCATTTTTGGCCTCTATTTTGTTGATTCGCTTCATCTTCAGCTTTTCAGAGTGAGGCTTGGAGCGGCATGTGTCACTTCCATTTCCTGTTTTCATACATTTGGACGATACCGCAGTGAGGCTTGAAACTCAAGCTATGCCACCATCTTTGTTTACATTGGACATACAACACTAATTAGAACAAGCATGCACAGGTTTGTTTCCTAAATTTATGAGATATTTCATATATGCATACTCAGTGGGACCAGTGGGATGACACCCCAGACGATATCGTTGTGCATGAAACGCGTCAAGTCGAGACTACTGTCCCCATTGCGTCATTTTATCGAATAACAAGCGCTTGTTTTATCTCTTCAAAATGTGAGTGTAAACCTTTAATTTTTTATCAATAAATTTGTGTTATGCGGATTCACGCTATGTGCTTTTATTATTTCCTTTTGGCCATTTATATGTGAATCCATATGACGTTATATACATCTTGGAGCCTCCTTTCTTGTTGACTGTGGCCAATGTGAGAAGATTTGGAATTACTACTTATCCAATTGTTTCAATGCCTATATCCATTTGGGTTCTTCAATCGTTGGTGTAGAATCACCGACAAGCTTGAATGATTCATGGGGCGTATGTCCTATTGAATCCATACACTCCGGTAAGCCTCAGTGTTATTGGTGTCGGTGCTCCATCTTTCCTTTCTCATGCACGTTCAGCGGTGGCTTGAAAATCATTACTCGAGGCATCCAGATATACATGTTTTTAAGACATTTTCATCCATCAAACACTTTTTGTCACTCGGTGGACTTTTTTCTTTTGTTTTCACCATAATTCTATTTCTTTTTTTATATTTAGTCTGTATCAAGCTGTTCACTACTTTTATATGTGCACTGCATTTACTGTATCTGTATAATCACTGCGACAGCACTGTCATAATATTGTACTCATACATTTTCATCTTGGAATTGTGGAATTTTTCACTTGGTATACAAAATATCATGGCTTTGATAAAATAAGATGTTATTTAAGGTTTTCTATGCATTTTAGATCACCTACATTTTTCATTTGATTAACTTCAATTGTCACCAGCACTGCACCATCTTCTTCCCACTCATATTACCTGCAATTGTCATTTGCTGTGCTGGCAGCTCGGTATCTATTGACAGCGCAGTATCTATTACATTTTTTCAACACACATTAATGGCTAGTTTACACTTGCTTCAAAACAAGGTTTCGGACAGGCTTTGTTAAAGCTCTCTGAATGCTAGTCAAAGCTCCTGTCACAAAATAAAATGATTAGCTTACAGTCCTGTTTACACCTTGCTTTTGCTTTGCTTTGGCTTTGCTTTAAAAATAAACCCCATGTAGCTTAAGGGCTAGTTAACACGTGCTTCAAAACATGGCTTCGGACACACTTTGTTAAAGCTCTCTGAACGCCAGTCAAAGCTCCTGTCACTTAAATAAGATGGTTAGCTTACAAGCCTGTTTACACCTTGCTTTTGCTTTGTGCTTCGATGAGGCTTTGATGGGGCTTCAATGAGCCTTTCGTGGGGCTTTGATGGGGCTTTGCTGAGGCTTCGATTAGGCTTCAGTGGGGCTTTAAGCAAGCTTTGCCATAGACTTCTATGGAGGCTTTGAAGAACCTTTGAGGCACCACTAAAGCTACATGGGGTATAATTTTTGAAGCAAAGCCAAAGCAAGGTGTAAACAGGACTGTAAGTTAACCATTTTATTTAGTGACAGGAGCTTTGACTAGTGTTCAGAGAGATTTAATAAAGCCTGTCCGAAGCCTTGTTTTGAAGCAAATAAACTAGCCATTAATGTGTGTTGAAGCAAGTGTAAATGAGCCCTTAGTGGTGCTTTAAAGCATCTTCAAAGCCTCCATAGAATTCTATGGCAAATCTTGCTTGAAGCCTCACTGAAGCCCCACCAAAGGCTCATCGAAGCCTCACAGAAGCCCTACCAAAGCTCAACAAACCATGTCCAAAGCCATGTTTTGAAGCAAGCGTAAACTAGCCCAAAGAGAGAGCAAATTTTTGTTGGTTCAATCCCTGTTGCAAACTTCCTTCTATACTGGCCGGACATGTTGTCCAGCATTTTTATCCTATATATCAACCCAGAACTGTGTGGTGAAAATATAGTCCTATTCAATTGAGCGTATATTTGTGGTACTTTCACAACAAAAGGAAACCTTTTTGACCATTTTAAATATTTGTAGAAAGAAGTTGATTAACTTTTACACATCATCCAAGCTCACTTATGTAACCCTTTACAGGGCGTGAGCGGAGGTATACTGGAAGTGATGCTAGTAAGGATACAAGTTTGATACACATGGATTTTCGCCTTTTTTTGTTTTTTTAAATGTGAGTTATAGCTGTTTTTTTTTTTATTACCCACTTCAGCCCCGGAAGAATTTACCCCCTTCCTGACCAGAGCGTTTTTTTGCGATTCAGTACTGCGTCGCTTTAACTGACAATTGCGTGGTCGTGCGACGTTGTACCCAAACAAAATTTATGTCCTTTTTTTCCCACAAATAGAGCTTTCTTTTGGTGGTATTTGATCACCTCTGCAGTTTCTATTTTTTGCGCTATAAACAAAAAAAGAGCGACAATTTTGGAAAAAAAAAAAAAACAACACAATATTTCGTACTTTTTGGTTTAATAAAATATCCCCCCCTTTTTTTTTTTAAAAAAAGCAATTTTTTCTCAGTTTAGGCTGATATGTATTCTTCTACATATTTTTGGGAAGAAAAAAAAAAGAAAATCGCAATAAGCGTATATTGATTGGTTTGCACAAAAGTTATAGCATCTACAAAATAGGGGATATATTTATAGCATTTTTATTTTATTTTATTTTTTTACTAGTAATGGTGGCGATCTGCA
Source organism: Lithobates clamitans (assembly GCA_037952925.1). Classification (NCBI taxonomy): domain Eukaryota; kingdom Metazoa; phylum Chordata; class Amphibia; order Anura; family Ranidae; genus Lithobates; species Lithobates clamitans. The sequence goes on from JBBGZY010000272.1 coordinate 4,628,874, forward strand.
ATTTTTATCATGACTGCGACATTATGGCGGACACAACGGACAATTTTGACACATTTTTGGAACCAATGGTATTAATATAGCTATCAGTGCGATAAAGAATGAACTAGGGGGCGGTGAAGGGGTTAACTATGTTCCCTGGGAGGTGATTCTAACTGAAGGGGGAGGGGACTAACTAGAGGAAGGGACGGATCGTGGTTCCTAGCTAATAGGAACACACAATCTGTCACTCCTGTCTTAACAGAACAGGGAAGTGTGTCCCTGTTCTGTCTCTCATGGTCATGATTGCTCGTGGCTGGTGGTCATCGCGACCGTTGGCCAAGAGCATCAGCACCCACGCTTTGCAGCAGGCATGCACACCTCTGGCGGCGAGTGTGCCTGCTATCCGGACCCCGCGAGCTGATGTACAGCTACGTGGTTTCGCACAGGGGAGCCAACCTGCCACAGTATAACTGCGGCGGCTGGTCCGGAAACGGTTAAACTAGTTTTAAATGATAATACACTACGAGAGTATTTTCTTCCATACATCCATACTTGGAGGATACAGGAAAGGACCCCATAGGAACACTGTAGAATCTACACTTCCAAGAGAGCAGAGTGCTGGGAAAGTATGCAGAGGACCCCCAGAGGCGACCTGACAGCATTACATCACTCCTGAGAGATATCATTATATGCTGTATACCAAGCACATCTCAGGTGAGAGGCTAGAGAGCACAGAGGTGACACAGGAAGAAAGGGAAGACGTCACTTATCATTTGTTATGGACACTCACAAGCAATGATGAAGGAATACATCACGAATACTTATTATAGACTTTATTAAGGATGTATAAATTTGAAGTTTATATTTTTTTTTCACAGAAATTTGAATTTTTCCAAGTTTATTTGTGGATTTGTGTCCATCCATGAGACAAATGGTACAATTATTTGCAATATTGCACAGGAATTACTGTCACATGCCATCATCACGTAATAGAGTTGATACAATTGTTTGGTTGACAGCGCAACACTATTCATTATTTGCTTACTTATTATTTAGCCACAGATAAGCTATAGAGTGTGAGCAGTAGTCTGACATATTTTATATATTTTACGCACCGTGATAGCACAAGAATCGCACATTACACATTTATGTAACCCTTTACATATCCAAAACTCTGAACTTTTCAGAAGATGGCCTCACGTTTTATCCATAACAAGCTCACTAAGATGAATAACACAGAGGGGTTGATTTATTAAAGACAATTAGACTGTACTTTGCAAAGTGCGGTTGCACTCCGCAAGAGCAGTTATTCCGGAGCTTAGTAAATGAGCAGAGGCTCTGCTGACTTCCATCATCCAAACATGTGCAACCAAAATGCTGTTTTTTTTTTTATTTTACTTGCATATGATTGGGTATTCTTTGCAAAGTGATGCTTTACCTCATTTTCTAAGCACTGGGGTAACTGCACTTGCAGAGTGCACAGTCTATTTGCCTTTAGTAAATCAATGAATTATATCCTTCACACATCTGCACATTTCTGTTTATTAACTCTCTACAAGGTTGGAGTAGCTGAAGGAGAACCGGACTGCAGTTTGACTAAGCCATGTTCAAAATTACTCAACATGTTCAATACTTATATCCCTCCAGTATCTCACTCTTGCCCCTCATAGTGTGCTTTTATTACCCTTCCTTTAGAATCTTAAGTACTTCAACCCTCTTTTGTCTCCACTGTCCCCTTAGTACTCCAGTACCTCCAGTCTCTAGTGAGCCCTAGACATTTGTAATGTAGTTTTTGCACTAACTGGTTTTGACTGTTAGTCCAGTCCACATTGTTAACAATTTTTCCTGTCGCATCATGGCAGCATACACTTTGGGTTGTGACTCCGCCCCCACAACCTGATAGGACTACATAGCTATAAGTTGTAGAGATGGCCCCTGCCCAGTATTCTCTTATTTTTCCTCACCTGAAGGACTGAACATATCAGAAGCACCCCCTTACCGAATTCGCCCCAGCCAGGTTCTAGCCTCTCCTGGGTGGAAGTCCTTACCTGTACAGCCTCTAAACGAGCTAGATGGAAGGAGCCCCGCTCTGGTGATCTCGGGGATATGTTGCGGTCTAGTATAAGCCTTAAACAGGCTTAGTTGTTGTGCAGCGGTCGCCATGCCTCCTTTCTCACTTTTTTGTCTTTTTCCCTCTTTGCTGGGCTCTGTGGTCCCTCTGTGCCTCCCTACAGGCTTCCCGAGCGTCTCGGCGCTTCCGCGCATGCGCGGTGCGCGCCGTCAGGGCGTCCTTTCGATTTTGCCAGTTTCCAAGATGGCGCCGGGCGCCTCGAGCCGCTACTGCGCATTCGCGAGCGGGTCGTGACCTCGGCGGCCATGGCGGCAAATTTAAAAGCCCTGTTTGTCATTTCTGAGCTCTCCTTGCTTCCTGGAAGACTTCTGACTGCTGTGTTTTGACCTTCTGCATTCCTAAAGCTACCCTCTCTCTCTGGGTAAGTGTCTAATACTTATGCACTGTTTTTTGGGACCTGGTTGCATGTTCTTACCTTCCTATACCCTTCTCAGGTACTCACCTTCCTCTCCTATGGAGGCCGCTGCCCCAGCAGATCACCACCAGCCTAATAGGTAGGGGGGGGGGATTCCAGCGGTAAGTAGAGAAGATTGAAAAAGAGAGCAGGACCGTACTAATGCTACCTAATTGGTCAGCCCTGTCAGGTCCGCAAGATCATCTAAATCAGGACGAAGAGAATCTTCGCACAGGAGAAGCCGCTCCGGCCATAGACGCAGCCGCTCACGCGGAAGAAGCCGCTCAGGCCGCAAGGGGAGTCGTAGACGGAGTCGATCCCATTCAAGGCATAGCCGTTCCTACCGCAGAAGATCCCCTGCACGAGGACACCAATCCTCTACGCACCCTTTCCGCCCAGCCGGGAATGCTTGCTGGGTATGTGGGGCCACGGCCCTCCCAGACAAACTAGCCTGCCGCAAGTGCATAGATGAAGCCATCAGGGAGAAAGAGCCGGATCACATAGAACACACTGGAGTCTCTACTCCCCAGGTCTCAACTCCTGATGTGGAGTTTACGGCCTATAGCACCTCACCCACCATTCCCAGTGCATCAAGAGAACAAGAACTACCGTCGGATGATGAAGAGCCGGAAGCTTCAGCTGGCTTTGATTTTGCGCTCATAGAACCGTTCATCAGATCGGTTAAGGAAGCGATTAACTGGGAGGAGCTTGAGGAGACACAGCCTAAACAGAGAAAGTATTTCCCAAACCTCAAGAAGGTTCCGGAGGCTTTCCCATTCATCGACGAATTATATGAGCTCATTAAGGAGGAGTGGCAGAATCCGGAAAAGAAGTTCAGTCTGTCCAACAGACTTACCAAACTGTACCCACTCAAGGAACCCAAAGTATCTCCTTTACTTTCTTCTCCAGTAGTGGATGCATCTTTGATGCGTCTAGCCAGGTACGTGACGCTCCCCATTGAAGATGCAGTATCGTTCAGAGATGTGCTTGACAGGAAGGTGGATACAGACCTTAAGAGAGCTTACCTGTTCGCAGGAGGCGCCTGCAGGCCAGCGGTGGCATTAGCGGCGGTTGGGAAAGCTATCTCCAGCTGGTCCTCAGCTACAGCGAGGCTCGTCACTGAGGGCGCAGATCAAGAACAGATCACTAAGGCCTTACAAGAACTTAGCCTTGCGGGAGATTTCGTGGCGGAGGCTTCCGTAGATACTATCAGATCCACATCAAGGTCTATGTTAGCCTCTGTAATGGCCAGAAGGGCGCTATGGCTTAAACCTTGGTCGGCTGACCCCGCCTCGAAGTCAAACTGGTGCAGGATTCCGTATGACGGGGTGAACCTCTTTGGAGCAAAGCTGGATACCGCAATCTCTAAAGTAACAGGCGGGAAGTCGGGTCTCATACCATCGGACAGAAGGCCGAAACAACAAAGGCCACCTCCCTTTAAACGTAACCTTCCGGAAAGATATAGGGATGCGAAATCCTATAGACCCAGGAAGGAATACAGAAGGAGCTGGAAGAACCCCCAGACGTCCTTCCTCAAGTTCCAGAAACCCAAGACCCCTGCCTCCAATGACCAGAAGTCCTTTTGAAGGTTCGCCCGCCCAACCAGCGGTAGTGGGGGCCAGACTCACAAAGTTCAAGTTGGTCTGGGCGGGAATGATAAAAGACCCATGGACGGTGTCCACCATTCATTTCGGACACAGGTGGGCATTCAGAGGTCGTCCTCCAAGAGACCAATTCTGCTCAACCAGACTTCCTCCTTCTCAAGAGAAAAGACTATCCCTAGTCCAGTATATCCAAGAGTTGCTCCAGAAACAAGCAATAGTGGAGGTACCGCCATCCCAAAGAGGCAAAGGTTTCTACTCTCCACTTTTCTTAGTGAAAAAGAAATCAGGGGACTTTCGTCCAGTCTTGGACCTAAAAAACCTCAACCGGTCGATACGGTTAGAAACATTCAAGATGGAAAGCCTTCAATCAATCCTCCAAGCAATAAACTTGGGAGATTGGATGCTGTCAATCGACCTCCAGGACGCGTATTTGCATATCCCTATCCATTCCGAGTTCCAAAAATTTCTCCGGTTTACCCTAAATCATCGGCACTTCCAATTCCGAAGCCTTCCGTTCGGGATCTCTACCGCACCCAGGACGTTTACAAAAGTCCTATTACCTGTAATAGCCCACCTGAGAGAAAACGGGCTGAGGGTCCACCATTATCTGGACAACATCCTACTTCTCTCAGACAGCCAGGACTCTCTTGTCCTTCACAGGGAAATCCTGGTCTCCACATTACAGTCCCTAGGGTGGCTGATAAATTGGAAGAAGAGCAACATCCATCCCACACAGAGAATGGTCTTTCTGGGGGCCTAATTGGACACAAGGGAGAATACAGTGGAGCTTCCGGGGGAAAAAATCCCTCCTCTAATTCAAAAGGTGAAAAGGGCAATCTCCGCTACAACCAGGACGTGTCTCAGTATCCTGGGGTCCCTAGCTTCCACCATTCCAATGGTCCAATGGGCGCAATGGAATTCGAGGCGTCTCCAGATCTCCTTCCTACGTCAGTGGAAGGGCACATCAATGTCCCAACCAATCCTCATCTCCCAGGAGGTAAAGCAATCGTTGATGTGGTGGGTACGTCCTCACAACTTGAGAAGATGCAGGCATATAGTCACTCCCTATCAAGAAACCGTGACCTCAGATGCCAGTCTACAGGGATGGGGAGCCCACTATCAGGACCTTGCGGCTCAGGGTCGTTGGCCTTTCAGGGCACAGGATACAGTGTCGAACGTTCTGGAGATGAGAGCAGCGTTCCAGGCTCTCCTGGCCTTCAGTTTTTACTTGAGGGGGAAGCACGTCCTCCTGAGGATGGACAACAAGGTGGCTGTTGCCTACATCAACAGGCAGGGGGGCACCAGAAGCAGGTCCATGTTACAGGAGGTCCGTCCTGTTCTGGAATGGGCGCAGCTGAATCTACTGGACCTAAGGGCGGTTTATGTCCCGGGAGTCCAGAACACCTTAGCCGACTCACTAAGCAGAAATTTCCACTCCAACAACGAATGGTCTCTGAGTCCACAAGCCTATGCTCTCATATCCCGAACCTGGGGCCCTCCAGAGATAGACCTAGCAGCAACTCCGGAGAACACAAAGTGTCAGAGATTCCTATCAAGGACACCGTTTCCTTCCGCAGAGGGGACGGACTGCCTCCAACACCCCTGGAACTTTCACCTGGGGTACATTTTCCCCCCGACGCCTCTCATAGCAAGATTCCTCCTGAGGCTCAAGAAGTCAACAGCATTGGTGGTAGCAGTGATCCCTTTCTGGCCGAGGAGGCCATGGTTTACTACCCTCATGCAGCTGAACACGGCAGAGCCTCTGCCTCTCCCATTGACGACAGACCTACTCTCCCAGGGACATCTTCTTCACCCGAACCCGGGGAAGCTACACTTGATGGCCTGGAGACTGAAAGGGCTAGGTACCTAGAGCAGGGCTGTTCCCAGAAGGTGGTGGATACCTTACTCCAGGCCAGAAGGCCTACTACCAACATCACGTACAGAAGAGTTTGGAAAAAATTTGTCTCCTTCTCCCACCAGCAAGGTTGGGACTCGTCCTCCCCGTCGGTGTCTCAGATCTTGGAATTCCTTCAATTAGGCCTAGAGAAAGGCCTTAGGTCAAGCACCCTGAAGGTCCAGGTATCGGCCCTGTCCGCCTTGACAGGAGTTAAATGGGCGCAAGAGCCTCTGGTGGTTCAGTTTCAGAGGGCCTGTCTAAAGCTGAGGCCCCCCAGAAAACCGTCATTCCCGGTCTTGGATCTCTCAATTGTTCTAGAGTCATTATCCAAGGAACCCTTTTTTCCAACGCAGAGCATATCCCTCTGGGATCTAACGCTGAAGGTTTCATTTTTAATAGCCATAACGTCGGCGAAGCGAGTGTCAGAGATGCAAGCTCTAATGGTTAGCGAACCATACTTGGTTGTTCTTCCAGACAGGCTAGTCCTAAGGCCTTCGGATCGATTCATCCCCAAGGTGTCCTCATCCTTCCATTTTAACCAGGAGATTAATCTTCCAGCACTCAGCACGGATCAGGGAGACCCTCATCCACTAGATGTCAAGGGTACCGTTATGGAATATCTCTCAGCAACAAAATCCATCAGAAAGTCGGAGAACCTCCTAATTATCCCACATGGTTTCAGGAGAGGTCAAGCGGCATCATCACGCACCATTGCTTCATGGCTAGTAAAGACCATCAAGAGATCTTACTCACTGAGTAACCATCAAGTACCTGAGGGCTTAAGGGCACACTCCACCAGGGCAGTGGCAACCTCCTGGGCGGCATATTGTAGAGTCTCGGCGGAGACGATTTGCAGAGCGGCTACCTGGTCCTCCAGGAACACCTTCATGTCTCATTACAAGGTGGATTCCGCCTGCTTATCCACGGTGGATTTCGGAAGATCCGTTATCCAGGCCAATTCCTCTATTATTTGATTAATAAACTTAGTTTGAATTCCCACCCAGTCTTTGCGAGTTACTCCCCAAAGTGTATGCTGCCATGATGCGACAGGAAAACGGAAAATTGTATACTCACCTTTCCGTAATTTTCCTTTCCTGTCGTATCTTCATGGCAGCATACAATCTCCCACCCGTCTAAGGTGAGATATATATATACGGAGAATACTGGGCAGGGGCCATCTCTACAACTTATAGCTATGTAGTCCTATCAGGTTATGGGGGCGGAGTCACAACCCAAAGTGTATGCTGTCATGAAGATACGACAGGAAAGGAAAATTACGGAAAGGTGAGTATACAATTTTCCGTTATCCTGATGTTTTACTGAGTTATGAATAAAACATTCAGAGTTTTTGAACATGTCCCCATCATCATAGCTTGTGTCAGTTATTGTAATAATCCTTCCAAATAGAGATCTCCAATAATCAGGAATATAATACTGGTCTGTAAAAGTTTTTTATTGTTATTTGCATTTTCTTTCTTTTACCTGCTATGCTACAGCAATTTAGATCCATTTCATCTAATCTTTTGAGATTCATCATTACTCAGTCATACAGAGAAACCCAAGACTCCTAATAATGAGTCATTTCAGCTCTGTATGGACCATTATGTCACTGCTTAGTTAGGTTAAGGAGATGGATTCTGGGGATGTGCCCAAGTTCCAGCATGTTCTGCCTGTAACTTTGTGCCCACCAATTAATCCTGTACTAGTTTCTACTCAGGCTTCGCCATCTATTAGCTATAAGCTTACAGTGAGTTTGAGGCTGTAAGCCAGGAGATAAGGAAATGAGAAGCTGTCATTAGTTTAATGTTTTTATTCGCCTTTTGTGATAACGCTTGTGAGGTGTGTTTTTTTGTCTCTCTAATGCCGCATACACATGGTCTGACTTTTCGGCTACAAAAGTCTGACAGCCTGTCCGACAGACTTTCGACGGACTTCTGTCGGACTTTTGGCGGACTTGCGGCAGACTTTTTTACGAACGGACTTGCCTACATACGATCACACAAAAGTCCGACGGATTCATACGTGATGATGTACACCGGACTAAAATAAGGAAGTTGATAGCCAGTAGCCAATAGCTGCCCTAGCGTGGGTTTTTGCCCGTCGGACTAGCACACAGACGAGCGGATTTCTGGGTCCCGCGTAGTTACGACGTAAAGATTTGAAGCATGTTTCAATTCTAAAGTCCGTCAGATTTGCGGCTGGAAAAGTCCGCTGAAAGTCCGCTGAAAGTCCGGGGAAGCCCACACACGATCGGATTGTCAGCCAGCTTTAGTCCGTCGGCGTCCGTCGGACTTTTGTAGACGAAAAGTCCGACCGTGTGTACGCGGCATAAGGCTTATGTATTTCTAGGTATACTCACTACTGGGGGATCCATACTTTATTATCCTATATCACTTAAATGTAAATGTCATGTCAACTGATGCAGCTTCAAAAAGTATTTTCTTAAAGTATATTCTTTGAATGTGAGAAGGATGACTTCTAAAGTTAAGATATCCCTCATATTTATTTATATACAACATAACAAACATACATATTCCAGTTATACCAGAAGTGTCACAATCTTAAAGTCCCTTACCTGCTAAGAGCTGAAATGTAAAGGAAAGAATGGCGGCAATAGAACATTTTGAAAAAAAATGTGACCCATTTACGGCCTGTCCGTAAATGTCTGTTATGGACAGCGGCTGCCCGTAAAAGAAAGAAAAAATTCTACAGAGGCCATTTTTGTGATGTCATCACACACGCCACTTACGCTCCATAAAACCGTGTGCCCATTTCCCACCTGCCACCATTTCCAAGTCAGAATTTTAACAAGGAAGATCCCCTTGCCACTCTGCTCCAGCACACTTACCTGCATAACTCTGCTCACACTGTGTGCACTAAAGTTCAGTTTGAGAGTGCAAAAAGGCCATGCTGCTTGCCTGCCTATGCTTAAGCCTAACGCTGCCCGCACAGCCCACATGTGTGATATTTTGAATGTGTATGTGTATGAATGTGAATGTGTACTAGACATGTGCATTTGTTTTTGTCCGAATTCATTTTCGGCCGAATTTCGGGTATTTTCCTTATCATTTTAACAAACGATAACGAACGTGCAGAATCTGAAAACCGAAAGATTCAACATAAACAAATGCTTTATTTTTGTTGCGGCAACAGTTTGATATAGATAGGAGATTCGACATGAGGCTGACAATAGCGATCTGTGTCCATCGAACCTGTGGTCGAATGTGCCTAACCTTAGCTCTATTAGTCCAAGATTATTCTACATAGAGAGAAAAGATTTGACATAGAAAAGATTCGACATTATAGAGACAATAGCAAAAAAGTTCAAATGTGCCTAACCTAACTCTATTAGTCCAAGATTATTCGACATAGAGGGAAGAGATGCATTCGACAGACACCATAAGCCTTCAATGACAGATTTGACCTTAATTATTTTAGATTTTCGGACGAATGCATTTTTTAACAAAACGAAATAAATAAAAACAAATTTCCGGAGTAACTAAATAAATTTATTTTTCGGACGAAAACAAAATTCCGAAACAAAATATTTTGGTGTGCACATGTCTAGTGTGTAATACTACACTATTGCCACTACTGACATTATTTGGGGCATTTTATGTGCACTAAGTTTAGTTTGAGAGTGCAAAAAGGACACGCTGCCTGCTTACCTAACTCTGCTGGCACAGGCCACATGACATGTATGTGATATTGTGCATGAATGTGTACTACTACTACTACCACCACTGAGGTGATTATTTTGGGCAGTTTGAGAGTGCCAAAAGACCATGCCACTTGCCTGCCTAACTCTGCTGGCACAGGCCACATTTATGTGATTGTGAATGTATACTAACACACTACTGCCACCACTGAGATTTTTTTGGACATTTTGCCTGGCCTAGTGACCACTATCATGTTTGCTTTTCTCCTTCACCCTCCCTCTTTTTTCGTGCTGTAAGGTTGGATTTCCCTGCCTGAACTGTGGACTCCATATTACTCCAGCTCTTATACCATGTTGCCATCACTGCTGCTACCACCAAGACGTAATGCCTGCCTGGTGCCTGCTTGCTGCAACTCCTGAGACGCATTCCACTAGGCTTCAAATCACAGTAAGCAAATACACAATTTTATGCATTGTGCTTTGTCAAGAAATGATCTGATCTTGTGAGTCTAATGGTGTATTTCTCTCCATCTTTGTGTTTTAGAGCTACCCCATCTGCTCCGGCTCCGCTCGCTCGCACAGCACGCTTGCCTGCATAACTCTGCTTGTTTAGCCCACAGAATTGGTATGTATGCTAGTAGTAGTACTACCTCACCATTAATATTATGTTGGGCATTTTGTGTGCACTAAAGACTCGTACACATGGTACGATTGTTGGCAGGGGATTGTCTGACAACAGACTGTTGTCCTAAAATCTTACCGTTAGTACGCTCCTTTTGACAATTGTCCAACTTTTGGCCAACAAATGTAGGATGACAGGCTGGTAAATTTTCGGCAGACAACGGTTTGACGTCAGATTTTCGTATGGTCAGTACACAAATCCGTCACACAAAAGTCAAAAGTACAAACACGCATGCTCGAAATCAATGCTCACCAAACACAAAATTAGCAGAAGGGGCCCAAAGAGGGCTCTCAAGAGCTGAAATTCCTCGTAGTACATCACTTCGTTTGTGTTTGTGGTGCGACAATCGTGTACTGCTAGTATGCAAGACAAGATCCTGGCACACGCCCTTTTAACAAAAATCAGACGCTCGGTAGGCAAATAATTGTACTGTGTGTATAAGGCTTAAATCTGCTTGCACAGGCCACATGTATGTGATTGTGAATATGTGTACTACTACACTACTGCCACCACTGAGATTATTTTGGGCATTTAGTGTACATTAAATTCAGTTTGAGAGTGCCAAAAGGCTGTGCCACTTGCTTGTCTGAGCCTAACTCTGCTGGCACAGGCCTGTGAAGTCACATGTACAGTATGCGATTGTGAATGTGTACCACTACTACTACACTACTGTCACCACTGAAATTATTTTTGGCATTTTGTGTGCACTAAGTTCAATTTTCTTGGCCAGGAGGATGAAGGAGAAAAGCAAACATAATAGTGGCCAGTCCACTATCATGTTTGCTTTTCTCCTTCACTCTCCCTCCCTGTTTTTTTTCTGTGCCGTTAGGTTGGATATTTCCCTGCCTGGACTGTGGGCTATAAATCACACCAGCTCCTATACCACAGTGCCACCACTGCCACTACCACCAAGAAGTACCATCTGCCTGCCTGCTGTAACTTCTGAAACGCAGTCCCTTGGCTTCATGTCACTGGAAGCAGATACACAATTTGCTGCTGTGTGCTTTATCAACAAATGATCTGCTCTAGTGAACCTCATGGTGTTGTTCTCTCTCTCTTTGTGCTTTAGGGTTTCCCAGTCTGCTCTGGCTCTGTTTGCTTGCTCATCATTTTTGTCTGTGTAACTCTGCTCACACAAACCACAGAATTGGTATGTATGCTAGTACTACTCTGCCACTGAAATTATTTTGGGTATTTTGTTTGCAATAAGTTCAGTTTGAGAGAGTGCAAAAAGGCCACGCCACTTGCCTGCCTAAGCCTAACTCTGCTTGCACAAACCAGTGGCCACATGTATGCGAATGTGTACTGCTACATTATTGCCACCACTGAGATTATTATTTTGGGCACTTTGTGTGTACCGAGTTCAGTTTGAGAACGAAAAAATGTCATGCCGCTTGCCTGCCTAAGCCTACATCTGCTGGCACAGGCCACATGTATGCGATTGTGAATGTGTACTACTACTGGCACCACTGGGATTATTTTGTTAATTTTATGTGCAATAATTCAGTTTAAGCCATACTTAAAACTGTTGAGCAACTTTGCAGAGACATACAGTATCTCACAAAAGTGAGTACATCCCTCACATTTTTGTAAATATTTTATTATATCTTTTCATGTGACAACACTGAAGAAATTACACTTTGCTACAATGTAAAGTAGTGAGTGTGCAGCTTGTATAACAGTGTAAATTTGCTGTCCCTTCAAAATTACTCAACACACAGCCATTAATGTCTATTTTGAGGGGACAGCAAATTTACACTGTTATACAAGCTGTACACTCACTACTTTACATTGTAGCAAAGTGTCATTTTTTCAGTCTTGTCACATGAAAAGATATAAAATATTTACAAAAATGTGAGGCGTGTGCTCACTTTTGTGAGATACTGTACATAACCACTTTGCACATAGTTGCAAATGCATACAATTGTACCACCAATTTCAGGAATTTGTTGAGGCAGATTGTCTGAAGATTTTACAGCTTTGTTTTACTAGTGGCTCTCTGTGCTTGAGTGTATCAACCACATTCTCAATCAATATGAAGCCCTGTTAAGTTACTTTCAGTCAAGTGATGATGCAGACCTCTTGCTAACTGTGGAATGGATACGTCTCTTGCTACAGGATGCTATCACTAAGTGCTACTTTCTTTTCCTTCAAACAGTTCTGCCAAATTTCACCCAATTCAGTCAAATTTTCTTGAGAAATTCTCTTATGTTACCTGACTTGTACTTAAAGTACTGCCAACTGCTTAAAAGTATTATGTGCTACTTTCTCAGGCCAAACCTCTTAGTTACCCCTGAAGATGATTGACTGATTGCATTTGACCACACTTATGCCCCGTACACACGGTCGGCTTTTCCAACGGAAAATGTGTGAAAGGACCTTGTTGTCGGAAATTCCGACCGTGTGTAGGCTCCATCACACATTTTCCATGGGATTTTCCGACACACAAAGTTTGAGAGCAGGATATAAAATTTTCCGACAACAAAATCCATTGTGTGTGTACACAAATCCGATATGTATCCCCCTGAAGATGACACGTGATCCCTGTGTCGAAGACGCGTAGGGGAGGGGCCAGGACGGAGAGACTGACACAGACTTTACACCAGCGCTGTCTCAGTACAGCATACCGCACCAAACTTCCACTGATTTTGCATAGAAAGCCAATTATAGTATGGTGCACTGACGCACCAGTGCCATGTGAGTACCCCGGTGTGGGGAGCGTTTTCTTTTAATAAAAGTATTTTGACTATATTACACTATATAGTTTCCTTTTCATTCTATGTATGGAGCCACATTGTTTCCAGCTGGAGGAGTGGAGCAGACACTGAGACTGAGCCCAGGGGTGGCTCCAAAGCAATTTTGGACTCAGGGTAGAAGCTGAGTCACACGCTCTGAGGCGAGCACATTAGCTTAAGGGGGTCACGAAGGAGCACAGGAGCATGTTTTGCAGCACTCAGGATATCTTCGGCATGATGTTGGATTGTTGTCACAGCTGAACACCACCTGCACGCATTGTTTTATTATCACTGCTGGACATTATTTGCACACACTATTGAGAGTGCCAAAGAGAACTTTTTTTTTCATTTAAGAAAAGCAGGTTACTGTGTATTGAGCACTAAGCACACTTTTTATGTTGATTAAGACACTATGTATGGTGTAAAAAGCACAAATAAGCACTAATTTATGGTGTAACAAGCACTTGTTTTTTCACACCTTGTTTATTTATTCAACATTCATATTATTTGTATTTAATATTATCGCACTAGTAAGCACAGAGTTGGTTATTATTAATGTATGTTAGGATCCAAAGTTTGGCTTTAAAAAAAATAAAAATTAAAAACATGTCGGTGGAACTCCACTTTAATAGTAGAAATTGCTGCTGAAGATACAGGCTTGGTAGAACTGGCAGGACATCATATCAGGAATAGAAGCTCTACAGGATGGACCAGCTGAAGTTAAGGAGGAACTCCTCATGCACCACAAGTTCAGGAAATTTGGCTTGTCAGAGTTCCCAACAGACTTGTGGCAGGAACCCATTGTGATGGTTGGAGCAGATGCTGATCACAGCTAGGGCAGGAACTCAGTAGTAATATAGAGCCAAAGGTACAGACGTGTAGGCAGAAGCAAAGATGTAAACAAGGCCAAGGTTAGTAATAGGTAAACAGCAGTGAGGTCAGGGTCAAAGGCAAGCCAGGTCAGCAACAGAAAACAGACACAAGGATACTAACTGGGCACAAGATTCAGCTGAAGACCAATGATACTGGAACAAGAAATACTTTATATAGGCCATCTGGTGTCAACATTGATTGTGGACATGCTTGTGCATTTAAGCACATGACTGCGAGCATTTCTTTGTGCATGCGCCCCTGGTCACAGTTCGCTATGTGATACCATGCACATATCTATGAACTAGCTTGCTCACAGTAATTCCGTGACAATCACTTTCCACACAAGCTGCACATATCTCTATAAAATTTATATTTACCTTGCAGATATATTTATCTTGCTCTTGTTGCACTTTTTATGATGCTATATGGCATATTTTCCCTTTGTATACTAGATGTCCTTTGATGACATGTGATACGTGTTTATATGTGCACCTTTGGTTTTTATGAAAAAAATGAACATGAAAATCCTAATGTATTTATCCCTAAAAATTAATTTCAGGTGGAAGATTGCCAGGTTATGAGCTAAGATTTATTGCCAAAGTCCAATAAGCTGCATTTTGTTGAGGAGAAATAATGTTGCTGGAGTCTGGAGACTCTATAGCAACATATTTCCTCTAAGATGTTAGCCGCCACCTAGTAATCTCTAAATAAAACCACAAAGCTTAAAAAAAAACTATTGTTTAGCAACATGTTTTAGTGATCATGGTTTTTCTCTTTAGCTTTGCAATTGATTTTGAAATCCCCACTCTTCTCTATGATAACATCCTTTATACCCATATTGAGAATTGTAGACCCCGTTCACGTCTGGCGGTTTCAGATTGCAGGCAGGATTGCTGCAATTCTCTCCACGATTCGAAATTGCACTGCAATTGTGGCAGAATACACCACATGTGTTTAGGGGCTATTCCCTTTTAATACACAGTGAAAAAACAAGTAAATATCTGCGCTAACTGAAAAGAACACAAAAAGCAGCTAGCATAGTTTGTAGATTGCATCAAACATAAGTATAAAAGTCCAAATGCAGCGCTAAAATAAAATAAATGTCCAAATAATGATAATAGTCCATAGAACTCAATCAGCAATAAAAGATGATGTGAAACCTCCACCAAGCTTCAGTGTGTAAAAGGAAAGCACACCACACCCACGTGCTATCAGTCTGCTTACCAGAAAGATATAAAAAATAGGCGATGTACTAATATATTGCAGAGGGTCAGCAGCAAATCCAAATGGCACACTCCATCATGGGCAGGCACAGCATGGAAACAATCAGGTCACCACATATCAGAAAGCTCAGGACTCGTATTAACGATGGACAGGTTGGTGCAGTCATCAGCAGGAACAAACCAGCAAACAGAAAGCAACAAATAGTGAAGCCCGTAAGGTAAAACAGTCCTAGTTTATTGTAGTCTACTTACAGGTATGAAGTAAAAATCATCACAGAAAACAGGAACAATCCGCGGTTCTCAGCGTACTTGCATTGACCAGCCTTTACTTCATACCTGTAAGTAGACTACAATAAACTAGGACTGTTTTACCTTACGGGCTTCACTATTTGTTGCTTTCTGTTTGCTGGTTTGTTCCTGCTGATGACTGCACCAACCTGTCCATCGTTAATACGAGTCCTGAGCTTTCTGATATGTGGTGACCTGATTGTTTCCATGCTGTGCCTGCCCATGATGGAGTGTGCCATTTGGATTTGCTGCTGACCCTCTGCAATATATGAGTACATCGCCTATTTTTTATATCTTTCTGGTAAGCAGACTGATAGCACGTGGGTGTGGTGTGCTTTCCTTTTACACACTGAAGCTTGGTGGAGGTTTCACATCATCTTTTATTGCTGATTGAGTTCTATGGACTATTATCATTATTTGGACATTTATTTTATTTTAGCGCTGCATTTGGACTTTTATTCCCTTTTAATGCCACCTGAAACGTGGTGTAGTGTTGTCCTGATTTTCAGGCTATTTATATTGTGGCAAAGGTGCACCGCATTTGAGATGCCAATAAAAATCAATGGCACCCAAACACACATGGTTCATGTGGGCACGATTGCAGTGAAATTTGGAATATCAAATTGCCAGATGTGAATGCTGCCTTAGGCTTGCAGAATCTAAATAGTAACAGGTGACCTTAGGTTACTCCTCAGCTCAGGAATGATTCACGTTCTGTCAGAAATCATTAAATCAGACGGAGACAGAAGTACAGTTAAATCACACTTGTTTAATAATAAAAATAAATAGAACAAAACGTAGTCAAAACATAGCCAGTTCAGGAACCAGAACGGATAGCCAGACAAGCCAAACATCAGGGAGCCGGAGATGAATGTAGTAAAACAAGCAGGATCTGGAGCCAGAAGGGATGTCAGCCAAGCAAGTCTTTTAACAGGAATGCAGGAGAGCATCTCTGTGATGTTGACTAAGGCAAAGGCAGAGAACCTCTGGGCTGGGCAGGACTTAAGTAGGCAGGACTGACGAGCATTATATCATAAACAGCTTGGTACCTGTGGAGAGTTAGGAGCTGGCAACTTGCAGACAGCTGAGCGGCCAGCTCAGAGAAGGAAGGGCTGAGCCCAGCCCTGACAATACCACCTCCTCAATGAACCCTTCCCCTCGGAGGGACCACCAGGCTTGAGTGGAAAATGTTTATGGAAAGTAGTACGTCCGAGGGTGAGACCAAAGAACATCATCTCTGTGATGTTGACTAAGGCGAAGGCAGAGATCCTCTGAGCTGGACAGCTTAAGTAGGCAGGACTGACGAGCAGGATATCATAAACAGTTGGGTACCTGTGGAGAGATAGAAGCTGGCAATTAGCCGACAGTTAAATGGACAGCTCAGAGAAGGAAGGGTTGAGCCCAGCCCTGACATGTTCCTAGAACCCTGATAGAGGTGTAACTTTTTGTTCCAGGTCATGCAGCGCCCAATCCATGCCCCATCATTTCCTTTGTGTTGCTCCACAAATATGGGAGCTCTAATTGGTGGAAAACACATATCTTCCCTTCATTGTGCTTACTTATGTTTGTCATATCCACACATTGTAACTGCTTTGCAGATTTCCCCTGCAGAACACTGTACTTAATGAGCCAGGGATTGTGGAATACATAGTGTCACATATCTGGTTAAGGCTGAGCTGACGGGAGGGCTTTCCCCTACAACTCCTGTCCTGTTTTTCCTGAAGGTGGTGACAGGATATAACAGGGCACGGAGTGGCACGGGTGCATGGTTGGAGATCTTGGATGGAAGGTACTTGCAGCAGGTGGCAAGCAGCAGGCAGACTCATGGAATGGCAGATGCAGGTACACGCCAACAGGTGCAAGGCATTATGTGAGTGCAATTGTTGTTCATATTTACAATATCTCACCAAAGTGAGTACACCCCTCACATTATTGTAAATATTTTATTATATCTTTTAGTGTGACAACACTGAAGAAAAATAAATGGGCAGAATTCAGTTCCAAGATTCTAAAACGTAATATAGTACCAACATTCCTAAGGTTCAAAAAAGACAAAAAGTGGAGATAGGGGACTTTTGGGGTATATACACAGAGGAAAAAATTGACTAAAATCTAAAAATATATTTTTATTTCATAAATTTATAAAAAGTGAAACAGAGTGTATAACGCAGCCATAGGTACATACACATTTGCCTATTGAATAACAGCGAAATAGACTGAAATCACATATGTAAAATGAGTGTCATGCCCACATTTTTCAACATGTTTCATCGATGTGGCTTCATCAGGAAAGGAACATAACGTTTTATTCAGTAACCATAAAAAACATACAATCTTCCAGCTCTTGGTGTATGAAAGAAAAAAAGAGAAAAATTACACAATTAACTCATAATATTTTAGCTATCCATTATTGACACAAGAGAGAAAAAAAATAAATAAATTGAATTAAAAGACCATTCCACCTCCCATACCTTGAAGGGCGTGAGGGTGTACTTAGGAGATGTTGCTCACAAGAATTTGGCAACGCATATATCCACACCTAGATCCCAGAGTGGCCAGATCTCTCATAGGGGGAGATGTAACTTTCATCCAAGGTCACACAATGGTGCCTGTAATACAAACATGTATTTAAAATTTAGGAGGAGAGATTGAAAAACTCTTATGTAGATAGTAACAAGGGCTACGCTATAGTATGCATGCCATCTTTAAGGAAATTAGTATAGATATTGGAATTACCTTTGACCACTGCCCATTGATGCATGAGCTCCCAGAGACTCCCAACATCACAAATGTCATGGTGGGTTTAAATATCCCCCCCCTGGCACCAAATTACGGCGTGTGACGCCACAGCGTAATGGCGCCAACGCGGACGCTATAGTGACAGTGCGAGAGGCACAAACAGGAACCCGGAAGTGTAAACACCGCCGACATGTGCCACAGAACCCCGCCCCAAACCTGCAGTGCTGACACCGCCTGTCATGGAGCGTATCTATGGGCTAGATGGAGAATGTACCCGGGGCACTGTGACCTGTGCGCACCGACAAGGCGGGCTTGCAGCAGAATATGGATACCCATCCCGCTGCACACCCTTGGGCGTCCGTACGCGGATCTAAGGCCAATGAAATGAAGGGATTTGCAGTGTGGGGCAGCGCAAAAAAAAAAAAACACTGAAGAAATAAAACTTTGCTACAATGTAAAGTAGTGAGTGTACAGCTGGTATAACAGTGTAAACTTGCTGTCCCCTCAAAATAACTCAACAGACAGCCATTAATGTCTAAACTGCTGGCAACAAAAGTGAGTACACCCCTAGGTGAAAATGTCCATATTGGGCCCAAAGTGTCAATATTTTGTGTGCCACCATTATTTTCCAGCACAGTCTTAACCCTCTTGGACATGGAGTTCACCAGAGCTTCACAGGTTGCCACTGGAGTCCTCCATGATGATATCACAGAGCTGGTGGATGTTAGAGACCTTGCGCTCCTCCACCTTCCGTTTGAGGATGCCCCACAGATGCTCAATAGGGTTTAGGTCTGGAGACATGCTTGGCCAGTCCATCAACTTTACCCTCAGCTTCTTTAGCAAAGCAGTGGTCACCTTGGAGATGTATTTGGGGTCATTATCATGTTGGAATACTGCCCTGTGGCCCAGTCTCCGAAGGGAGGGGATCATGCTCTGCTTCAGTATGTCACAGTACATGTTGGCATTCATGGTTCCCTCAATGAACTGTAGCTTCCCAGTACAATGCTTTTTAGGCTCCTAAAGAAAATAGTAAATGAACATTTATTATTTTTTTTAAAAGTGAACTTCTCTTTTAACCTCCTTGGCAGTATTCCCGAGTGTGGCTTGGGCTGAGATTTCAGTACCACTAGCGGTAACCCAGAACCACACTCGGGATCCAGCGAAGCAATCCCGGAAGAGGTTTCTTACCTTGTCCCTGGGATCCCGCATCCTATTCCCGCTGTGTACGGCGGCCGGGATCCTCCGCTCGATGTTCTGCGAGTTCCGGCTTCCCTTCCCTGCGAACGTTGCGACTCAGTGAGTGGAACCCACGGCAGATTCAAAATGTATAAAACAAAACACACACCATACATTGTAATCCTATTAGATAATACAATAAATTGACCTCAGTTTGCCCCCCAGTGCTTTATCCAGTGCCCTTGCAAGGTGGGGCCGGGGGGTGCGGGCCGCACCCGGGTGACACCCATGTATAGCAGAACCGCAGCCGCTGACACCACCCTCTGCCTCTCGTCTTGCTCACTCTGTGTCCCCCGTGGAGTGGACTGAAGCTGCCTCCTCCTCTGTTTACATCCAGTGAGGAGGAGGAGCTCCGAGTGACACACACCTCTGTGTGTATACGTCCGCGGCCACGCTGTACTGAGGTACTGTACTGTACACTCTAAGTAGATTAGTAGATGGACATGTGCAGGGGGGGCGCTAATACTGATGGGGACTCTGCACTAGGGGGATTCTATACTGATGCTGGAGACTCTGCACTAGGGGGATTCTATACTGATGATGGAGACTCTGCACGAGGGGGGATTCAATACTGATGATGGAGACTCTGCACGAGGGGGGATTCTATACTGATGATGGAGACTCTGCACGAGGGGGGATTCTATACTGATGATGGAGACTCTGCACGAGGGGGGATTCTATACTGATGATGGAGACTCTGCACGAGGGGGGATTCTATACTGATGATGGAGACTCTGCACGAGGGGGGATTCTATACTGATGATGGAGACTCTGCACGAGGGGGGATTCTATACTGATGATGGAGACTCTGCACGAGGGGGGATTCTATACTGATGATGGAGACTCTGCACGAGGGGGGATTCTATACTGATGATGGAGACTCTGCACGAGGGGGGATTCTATACTGATGATGGAGACTCTGCACGAGGGGGGATTCTATACTGATGATGGAGACTCTGCACGAGGGGGGATTCTATACTGATGATGGAGACTCTGCACGAGGGGGGATTCTATACTGATGATAGGGACTCTGCACGAGGGGGGATTCTATACTGATGGGGACTCTGCACGAGGGGGGGATTCTATACTGATGGGGACTCTGCACGAGGGGGGGATTCTATACTGATGGGGACTCTGCACGAGGGGGGGATTCTATACTGATGGGGACTCTGCACGAGGGGGGATTCTATACTGATGGGGACTCTGCACGAGGGGGGATTCTATACTGATGGGGACTCTGCACGAGGGGGGATTCTATACTGATGGGGACTCTGCACTAGGGGGGGATTCTATACTGATGGGCTCTGCACTAGGAGGGATTCTATACTGATGGGGGGTCTGCACTAAGAGGGGGTGTCTCTATTGATGGGGGGTCTGCATTAAGGGGAGGTTATATATTGATGGGGGGTCTGCACTAAGGGGGATTCTATACTGATGGGGGTCTGCACTAGGGGGATTCTATACTGATAGGGGTCTGCACTAAGAGGGGGTGTCTCTATTGATGGGGGGGTCTGCATTAAGGGGAGGTTATATATTGATGGGGGGGTCTGCACTAAGGGGAGGTTATATACTGATGGGGGGGTCTGCACTAAAGGGGGTGTCTAAACTGTGGGAGTCTGCACTAAGGGGGATTCTATACTGATGGGGGGGGGTGTCTGTACTGATGGGGGGGTCTGCACTGAGGGTGGAGGTCTGTTAGTGAGGGTGATCTATACTGAGGGAGGGGGATCTATACTGCAGGATCTGTACTTAGCGGAGAGGGGCCTGTACTGAGGGGGGACTATATTTGGTGGAGGGCGGGGGGGAGGGGGGTGACACCAATTTTTTCAGCACCGGGTGACACCAACCCTAGTGACGCCACTGCCCTTGCCTGCAATTTTACTGTACTATCTGCCTGGAAACTGCAAAACGACCATGGCATCAAAAAAGCGCTCCTCTACCTCCAAAGCCGTTTATGACATGCTGGAAAACAGTGATACCGATACAGAATCACTTGCAGAATTGAGTGATAGCGATTCGTGGGGAGGTTCGTCATCAGATACAGAAAGTGATTTCTGCGACAAGCCTGCGACTGACATCAGTGATGTGTGGACTTGGTGCTCTATCGACTGCAGTATGGATCAGGTATCGCCCGCAACATTCCCATTTACTGGAGCACCTGGTATCAAAGTGAATGTAGAAGAGGACAACCCCTTGGCATACCTCCAACTATTTTTGACCCATGAGATCATTGAAAAAATAGTCACAGAGACAAACCGGTACCAAGAGCAACAAGCTGCTACACCTCGGAGGTTTTCAAGGAGCAGAAAGTGGGAACCAGTGACCAAAGAGGATATCTGGAGATTTCTGGGCCTCATAATTCTTCAGGGAGTGGTGGGGAAACCCCTGAAAAAGTGGTATTGGAAACCAATAAAATACTAGCCACTCCCTTCTTTGGCACGGTCATGTCGGAGTACAAATTTTCCCTAGTAATGAAATATTTGCACTTATAAATAATGAGGCATTTGACGAAACGACTCATCCAGCCCCAAAACTCAAGAAGATTTGGGAGGTATATCAGATGATTATGAAAAATTTCCGACAGAGCTATGTGCCTGATAGAGACATTGACAAAAAAGTCTAATGGCCTACAAGAGAAGGCTCAGCTGGATCCAATATATAGCATCAAAGAGGGCACAATTTGGCATAAAATCTTTCATGCTATGTGAATCGAGCACTGGTTATATTTGGAACTCTGTCCTATATACTGGTAAAGGAACCAAATTCAACCAAAAATATAGTCATTATGGTATGGCAACCTCTCCAGTTCGTTCATTGATTAAGCCATTGCTGAATCAGGGCTATTGTGTGACTACAGACAATTTTTACACATCTCCTGAACTCTATGACATAACTTCTACATAACAAAACGGATGCTTACGGGACCGTTAGGGCTAACTGTGGCGTGATATGCCGCCAACCTTTGGCACAAAGAAGCTCAAGGTGGGAGAAAATAGTTGCCTGGCAGAAAGGCAAAATTATGGCACTCCGATGGCGGGACAAAAAAAGATGTGTGCCTAATGAGTACAAATCCACAACACCTCTGCTGTCATAGTACATACAAAAGGTGGGAAAGACATAATGAAACCACAAGTGGTTATCGACTACAACAACACCATGGGAGGTGTTGACAGAGCGGACCAGGCCATGACATTTTATCCAGCCATGAGAAAACAGCATAAACAATTTATAAGAAGATCTTCAGGCATCTTCTTGAACAATGCCTATGAAATGCATACATTCTACTAAAAAAAAAAAAAAAAAAAAAAAAAAAGAGACAAGCCTGTGGTTCATGCGGACTTCGTTTGGAAAGTAGCAGAACGTATCTTTCTAAACAACCAAACACCAACGGCTGCAAACAGAGAAGGATGCCGTGCTGCTGGTGTTGTCAACCCAGAACGCCTGACTGGTCGTCACTTTATGGACCACATTCCACCAACTGTAAAAAAGGCAGCATCCACAAGGATGTGTGCAGTTTGCTGCTCAAGGCGTGATGACACTGGAAGGAAAATCAGAAAAGAAACCAGGCTCTATTGTCCTGATTGTGACGTTGGACTCTGTGCTGTCCCTTGTTTTAAAATTTACCATACCCGGGATGTTTACTGAATCAATATGACTAGTAATATTGCACCCTTGTTTGGCCCAAAAAAATTTCAGTGTTTTTGATATGTTTATATTATTGACTAAAATTTATTGAATAAAATGTATTATTATTTTATATTATTTGTTATTATTTATAATTATATTATAATTTATGATTTTGTGTTTCAAACTTCATACCCGGGATGTCTACTAGACTAGAAAAGATTATTTCATTTCTACCTTTTCCCCAAAATTGTGACAAAAAAAATTACAACTTCAAAAAACGCACTATTCATCTTGCTTTCAGCGCTGTCACAATTTGAATGACAATTGCGCGGTCATGCAACACTGTACATTGACACCTATGCTCCTTTTATAAAAAGTGAGTACATCATTCTTCAATCCGCCCTTGTCCCACTGTGTTTATCGCAGAATTACGCTATATACAACCTGTCTGTATCTTTCCATATGATCCAACATTTGCCACTGGGTTTGTCCAAGCAACTTATAGGAGACCATCACACCATTGCATCTATCATCCCTATCTGCGACTAGCATATGCTGTATACCTTACAGCAGTAAGGTGAGCTGCTTGCAGACACAGAGGTGTTATCACTGAAGATTTTATTGTGAACACTTGTGTTTCCTGGTGGAGGAATTGATCGGTTTCTTTTTTTCACACCTGTTTTACTGTTATTATGTTTTATCAAGTTTGCTTTTCAGGTATGCAATTTTTTATACTTTACCGTTTACTGTGTTTTATTGTTAACCATTTTTTTGTCTTCAGGTACACCATTCACGACTTTGAGTGGTTATACCAGATTGATACCAGCAGGTTTAGGCATCATCTTGGCATCATTCTTTTCAGCCAGCGGTCAGCTTTCATGTAAAAGCAATCCTAGCGGCTAATTAGCCTCTAGACTGCTTTTACAAGCAGTGGGAGGGAATGCCCCCACCGTCTTCCATGTTTTTCTCTGGCTCTCCTGTCTCAACAGGGAACCTGAGAATGCAGCCGGTGATTCAGCCAGCTGACCATAGAGCTGATCAGAGACCAGAGTGGCTCCAAACATCTCTATGGCCTAAGAAACCGGAAGCTACGAGCATTTTATGGCTTAGATTTTGCCGGATGTAAACAGCTCCATTGGGAAATTGGGAAAGCATTTTATCACACCGACCTTGGTGTGGTCAGATGCTTTGAGGGCAGAGGAGAGATCTAGGGTCTAATATACCCCAATTTTTTCAAAAAAGTGTCACTACCTATTGCTATCATAGGGGATATTTACATTCCCTGAGATAACAATAAAAATAATTAAAAAAAAAAAAAAAAAAAAAAAAACCCTGTCCCCCGCGGACAAGGTGAACACAAGTGTTGGTCTGGTGTCAAATGTAAACAGCAATTGCACCATGCATGCAAGGTATCACTGCGAAGGTCAGATCGAGGGCAGTAATTTTAGCAGTAGACCTCCTCTGTAAATCTAAAGTGGTAACCTGTAAAGGCTTTTAAAAATGTATTTATTTTGTTGCCACTGCACGTTTGTGCGCAATTTTAAAGCATGTCATGTTTTGTATCGATGTACTCGGCCTAAGATCATCTTTTTTATTTCATCAAACGTTTGGGCAATATAGTGCGTTTTAGTGCATTAAAATTTTAAAAAAAAAGTGTTTTTTCCCCCAAAAAATGCCTTTGGAAAATCGCTGCGCAAATAATGTGTGAAAAAAAATGAAACACCCACCATTTTATTCTGTAGGGCATTTGCTTTAAAAAAATATATAATGTTTGGGGGTTCAAAGTAATTTTCTTGCAAAAAAAAAAAAATATTTTTTCATGTAAACAAAAAGTGTCAGAAAGGGCTTTGTCTTCAAGTGGTTAGAAGAGTGGGTGATATGTGACATAAGCTTCTAAATGTTGTGCATAAAATGCCAGGACAGTTCAAACCCCCCCCAAATGACCCCATTTTGGAAAGTAGACACCCCAAGCTATTTGCTGAGAGGCATATCGAGTCCATGGAATATTTTATATTGTGACACAAGTTGCGGGAAAGAGACACATTTTTTTTTTTTTTTTTTGCACAAAGTTGTCACTAAATGATAGATTGCTCAAACATGCCATGGGAATATGTGAAATTACACCCCAAAATACATTCTGTTGCTTCTCCTGAGTACAGGGATACCACATGTGTGAGACTTTTTGGGAGCCTAGCCTCGTATGGGACCCCGAAAACCAAGCACCGCCTTCAGGCTTTCTAAGGGCGTAAATTTTTGATTTCACTCTTCACTGCCTATCACACAGTTTCAGGGGCCATGGAATGCCTAGGTGGCACAAAACCCCCCCCAAATTACCCTATTTTGGAAAGTAGATACCCCAAGCTATTTGCTGAGAGGTATTGTGAGTATTTTGCAGACCTCACTTTTTGTCACAAAGTTTTGAAATTTGAAAAAATAAAAAAAAATTTCTCTTATCTTTCTTAATTTTCAAAAACAAATGAGAGCTGCAAAATACTCACCATGCCTCTCAGCAAATAGCTTGGGGTGTTTACTTTCCAAAATGGGGTCATTTGGGGGGGTGTTTGTGCCACCTGGGCATTCCATGGCTTCCGAAACTGTGATAGGCAGTGAAGAGTGAAATCAAAAATTTACACCCTTAGAAATCCTGAAGGCGGTGATTGGTTTTCGGGGCCCCGTACGCAGCTAGGCTCCCAAAAAGTCCCACACGTGGTATCCCCATACTCAGGAGAAGCAGCTAAATGTATTTTGGGGTGTAATTCCACATATTCCCATGGCCTGTGTGAGCAATATATCATTTAGTGACAACTTTGTGCAAAAAAAAAAAAAAAGTATCACTTTCCCGCAACTTGTTTCAAAATATAAAATATTCCATGGACTTAACATGCCTCTCAGCAAATAGCTTGGGGTGTCTACTTTCCAAAATGGGGTCATTTGGGGGGTTTTGTGCCATCTGGGCATTTTAAGGCCTTCAAAACTGTGATAGGTAGTGAGGAGTAAAATAAAAAAATGTACGCCCTTAGAAATCGGTGATTGGTTTTCGGAGCCCCGTACGTGGGGATACATGTGGTATCCCCGTACTCAGGAAAAGCAGCTGAATGTATTTTGAGGTGCAATTCCACATATGCCCATGGCCTGTGTGAGCAATATATAATTTAGTGACAACTTTTTGTAATTTTTTTTTGTCATTATTCAATCACTTGGGACAAAAAAAAAAAAATGAATATTCAATGGGCTCAACATGCCTCTCAGCAATTTCCTCGGGGTGTCTACTTTCCAAAATGGGGTCATTTGGAGGGGTTTTGTACTGCCCTGCCATTTTAGCACCTCAAGAAATGACATAGGCAGTCAAACTAAAAGCTGTGTAAATTCCAGAAAATGTAACCTAGTTTGTAGACGTTATAACTTTTGCGCAAACCAATAACTATACGCTTATTGACATTTTTTTTTTACCAAAGACATGTGGCCAAATATATAAATATATTTTGGCCGAAATGTATGACTAAAATTGAGTTTATTGGATTTTTTTTATAACAAAAAGTAGAAAACATCATTTTTTTTTTCAAAATTTTTGGTCATTTTCCGTTTATAGCGCAAAAAATGAAAACCGCAGAGGTGATCAAATACCATCAAAAGAAAGCTCTATTTGTGGGAAGAAAAGGATGCAAATTTCGTTTGGGTACAGCATTGCATGACCTCGCAATTAGCAGTTAAAGCGATGCAGTGCCAAATTGTAAAAAGTGCTCTGGTCAGGAAGGGGGTAAATCCTTCTGGGACTGAAGTGGTTAATAAATCAATTAGAAAAGTAAGCAAAATGGAGATGGCCTTTATAACAGGGTTTAATACTCAATTTAAGGCCTTTGAGCACATCCTGAAAAAATATTGGCCTATATTGAAGGAGGACCGTGTCCTCTCACAAATACTGCCCAACAAGCCAAAGTTTGTTTATAAGAGAGCACCTACCCTTCGGAACCACTTAGTCCATAATGTAGTTAACCCACCTAAAACAATTAAAATCTTTCCAGAAATGAAGGGCTTCTATAAATGCCAGAGGTGTCTAGCATGTAGAGTAAGTAAAAAGCAACCTCGCAAAAGGGAATCTTTTAAGTCAAAAACTGACCGTAGAGAATACCGAATAAGGGAACTAATTACATGTCACAGCACCCATGTCACCTACGTCATCGAATGTCCATGCCACCTTCAGTATGTGGGCAGAACCACCCGCCCACTTTGTGTACGTATACGGGAGCATATCAAGAACATACGGAAGGGCTTCCCGAAACACAATCTATCTCGCCACTTCGATGAGGTACACCACAGGGACTCCACTGGGTTAATATTTTGTGGGATTGACCTCAAGGATCACTAGGGAGGAGGAGATAAAACCACACTAGTATCTCAAAACGAAACAGCTTGGATCTACCAGTTGGGGTCCCTTGCCCCCAAGGGCCTTAACCTGGACATAGACCTCAACTGCTTCATAGTCGATCCCCAATCCTGGTTTATGGTAGTACGATTTCTACTTTAGAAGTTATGTATATACCTCTGTACCACCCCCCTATGCCAACTATGCTGTTCGTGGCGCCCGCCCCCAATTAGTGGGGGGCCACGGTATATACACATTATGTAGGGGTGTGCAGAGGAATCTTTCAAGTAGGTGGAGGATCAGATGCCCATCCCACACCCCTCATGTACTGTCTGAGATGTGGGTTACCCACCAAGCTGTAATGTGGGGTTTGTATGGAGGGCCCACCACCATGCCTCTCTTCATGCATTGCATGCCTGGTGGGGTGGGTTCCAGAGTATTAGCTGGGGCACACATGTTAGGAGGTTTAGTCTTACAATTTATACACACATTTTTTTTTTACCTTCTACTCCCAAATTCCTACCACAATTTATGACCTGCCCCCCTGGTACCCATACCCACCTCCTTTTTAGGGCCTGGGCTACCAGGTAATTTCAGGTATGCCAGCTAATTGTTGAGCCAGGTTCAATAGGAAACTATTTGTATTTGCTGCCTTTTGAATTAGGCGATTTATTTCTATATGTACTTTTATCTTTATTATTAATTCTATGTTTACCTTCATTCTTATTTTACCCTTAACCCTATTCTGTGCCACTTTTTAAACCCTACGGGCCAAAGGGCTTGAGTAATCAACGATAGTTGATAGGTATTTAGACAGTTTTACTGGGTAATACCTAGCTTTGCTCTCTTACTAAGTTTATCCTTAAGATTTTATCCCTAGCCACTAGGGGAACTCTGAAGCAATTAGACTATATACTAATGGTACAAATTTATCTCACACTACTATATTTACCCCGGTCTGTGTATTAACTGATTTTTTTTTTTTAGGGTCTGGGCTACCAGGTAATTGGAGGTATGCCAGTTAATTGTTGAGCCAGGTTCAATAAGAAACTATTTGTTTTTGCTGCCTAAGGACTAGGCAATCTATTTTATTTTTATATCTCTATAGGTACTTTTTCCTTTATTCGTAATTCTATGTTTACCTTTATTTTCAGGTTATCCTTAACCCTACTCTGTGTCACTTTTTACACCTCACGGGCCAAAGGGCTTGACTAATCAGTAATGGTTGATGAGTACTTAGATAGCTTTACTGGGTAATATCTGGCTTTGCTCTCTTACTAAGTTTATCCTTAAAATGTTATCCTTAGCCACTAGGGGGATTCTGGATCAATTAGATTATATACTAATGATACAAATTTATCTTATACTGCTATATTTACCCCGGTCTCTGTATTAACTGATTTGTGTTTATGAAGTTTATGGTGTTATCAAGGGAGAGCAGGTGTATTATTATATACCTTCACCTGAAACCATATTTGGTCCACCCCGGGATGGGTTTCCTGGTTCCCAGTATTAGCTGGGCGGGACAGTGTTAAGTTAGTGGGGTTACAAGCCACTCTCCCTTATAAAAAACATGACGTGCAGTGGCATAGGCATCGCAACGGGGTGGCTATCAAGGCTGGACCTCTGAATGTGGAGCCCATAGCGCTGAGTCTCAGCGGGGGTGGGGGAGAGACGAGCGGGCGGCATTGGAGGTGGAGGAGAGACGAGCAGGCATGCACTGGCACTGAGCCATCGGACCACCACACCCCTCTGCTCCTCTGACTCCCCACCCCCCCTCAGCTCTCCAATTTTCTCCCTGCTTAGTTATGCAGCGTGGCTGCATACAGACATGATCCTTAGGAGTGGACACTTAGAAGCTCATCGTATGATCCAGAAGACATGCTGCCGCACTCAACTTTGACATAAACTTCTTTGACACTCATTCTCTTGTTCTTTCCTTCCCCTGCTCTCCATCCTGTCTGCTGCCGCGGAGAATCTAGATGAGAGCAGGGGAAGGAAAGAACAGGAGAACAAGTGCCGAGGAAGTTTATGTCACAGCTGTGCGCGGCTGCATGTCTTCTGGATCGTACGATGAGCTTCTCAGTGTCCACTCCTAAGGATCATGTCTATATGCCTGTCTGTGTACTGTCATGTCTGTATGCCGCGCTGCATATCTAAGCAGGGAGAGGAGGTGAGTGGGGGGGGATAGAGCAGCATGGGGGGGATAGAGGAGCATGGGGACCAGAGCAGGGGAGGACCAGCAGAGCACATGTGGAACCAAAACAGCATGCAAGGGATCAGCGGAGCATGCAGGGGACCAGCACAGCACACGGGGGGCCAGAGCAGCACTTGGGGGACCAGCACAGCACATGGAGGACCAGCACAGCACATGGGGGACAAGCACAGCACGCGGGGGACCAGAGGATCAGGAGAGGAATGCAGAAGCATGTGGGGGAACAGAGAAGCAGGAGGGGGCCAGAGGAGCACAAGGGGACCAGAAGATCAGGAGAGGAATGCAGAAGAATGTGAGGGAACAAAGAAGCAGGGGGGACCAGAGAAGCACAAGGGTACAGAGGAGCATGTGGGGGGGGACCAGAAGGAGCACGGGGGAGGGGACAGACAGCTGACTCAATGGCCTGGGTGTTCTCACGTCTGCCTAGACTTCTTGTCCCATTACGGGGAGGGCAACAAACTGATTCTTTGCCCCGGGTGAAATAATGTCTAGCTTCCCCACTGGTACTGCCTATAAGAGTACCAGTACCAGCCGTTCTACACTAATAAAGTAGAACGGCTAATGGCTAGTGAAGGGGGGGCTTGGGTGGCAACCGGGGTTGGCCGGCCTGGGGGATGGGTTTGGCCTGCATGGGTGGGTTTGGCCTGCCTGGGTGAGACCTGTCAAAGTTGGTCAGTCTGGATGAAGTCCAGGGCCAAATTTTGTCCCAGTCCAGCCCTGGAGACGAGTGGGCGGATGAGCAGAGATGACATCTCTCTCCGCCCACCCATAACCACTCTTCCACCCTCACAGCCGGGACTTCAACGTGGGAGTGGTGTGTGGCGGGGAGCAGAGAGATGACGTCATCTCTCACTGCCTGCCACACATCAGCGCTCTTCTGGCCTCACAGCACGGGCCTTTTAAATGTCGGAGGTGCGGTGGGGAGCAGAGAGATTACATCATCTCTCACTGCCCGCCCCGCATCTCCGCTCTCCGTATCAACGATGGTGCCATGATGATTAAAATGCCAGCACCAGCCTTCCTTTGCCTACAAAAAAATTGCTTACCACCGGCGTGCCCCCCCCCCCCCCCCCCCAGGTTGGTGATCGCTGCTATGGGCCCTAGCCCCAGATCTTTTGCAGACCTAGCAACACCCCTGTGCAGTGGTAAGACATCGCCGCTGAAGACGTCTATGACGAAATGCGTACAGCATCACTACGCACATAACGTGGCTTCCAGGAAGCAGAGCGAGTGGGTGGAACGTAACCAGAGTGCACGCTGTCCACCTACAGCTCGGTTGCCTATGCTTTATATCGGCAAGTGCAGCCCCTATGGGACTAGGCATTACGCTGCATGAACTGCATTTTCTGTCTGTTTGCTTTTATACATTTTTTTAAAATAATCTTTTAATAAATGGAAGTTTTGGTTATACTGCACTATGGGAGCCAATTTCTCTTTATGAGGATTATGAAAATGACATCTGTCACAACCCAGATATCCCAAGGCTGCTCGAGGAACTGCAAAGGCTGACACCAGTGGTTACCTGCCAACCTAAGGAGCTACATGCGCATTACCCCTGTAGGGGTAGTAGGATCTGGTGAGTGGGGACCCTTAAGGGGGAGCACGCAAGTCGCCTGTCAAGATTCTGATCACTAAAGTCACCTGTTACAATTCCTCTAAACACGAACAGTCACCTTCATTGGGATAAATGCACCTATGTGTTCTTTGTACACGGTGCGATAAACTGCATCTTGGTGTAATTTTTAAGTTTGGTGCGATTTTTGCATTTCTGTTTTTTGGTGCAATTTTTTTTTTTTTTTGCCTATTTTTGGTTTTCTTTGCATCTTGGGTTTATATACACCTTGATTTTATGATTGGGACACTATATGTATACACTTATATGTTTTTGTATATGGTGCGATAATTACATTTTGGTGCGACTTTGGCACAATCTTTTTTTTTTTATAACTTTTTTGTGCGTTTTTTTTTGCATTATTAGTTGGATTTGGTTTTTGGGTTCACTCACATCCTGTATTTTGGGTTTGGACACTATACGCACTGTTACAAGCAGAGGATCACTATACTATTATGATATATGGATGTTTTATACACTCATTTGTAAGCCATTATATTTTTGGTGACAACCTCTCCTGTGTAGGATTGGTGTCCACACCTAGAGGGTTTTAGTACTCACCTACTGGGGTAGGTGAGGTGTGATTACTATTACACTATCACCTTTATGGTAACTGTTTTGTTATAATTTATTCCACAATAACACTGTCTTTTAATACTTAGCCACTATAGAGTGATTTGGTAAAGCACTATTTGACATATAGGTAGCACCACTCACCCCTTCACATCTTCTTTCTATATTCTAGAGCCCTCTTAAGGGTTTTTTTTTTGGGGGACGCTGCAACCTTCACACATGTCCTAAGCACAGACCTTCCTAATTAATTTGTTTACAAAAACAATCAAACCCCCCCACCCAGATCAGCCTGTTACAGTGTGTAACCCCCCCCCCCCGATCAGTGAAACACAGTGTGCAACCCCCCCCAGATCAGCAAGTCACATTGTGCAACCCCCCAGATTAGCAAGTCACAGTGTGCAAGTTGCAACCCCCCCAGATCATCCAGCACAGCCACAACTCCCCCCCCAGATGAGGGAGCCACAGTGTGCACAATCACTCCCCCATCCATATTTACACACAGTACCTGTACTAAGCGGCGTGTGGAATTTTTCTCCCGGGCCCTTGCAGGTACAGTTAGAATGGCATCATTGCCCTCCCCCGTGATGCCGATCCGACACACACACACACACAGTCGCGGTCTGCTCCTGAAAAGCAGCAGGATCAGTGTATGACTGGAAGGGAAGTCACACGATTCTGTTTTGACAAGAAGCATAACTTACACAGGATGGCCTTGCAGGCTGCTGGCTTCTCGAGGAGCTTGTGCCTGTGTAGATTCCCCACCCCTCTTTCTCGTTTGCTCTCATGTAGACATGTAGAGAGCAGAGAGGGCTCTGAACGGCCCCTGAAAAAGCAGAGCAGCCAGCAAGTGACCAGCGCAGGTTGCGGAACTCCAGCTTAAAAAAGACCTAGCGGGCAGCAGTGTGGGTTTCAGTGCAGCTGCTTTGGGTCCCCCTACAACGATTGGGCCCAGGGCAGCTGCCCTGTTTGCCCTGCGTTAAAGACGACCCTGGCTGATCGTCTCTCCTCGACGCACACTCTGTCAGTGTGAGGCATTGAGAGCCGATTAATAGAAGAACCGAATGGATAACGCTGCGCTCAAAATCAGTATAACATAAAAAAATTTGAAATCAAATAAATAAAAGCTGCCAGCACCAAAAGTCCTAAATACAAAACTCAAATCAGTGAAAAACATAGGGTGGGTGCAGCGCTAATAACACTATATGAATCCAAATAGTAAAAAAACAGGAAATATAAAGTTCCATGCAAATGTTCAGAAGTGGTGAAAATCCTAAAATCAAAATTGGAAAACTAAAGCAGAGTCCCAGTATCAGAAATTGAGAGACTGCATAAACAATGTAGCATTTATGTCAAACCTGTGTTATGAAATAATGACCTCCAATGATGGCAAATTAATATGCTCAAGTGAAATTGAAATTGAAATTGACTAAGTGAAGTTTGCATGTTTTTCATTGAGAGCCAATCACCAGCAAACAAATGAGAGAAACAGGAAAACACTGTGCTATCAAAGAAACCCCTTAAAAAGCAGCAGTTCAACTGTGCAATATACACAACAATACAGGAAAACAAAGAAAAAACTGTGCTATACCATAAATGATAATAAGTGCATAAAAATCAATTAATGCAAAATAAAAATTTGCAAAGACATCAAAATTCAAACCATAAGTATACAAAATGATATTATATAGCAAAGTCCATAAGTCAGAAATCCAGAGAATCTTCTA
This sequence comes from Lithobates clamitans, assembly GCA_037952925.1. Taxonomy (NCBI): domain Eukaryota; kingdom Metazoa; phylum Chordata; class Amphibia; order Anura; family Ranidae; genus Lithobates; species Lithobates clamitans. The sequence continues at coordinate 4,662,427 of JBBGZY010000272.1, forward strand.
GGGAGATGGGGAGAATCCCCTAATAGCTCTTCATAAGGGCCAATGTGGAAAGGTAGGAAATGGAAACACCCCTCACAGTGATCCTCCACCACCTAAGATGCACACTTACCAGATTGCAAGCACAACAGGCACGTAGATAGACCAAAATCCGGGTATGCAGTTAGCAGTGAAGCATCCCTCTATACAGCGTGACGGATAGCAAGCAAACCGGGCACATAAGTTAACTCAGATCTGGATGTCCAGCCAGCAATGATGCATCCCTCTATGCAGCGTGGCTCCTCTGCTGCCACTTCCACCAATGTCTCCTCTACCTCGTATCACAAGGATGTCCAGCCAGCAATGAGGCATCCCTCTATGCAGCGTGGCTCCTCTGCTGCCACTTCTACCAAGGTCTCCTCTACCTCGTATCACAAGGATTGTGATACGAGGTAGAGGAGACGTTAGTGGAAGTGGCAGCAGAGGAGCCACGCTGCATAGAGGAATGCCTCATTGCTGGCTGGACATCCGGATCTGAGTTCATTTATGTGCCCGGTTTGCTTGCTATTCATCACGATGTATAGAGGGATGCTTCACTGCTAACTGCATACCCGGATTTTGGCCTATCTACGTGTCTGTTGGGCTTGCAATCTGGTAAGCTTGCGTTTTAGGTGGTGGTGGATCACTGTGAGGGGTGTTTCCATTTCCTACCTTTCCACATTGGCCCTTATGAAGAGCTATTAGGGGATTCCCCCTATCTCCCTAGAAAATTCTCTGGATTTCTGACTTATGGACTTTGCTATATAATATCATTTTGTATACTTATGTTTTGATGAATTTTGATGTCTTTGCATATTTTTATTTTGCATTAATTGATTTTTATGCACTTTTTATCATTCATGGTATAGCGCAGTTTTTTTCTTTGTTTTCCTAGCCGATTACCAGCACTTCCTGTATTTACATGTAACCATCTGTGATTGGACACAGCCAATCACATGGTTAAAGAGTCGCATCAGCAGCTCTTTACAGAGATCGAAGTCATGTTGTGTCCTAGCAACACAGCATGGCCACGATCGCTGAGCTGCGTGCCCCATGCACCATCATATGACGTCCACCCAGAACGAGAACCACACTGTCCCTCCTTCATTTGATGGTGGGTGGGTCGCAAGTAGTTAAACTGTCTAATTTCCAAAAAGGGGTCATTTGGGGGGTATTTGTACTGTTCTGGTATTTTAGGGCCTCAAAAAATAAGATAGGCAGTCAGTACATCAGTCTTGATTAATTTATAAATTATCTATCTATCTATCTATCTATCTATCTATCTATCTATCTATCATGGTTTTTAACTATAGTAACTTTAACACAAAAATGTAAAAGAATACATTTAGCCTAACATCATTAAGAAAGATTATTTATTTGCAAAATTGTATAACACAAATTAAGATTTTTCTTTTTTTTTTTTTAAATTGTTGGGATTTCAAAAAGTGGCAGAAAAAAAAATTAGAAATAATTCAACACTCAGTTGGTATCTCTCCATCAGCGCTCATGGAAAGTATGTTACTTTAAAATAACAAGAGCAGCTACTATAATAATAAAGCATTAAAGCAGAAATATGTCGGTGAGTTTGTGTGAGCTGCTGAGGCCGGAGGAGCACTAAAGAGGTGGAGGAGGTAGTTGAAGATCATTTTGGTGGTGGCTCTAAACATTCACTTATGAGGATTCCAGGAGTGACTGGACCATAGAAAGCTGTTAAAGGCCTATTAACCCCGGGTTCTGGTGAGTTAGAGCCCCTTGTGGGGGTGCGTGGAGCACAAGGTGTTAAAATCGTATGGTGAATGGTGCACTCATCAAACCTGCTACACACACTCTATTTATCCACTTAGAGACTCTACATACACTCTAATATACTTTGCTTTGCTCAAGCCTTTTTACGTATACAACAGAGACATTTTATTTACCTGTCAGTCAGTATAAGCTTTACTTATAGGAGCGCCACTTGGATGTTTTTAATTATTTCTCTTTTAGAGTTATAACTTCATCTATTTATTTTGTTCAGAAATATGTCACAGCAACAAATACCATAACATTAGCAGTGCTAAAATAATCCAAATGTTTTAGGATTGGTTAAAAGTTCACTAAAATAGTTAAATAAGTATGAAGTCCACTTTATATATAAAATGAGGTCGATGTAAATGTAGGATTGTCCATCACAGAAAAAACGCTGCAGATAGTAATTCAAAACAATCGCCTCCTCCACACTGCACGTGTCACAATCCCCCTAGGAGATGTACTTACCAGATGATAGTGAGTTATACGCTTATCTGTCAATGGATGATGTCTGCTCACTGCATACACTCCGTCAGATGATCCTGGGTTATACACTTGGCTTGCAATGGGTGTTGTCAGCTCTCTGCATGCAATCCATCTAGATGTTTCCTCATCACAAACAGAGAACAAAGATACATGTAGCGTAATCCAGTACTAAAAGGTATTTATTATAAGTTTCCTTAAGATTGCACACTTACAATACAATTTAAAATAAAAGAGCATGCAACAACAATGTATCACAAGTTGATATTCCTGACTACCTCTCACTGCTCCAGCGGTGTCTCCGGGTAAGGCAAGCAGGAAAGCCGACGATGTAGGTTGCTGCGTGGTCAGGCCCTGACTAGTTTTGTGATTGCTTCATCAGAGGGCGTGGCCACACAGCACAGCTTCCCACAATAAATACACTGCAGGGCACTGCGGAATTAACCCACTTGCGCCTGCGTGTACTAGGCTCGTCCACGGCGTTTACCACCTAGTTTTTAAGCCTACTTTATATATAAAAAATAGTATATTGGCATCTCTGCAAAGAATTCAGAATAAAAATACCATGACATATGAGTTTAAAACGAGTAACATAATTCATCGTCACTTATCAAAAGTGGGTGCATCTGAAATCCTACTGCCCTTATTAATGCTTAAAATTGAATAAATGACACAAATCATGATTTAATTTGATCGCTTCATGTGCCATCCGCAAATGAACTCTAAACGAGTCTAACATGGATCCGAATGGAAATGCATTTGTATTAACACTGCAGGTCATATTACTGTTCTACTGTACTGCACCGTACATATCTATACCATGTTAATCATGCATACTAGACCTATCATTGGTACAGTGGTAAAACATTTGAGCTTACAAACATCCATATAACAGACTTCATATCCCATATAAACCATTAATACTGTATGAGGCAGTATACTGCCCTGATGTGCGTCTCCTAGATTTAAAATAAACAACCCAAAATCCAGGAAAATGCACATCCTAAACGTCATAACAGAGGTTAATAAATATACAGAAGAAATTACTGAAAAAATGTCTGCATAAAATATTCAATCTCCTAGAACATATAAATATGATATCATAGGTCATTATAAAATTCATGAAAATTCAGGGTACATTTTCTCTAGTCCCTAGGATTTTAATCCTGAGGGATCACTATTATGTTTGATTTTAAAATGCATCGAGACGCTATGTTCTTTATAGTCAATCTTGATACCATTAATGTGTTCTGATACACGTTTGCCTAAAGTGCGTTTAGTGCGACCGATATTCATTAAATCGCATGGGCACTGAAGTGCGTACACCACATAAGTAGAATTGCATGAGATAAAATCCTTTATTGTGAACACCCTAGAGTTGGCCGTTGATTGGAACTCGGTTATACCTCTTAATCTAGTGTGTACTTGTCGACAAGATATGCATCTGCGACATGCAAAAAAACCTGAGTTATGCCAAAACATAGTGGGTCTCACTAGGGGATTTAGAATTTTTTTCACGACCTTATCTCCGAACAATTGTCCCTTTCTGTAAATGAAAACTGGGTTTTCTGGAATGGCTTTTGTTAAGGTTTTATCAGTGCTTAATAGTGGGCAATATTTCTTGAAAAACACTTCCACCTCTTTATATTATACATGATAAGCACTAATAAAACCCCACTCATGCTTTGTGTCATTCTGTTTAGGTCTATTAATCAGACAGCTACTTTGGGGTACTTTGTGTATTTCATTAATGGCCTTATCCAAGGCACGTGTATTGTACCCCTTCTCCACAAAACGTTTTTTTTAGGGTTTGTACTTGTTCAGAATAATCAAAATCATGGGTACAATTCCTCCTGACTCTTGTGAATTGGCCCCTAGGAATGTTCTTCAGCCATGTGGGATGATGTCCACCATGGATCGACAGGTAACTGTTCCGATCTGTCAGTTTGAAGAAACATTTAGTGACCAACTGGTGATTAACGAGTATCACTGTAACGTCTAAGTAATTTATTGCTTCCCAACTCCATTTACATTCCAATTTGATACTATTCATATTCTTGTTGAGCTCATTGACAAATGTGGTTAGAGAAGATTCTGTGCCCACCCATATAAGGAACAGGTCATCAAGGAACCTCTTGTAGAAAAGAAGCTCCTTCCTTTGTTGTCTGTATATGAACTTGTCCTCCCATACACTCATAAAGAGGTTTGCTAGTGAGGGCGCAAACTTCGCGCCCATTGTTACGCCTTTAACTTGGGTAAAATATTTACCCGCATACCAAAAGTAATTGTGGCTTAAACAATAATCTAAGGCCATCCCTAGGAATTTCTTTTGGACAAATGGTAAGTCCTCCCTCTTGCTAAGTGCCCAATTTAAATATAATAGGGCATCATCATGATTTATTACTGTATACAATGATGCCACATCCGCAGTAACCAAAAATATATCTTTGGCATCCAGGATATTGAAACTATTCAAAAACTGCAGAAACTGCCTTGTATCCTTTAAATATGCTTTTGTTTCTACTACGCTTTCTTGTAGAAAATTATTTAAATATTGGCCAACTCGAGCAGAAACTGAATTGATACTGTTTACAATCAGTCTAGCAGGTGGATTCTGGGGGTCCTTATGTACCTTAGGTAATGTATATACCGTTGGAACACGACTGAAGCTGGGGTTAAGATATCTTTTTTCTTTCTTGTTTAATACTGTCATATTTTATCCGTGTTCGACCAGATTGGTCAAATCTTTTCTATAGTTGTCGGTGGGATCACCGGTTAGTAGTAAATAAGTACTGTCATCGGATAACATATTGTTAAATTGAGAGTGATAAAAGGTACTGTCTAAAATCACAACCCCTCCCCCCCCTATGTCCCCCTTTACTGCCACTGTATCCTGTATTCATTTTACTAATGGTGGGTTGGGCTGCTGCTCCCATCGAGGGGGGTTCCACCACCCTTCCTCCTTGGGGTAATGAGTTTTCCCTAGGGGTCTGCCTCTCGGCTGATTTCCTCTCCATCCTCTCTGTCCACCCCTCCCCCCTCGCCCTAAAAAAGGCTTATTTTGTTTCAGAGTGTCACCATTATAATTTTTTAACTTTTCATACCTATTAGAGGTTGGTATCGGATAGGGACTCCAATGGTCTCTATCTTGATTGTGTTCCTGTTGGTTAGACCCTGGGTACACTTGATATTGTTCCCTATCATAGTGTTGTTGTTGGTTGGGCCATAAATTGGCTTGCTGTTGATCACTATTGGGGTATGGACTATAATACTCCCTGTTGTTGTTGTAATGGTTCTGCAGGGGAGATCTAATTTGAGGATCCACAGAGTTAAATGGGTATTGGTGGTGTGGATATGCATTTGGTTCATTTGTCTTATTTTTGTCATTTTTCCTCCCTCTTCTCCCTCTTTGTCCATCTCTACTCCTTTGTACAGAAGATTGAGGGATATGTGTCTATTTGGGTGTTAGGGGTTCGATGTCTCCACCTACATTGGGCGTGGGTCTCACTAGAATTGGTGCTGATGTGGCCTTCTCATCAACATCCTTTGTTCCACTAGTAGTGGTTTGCCACAGGTAGATGGAATTACTCACACATGTCTCTGTGGAAATTTTTTATTAGATTTTTCTGTGTTTCTCTATCTATTTTTTCTCATTTCTTTTTAATGCCTGCATTAAAACTTAAAGCTTGCTGTGTGTTCTTAATCGGATCCAGTTTTGTTTGTAAATCAGCTATTTTTGCTTCTAATAGTCTCATTTTTTGTTTTTTCCTTTTTTTTGTGTTAGACTCGTTTGGAGTTCATTTGCGGATCGCACATGGAGCGATCAAATTGAATCATGATTTATGTCATTTATCCGATCTTAAGCATTGATAAGGGGAGTAGGATTTCAGATGCACCCACTTTTGATAAGTGACGGTGAATTATGTTACTCATTTTAAACTCATATGTTATGATATTTTTATTCTGAATTCTTTGCAGAGATGCCAATATGCTTTTTTATGTATAAAGTAGGCTTGAAAACTAGGTAGTATACTCCGTGGACGAGCCTAGTACACGCAATTTTATTAATTCCGCGGTGCCCTGCTGTCTATTTAATGTGGGAAGCTGTGCTGTGTGGCCATGCCCTCTGACGAAGCAATCACAAAACTAGTCAGGGCCTGACCACGCAGCAACCTACATCATCGGCTTTCCTGCTTGCCTTACCTGGGAACACCGCTGGAGCGGTGAGAGGTAGTCAGGAATAGGGATGAGCTTCGAGTTCGAGTTGAACTCATGTTCGACTCGAACATCGGCTGTTCGCCAGTTCGCCGAACAGCGAACAATTTGGGGTGTTTGCGGCAAATTCGAAAGCCGCAGAACACCCTATAAAAGTCTATGGGAGAAATCAAAAGTGCTCATTTTAAAGGCTTATATGCATGGTATTGTCATAAAAAGTGTTTGGGGACCTGGGTCCTGCCCCAGGGGACATGGATCAATGCAAAAAAAAGTTTTAAAAACGGCCGTTTTTTCGGGAGCAGTGATTTTAATAATGCTTAAAGTGAAACAACAAAAGTGTAATATTTATTTAAATTTCGTACCTGGGGTGTGTCTATAGTATGCCTGTAAAGGGGCGCATGTTTCCTGTGTTTAGAACAGTCTGACAGCAAAATGACATTTCAAAGGAAAAAAAGTCATTTAAATCTACTCGCGGCTATTAATGAATTGCCAGTCCGACAATACACATACAAGTTCATTGATAAAAATGGCATGGGAATTGCCCACAAAGGAACCCCGAACCAAAATTTAAAAAAAAAATGACGTGGGGGGTCCCCCTAAATTCCATACCAGGCCCTTCAGGTCTGGTATGGATATTAAGGGGAACCCCGGCCAAAATTTTTAAAATATTGACGTGTGGTCCCCCAAAAATCCATACCAGACCCTTATCCGAGCACGCAACCTGGCAGGCCGCAGGAAAAGAGGTGGGGATGAGAGAGCGTCCCCCCTCCTGAACCGTACCAGACCACATGCCCTCAACATTGGGAGGGTACTTTGAGGTAGCCCCCAAAACACCTTGTCCTCATGTTGATGGGGACAAGGGCCTCATCCCCACAACCCTTGCCCAGTGGTTGTGGGGGTCTGCGGGCGGGAGGCTTATCGGAATCTGGAAGCCCCCTTTAACTAGCGAACCCCCAGATCCCGGCCCTCCCCCCTGTGTGAAATGGTAAGGGGGTACTACCATTTCACAAAAAAAGTGTCAAAAATGTTAAAAATGACAAGAGACAGTTTTTGACAATTCCTTTATTTAAATGCTTCTTCTTTCTTCTATTTTCTATCTTCCTTTGGTTTCTTCCTCCATCTTCTTCTTCTTCTGGTTCTTCTGGTTCTTCCTCCGGTGTTCTCGTCTGGCATCTCCTCCATGGCGTCTTCTTCTCTTCATCTTCTTCTCCGGGCCGCTCCGCATCCATGATGGCATGGAGGGAGGCTCCCGCTGTGTGATGCTTCTCCTCTTCTGACGGTTCTTAAATAACAGAGACCACCCGGTGACCCCGCCCCCCTCTGACGTCACTGGGAATGCCACAGGGAAGTCTCCGTCAAGTCTCCGTGCGTCAGAGGGGGGCGGGGCCACCGTGTTTAAATATCATCAGAAGAGGAGAAGCGTCACACAGCGGGAGCCTCCCTCCATGCCATCATGGATGCAGAGCCGCCCGGAGAAGAAGATGAAGAGAAGAAGACGCCATGGAGGAAGAAACCGAAGGTAGATAGAAGAAAGAAGATAGAAGAAAGAAGAAGCATTTAAATAAAGGAATTGTCAAAAACTGTCTCTTGTCATTTTTAACATTTTTGACAGTTTTTTTGTGAAATGGTATTTCACACAGGGGGGAGGGCCGGGATCTGGGGGTCCCCTTGTTAAAGGGGGCTTCCAGATCCCGATAAGCCCCCCGCCCGCAGACCCCCACAACCACCGGGCTAGGGTTGTGGGGATGAGGCCCTTGTCCCTATCAACATGGGGACAAGGTGTTTTGGGGGGGCTACCCTAAAGCACCCTCCCAATGTTGAGGGCATGTGGCCTGGTACGGTTCAGGAGGGGGGACGCTCTCTTATCCCCCCTCTTTTCCTGCGGCCTTCCAGGTTGCGTGCTCAGATAAGGGTCTGGCATGGATTTTTGGGGGGACCCCACGCCAATTTTTGTTTCATTTTGGCGCGGGGTTCCCCTTAAAATCCATACCAGACCTGAAGGGCCTGGTATGGAATTTAGGGGGACCCCCCACGCCATTTTTTTTTTTATTTTGGCCGGGGTTCCCCTTAATATCCATACCAGACCTGAAGGACCTGGTATGGAATTTAGGGGGACCCCCACGTCTTTTTTTTTTTTTAATTTTGGTTCTGGGTTCCTCTGTGGGGAATTCCCATGCCGTTTTTATCAATGAACTTTTATGTGTATTGTCGGACTGGCAATTCATTAATAGCCACGAGTAGTTTTTAATGACTTTTTTTCCTTTGAAATGTCATTTTGCTGTCAGACTGTTCTAAACACGGGAAACATGTGCCCCTTTACGGGCATACTATAGACACCCCCAGGTACGAAATTTAAAGGAATATTACACTTTTATTGTTTCATTTTAAGCATTATTAAAATCACTGCTCCCGAAAAAAGGCCGTTTTTAAAACTTTTTTTTGCATTGATCCTTGTCCCCCTGGGGCATGACCCAGGTCCCCAAACACTTTTTATGACAATAACTTGCATATAAGCCTTTAAAATTAACACTTTTGATTATTCATGTTCGTGTCCCATAGACTTTAACGGTGTTCCCATGTTCGAGCAATATTTTTGCCTGTTCTGGTGCGAACCGCACAGGGGGGTGTTCGGCTCATTCCTAGTCAGGAATATCAACTTGTGATACATTGTTGTTATATGCTCTTTTATTTTGAATTACAAGGTAAATGTGCAATCTTAAGGAAACCTATAATAAATAGCTTTTAGTACTGGATAATGCTATGCGTATCTTTGTTCTCTGCTTGTGATGAGCAAACGTCTAGATGGATTACATGCAAAGAGCTGACAACACCCATTGCAAGCCAAGTGTATAACCCAGGATCATCTGACAGAGTGTATGCAGTGAGCAGACATCATCCATTGACAGATAAGCGTATAACTCACTATCATCTGGTAAGTACATTTCCTAGGGGGATTGTGACACGTGCAGTGTGGAGGAGGCGATTTGTTTTGAATTACTATCTGCAATGTTTTTTCTGTAATGGACAATCCTACATTTACATCTACCTCATTTTATATATAAAGTGGACTTCATACTTTTTTAACGATTTTAGAAAATTCTGAAAATTGGCCTGAGCATGAAGAGGGTAAAAGTGTATGGTATTGCAGTGGCAACGTTTCATTTTAATTCTTTTTTTTTTCCAAAACATTAATAGCCAGAAAAAATAAATTGTAAAGAATAGAACACATTGCACATATCAGTTTTCTTGCCAGGCACTCTTTTTTTAATTCTATCTTGGCTAAGGATTAGCTGTTGAAGCCTTTCACAAAAATCGGGTCCTTGGCAAAAGCATTGAGTTAAACAACCAAGGTCCTCCTGGCCATTGTTTCCTGATACAAATACTCAAGCTGCTTCACTGGCAAACTAACTTCATTTAACTTCAACCTTCACCTCAAGTGCTGAAACAAAAATCTCTTTCATTGATTCTAGTAATCAGATTCAACAAATATTAACAGTTAATGCTATGGAAAGCTATTATGTGTGTTTGTTATCTACGGTATTTTGTTCAATATTATAGCATAGATACATTTTACATAGTTATACAGAGTACATTCATATCAGTCCTTCCCACTTCTGGAGCTTGAAATACAAACATAAGATACAGAATATATATTTGCTAAATACTATATACGGTATGTTAACAAGAATGAAATAGTCACGTGAAAAGACACACTAAAGCAAATAATTGCTCTGTCATGAAACACTATACGTAAATGAAAGTTATATAATTTTTTTTCACACAAATAAAGGTTTCTTGGTGGTATTTAATAACCACTGGGTTTTTTGTTGTTTTCTATAAAAATTAAAAAATACCAAAAATTTTGAAAAAAAAACATGTTTTTATTAGTTTCTGTTATAACATAATTACATAGTTACATAGTAGGTGAGGTTAAAAAAAAACACAAGTCCATCAAGTCCCACCTATGTATGTGATTATAAGTCAGTATTTCATTGTATATCCCTGTATGTTGTGGTCATTCAGGTGCTTATCTAATAGTTTTTTTAAACTATTGATGCCCCCCCGCTGAGACCACCGCCTGTGGAAGGGAATTCCACATCCTGGCCGCTCTTACAGTAAAGAACCCTCTACCTAGTTTATGGTTAAACCTCTTTTCTTCTAATTTTAATGAGTGACCACGTGTCTTGTTGAACTCTCTTCCACTAAAAAGTTTTATCCCTATTGTGGGGTCACCAGTACGGTATTTGTAAATTGAAGTCATATCCCCTCTCAAGCTTCTCTTCTCCAGAGAGAACAATTTCAGTGCTTGCAACCTTTCTTTATAACTAATATCCTCCAGACCCTTTATTAGCTTTGTTGCCCTTCTTTGTACTTGCTCCATTTCCAGTACATCCTTCCTGAGGACTCAAGCCCAGAACTGGACAGCATACTCTAGGTGCGGCCAGACCAGAGTCTTGTAGAGTGGGAGAATTATTGCTTTATCCCTGGAGTTAATCCCTTTTTTAATGCATGCCAATATTCTGTTTGCTTTGCTAGCAGCAGCTTGGCATCGCATGCCATTGCTGAGCCTATCATCTACTAGGACCCCCAGGTCCTTTTCCATCCTAGATTCCCTCAAAGGTTCTCCCCCTAGTGCATAGATTGATTTCATATTTTTACCACCGAAATGCATTTTTTTACATTTTTCTACATTAAACCTCATTTGCCATGTAGTTGCCCACCCCATTAATTTGTTCAGACCTTCTTGCAAGAGAAGTTATTGTCCTGCTTAGCTTAGTATCATCCGAAATACAGAGATTGAACTGTTTACCCCATCCTCCAGGTCAATAATTGAATAAATTAAATAGGATTGGTCCCAGCACAGAACTCTGTGGGACACCACTACCCATCCCTGACTATTCTGAGTATTCCCCATTTATCCCCACCCTCTGAACTCCCCATTGTAGCCTGTTTTCAATCCTTGTATTCACCCTATGGTCCATGCCAACGGACCTTATTTTGTACAGTAAATGTTTACGGGGAACTGTGTCAAATGCTTTTGCAAAGTCCAGATACACCACATCTATGAGCCTTCCTTTATCTAGATGAAAACTCACTTCCTCATAGAAGATTAATAGATTGGTTTGGCAAGAACGATTCTTCATAAATCCATGCTGATTACTGCTATTGATACCGTTTTCATTACTAAAATCTTGTATATAGTTCCTTATTATCCCCTCCAAGAGCTTGCATACTATTGATGTTAGGTTAACTGGTCTGTAATTCCCAGGGATGTATTTTGGGCCCTTTTTAAATATTGGTGCTACGTTGGCTTTTCTCCAATCCACATTTCTTTGGTAAAAATAACCCAACTCAGTGTATATTATTTAGTCCATGTGAAAATTATATATCTATATTCAAAATTTAAAACAAAAAATGAATCCTGATATACTGATGGCCGATCTCAATTCTTGTGGCCCTAAAATGCCAGGACAGTAAAATTACCCCACAAATGACCCATTTTTGGAAAGTAGACAGTCCAAGGTATTTAGTAAGAGGAATAGTGAGTTTTTTTGAAGTTGTAATTTTTTTTTGTCACAATTTTTTGAAAAATTTAAAAAATGTAACTTTTTTTTTTTACATATTGTCACCAATGCAGTACAGCATCATCATACGATTTGTGTGGTGGTGATCAGGGATACAGTATTCAATAAATAAATACATTTAGTTCAAAAAAATAAATAAAACATTTTCATCCTGGCATCAGAGTAGTTCAGTGTCTATAGCAGTGGTTCTCTACTCCGGTCCTCAGGACCCACTAACAGGCCAGGTTTTAGGTATTATCTTGGGGAGATGCAGACTAGAATACTGCAATCACTGAGCAGCAAATGATATCACCTGTGATGTATTTCAGTTATCTTGCAAACCTGGCCTGTTAGTGGGTCCCGAGGAGAGGAGTTGAGAACCACTGGTCTATAGTGACACTGTGCTACTCTGGGGGGGGGGGGGGGTGATCAGTGATTGTTTTTTACAATATTATTGCTTATAACAGTGATGATCACTGATATAAGAAATATTTTTTAACTGTCATACATGGCTTTCATTCATGACAGCCTGCTTATTAATGTGGTGCTGTGATTGGCTAATCACAAGGTACAGATGGTGCCTGGTACCCTGTGATAGCCGTGAGCCATTCACAGCATCACAATACCAAACAAGCTGTCATGAATGGAAGCCATTCATGACAGCTTTGCTTACATTATAATCATGTGATTGCTATGACTGGTCATATCTAATAAATTATACTCCAGCCGCTCACAGCTGCCTGGTACTAATCACCATGATTGGCTGTGTCAGGTGGATACAGCGGTCAATTCCTCAAAATCTGACAGGGGTTATAACCTTCCCTTGCTCTATCCTGTAGTGAATGTGTGGTATAAAATTCAAATGATGATAAATATGGGGAATATTCAATTAAATGAAAAGGAGGGGCTTGGTGAATGGTAAATTATAAATACAAGGGTGGTGCCTGAATTATAATTATAGATGATAGACGGTATCTCCAGCCGATCATGGCAATTAATAAATAACAATATGAATTTTGTTCAGACACCCAATAGTATACCACAATAATTTCCTGAGTTCTTTAATCTATAGTGATTTCTTACCAATGTATAAATATGTCCCAATAAAATGAATAAGTAAATATAATTTATTAAAATACAAGTATAATTATACAATTTCATACAAAACTGGATTACCGGTGATTAATATTTCACACACATAATCAAAGACATCAATACAACAGGGAGGTAATTTCTTTTAACTTTCAAAGACCAAACATGGGACAGCTACAACCAGCTATAAAAAGGGTGATTAAGCTTGATTAAGCTTGCTTTAAAATATTAAATATATATTAAATATTTGCGGCTTGGTCTGGGAATTGCACGGTCGCACCACCGCTGCGAGGACCCTCATGTAAGTGTTTGGGCAGGCTGGGTCCATAGGGGGACCTCTCCTGTCCAGGGCTAGTTTTTTTTTTTTTTTAGCATTACTGAATCCTCTATTTTTAGACTACTACTACGGTTTTTGCTCCTGATGATAGGCATAAAGACCCTGAAACACGTAGAGCCAACAACAACCTAGTGTACACATCTATGAATTCTTGATGGCCGTTCCAATTCATTTGTCCCTTCTTTGTACCTTATTTTCAGTGATATTTTTGCTTGTTCTTAATCTGCATATTTTAACAAATTTATCATTACATTTATGTAAACATGTTCTAATCACTTCATGTATTCTATATCATGTGTCGATTTCTTTTTGGAATGTTGATTTATGCATATTTTCTGGCTTTTATGATGTGTAAAGTTATACAAATGTTTATATATATAGCAATATGCATAGAATTATTTGATATAATAACTTCACAACAATCTAAATTAAAAGCTATTTTTACTCCACTCTATTATCGCTCCCGTGTGCTTCATAGAAAGTCCCGCTACTTGCTTTCTCTATTGAATATATATATTGTCATTTCTGTTTGAGCTCAAACTGGACTTCATTTGGTGTATAATTAACTGGGTGTCTCCGCCATTGTTTTGGGCAACACTGGATTTCTCTGGGAGGGACAGCTTCATCCTTGGAACAATGAGGGTAGACAATGACTATTAGTGTTGCACCTGGATAAAGGGGTTATTGTCTTTTTGGGCTTAGTTTCATAGTCTTACAAACCAGGGATCAATCGGTTAAAGAAGATGTCCTGTTCCCTCTAATCCAGGTTAATAGACGATCTGTCTTCACACTTATGCCCCGTACACATGGTCGGATCTTCCGATGGAAAATATGCGATTGGAGCGTGTTGTCGGAAATTCTGACCATGTGTGGGCTCCATCGGACATTTTCCATCGGATTTTCCGACACACAAAATTTGAGAGCAGGCTATAAAATTTTCCGACAACAAAATCCGATCGCGTCAATTCCGACCGTGTGTGGACAATTCTGACGCACAAAGTGCCACGCATACTCAGAAGAAATTCCGAGAAGGAACAACTCGGTCTGGTAAAATTAGCGTTCGGAATGGATAGAGCACTTTCGTCAGGCTGCAGTGTTTCAAATTGTTTAATACAGCGCACTCTCTTCTTCTTTATAATGCAGGAAGAACTAAGTAGTTTTGCTGCTGATATTAACACAGACCTCTCACAAACTTCTTTTTTTATTATTTATCGTGATTCCCTCAATATATTATGATTTGTCACATCTGACCAAAAATCTATATAATTATTTTTGTGTTTTTTTTTTCAAGCCTGATGTGATTTTTTTTTTTTTTTTTTTTTCAAGCCTGATCTTGTTATTTTTTTTTTAAGTTATTTAACATCCAGAATATTTTTGTGTGTTTTGTGTGTCAAGTTACCACAACACCATTATTATCTTGTATTTAATCTCAAGGAGATTGTTTGGTGTTGGTGTCTCTTGTTAATTTCACATTGTATTTTTAAAATGTACCTGCCTACTCACAAACAAACTGTCCTTTTTGAAGGAAAACACACATAGGTGAGTATAATTGAAACAAAAAAACCTTTATTAAGGGCTCACAACCAAGCAAAGAGGGAGGCAACGCTGGAGAAACAGCAGAAATTGGTGATGCCTTTGACCCCCAGGGAACACATCAACTATTTTCCTGCAAAATTTGGTGGCCTGAGGAGTCCATATATAAGGGAGTGCAGTCTGGTCCAGAAGTCCCAGAGATCATGAAAGCAGCAGATGACATCTGTGTCCCCAGGCTTTGGTCATACAAGAGCCTGCATCTTTGGCCAGACCGGACTGAACCCAGTGCCATCACTCTCTGGTCTTCCTTCCACGCTGTGGCTCTGGTGGTGTAGTTGTGGCAGGAGGAGGAGGAGGGGGAGGAGGAGGATGGTCCAACTCACTCATCCCCTTAGTTAAGACTTTATAAAGAAGGTCCTCACACAGCTGGTGTTGGCCCTCCTGCATGCCCTGAAGTTTGGAGGTAGCCATGCAAGCAAAGGCCTCTTCAGGAGTGGGGGTGGCTCTGAGGGATGCAGAAGTCTCCTGAATCAGCCTGAGTGCTGAATCCTGCAAGTGACTCCCCTTCCTGGATCTTTTGGTTGGAAGGCGGAGGGGAGGAACCTGCGATTCTGTCAGGCTCCTACTGGGCCCAGGCTTCTCCTGGCTGCCACTAACCCCCACCTCCTCCTGGCTGCCACATTTCACAGCCTCCTCCTGTGTGGCACATTCCAGAGCCTCATCCTGGCTGAGGTCTTCCTGTGTATGAAAAAGAGACATAGTTTTAGTTTTTTATTCATCAATCACACACAATTTTCATCTCATGACTGTTGCAAATTGAATGTTAACAAATCTAACAGACTATAATTCTGAGCCCAGCATTTTTCACTCTTGTCCCAATTATCTTTGCCCACTACTGTCTATTGATATGTAAAACACTTTATTAATTCAGCAATTAGTGATCAATAATAACATCTAGTAAACATCATTTATTTATTGACCAGAAATCTGTAGAAGAATTCTATACCTGACTCAAGCTGGGCTCCTCCAATTCTTCCTGGCTGGAAGTCCCAGGTTGGACATCGGAAGTCTCAGCTGGGGTGGAAGATAGGGTGGAAGGAAGAGTGGAAGGAAGGGTTGAGAGGGATTCCCTGACTTCAGTCTGGTCTAATAGAAATCTCAGTCTCTCATAGTACCACAGCCTGGGGACATAAACGTCATCTGCTGCAGCTCCAGATCTCTGGGAATCTGTGACCTTCTTGTCTATGAACAGGGGGAGGAAGTTGTGGTCATTGAAGCTATCCATTTTATCTGCAAGATACTGAAAGATTGGAGGCTTATTAGATCTCATCACAGGATGGACTGTGGAGGTCTCATATGTAGAGCAGTGCCAACGTCCTATTTTAAGTCTTAGAAAAAAGGAAGGGGGGGGTAAAAATACCCAGGAGAACGAAACAGATGGACTTTGTAGGCACCAATCATAAAAATCAATGTAAACTTTTATTTATACACAAATTTAAAAAGAATCACATAAACGTAAACATTGTTTAAAAAACGCAGTACATTGCGGAAATTGGTATTATATGTCACTACATAAATGTATGAGAACGGATCGGGGAATAGCCCCTATACCAGAGGGAGGGATAAACCCCCTCCGTTCCCATTAAATAACCTCAAACTGATATAGCCCGGTATGGCTCTACATGTTTCGCAAATTTGAATGCTTCTTCAGGAGCTTGTTTGGGTTACCAGCCAGAGTAAATGGATCCGTCTTCAGATCAGGTAGAGGTTATGGATAATTGAAAAGCCATGCATTCAGAGACAAAGCCTCCAATGACCAAGGTGCATAAGGGAATCCAGAGACTGTGATCTTGTAGGGTAATACAGGTGAGCAGGTCTTGTAAACAGCATAAATCAGCTACTTGCTTGTAAACCTGGCACAAAATAGATCTTGACTGACATGGCTGCAATAGAGCTCTGATCCTATCCCAGCAAGGAGCTATCTAATAAGCTCCCAGGACCGCCATCAGACAGCTTGTGTTGTCCAACAGGTGACACCCAGGCATCAGAGCGCCATGGAGGGTAGTGGCGTTACCTGTAATGGGAAATAATAGAGAAGGACATACACCAAACAAAAAAACAAACATATAGTAGCATATTAATATTATTTTTGCATAAAGACTTTTCAAAAGTGCGTCTCAATCAGAACCACTGAGTACCGTGAGGAAGCGATCCCAAAGGCCCAAGATTCAACACGCATATGGTGACCTGTGATAACATGCGGGGACCTGTCTGGTAAAGAGATTTATATCACCAGTAGACTCAAGGGGGGTAGTGAGCTAGAGAATCCCAACTGTCCAAAAAAGGGGGGTAATAATAACCAATGTACATCTGTGGTAAAACCGGAACATTCATATGTAGAAGAGAGCATAAGGCACAACTAGATGGGGGGTGGGGGTCAGGGAGGGAAAGAAAGAGAGAGAGAGAGGCAAGGAGAGGGGGGGAGGGGGGGGGGAAGGAGAGAGAAAGGAGAAACCAAAAAGGGGGAATAAACAGAGGAACTGGGATATAGCAAGTAATGTACCAGCCAGAGTAAATGGATCCGTCTTCAGATCAGGTAGAGGTTATGTATAATTGAAAAGCCATGCATTCAGAGACAAAGCCTCCAATGACCAAGGTGCATAAGGGAATCCAGAGACTGTGATCTGAAGATATAGATAATATCTAATTAGCCAATATTGAGACCAGCTCCTTATAGTGTGCCGTTATACCAATAAATCAAATGGCATAAACAGATCCTCATATACATGCTAAGTACAGGTATGCCTATAGGGTTAAATAATTGCACATGAAGGACTGCTCCTACCTTGTAGGGTAATACAGGTGAGCAGGTCTTGTAAACAGCATAAATCAGCTACTTGCTTGTAAACCTGGCACAAAATAGATCTTGACTGACATGGCTGCAATAGAGCTCTGATCCTATCCCAGCAAGGAACTATCTAATAAGCTCCCAGGACCGCCATCTATATTAGGGAGTGAGAGAAACATCAGGTTTCATCTAGTTGCACAGAGTACAGCTACAGAGCATTTAGTTTAGATTTGTATAAATCCAGCATACTCTTACCAGACAGCTTGTGTTGTTAAACAGGTGACACCTAGGCATCAGAGCGCCATGGAGGGTAGTGGCGTGGTATAAGGCTGTTGCTGACAGCCTTAAGTACACGTCCCAATCAGGTGTATAAGACATGCATCACCTGATTCGGCCGAACGGAGCTGCGCACGCACTCACATCTCATCGCACATGCTCAGTGGTCAGACAGGCCTCTATCATGGAAAACGATGTGAGGAGGGAGAGCAGTCCTATAGGTAATAGATTTATGAGCTCCCCCTAGTGGTTCCTCCTAGATACAGCGTGTAAAGCGCTGTAAAGGCTGGGACCAACAGATGGAAAGTCTGGAGATATCAATGCACACATAATGGAGTGTGCATTGTAAATCCAGGGGGAGAGGGGTAGATCTACACCAAACGCCGCAGACACCATCCCCCAAGGAGCAAGGGGAGGGCAGAATGCGGTTTACCGGCCGCACATGTGATCCAGACACCAGCAAGTCGATAGGGACCGGGGTCAGCTTACCTCAGTACTTGTAACTGGCCTGAGACGCAAGGCCAGTATACATGATTAAAATGTTCGTTACCATGAAGGGAATGACTCCATTCATGGTGATACAGCTTACAAATGCATACTAATAGTTAATGCTGATAGAAGAAATACAATACGCATATACATTTTGCAAATAACAATGTGATTACAAGTTTGCGATTTCCTGCGATTAAACAATACTTAAACTCGGTAAGACCACTAATATCCATACACAACACTAGCAAGGGGTATAATAGACTGTGTTTAGCTGCAGAAGTGCCCGTGATGGGCGGAGCAGTGGACAGGGGGATCTCCTGTCCTGAAGAGGGAGGGGCCAGTGGATTGATAGTGCAAATTTCTAGGGACTATAGACTATGGTAAACTGCGTGTTACCTAATTGCTATAAATCATTCGGCCTTAGTTGGTTGTCATATAGGTCAACCTTAAATTTTTATCCAAGAAAGGATTTATAGGATTGTACTTCGTTAATGCCTGGCCACCGTGTGGCATTCAGGCGTTCAATCCACTTGGCCTCTTGTTGGAGTATCCTCCTGTCCCAATCACCCCCCCTTGGGTCTTGAGGAATTACTGCTAGGACAATAAAAGTCGCAACAGAGGTGTCGAATCTGTGGCATAAATCGAGATGTCTACTAATGGGACTAAGCATTTTCCCATTTGTTGAGTAATATACGTGGTCACGTATCCTTTGCCATAAGTGGCGGATGGTCTTACCCACATAGAATATCCCACATCTACACGTCATCAAGTATATTACACCTTGGGTGTTACAGCCTGCCCGAAAACGTGGACAGAATGTCTCACCGTTGGGCAATTGGAATTTGTGGCCTGTGGATACCCAGGGGCAAAAAGAGCAGTGTCCACAAGTGTATATACCCATTCTATTGGTCGTTTGAGCCTGTGAGGATGCAAAATGGCTCCTAGTCAGCTTATCACGCAAGGATGGTGCTTTTTTAAAAACAATCTCAGGGTGGTCACTGGCATATTTCTTTAGGATGGGGTCCTCAGATAAAATATGCCAGTGTTGCTGTAGTATATTGCGTAATTGGTACTGTTGGTGCGAGTATTGTGTGATGAATTTCATCGTTGAATGTTCCTCCCCCCTGGGTTCCTTGGAGAAAAGGAGTGCATTTCTAGATTTGTCATAGGCTTTGCGGAGTAGGGACTTGGAGTATCCCCGTTTAAGGAGACGTTCCCTCAGTAAGTCCGCATGGTGTTTGAAATCATTATCAGTAGTACAATTCCTCCTAAGGCGGATGTACTGTGCATAGGGGATACTTCATACCAGGGTGGACGGGTGGGCACTAGAGGCATGAAGTATCGTGTTCCCTGCCGTCTCTTTGCGGTAAAGTGTAGTGGCCAGACATAGATTGGCGTCCTTGTAGATCGTTAGATCTAAAAACGAAATTTTGTGTAAGTCGCTATTGTAAGTGAACTTTAAATTAAACGTATTGCTATTTAGATGATCTACAAAAGAAGCCAGTGTTTGTTGGGACCCGGTCCATATGATGAAAATGTCATCGATGTATCTTAGCCATACCAACACCTCATTGGTGTGGCTGCTAAGTTGCTCGTTTGAGAAGACATAACGTTCCCACCCCCCAGGTACAGATTGGCGTAGGCGGGGGCACAACATGTGCCCATAGCCATGCCCTGTACCTGGAGGTAGTGGGAACCATTAAATAGAAAGCAATTGTGTGTCAGTAGAAAGAGAAGTAGTCTCAACACGAAATCATTAAAGGGCCATAAATGATGGTCTTCCACCATGAGGAACGAGCGGACCATCCCGACACCCTGCTCGGCATCGGGAGGGACCGTCACCCCTTCAATCTGTTTAAAGAGGTCTAGGGTGTCCCGCACATATGAAGGTAGTCGCCGGACATGGGGAGTCAGAAAGAAATCAACAAACCTGCTTGCATTTTCTGTCAATGAGCCTATTGCCAACACTATGGGGCGACCAGGGGGGGCTTTCAGGTTCTTATGGACCTTTGGTAACGCATAGAATGTAGCCATACTTCCGGTTCCGGCGCCACATGAGGAGGAGGTGAGCAGCTCCAGCTCCCGCACAGCTCCTCACAAAACCGGCATCTAAACCAGCCACAGCGCCGGGGGGAACCCCTACTGCCTCTGCTTCATCCTAGGCAGGCATGGATCGCTTCATGGAGCAATCATACGCTCGGGCGCTGTCCTCGCCCCCTCCACAGCTCCGCCGGCGGGAGACATAGCGGCCGACACAACCAAGATGGCGGCCGCTCCGGACATATCAGAGCGGCCTCAGCAGCAGCCACAACCTCCCCCTGCCCCTGCTATGGCAGAGACTGACCCCACATCCCCTGCTAACATTGCCCAGGCTGTAGTACAACTTCTGGGGCCATCCCTAACAGCCACTGTGGACGCAGCGGTGCACAGAGGGCTGGAACAGCTGCACATAGAGCTCCAGGCTCAGGTCCAGCGCATCACTCAGGTGGAGGAAAGAATTTCTATACTTGAAGATGACTGCACAGCCTCATCTGCAGCACTTGCACGCATCAATGCTTCACATAGAGACATATGGGACAAGCTGGACGATTTAGAAAATCGCTCAAGAAGGAACAACTTGTGCATAATTGGCCTGCCAGAGTCGATCCCAGCCTCCCACCTTACAAACATATGTGCGAAAACCATCCCAGAGCAACTTGGCCTCCGCATACCCTGCACTGTTGAACGAGCGCACCGTATGGGTCAATATTCTGACACATGCGCTAAACCTCGGCATGTGATAGTGAAATATTTAAACTACGCTGACAAAAATGCCATTATGCAAAAATTTCGTCGCACGCGCTCACTGGTGGTAGATGGCGCAAAACTGTTGCTCTTCGTGGACTATTCCATAGAGGTAATGAAACAACGCAAGGCATTCTCCTCGGTATGCTCCACTCTGCACCACAATCAAATCCAATTCTCCCTAGCTTATCCAGCTGTCCTCCGCGTTCAAACACCTGAAGGGGAGCAACTCACCTTTCATACACCTGAAGAGGCGGAAACCTACCTAACCAACAGAAGCTCCGAAATGGAACACAGCGCCGCGGCAGAGGGCTCACCATCGTCATCTTCACAGCATGCCTATGGACCCCCTAAACACCCCCGAAGCCCGACCAAACCTCCATACAAGCGCAGCCGCTTCACCAACCAGGAAGATCGCTCTGGGAATCGTTGAAGGACTCCACATCACCACCTTTTTCACCTCGCCATCTTCTAACGGGTAGTATCAACCCATCTTGTACTTTTTTCTTTTCTTAAATTTTTTATCCTTAAGATGAGGATGCTTTTGATGCCTCTGTAAACTGCCGTACATGCTCTTTATGGAGCACTACCCCTACCAGCCTGTAGCTAAAAGTTATGCAGCTAAAAGTTATGCAGTTATAATGTTATGGTCATGTAACTCAATAACAGAGATGGCCCCCCACTACCTGGGAAACCTTCCTTTTCAGGGACACTTGCAATGTTTTGATTACTTGTATTTTCTATCTTCTGGTTTGTTTAAGCCTAATTTAAAGAGGGGGGCCCTCCCCTGTGTTTAGCATACCTCGCCATCGATTAATTTAAACCTGCACTGCCTCCTCAGGGGATCCCCCCCTAGACTACCCTCCCTTCCTATCCTGTACCCCCCCTATCCCCCTTTCCTCTCCCCTACCCTCCCTATCCTCACCCCCCGTTGCTACCACCCTGCCCCTATGTGAGGAGCTGGCAATCAATGGGAGCTATGCTAACTAGATAGGTGGGACCTCATGTGGAAAAAAGAGAAGTCCACAAGTCACGTTATGTATTTCCTTATACGATATACTGCCTTATTAATGTTTATAACTTATTGTTGCTTAGAGACGTTTAAGTTCATGTTTACCAATCTAGTTCATATGTCTTCAGGGGCTCTGAGGCACTTTGGTGGCTCCCAAAAGGTAGATAGCACATCTACAAAGGGGTTCTTATACAAACCCCTAAACCAAACCACTTTTAACTATCAATCATATCACAGTCTACAGATGGGAGTCACCTAAGGTTTGTCTCATGGAATGTTAAGGGGCTGCATTCCCCAAACAAACGCATGTCCATCCTCAGACACCTGCGGCGTCTCCGGGCTGATGTGGCTCTACTTCAAGAGACACATCTGGCTGCAGACGACTTGCAACGTCTTCGTAGATTGTGGGTGGGCTCTGTTTATGGTTCACCAGCAGTAGACCGTAAAGCAGGTGTTGCTATCCTTCTGCACAAGAATTTACAGCACACTGTTAGGGATGTCAAGGTTGACTCGGAAGGAAGGAAAATAACTCTACATCTGACTATAGATGACAAATCTGTAGCACTTACTAACATCTATGCTCCCAATTCTCTCGACACCTCCTTCTTTCAAGATTTAGTGAAATGGGTGCTAACTACACCAGAGACGTTACACCTATTGGGTGGGGATTTTAATTCAGTCATGTCCTCCCTAGCTGATCGCACAGGCCCCCCTACACATAGAACACACACCCGTACCCCCGCATCATCTGCATCTACCCTACTGTCACAAGCCGTCGCCTCCATGCAATTTGTGGATGTCTGGCGCTTAATGCACCCAACGGATCGGGAATACACTTTTTTTTTGCCCCCGCACAATATGTTCTCACGTATAGACTATTTTTTTGCCTCCCCGGCCCTAAGCTCCGTAATCAGCACACCAGACATACAAGACGCAGTGATCTCAGATCACAGCCCAATTGTGATTCATCTAACCCAAACGGCTCGCTCATCTCCCTCCCCTACTTGGCGCTTCCCCTCCTATTTAGTTGACAATGAGGACTTTCAACATACACTATACTGCGCCTGGGAGGAATACATCTCCACTAATGGAGCTCACATTACAGACCCTAACCTATTCTGGGAAGCAGGTAAGGCCTTCTTACGGGGTAAAATAATTTCATACACAACCCAGTTTAAAAAAAGAGCCAAGCAACAATATAGTAAGTCAAGCGAAGCCCTACGCTTGGCACATGAACAGCTCACATTAAACCGCACCATAGAGAACATACAAAAATGGAGACAGGCTAAAAGCACCTTTGACCTCTGGGCAGAACAGCATGAAGCGGCCAAAACGTCATACTCTCAGCTACATTTTCATAGATTTGGCAACAAGGCTGGCAGGCTCCTGGCCAAGATGTGCTCAGGCCCTAGACATCCTACCCGTATCTCTGCTCTTAGAGCTAAGACAGGTTCTCTGGTCACCTCCCCAGCTGAAATTAGCAACCTACTCGTGGAATACTACACTAATCTATACAAAGCTGACCCGACTGACTTGCCTACTACTGACTTTCTGCTCGACAAAATACGTCTACCCAAACTCCACCACACACAATTAGAGACGATTAATGCCCCCATTACTGTTGAAGATATTCGATTTACGATCAAAGACATGGCCTCAGCCAAAGCCCAGGGACCCGACGGATACACCGCCGAATTCTATAAAATGACCAGGGAATTTATTCCGGATACCTTAAAACATGTATACGCAGCCATGTGGGACGGAGGGCCCTATCTTCCTACAGGAACACAGGCCCACATCAAACTAATCTCTAAGAAAGGGAAAGATCCCCTATTACCGGGCTCATACCGACCGATATCGTTAATCAATGTCGATGTCAAAATCCTATCCAAAATAATTGCGTCGCGCCTAGCTCCCCTACTGCCATCTTTATTACACCCAGCCCAATCTGGCTTTGTTTCGGGCAGATCAGCTACCCTAAACATTCGCAAAGTGTTAATGGCTCTGGAATATGCCAAAACCCACCCTAACCAAGACATTGCCATCATGTCCTTAGACGCGGAAAAAGCCTTTGACAACATCAGTTTCTCCTGGCTCTTTAGAGTGATGACACAATTTGGATTCTCAGGACCGATTATGCGATTCCTTCTACAAATGTACGCATCCCCTACCGCACGTCTTGTCACCCCTGACTTTATCTCAGACACGATTCTATTAACAAAAGGAACGAGACAGGGCTGCCCCCTGTCTCCACTCCTGTTCAATCTAGCAATCGAACCCCTGTCCAGAATACTAAATTCAGTTGATGGAATCAGTGGCATCACTCTAGAGAACCACACTCTTCGTTCGGCGCTATTTGCAGACGACATACTATTGTTCTCCACTGACCCTATAACAGACTTTGACAGACTCAAACAACTTTTTTCAGACTTCAGACTTTGCTCGGGATTCAGAATCAATTTTGATAAGAGTGAGATCCTACCATTGCACCCCCATCTCTCCAGTAAATGGAAACACCTATCCCCCTGGCCATAGCCAACCAACATATTACATACCTGGGCATTAAAATAGGACGTGAACCATCCTCTCTGTACTCTTTGAATTACCCCCCTTTGATAACCAAAATTGTGAAGGAGTTGGAGGCTTGGGGGACCCTACCTCTCTCGCTCTTTGGGAGATGCCACCTTTTCAAAATGGTATCTTTTGAACGCTTGCTTTACCCAATGCAGACCATACCTCTTCTAATTAAACATTCAGAAATCCAAAAACTCCAGAAGGCCCTAACTGCCTTCATATGGTCTCACAAGAAACCTCGCATAGCGCTGCAGAAACTATATCTCCCGAAGGGCGAGGGCGGGGCGGGACTGCCCAATATGCATTTCTACAACCTGGCATGTTTACTTAGACAGGGCTTAGACTGGCTAACTGGTGGTTGTAAATATTCTAACCTATCCTTAGAAGAGGCTATGGTACACCCATATGACCTCTCGGCCATCCTCCATTCTAAACCCAATACATTACCCCCCACCTCAAAACAAGTGTACTAATTAAGGTTACGGTCATTGCATGGAGAGAAGTACAAAAATTGCTCAAAGTGCCATCCAGCATCTCCAAATACCTCAAAATACAAGGCAACCCCATGTTCCTTCCATCTATCATCCATAAAGCTTTTGGCCAATGGAAAATTAAAGGCCTCACGGATGTCTCATCTTTCTATCTCAACAAGCCGGGCAAATTCAAACCATTTCAAACCCTGATGCGGGAGTACTCCCTACCACCAACTCATGTTTTCTTCCATCACCAACTCATCAACTATCTCAAATCATGCTCTGGACCCAATACCAATCCACTTGAAACATCCTGATCCTTGATACTCTCATCAAAAGCAATAACTACTCCATCTCCAATATTTACTCCTGTCTCATACAGCATCAAACACGGAAGTATGCCCTCAAACCCTTTCAAAAGTGGTCACACGTATTAGAAGATGAATCTCTACCAGAAAAAATCCTTGAGGGGTACAAGACAGTCCGCAACCTTACTGCTTCTGAATCTTGGAGGGAAACACAATTCAAGATCATTCACAGGGCTTATTTCCCTTTCCGCTTCAACAAGAAGGACCCCACCCAAGCGCAATGTTCCTGGTGTAACCTACCTCTCCCCACTTTGCTACATAGGCTCTGGGACTGTAACAAGATTGATGCTTATTGGACTAAGGTGATCACCTACATCAACGAGGTCCACAAAATTCAGTGTACTAAGGACCGCCTATTATGCCTATTTAGCATACCCCCTTCACCCTCATCGCCAACGAGGGTCTCACAAAATATTCCACATTGGGCTCACCTGTGTCTTCTAGTGGCTCGCAGGACTATTATGTCTCACTGGATTTCAGCTACTCCTCCTACCCTAACAATGTTTAAAAAAGCCTTGTCATCACTTTTCCATCTAGAGAGATTGGACACCATCACCCTTAATTTCCGATCGACTTCCCGTTTTTTTAAAAGATGGAGGAAATACATCGAAGCTACATTCGCTCCGCAGGCACTGATGGATATAATGCACCCATTCCGCTACACGAAATGGTACTTGACAAAAGATCTCACCAACTCTCTTGGCCGACTCAAAATACCCCCCACCCCGGATTCCTTTACTTTTAACCCACCGTAGGATATCCACAAATCCATTGTGCCCCTTAGCATCCACCCCCCCATATTTACTACTCAATATTTCCTAGTATAGTAAGATTAATCAGGTTATTTATTATACCCTGACCAATATATACCATGCTCAGCCAGATTTATGCAGAAGCTGCCTCCACTCCTGAAGGTATATAGATGTGAAGATTTCATATGTCGAGCAAAGTTACGCTCCATAGTGTTGATAAGATGGCGAACATGAACTCCCCCGTCTTCCCCGTCCCCTAATTTTTATTTTTATTTTTATGTTTTCTGTTACTTCTCTCTTGTTCTAAATGATATGACAAGCTTGTATTTCAACCACTATGAGAAGTCATTGATCTTTACAGATTGTAACAATTAATACTCTGTAACTTTTGTTACACTCATTTTTATACTTTTGTATGCCATAAAACCCAATAAATATTTTTCACAAAAATAAAAGAATGTAGCCATGCGAGGAAATTTGTTATCCAGAAAGTTGTAGGTGTCCTGGTCTATCAAACCCATATAGTATGCCTCCCCTATAAGGGATTTATATTCGTTAGCAAACCGGTGACTGACACTCGCAGAAATTCTGCGATACCATGTTTTATTGTTTAAAATATTGAGGCACATTTTGATATATTGTTGTTCCGTCATCAACACAATATTGCCCCCTTTGTCTGACTGTTTAATAATCAGGTCAGGGCAGTTACGTAGTTTTTCTAGGGATTGTAGTTGGTCAGATTGTAGATTTTTTGGTAATGAATCTAGTGTCAGTCGCCTAAGGTCACTTGTGGCGGCTATAAGGAATGCCCAAATGTGTGGATTGCTCGTAAGGTCTGGAAATTTTTTAGACTTAGGTTTAAACTTTTTGGGTTTTGGTACCGGTAGAGTAGTCGTATCAGTCGGGGTTGTTAGGGACCCGGACCTCTCATTCTCCTCCAGTAAGAGGATGAGATCTCTGAAGGCCCTGAATTCCTCCATAGTGAAGTGTTTAATGCTTTCAGACAGTTCCTTGTCTTTTTTTGAACGTATGTATTGATCATCAAAGAGATATTTGTAAGTTAGTCTTCTACTAAAGAGATATAAATCTTTAATGGTATCATATTTGTCCATTTGTGGAGTAGGGCAAAAACTTAGACCGAGTCTTAAAAGGTCAAAATCCACTTGAGAAAAGG
Source organism: Lithobates clamitans (assembly GCA_037952925.1). Classification (NCBI taxonomy): domain Eukaryota; kingdom Metazoa; phylum Chordata; class Amphibia; order Anura; family Ranidae; genus Lithobates; species Lithobates clamitans. The sequence continues at coordinate 4,690,207 of JBBGZY010000272.1, forward strand.
AATAAGGAGTGAAGTTAATGATATCCAATTCTACGTGGGAGGGGGTGGGTTCACAGGTGAGGGAAAATTTGAAGAAGGTGATGCTACAGAGGTAACATAAGCATCCAACGTGCTTTGTTTGGTTGGGAACATTACTGGTATTGTGGTGTTCGGTTGGTGTAATACCGTGTTGGTAGTGCCACGTGTCATCGTATTAGGGCCACTAGGGCCAATATTAGGGACAGGATTAGCATTAGATCCTGGTGGGTTTTGTAACATTGTAAGTGCTTATGTGGCTAAATGGCCTAGGTGTGTGATGGAGTGAGTACCTTCCGTGGTCCCTGTTTTGGGGCCCGAAGGTGGGCATTGGGGTTGTGTTTGGCCATTTGTGAATGTTGTTTAGTGATTTCGTCAGGTCGTTTTTTGGGGTGTGGGGTGCGAGGTTGGTTCCCTCCCAGACTTCTTTTACGTGGGCCAGAGTGGGAGTTGTTATGTGTATTGGTGGATTGTGAGGGGGGTCGTGTAGAAGAGGAGGCAAAAGATGAATCCGATATAGTGTCCTCCTCCCTGGAAGAGTAGCTTGGGTCATTATGGCTATTTTTAGTGCCCTGTCTCATTCTTTTGTTCTGTGGCATCAAATGCCACCGATAAGCATAACCTTCCACGAAGGCCGTCTTGTCCCTAAACATTTTGGTTTGTTTCTTTGATATGATGTCCTTATTAAGTCTGTTCAAATATTCCTTCAATTCCTGCCATTTTTTGTCAAACTGAGCATGGCCTTTTGCCACATCTTGTTGTGTCTGTAGGGAGATGAGTTCCTGGTCTAGCGCCGCTAGATCTGTCCTGTACTGGGCCACTAGCAGTCTAATCAGTTCAATGCTACATTTTGTAAGTTCTTGTTCCCATAACCGTTTTAGTTCCGGAGTAACATTCTTAAAAGAAGGGAATAGTTGTATCCTGAGTCCAGTTGGGCAGATGTTATCTAATATGTACTGTTGAAAAAATTCAATATGCCAGTATAGATGCGACTTCTTTTTAAGAAGTCTTCTGGCCTTGGCAAGGTATTGGTTGAGCTCTAGATCATCTCTAGTATAAGTGTTACAATTGTTATGTAGTTCACTCTTGTAGCCAGACCAGGCCTCCCCTACAAAGTCCATTGTCGTTCTCTTAGGCAGGAACTAGTCTGAAATGCAGGTATCTCAAAGGGGGAACACTATAGATAAGAGAGGTACGAATTAATTACTGCAGGAAGCTCAGGTATCACACTGGAATATTAAGCAAGTAGTGCCGGGGTGTATACTTGGCTCAGACACTGAGCGGTAAGAAAGGAGAGGGGGGAAAAAACAAAAACAAAACAAGTTTGTTTTAAAAAGATAGTAAACCATCACACAATAAGCGGGTGCTACCACCCTATCGATACTGAAAGATTGGAGGGTTATTAGATCTCATCACAGGATGGACTGTGGAGTTCTCATATGTAGAGCAGTGCCAACGTCCTATTTTAAGTCTTAGAAAAAATTAAGGGGGGGGTAAAAATACCCAGGAGAACGAAACAGATGGACTTTGTAGGCACCAATCATAAAAATCAATGTAAACTTTTATTTACACACAAATTTAAAAAGAATCACATAAACGTAAACATTGTTTAAAAAACGCAGTACATTGCGGAAATTGGTATTATATGTCACTACATAAATGTATGAGAACGGATCGGGGAATAGCCCCTATACCAGAGGGAGGGTTAAACCCCTTCCGTTCCCATTAAATAACCTCAAACTGGTATAGCTCGGTATGGCTCTACATGTTTCGCAAATTTGAATGCTTCTTCAGGAGCTTGTTTGGGTTACCAGCCAGAGTAAATGGATCCGTCTTTAGATCAGGTAGAGGTTATGGATAATTGAAAAGCCATGCATTCAGAGACAAAGCCTCCAATGACCAAGGTGCATAAGGGAATCCAGAGACTGTGATCTTGTAGGGTAATACAGGTGAGCAGGTCTTGTTAACAGCATAAATCAGCTACTTTGTACTTGTAAACCTGGCACAAAATAGATCTTGACTAACATGGCTGCAATAGAGCTCTGATCCTATCCCAGCAAGGAGCTATCTAATAAGCTCCCAGGACCGCCATCAGACAGCTTGTGTTGTTCAACAGGTGACACCCAGGCATCAGAGCGCCATGGAGGGTACCTTTGTTATCACGATCGCCGCCTCCGATACTCCTTCCTCCGCTCACAGATCGTACATACTATGCACACGTGTTACGCTTTATAGACACTGCGCATGCGTGAAACTTGGCCCGCCCCTGATGTTCTTTCTAGTCTATTCCCCGCCCCTTCTCATTCGGCGCAGTGGGGGAAGAGCACATATTGGAGACACAGCAGGTGCGTGCTAATTACAGCAACGAGGAGGAGGAGGAGGAAAGCCCGGAGCCAGAAGGAGACGATTTAAGGCATCAAGTATGTCCTTTGGGGAGATGTTGGAGATGGTGGACATCCTGAAGAAGGCCGACTATGATGGGAAGTATGGACCTTACCCCAACCCCAATGTCTGAAAGGCCAAGATCATGGCAAAAATGGTCAAAAGTCTGCACCGGAATTTCGGGGTACGACGATCGAAAGATCAGCTCAGGAAGCAGTGGTCGGACCTCCAATTAAGAGAGCATACGCAGTACAGAAGGATCAGGAGAGTGCTGCAAAAAAGTAAGTAGTTGTCCTGTGTTCCTATTCTTTATGTTTATTACGTTCGTGCTGCTCCATGTGCTTTTCTTTACTGTTGTCCAGTTTAAAATGGCAACTTTCATGTTCATGGGCACATTATTCCTTCGTATAAAACATTGTACGTTCGGCCTAGAAAACACCATTGTTTTGGCCATATGCATTTGCCAACATTTTTTATGGCCTACTTGTCTGAAGATAATTTGGTTGTGTAGATGGGTTTGTAACTAGAATGAAATGCAAACTAGATTCTGTGTAAGGAGAGGACACCCAGCAGCAGTTTTCACATCTGGACACTGGAGCACTAGTGTGGGACACCAGAACACCCTTGTTATTAGGGGGCCCACACAGGTGCTCCAGTGTATACTATAGGGGTGTCTCCATCTGTGAAGCTTGTACAAAACCGGTAAAGTATTGAAGCTTGACAAAGGACAATAAAAATTCTACATCTCTGCCAAAACAGACAATTGTACCCCACTTCCAAGCAATGTTTCATATTCCTATTTCTGCGATCAAATATCTGTGTGCTAAGTATACCTATTTTTTTTTACATAGGGGATAAAAGACTCGGAGGACACTCCTCATCCGAGGAGACCAGAGACCCCCCACATCATGAAGGAGTGGAGACCCACCAAAGACAACAGGAGGAGGAGGAGGAAGGAGATGTGGTGGAAATAATCACCACAACAGGTGAGTGTCTGTGACCACAGGCTCAGGTAAGAGATGCATGCCGGCATATTTATAATACATGGTGTTTTTTTGTTTCTATCTTTTTAGGTGATCGTGATGTTGTGGATCCAGGGCATTTCACCTCTGAAAGTGCACAGATCCTGATCAGGGAGATCATGGGGTGTAATAGGGACTTGGGAAACATCCTGAAAAACATCAATGATGTTTAAAAAAAAAATGAAGAACATCATTGATATTTTAGGGAGAGTTTAAAAAAATCCAAATCCCTTTTTTTTTGTGAGCTAAAAATGTATACCATTTTTTGACATATTTGTGAAAAGCCAAATTTTGAAGATGCACACAGTGTGTCAACATTAGGGATGAGCCGAACACCCCCCGGTTCGGTTCGCACCAGAACCTGCGAACAGACCGAAAGTTCGCACGAACGTTAGAACCCCATTGACGTCTATGGGACTCGAACGTTCGAAATCAAAAGTGCTCATTTTAAAGGCTAATTTGCATGGTATTGTCCTAAAAAGGGTTTGGGGACCCGGGTCCCACCCCAGGGGACATGTATCAATGCAAAAAAAACTTTTAAAAATGGCCGTTTTTTCGGGAGCAGTGATTTTAATGATGCTTAAACTAAAAAAAAAAAGTGAAATATTCCTTTAAATATCGTACCTGGGGGGTGTCTATAGTATGCCTGTAAAGTGACGCCTGTTTCCCGTGTTTAGAACAGTCCCTGCACCAAATGTCATTTTTAAAGGAAAAAATCTCATTTAAAACTGCTTGCGGGTTTAATGTAATGTCGGGTCATGGCAATATGGATGAAAATCAGTGAGACAAACGGCATGGGTACCCCCCAGTCCATTACCAGGCTCTTTGGGTCTTGTATGGATATTAAGGGGAACCCCGCACCCAAATTAAAATAAGGAAAGGTGTGGGGCCACCAGGCCCTATATACTCTGAACAGCAGTATACAGGCGGTGCAAACAAGACAGGGACTGTAGGTTTGTTGTGAAGTAGAATCTCTTTGTAATTTTGGTACATTTTTAACGTGTTTAGCTCCAGCCAAAAAATCTTTTTTAAGCTTTTTGGAAAACATAGGGAAGGGTTATAGCCCCTGTGACATTTGTTTTGCTGTCTTTCCTCCTCTTCAGAAGATTTCACCTCACTTTTTGTCCCAATGAAAAATGTTTTTTGAAAATTTGTTTTTTTTTGTGGAACAAGGATTGGAAAGCATCAGTGGAAAGGAGAAATGTTTTTCCCATATTAACTCTTACAGGAGAGAATTTCCCTTCCTAGGGGTAGATTTCATCTCACTTCCTGTTGTCTCCTTTCGTTTGCAAGTAGGAGTCGTTTGTAAGTTAGATGTTTGAAAGTAGGGTCCTGCCCTATATACTCAGCAGAAATTTGGGCCTTAGGTGTTTCTGTGGCCACAACACTTTAAGCCCTCACAGGGCCCTGCTGTGAAATATTAGATCAAGAATTGTAATTACATGCCCCTGTTGAACAGGAGCTGAAAAATTAGGCCTTAGGCACTGGTGCTGGTGCCACAACACTGCAACCCCTCACAGACACTCTAGTTAGAACGCAGGAACGAGCTCTGCTGCAAAGTATTGCATCAAAAATTGTAATTACACGCCCCTGTTAAACAAGGGCTGAAAAATTGGGCCTTAGGCACTGGTGCTGGTGCCACAACACTGCAACCCCTCACAGACACTCTAGTTGGAACGCAGGAACGAGCCTTGCTGCAAAGTATTGCATCAAAAATTGTAATTACATGCCCCTGTTAGACAGGGGCAGAAAAAATGGGCCTTAGGCACTGGTGCTGGTGCCACAACACTGCAACCCCTCACAGACACTCTAGTTGGAATGCAGGAACGAGCCCTGCTGCAAAGTATTGCATCAAAAATTGTAATTACACGCCCCTGGTAAACAGGGGCAGAAAAAATGGGCCTTAGGCACTGGTGCTGGTGCCACAACACTGCAACCCCTCACAGACACTCTAGTTGGAATGCAGGAACGAGCGCTGCTGCAAAGTATTGCATCAAAAATTGTAATTACACGCCCCTGTTAAACAGGGGCAGAGAAAATGGGCCTTAGGCACTGGTGCTGGTGCCACAACACTGCAACCCCTCACAGACACTCTAGTTGGAATGCAGGAACGAGCCCTGCTGCAAAGTATTACATCAAAAATTGTAATTACACGCCCCTGTTAAACAGGGGCTGAAAAATTGTGCCTTAGGCACTGGTGGTGGCGCCCAGAACCAAAAATGTTCTTACAAGCTATCAGCGTGATGATTGAGGTAGAAGAGGATAATTACTCAGGGATAGTCACTCAGCATCAGCATAGGCAGTCTTTGAAGGGATCTGAGATTTCAAAAAAAATTATTCGGTTACATCAGCATCAGGTGCTTGGTAGCTGGTGGTGATCCAAGACTGATTCATTTTTATGAAGGTCAGTCGATCGACCGAGTCGGTGGACAGACGCACCCTGTGATCGGTTACCACGCCTCCAGCAGCACTGAATGTGCGTTCCAAAAGAACGCTGGATGCAGGACAGGCCAGTAGCTCAATTGCATACTGTGCAAGCTCTGGCCAGTGATCCATCCTTAAGACCCAGTAACCCAGAGGATTTTCGGTGGGAAAGGTGTTCAAGTCTGATCTTGCCCCTAGGTATTCCTGCACCATGTAAAACAGACGCTGGCGATGGTTGCTGGAACCGATCATACCTTGGGGCTGCGGACCAAAAAATTGTCTGAACGCATCGGTCAGACGGCCACCTTCTCCACCGCTCCTTCTTTGACTGACCGAAGCCTCAGCAACACGTTGTCCAGAAACAGGAGTTTGTAACCTCCCAGTCTCTGGGAACGCGTTGCACAGACCTTTCTGCAAGGCCTCCCGAAGATGTTTCATCCTCTGCTCCCTCTGCGATGGCAAGATAAGGTCCGCAACCTTACCCTTGTAACGTGGATCAAGGAGGGTTGCCAGCCAGTATTGGTCCTTCTCCTTGATACCACGAATACGAGGATCCTTACGCAGGCTTTGCAGGATCAGAGAGGCCATGCAGCGTAGGTTTGCTGAGGCATTCGGTCCGGAGTCCTCTGGGTCCCAAAAAATTGTTATACAACAAACATGTTGGTTTGTTTTAAAAACCTTTTCTAAATGCACATGTGATTGTACTGGTATTAAAAAGATTGTTAATCAAGAATGTGTGGATTATTGTTTCAATGCTCCAAAACTTTTGTTGTGCTCTAATTGGTGTTTTCAGTGACAATGGGGGTTATTTCCTAAGGGAAAATCCACTTTGCACTACAAGTGCAGTTTCAACTGCACTTGTAGTGCAAAGTGTCTTTGCCTTTAGTAAATAACACTTAACAGAGCTTTGTAATGTTACACAATCACGCCATTTTCAGGACTCACCACATTTCTGTCAGGGTCAGCTAAAAGAAACACAAGCAGTAAATGTCACCAAAGATTTTAGTAGTTTTTTTTTTTGAAAAAGGTTTCAGACATTGTCTGGCATTTTGATAGCCCCCCTACCCGCAAAGTATTCAAGGTATCTTAGACAGACCTCACGGGCACTCAGGGGGGGCAAGCCAGGACGGCCACTTTCAAGCGCCGTCAGGGTTGTTTCACTTATAATTCCGGCCTCAGGCCGAACTGAGCCAGCATAGTTGGCAGAATGTTGCCGTAAAAAGTTATGTAGAACACAGCACGCCAGGATAATATGATTCAGTTTGTACTCCGCCATGTGTTTGGGTGTAAGAAATAGGCGGAACCGGCTGGCCATGATTCCTAATGGTGTTCTCCACCACTCTTCTGGCTCTGGCCAGCCAATAATTAAAAACCCTCTGGTCCGGGGTGAGGGTCCTCATCGTAAATGGCCGCATACGATGGTCCCCCAAGTGCAAATGCTTCATCCGCAACAAAGACAAATGGGAGTCCTTCCACATTGTCTTCTGGAGGTGGCAAGTCCAAGCTGCCATTCTGGAGATGCCTGTAGAATTCCATCTGGGTGATGACTCCACCATCCGACATCCGGCCATTCTTCCCCACGTCCACATACAAGAACTCGTAAGTAGCCGACACCACCGCCAATATAACAATACTAAACAAAGGAATTGGGGAAAGTGGGACTTTAAATGAAGCACTTGGTAGCTCAGCTCAACTATCTATGTGCTACCAAGTGCTTCATTTAAAGTCCCACTTTTCCCAATTCCTTTGTTTTGACTTGTCAGGGATAGAAATATTGACCTTACCAGGTCATGATTTCATTTAAAGTCCCCTAGGGATGGAAATACGTGACCTTAGCAGGTCTGGGCTTCCCCAAAGTCCCTAGAACTCCTTCTTCTCCCCCCTTTTTGCATAATAGAACCAGGGATGGAAGCACTCGGTTATGCCCTATGATTTTACTTTTATTACCTTTTATTGCATTCATTGACCTGATGTTTGGCCTCCCCTGTTTAATTAATTACCTCATAATTTTTATCTACAAATGCTTTTTTTTCATCTTATTATCATAGTTGTAATCTGTTTACGTCCTTGGAGTGCAGGGTTGCCGAGTTGTGGCAGGGTTGCCATGGCATCGGGTTTTTCCTGATCCAGGGGCCGTGACGTGCACTGGCGGGCCTCCGCCCAACCCCACCTCCTACGACGCCTGGGGGGGCGGTGGCACCTTACTGCGTGTCGACATCATGCATCCCACGCCGCACGTGCGGCGTCCCCTGCACCGTCACGTGGGCACTGTTGGGCTTTCCACACTTGTTGACAGCGGAGGAGATTGATTGCCGGTGAGTCTGAGAACACTTCCGATTGTCGGCGCCCCTCCCCCACAATGGGCAACACGGCGTGATGGTGGTGGGCGGCCCTCTGGTGGCGCTTATACGGGTGTCCTTCTGGGCGGTCCCGGCACACGAGGCTCTCCTTACACTCTACTCGACACTATTGGACTCTCTCTCTTTCTTTGGTTCCTTGTCCATACAGGTACCTATTCACCCTGAACTTCTCACCCCCCTCTCTCTGCACTGGTTTCCTGCTTTGTTTCCATCACTCACCTTTGTTGGTGGTCACTTTCTCTGGCATCCTTCGGGCTGCCAGTGCTTCACCTTGATCTTCAGCTTTCTCTTGCACGGTCCCCTTCTACCCTTCCATCACTTGTCAACCTCACAGTCCCAGTCCACCTCATCATCCCTCACCTTTCTCTCCTTATATTTCCCCCTAGAGATGCCTTGGGGTCCCGTGCCCACCCTGATTGCTGCCTGCTTGGTTGCCCCTGTTGGGCTGTCCACCACGGCCCCCGGTAGTGAATGCTGCCTGTTGTTCTTGGTGCCCTGTCAATGTACCGGTAACCGATGAACCTTAACCGGTAGGTACGCACTTCGATGCTGATTGGGGCCCTACCCTACCCCATCATTATTGACGGATTGTTTTCCTTATCATTCCCACTATAGATTATCACATGCATGCTCCTGACGAGTGGCGGATTAGCCACGAAACGTGTAGAGCTATTTGATGCCGTGTTTTCTTTCAATTATATCCAGATCCTTAATTTTTTATGTAAATTGTACCTCTACAGGTTTAAGTGAGGCCTCAGGTCCTGCAGGCATTACCTCGCAACCATAATTGTATCCAACCCAATTCTGGTTGAACTTTGGGAATTTTGTTATGATTTTACCCATGGGTTTGTATCATTATATGTACCATTTTATTCTTATTATCTTGTTTAAACTTGTACCAATGATCGCATTTGAGACATGTGTATTATCATTTTATGGTCAATTATAAGTACCCTAATTCTTACCCATTGCTTTGATATCAACATTATATGTATGGTCACCAACAATGTACACAAAATAAAGTTCCCTTGTTCAGTTCAACTATCTATGTGCTACCAAGTGCTTCATTTAAAGTCCCACTTTCCCCAATTCCTTTGTTTTGACTTGTCAGGGATGGAAATATTGACCTTACCAGGTCATGATTTCATTTAAAATCCCCTAGGGATGGAAATATGTGACCTTACCAGGTCTGGGCTTCCCCAAAGTCCCTAGAACACCTTCTTCTCCCCCTTTTAACATCACAATACTATTGAACCTCTTATAGTTGAAATAGTATGACCCCGAGTTGGGTGGTGGGATGATGTGGACGTGTTTCCCATCAATTGCCCCTCCGCAGTTAGGAAAATCCCACCGCTGGGCAAAGTGGGAGGCCACAGTCTGCCATTGCTGTGGGTTGGAAGGAAACTGTGGAGTCAAACCAGAAAAAAAAATGAGTCATTTTGCACATAAACAGGGAAAGCAGATTAGACACAAACATTCTTGGCCAACATCAAGATAACATTTATTTGAGGGAGTTTTTAAAGACCAAAGTATAAGGTACACCTATCAGATTCCCCCTCCCCCCTCTCTCATGGGCCATTTTTAACAATTTGGGGGGGCTCTTGGACAGGTAACCCTCTCCACTTCGTTAAGAGATGAATGCCTAAATAATGTGTATTACTTTGGCCAGCCCCTCCTTACTTTACACTATTGACAGCCTACTGGACAGGTAAGAAGTGATATAAATACACACTGTACACATTTTAACACATTTGGACATTCTGCTATAACCTAGCAAGATAATAATAGTATACAAAAACATTGCAACAGTACCATTTGAAAGTATACAGGCAGGCCCTTGCACTACATGCTTTGGGGAATTCATCCATAAATATGACCACAAAAGAGATGGGTATAGTGTGTATGGGTTTGGCAAAGTCAGCAGATAGATGATTGAGGATAGATAGAGAATTGGTATCAGCTGACTTAGCAGTTGGGGGGAGGGAGGGTTCCAAATGATTTGGGGACCCCCCAAAAAAAGCCTCTGGCACTCTGCATGAATTTTAACCACTTCAGCCCCGGAAGGTTTTACCCCCTTCCTGACCAGAGCACTTTTTACAATTCGGCACTGCGTCGCTTTAACTGATAATTGCGCGGTCATGCAATGCTGTACCCAAACGAAATTTGCGTCCTTTTCTTCCCACAAATAGAGCTTTCTTTTGATGGTATTTGATCACCTCTGCCGTTTTTATTTTTTGCGCTATACATGGAAAAAGACCGAAAATTTTGAAAAAAAATGATATTTTCTACTTTTTGTTCTAAAAAAAATCCAATAAACTCAATTTTAGTCATACATTTAGGCCAAAATGTATTCGGCCACATGTCTTTGGTAAAAAAAATGTCAATAAGTGTATATTTATTGGTTTGCGCAAAAGTTATAGCGTCTACAAACTAGGGTACATTTTCTGGAATTTACACAGCCTTTAATTTATGACTGCCTATGTCGTTTCTTGAGGTGCTAAAATGGCAGGGCAGTACAAAACCCCCACAAATGACCCCATTTTGGAAAGTAGACACCCCAAGGAATTTGCTGAGAGGCATGTTGAGCCCATTGAATATTCATTTTTTTTGTCCCAAGTGATTGAATAATGACAAAAAAAAAAAAAATTACAAAAAGTTGTCACTAAATGATATATTGCTCACACAGACCATGGGCATATGTGGAATTGCACCCCAAAATACATTTAGCTGCTTCTCCTGAGTACGGGGATACCACATGTGTGGGACTTTTTGGGAGCCTAGCCGCGTACGGTGCCCCGAAAACCAAGCACCGCCTTTAGGATTTCTAAGGGCGTACATTTTTGATTTTACTCCTCACTACCTATCACAGTTTTGAAGGCCATAAAATGCCCAGATGACATAAACCCCCCCAAATGACCCCATTTTGGAAAGTAGACACCCCAAGCTATTTGCTTTGAGGCATGTTGAGTCCATGGAATGTTTTATATTTTGACACAAGTTGCGGGAAAGTGACAAATTTTTTTTTTTTTTGCACAAAGTTGTCACTAAATGATATATTGCTCACACAGGCCATGGGCATATGTGGAATTGCACCCCAAAATACATTTAGCTGCTTCTCCTGAGTATGGGGATACCACATGTGTGGGACTTTTTGGGAGCCTAGCCGCGTACGGGACCCCGAAAACCAATCACTGCCTTCAGGATTTATAAGGGCGTACATTTTTGATTTTACTCCTCACTGCCTATCACAGTTTCGGAGGCCATGGAATGCCCAGGTGGCACAAACCCCCCCCAAATGACCCCATTTTGGAAAGTAGACACCCCAAGCTATTTGCTGAGAGGCATGGTGAGTATTTTGCAGCTCTCATTTGTTTTTGAAAATAAAGAAAGACGAGAAAAAAATTTTTTTTTTCTTTTTTCAATTTTCAAAACTTTGTGACAAAAAGTGAGGTCTGCAAAATACTCACTATACCTCTCATCAAATAGCTTGGGGTGTCTACTTTCCAAAATAAGGTCATTTGGGGGGGTTTTGTGCCACCTGGGCATTCCATGGCCTCCGAAACTGTGATAGGCAGTGAAGAGTGAAATCAAAAATTTACGGCCTTAGAAAGCCTGAAGGCGGTGCTTGGTTTTCGGGGTCCCGTACGCGGCTAGGCTCCCAAAAAGTCCCACACATGTGGTATCCCCGTACTCAGGAGAAGCAACAGAATGTATTTTGGGGTGTAATTTCACATATTCCCATGGCATGTTTGAGCAATATATCATTTAGTGACAACTTTATGCAAAAAAAAAATAAAAAAAATAAAAAATTGTCTCTTTCCCGCAACTTGTGTCACAATATAAATTATTCCATGGACTCAACATGACTCTCAGCAAATAGCTTGGGGTGTCTACTTTCCAAAATGGGGTCATTTGGGGGGGTTTTGAACTGTCCTGGCATTTTATGTACAACATCTAGAAGCTTATGTCACACATCACCCACTCTTCTAACCACTTGAAGACAAAGCCCTTTCTGACACTTATTGTTTACATAAAAAAATAATTTTTTTTTGCAAGAAAATTACTTTGAACCCCCAAACATTATATTTTTTTTTTAAAGCAAATGCCCTACAGATTAAAATGGTGGGTGTTTCATTTTTTTTTTTTCACACAGTATTTGCGCAGCGATTTTTCAAACGCATTTTTTGGGGAAAAAACACACTTTTTTACATTTTAATGCACTAAAACACACTATATTGCCCAAATGTTTGATGAAATAAAAAAGATGATCTTAGGCCGAGTACATGGATACCAAACATGACATGCTTTAAAATTGCGCACAAACGTGCAGTGGCGACAAATTAAATACATTTTTAAAAACCTTTAAAAGCCTTTACAGGTTACCACTTTAGATTTACAGAGGAGGTCTACTGCTAGACTTACTGCCCTCGATCTGACCTTCGCGGCGATACCTCACATGCATGGTGCAATTGCTGTTTACATTTGACGCCAGACCGACGCTTGCGTTCGCCTTAGCGCGAGAGCAGGGGGGACAGGGGTGCTTTTTTTTTTTTTTTTTTTTTTTTTTATTATTATTATTTTTTTATCTTATTTTTAAACTGTTCCTTTCATATTTTTTTTTTAAATCACTTTTATTGTTATCTCAGGGAATGTAAATATCCCCTATGATAGCAATAGGTAGTGACAGGTACTCTTTTTTGCAAAAATTGGGGTCTATTAGACCCTAGATTTCTCCTCTGACCTCAAAGCATCTGACCACACCAAGATCGGTGTGATAAAATGCTTTCCCAATTTCCCAATGGCGCTGTTTACATCCGGCGAAATCTAAGTCATAAAATGCTCGTAGCTTCCGGTTTCTTAGGTCATAGAGATGTTTGGAGCCACTCTGGTCTCTGATCAGCTCTATGGTCAGCTGGCTGAATCACCGGCTGTATTTTCAGGTTCCCTGTTGAGACAGGAGAGCCAGAGAAAAATACGGAAGACGGTGGGGGGGGGCATTCCCTCCCACTGCTTGTAAAAGCAGTCTAGAGGCTAATTAGCCACTAGGATTGCTTTTACATGAAAGCCGACCGCTGGCTGAAAAGAATGATACCAAGATGATACCTAAACCTGCAGGCATCATTCTGGTATAACCACTCAAAGTCGTGAATGGCGTACCTGAAGACAAAAAAATGGTTAACAATAAAGCACAGTAAACGGTAAGGTATAAAAAATTGCATACCTGAAAAGCAAACATGATAAAACATAATAACAATAAAACATTGCAGAATAGAATACAGTAAAAAAGAGCAGAACAATAGAGAGAGAGAATAGAGAGAGAGAACAATAAAACGACAACTTTTTTTTTTTTTTTTTTATATTTTTGTATGTGTTTTTTTTTTTTTTTACACTTTTTTTTTGTAACTGTAACTTTTATAACTGTAACCGGTTCCAGGTTCGGGTCTCTCAAAATGCGCTGGCATCTTGGGAGACCCTGTGAAAGTGTGCCTAGTCTGTGCAATGCTGTACCCTACGCTAATACTCAACTAGTGAATGGTAGCGTTCAAAACATTCACCAATGCAAAGACCAGGATTGTCAGGACAGGAGGGACAATAATAGCGGGTGTCACGCCTATATCCGCGCTTGCTGCAGACATGACATCTTTTTGGGGGGGTTCGTTGGGTAGGGGTACTCGGGAGGACATAAAGAAAATGCCTCTCATGCAGCCGACTGCATTTGGTTGGGGATGTGAATGGGGGAAGTACGGGCGCTGCAGAAGCGGTGGGTTCCCAATTAGGATTGACGAATGCAGCAGGAAGGGCATTATGGGCACGACGGGCCTGTGTTTGTCTTTTTGGTGGCAGCGGGACACTACTTGTGCTTGCCACCTCACCAGCTTGAACTGCACTTATGGGACTCGCCACGTCACCAAGTGTTACTGCAGTGCTGGTTTGACTACGACCGGGGTGTACTACGCCGCTGGTGCTTGCCAGTTCACCAAAACGCTACCAAATAAACTGTTAGCGATCGCAGGGATCAGGCCTGACTCTGCGAACGCTGCAGTTATGCGCTTAGTGTTTTGTAAGTGACAGTGATCGATCGATACTGCACTTGGGTGGGCTGGGCTGGGCCGGGCGGAGGGGCAAACATGCAGGTGCTAGCAGGTATCTGGGCTGATCCCGCTAACACTGCGTGTTTGGGAACCCTAAACTGCTGGGGACGCTAGTATAGATCTGATCGGATCAGATATTGATCCGATCAGATACTATACCACTAAGGGAGGCGTATGCTGCGTGCGTAGGTGTTAGCGGTACTGGTGCTAATCTGACGCTGCCTGGGGCTGGTGCTTGCCAGTTCACCAAAACGCTACCAAAAAAACTGTTAGCGATCGCAGGGATCAGGCCTGACTCTGCGAACGCTGCAGTTATGCGTTTAGTGTTTTGTAAGTGACAGTGATCGATCGATACTGCACTTGGGTGGGCTGGGCTGGGCCAGGCGGACGGGAAAAACGCAGGTGCTAGCAGGTATCTGGGCTGATCCCGCTAACACTGCGTGTTTGGGAACCCTAAACTGCTGGGGACGCTAGTATAGATCTGATCGGATCAGATATTGATCCGATCAGATACTATACCACTAAGGGAGGTGTATGCTGCGTGCGTGGGTGTTAGCGGTACTGGCGCTAACCTGACGCTGCCTGGGGCTGGTGCTTGCCAGTTCACCAAAACGCTACCAAAAAAACTGTTAGCGATCGCAAGGATCAGGCCTGACTCTGCGAACGCTGCAGTTATGCGTTTAGTGTTTTGTAAGTGACAGTGATTGATCGATACTGCACTTGGGTGGGCTGGGCCGGGCGGAGGGGCAAAACGCAGGTGCTAGCGGGTATCTGGGCTGATCCCGCTAACACTGCGTTTTCGGGAACCCTAAACTGCTGGGGACGCTAGTATAGATCTGATCGGATCAGATATTGATCCGTACAGATACTATACCACTAAGGGAGGCGTATGCTGCGTGCGTGGGTGTTAGCGGTACTGCCGCTAATCTGACGCTGCCTGGGGCGACGCATATCACCGCCGGGCGATCGGGGGGCTAAACCTTTATTCGGTAATAAACGGCGGGTGCCCTGACACTATAAAAAATAAACAAACTAACCAACGTCACCCGTAACAGTTATACGGTGATCAGTGGTGAAAGGGTTAACTAGGGGGCAATCAAGGGGTTAAAACATTTATTAGGTAGTATATGGGGGTCCCTGTCGCTATAAAACACTGACGGCGAACCTAAATATTTACGTCCCTAACTAGCGTCACCAGCGACACTAATACAGCGATCAGAAAAATGATCACTTAGCGACACTGGTGAGGGGGGGTGATCAAGGGGTTAAAACTTTATTAGGGGGGTTAGGGGGGTATCCTAGACCTAAAGGGGGGTAATACTCACTGCCCTAACACTGTAACTGTCACAAACTGACACTATGCAGTAATCAGGAAAAAAAAAAAAAAAAAAATACTGCTAATGTCAGTTTGTGACGGGGGGGGGGGGGTGATTGGGGGGGATCGGGGGGCGATCGGGGGGGGATCGGGGGTGTAAAGTATGCCTGGCATGTTCTACTGTGTGTGTGTTGTGTGCACTCACTTGTCTTCTCTCCTCGGCGCTGGAACGGAAACTGCCAGACCGAGGAGAGATGACATCACATCCTCTGCCTGTGTGAAACTACACACAGGCAGAGGAGGATTCCCATTGGCTGGGAGTGATCGCGAGGGGGGGGCCACGATCGGATGGTCTCCCCTTCGCCTCCCGACGCTCCCAGTCAAATGCCGACCGCCGCTGGCACCGGGGGGGGGTCCGATCGGACCCTCCGCCCGCGGGAGGCAGATCACGTACGGGTACGTGATTCTGCCTGCCCGTGCCATTCTGCCGCAGTATATATGCGGTAGGCGGTCGGCAAGTGGTTAAGCACCACTCAAATTTAAAAACATTTTTGGGGGTATTTAGGGTAAAGCACTACTATGGAGCTAATAAAATACATTGTTAAGTGACTACATGAGGTGACTATAGGGCCAGGAGACCATGCTGGGGAGGTAAGTGAAGGCAAATATGCATGAAGGACAAAAAATCCAGCATGCATGAGGACAAAGGGGACATTCACAGCATATTACAATCATGGTAATTAGGGAATGAGGAAAGAAATACAATGTATTAACAAACATTGTATACAATAAAATGTGATGTTAAAGGATAAATCTTACCTTCATATACTCCTTCTGCAGGACCTGGATGATGGCAGAACAGGTCTCTGGGATAATGATCCCCAGAGCCTGGGGGGAGATGCCTGTCGAGAACTTCAAGTCCTGCAGGCATCTCCCTGTCGCCAAGTACCGCAGGGTGAAGACAAGCCTCTGCTCTGGAGTGATGGCTTGCCTCATGCAGGTATCCTGCCTGCTAATATAAGGGCTCAGCAAAACCAACAAACGGTGAAATATAGGGTCCATCATCCTGAGAAAGTTCCTGAAATCATCAGGATTATTCTCACGGATCTCACGGAGCAAAGGCATATGACAGAACTGGTCACCCTGAAGCAACCAATTCTTGGTCCATGAACTCCTCCCCACCCTGTTCATGGACTGGACTTGTGTCAAGGTAAGAACCCCAACACCAAGCCCCCGCACAGCACAAACTCTAGGAGGAGTACGTATACACAACATGGCTAGAAAACGTCCGGCTGCCGGCTGGGTGACCCCACCCCCCTCTGATGCACGGGGACATTCCTATGGCTTTCCAGTAGTGTCAGAGGGGGGAGGGGCCACCCGGTTACATAACCGGGTGGCCCGCCCCCTCTGACGCTACCGGAAAGCCATAGGGATGTCCCCGTGCGCCAGAGGGGGTTGGGGTCACCCGGTGACATCACTGCGTGATCTGTCTGCTGCAATGTTGCAGTCCTGCTAAAAATTGCAGATCCCTGCTAGTTAATAATGAAAATGCTATAAATCTATCCCTATTTTGTAGACGCTATAACTTTTACCAAAAATATGTAGAAGAATACATATTGGCCTAAACTTATGAATACATTTGTTTTTCTTTTTTTTTAATTGTGGATATTTATTATAGCAAAATTTTTAAAAATATTGTTTTTTTTTCAAAATTGTTGCTATTTTTTTGTTTATAGCGCAAAAAATAAAAACCGCATAGGTTATCAAATACCCCCAAAAGAAAGCTCTTTTTGTGGGGAAAAAAAAGACATCAATTTTGTTTTTGGTAAAACTTCACACGACTGCGCAATTGTCAGTTAAAGCAACGCAGTGCCCTATCTCAAAAAATGGCCTGGTCATTAAGGGGGCAAATCCTTCCAGGGCTGAAGTGGTTAAGCAGTTAGTGATTAAGATGACAAGGACCAACAGGTTGTCACATTTCAAGTACATTATTATTATACGAGATTATTATACGAGATTTATATAGCGCCAACAGTTTACTCAGTGCTTTACAATGTATAAGGGGGACAACACAATTACAGTACAGTTCAATACAAAAGGTACAGGAGGGCCCTGCTCGTAGAGCTTACATTCTAAAGGGAGGGGGTGGTGGTAGAAAGAATGATTTGATGGGGGTGGCTCAGGGACAGTTATGTGGGTGTGGGATAGGCTTCCCTGAATAAATGAGTTTTCAAGGATCTCCTAAAGGTGGACAGGGTAGGGGCTGATCGGACATACTGGGGCAGGGAATTCCAGAGGATGGGAGAGGCTCTGGAGAAGTCCTGAAGGCAAGCATGGGAGGAGGTAACAAGGGAGCTAGAGAGCAGGAGGTCCTGGGAGGAGCGGAGGGGGCGATTTGGGCGATATCTGCAGATGAGGTTGGTGATGTAGATGGGGGCGATGTTGTGAATGGCCTTGTATGTTATGGTTAGCATTTTGAATTTTACACGGTGGGGTAGGGGAAGCCAGTGAAGGGATTGGCAGAGAGGAGCAGCATTCACGGATCGATTAGTGAGGTGTATTAGTCTAGCAGCAGCATTCATAATAGACTGAAGGGGGGATAGCCTGCTTAAGGGTAGGCCATTAAGGAGAGAGTTGCAATAGTCGAGGCGGGAAATAATCAAGGAGTGAATAAGTTGTTTTGTAGTGTCATTAGTCAGGAAGGGTCGAATTTTGGAGATGTTGCGGAGGTTAAGGCGGCAGGATTTAGCCAGTGATTGGATATGGGGGCTGAAGGAGAGGTCATAGTACATAGTACATAGTCAAGACACTGTAAAGCAGTTGTTCCCACTTACCCTATGAAGCGACAGGATCCAGGAAATTGGCATATGTCTCCTACCTGGCCTGAATAAACTTTGATCTGTCCATATTCCTCCACTGGGATGAGGCCCCAGTGTTCACCTGCTAAATGCATTGTCTATCAGGGAGCCCCTCTGCTGGTCTCTGGGCAGCTTATGAATCACTCTCAGTGGGGAAGCAGTGCAGTATTATGGCTGGCAGCTGCCGCTGACACTTACCTTATTATTACGGAGATACTGAGCTTCCTTATAGATGAGCCACTGCACTGTTACTTTAAAGTCACTGAGCAGCCTCAATTTGTTTGCCTTCTTTCTGTTTCTGCAGGAAAACAAATGTCAACCCCTAATAAAGACCAACGCCACCAGAGAAGGTAGGAGACAGTGCCCATATGCTTCCCAGGCAAACAGCCCTCTTCAGGCTCTTCCAAAGAGAAAGATGCAGATGAACATGACTGTATGGCTCCTGCTTTATTCAGTCGGTGATTAACATGATGATTAACAGATTGTCGCAATTCATCAAGCAAGTTATCAAGACACTCTGAAGGAGATGTTTGCAAGGGTCATCTATTCTGGCAATGTCTAGTTTGCTTTCTAAAATTAGTAAACTGGTCACAGAGCTTTCTCAGGACAACCAACCCTATTCAAACTCTTCCAAAAAAGATGAGGCTGACCTTTGTGTGTTTTTTTTTTTTTTTTATCCCTTCCTTTGTAAGACTGGTGAAATGCCTTAAAATAGAAGGGAAGCAGTGAAAGCATTTCAAGTGCCAAGATGGCTTTGCAATTTTTCTATGGTGACTAGACTTGGAAAAGTTTGTTTCAATTCATTTTATTTTCATTCGTAAAAAACATAAGTTTGTTCTGTTATATTCGTTATGTTACATTAATTCGTTTGTGGATAATTTGTTATTTCTGTAGAGTATAAGTCGGAAAGTCGTTTGTTTATTGAATCCATTAACACACACACAATGACAATATATTTTCTGCTGCTTCTCAAAACTTGCCTCCTCTTCTCAAATGCAATAAAACACCCTCCTCAGGAATGCACTTTGCCAGTGCTTGGGCTGTGTCACTGCTGCTGGTACCAGGAGGAAACTGATGTTTATAGGTTGAATCCATAAACCCACACACAATATCTCTTCTGCTGCTTCTCAAAACTCATCTCCTCTGCTCAAATACAACACTCTTCTCACTCAGTTCTCAGGAATGCACTTTGCCAGTATCAGGAATTCAACCTCCAGCACAAAATGAATCAGCTGATTTGGCTGTAAGATTTACTCTGAGTCAACCTGCTGTTTCATTAAACCTTTAACAAATTAACAAATCATGTCAAATTAATTAGTTATTTTCGTTAGAATTTCTTTCGTATTAGTTGAAATTTGTTATTTTTTTCTTTGGACATTCGGATGCATCCAAATGTCCGAAATATGCAAAATTCGGCCGAATTTCAATTTGTTACAAAAAAAAATTGCACATATAATGGTGACTGAATTAAAAGCTCATTCTAGAAGAATGGAGCAAAAATTATGTTTTAATAGCCTGATATCAAAGTTATGCCCTTGTGAAGAAGAAGGTACCTAGCGTTTGGACATAACCCATTGGTTGGTTTGTTTATAGGTTGAATCCATAAACACACACACAATATCTCTTCTGCTGCTTTTCAAAACTCATCTCCTCTGCTCAAATACAACACCCTTCTCACTCAGTTCTCAGGAATGCACTTTGCCAGTATTAGTAATTCAACCTCCAGCACAAAATGAATCAGCTGATTTGGCTGTAAGATTTACTCTGAATCAACCTGCTGTTTCATTAAACCTTTAACAAATTAACAAATCATGTCAAATTAATTACCGTATATACTCGAGTATAAGTCGAATTTTTCAGCCCTTTTTTTTGGGCTGAAAGTGTCCCTTCGACTTATACTCGAGTCCCTGCCGTCTGTCTGCATGATCAGCGTGTCATGCAGGCAGACGGCGGCCGGCGTAGTGTTCGCCGGCTATTGCAGCTTTCAAAAGCCGCGCCTCCTGCTCATCTGTGATAGGCTGAACAGCTGTCAGTGTACAGCCTATCACGGACATTCTCTCATCCTCGTCCGTGGTATGAGAATAAGAGAATGTCCGTGATAGGCAGTCAGCGGTCAGCCTATCACAGACGAGGAGGAGGCGCGGCTTTTGAACTGTGGAATGGCCGCCGAACAGTATCATCACACGCCGGCCGCCGATTGAAGATGGAGATCGCCACAGAGAGGATGGAGATCGCCACAGGAAGGCTGCACAGGACACAGGTAGGACACATGCACACATACATGTACAGGACACAGGACATGTACAGGACACACACACACACATGTACAGGACATGTACAGGACACACACACACACATGTACAGGACACACACACATGTACAGGACACAGGACATGTACAGGACACAGGACATGTACAGGACACACATGTACAGGACACAGACACATGTACAGGACACATGCACAGGATACAGGTAGGCTGCACAGGACACAGGGAGGCATGCAGCTGCAGATGGGCATTATTGACCCTCTGCATTTTTCACCCTCGACTTATACTCGGGTCAATAAATTTTTCCCAGTTTTTTGTGGTAAATTAGGGGCCTCGACTTATACTCGGGACGACTTATACTCGAGTATATACGGTAGTTATTTTCGTTAGAATTTCTTTTGTATTAGTTGAAATTTGTTATTTTTTTCTTTGGACATTCAGATGCATCCAAATGTCCAAAATATGCAAAATTCGGCCGAATTTCAATTCGTTACAAAAAAAAATTGCACATCTAATGGTGACTGAATTAAAAGCTCATTCTAGAAGAATGGAGCAAAAATTATGTTTTGATAGCAGGATATCAAAGTTATGCCCTTGTGAAGAAGAAGGTGCCTAGCGTTTGGACTTAACCCATTGGTTGGTTTGTGCCATGTGGGCCTGGCCAGATACATGACTTTACCATTAAAATATGTGTCCTTCAAGGAAGCACTCATTCACTGCATTGTTCAAAGAAGGTGAAGCTTAAATTGACAGCTAGAATCTGTGATTGTGGTTGGTCTGCATTCTTGCCTCAAGATTAGTGTTTGAGTCAAAGGGGACTGCTGTTTAAGAGTTTCCACTGGAGGTTAGCCTCTTCAGTCCTGGCTGGGATTCCAGGAAAAACTGGAAAGCCAACACATCATCCAGAAGTCAGTGAAGAGCTTAATGCAAGAATGCTTCATGGTATTTTGGGGTTTGTAACACTCATACATGTCTTAGAAGCACTTGGTTGCCTCTAAGACATGGGTACAGCCTTGGTCGATTGGACACTCAGGGCAAGCACTTAAGGCTATATTTGAAAGGTCATCCATGCTTCTCAACTCAGATCATGCCACAATTCCTTGCTACAGCTATAGGGGATGGTAATTCCAACCCCAGCAGATGAGATCTTAGGACAAGTGTTCAGCTGGTTGGCGAATAAAGAACAGGTTCATCTGACCCCTAAACAGTCTTTCTGTAAATAGTGCCCAAATAATCATTGTTCAAATGTATGCCTTTTTCTTCTACTAGAGAACATACCGATGGTAAGGTGCTGAATTGTCCTGGAATCCCTCTCTTTATCTGTCAGCGCCTGCATGCCTGATGATTATCTGGACCATGGTCTCTCCTGCACTTGTATTGATTGGGCTCAGTGGAAGATGCACTCTTTCCAGGGGATTTTTGATTCAACAGTGGACATGCACCAAACTATTTATATCTCAAAGATACATAGTATAAAATCTTCTCCGCTGCCAGACAGTGGCACAGGGTTCAGTTCTTCATCCAGTTACAGGGAAGCTCAAGTTAGCAGCCTGGATTTTGAGAAGCAGAGCTTCCCAGTTTTAGGTTGTTCTTCGAGAGTGGTAGATGCCCTCATGAGATCATATAGGCGCAGCACAGTCTACAACAATTTCTGGCTAAAACTCCAAAAATATGCTACATTAGAGAAGTTTTCTCCAGGAAAGCTCTGAGTTTGTCATGTCCCTGTTTCTTTTCGAAGAGATCTCAATATGGGCCTGAGCGCAAGCACACTCAAAGGACACATTTCCACCATCTCGGTCTTTACTGGGACTCAGTGGGTTTCTGATTTATTTTGCAATTCCTTAAGGGCTTAGTAAAACTAAGGCCTCCCAGATCCTCCACATTTCTACATGGAACCTCACAGTTGTACTCAACTACCTGTCTGCTCCAAGAATCCACAAAGGAGGTGTCGCTATGGGAATGGTCATTAAAGATGGCTTTCCTTGCAGTGGTAGACAAAGCCAGGAGGGTTTCTGAATTGGAATCTCAAGGGTGTAAAGAACTCTATATGTCCTTCCTGGTGGATAGAGATATTCTACTCAAGATGCTGGACTCTAGGGATGAGCTGAACACCATCCTGTTCGTTTCGCAGCAGAACATGCGTACAGGCAAAACATTTGGCAGAACACAGAACACACGAACACAGTTAAAGTCTATGGGACACGAACATGAATAATCAAAAGTGCTACTTTTAAAGGCTTATATGCAATTTATTGTCATAAAAAGTGTTTGAAGACCTGGATCCTGCCCCAGGGGACATGTATCAATGCAAAAATTTTTTTAAAAATGGACGTTTTTTCAGGAGCAGTGATTTTTTTATTGTTTAAAGTGAAACAATAAAAATGAAATATCCCTTTAAATATCGTGCCTGGTGGGTGTCTATAGTATGCCTGTCAAGTGGCACATTTTTCCCATGTTGAGAACAGTACCACAGCAAAATGACATTTCTAAAGGAAAAATTGTCATTTAAAACTGATCGTGGCTAATGAATTGTTGGGTCTCGGCAATATAGATAAAACTCATTGAATAAAAGATCATGGGATCCCCCCAGTTCATTACCAGGCCCTTTGGGTCTAGTATGAATATTAAGGGGAACCCGGAACTAAAATTTTAAAAAAATTGCGTGGGGGTACCCCTAAAATCCATACCAGGCCTTTTGCGTCTGATATGGAAATTAAGGGGAACCCTGTACCAAATTTGAAAACATAATGGCGTAGGGGTCCCCCCAAAATCCATACCAGACCCTTCAGGTCTGGTATGGATTTTAAGGGTAACCCTGCGCCAAAATAAAAAATAATGGCGCAGGGGCCCCCCAAAATCCATACCAGACCCTAATCTGAGCACGCAACCTGGCAGGCCACAGGAAAAGAGGGGGGATGAGAGAACACCCCCCCTTCTGAACCGTACCAGGCCACATGTCCTCAACATGGGGAGGGTGCTTTGGGATAGCCCCCCAAAGCACCTTGTCCCCATGTTGATGGGGACAAGGGCCTCATCCCCACAACCCTTGCCCAGTGGTTGTGGGGGGTCTGCAGGCAGGGGGGCCTATCAGAATCTGGAAGCCCTCTTTAACAAGGGGGGCCCCCAGATCCTGGCCTCCCCCTGTGTGACTTGGTAACAGGGTACAAGTACCCCTACCATTTCACAAAAAAAGACAAGAGACAACTTGGGACAAGTCCTTTATTAAAAAATAAAAAAATAAAAATGTCCCACGATGTAAGTTCACGCCACCCGACTCAAACATCGGGCTAATCCCTACTGGACTCTATTCCAAAAGTGGCCTCAAGTTTCCATTTAATTCAAAAAATTGTGTTGCCTACTTTTCATCTGGAAGATGGAAAAGAAGTTAGTCCTTTGGCTGTAGGGGAGATGCTAAAGACTTATATCAATGTTACCTCAAGCTTCAGGGCATCAGTTTGCCCGTTTATGATTCCCAGAGGTTTACGCAAGGGGCCAGATCTTTGGTTAGAGTGATTACTTTGTGGCTTATGAAAGTGACCTCAACTGGCATATAAGGATAGGGGTTGGTCCTTCCAGAAGGAATAACAACGCACTCCACAGGAAGCATCTCGACCTCTTGGGTGGCCACCTGTAGAGTCCTTCCGGAGACAATTTGCATGACAGCAATGTGATCATCCATACACACCTTTATTTCTCATTATTGCATAGATCCATCATTGTTGACAACTGTTAATTTTGGCAAAATGGTTCTCTCTTCAGCCAGAGGCCACAATTAACCTTATTTTGTTTTTACATTATTTCCACCCTGGTTAACTAGTTAATAGCTGTCAGGAAAATGGAAAATTGAATATCAAATGCTTACCGAAATTTAACTTTCCTGACAAGCTCCATGTCAGCACAAACTTCCACCCAGATATGAAAATCTAGCTATGTAATGCTGGCCTGGGAGAGGGAGTCAAATTTATGAGATACAGTGCCTTGAAAAAGTATTCATATCCCTTGAAATCTTCCACATTTTGTCATGTTACAATTATTATTAGTGTAAATATATTTTATTGGGATTTTATGTGATAGACCAACACAAAGTGGCACATAATTGTGAAGTGGAAGGAAAATGATAAATGGTTTTCCAAATATTTTACAAATAAATATGTGCAAAGCTAGTAAAGACATCCCCAAAAAGACTTGCAGCTGTAATTGCAACGAAAGGTGGTTCTACAAAGTATTGACTCAGAAGGGCTGAATACAAATGCACGCCACACTTTTCACATATTTATTTGTAAAACATTTGGAAAACCATTTATCATTTTCCTTTCACTTCACAATTATGTTCTACTTCGTGTTGGTCTTTCACATAAAATCCCAATGTGGAAAATTTCAAGGGGTATGAATACTTTTTCAAGGCACTGTAGGTCCTGCAGGTGGGGGTATGGGCTGGGCATACCCAGTGGTAGGCAGGCATGGAGCTCATCAGAAAAAGAAAATTGTGATAAGTATTTGATAATTAATTTTCCATTTTGTTTAACACAAAGTTGTCCATTAATAAGATATTTATAGAACACACAATGGGCATACTTAGAACTATACACCCCAAAACATATTTTTGCTATTCCTCCAAGTGTGGGTATACTACATGTGTAAGACCTTTTCAGTGTTAGGACTGATTATGTACCCAACACACATATCACAAAAATCAACCAACATTGTATAGAAATAAATGTACTGTTATTGTTGCCTCTTTTCAAGTGGTCAGGGCATATAACATAGTGCAGCTTCACCGACAGCAATCTTTGTTCCAAAAAGCCAAACAGGCCTTCACTGGCCAGCTGTTAGCAAAATGTCTCTTCAAACACCATAGGTTATGAGCCATCAGTTTCCTTCAGGAGACCCAACACTCACACATTATTGTATTTTTTTTTCCCCTATACTAATTTACATTTTAGGGGTGGGATCTGGGGGCCCCCTTCTTAAAAGGGGCTTCCAGATTCCAATAAGCCCTCTGCTCGCAGACCCCCACAACCACAGCCCAGGGTTGTGGGGATGAGGCCCTTGTCCCCATT
This sequence comes from Lithobates clamitans, assembly GCA_037952925.1. Classification (NCBI taxonomy): domain Eukaryota; kingdom Metazoa; phylum Chordata; class Amphibia; order Anura; family Ranidae; genus Lithobates; species Lithobates clamitans. The sequence goes on from JBBGZY010000272.1 coordinate 4,716,003, forward strand.
AACATTGTGACAAAGTGCTTTAGGGTGGGGGGGCAGAGCCCCCTGCCCCAAAGCACCCACCCCTTGTTGAGGGCCTGGTATGGTTCAGGAGGGGGGAGGTGCTTGCTTGTCCCCCTGTTTCTTTTTTTCTTTAGAAATGTCATTTTTACTGGAGTATGTTCTATACATGCTACAGATGCATCACTTTACAGGCAGACTAAGGGGGCCCCCATGCACTATAGTTCAAGGAATTTTTCATTTTTATTGTTACACTTTAAGCATCATTCAAATCATTGCTCCTGTAAAAATTATCTTTAAAAAATTAAAAATTGCATTGATAAATGTTACCCAGGACCCCATACCCTTTTTATGGCCAATTACTTGCATATAAGCCTTCAAAATGGGGACCTTTCATTTTTCCAGTTCAGGTCCCATAGACTTTAATAGGGTTTGCGGTTGGGGTCAGAAATTTTTCTCTGGGAGTTCTGGTGCTAATCGAACAGGGGGGTTTTGGAGTGTCTTTGTGCACTCTGTGTTGACATTTTATTAAACAGACAATACATAGTGGTACTGCACAAAAAGATTACAAGCTATGCTATGAAAAGTGTTTTTCCATGTTTTGTCAATTGTTATGAAGTATGTTGCGTCTGCTACTTCTATAGTGCAATACTGGCCTATTACAGGTAGATTAAAAATATAGTGTGGCAGCAAAAAATAATGGGGATGCTAATGTATCTAAGCCAAAAAACTGTCAAGTTAAAGAAAAAAACAATTGCATGTGCAAATTATATGATTTTAGAATACCTTGTTGCTGACACTGTCTATGACAATTGTACTGTTCCATTACACCACATAGAGCTTAAAGCCATCTCCTAAGTATGTAATTTGAAGAATATATGTTTTACCATGTTGTTGCCTTTGAAGTTTGATACATTGGTTCCCCATGGCATTTCCAGCTGCCCATGTTCTCTGTTTTATAATCCCTTGCCTTTTAGCCTTAAAAGTGGCTACAACTGATTTTCAAGATTTGCCTCTTATTGACTTTAGTGGGGTTTAGACCAAAGGTTTGCATTTCCCATAATTTATGATAAGTTCAAAGAACAACCCATGAATTGAACAAAAACACATTTGTCCATCACTAATAAGAAGTAAAAGAAGTGTGTCTACAGTTTAGTTAGTTTGGAAGTACTTTTCAAAGCATTTTCCTAAGCTTTCATAGCTTTGAAACAACTCCAAAGGTCAGGGTTGCTGACAGCTCATACTAGTATCCACGCATAAATATGAAAAAAAAACTCTTTATGAAATATCTCACATTTAAAAAAAAAAATGTTCTGGTCATGGTATTTTCTGTATGATGTTCTTATATGAATAAAGTTTGGTGACTATGTATTTTTCAACTATAGGTACTTTTTTGGTAACTAAAACCCATCCTAAATTTGGGGAAACATTGCCATAATGCAGGATGCATTAAAGACTCACAGGTTTTCTTGTATAATAGCTTATTATTTAAACACCTCTAAATAATATACCCTTTTCAGCAGAACATAGCAATCAGGAAGCAGGTTCTGACTGCTGAGTTTCTGTACCTTTTGTAATTCATTCATTCAGCTGAATAAACAGAAAACTTAATGCAGTCTGTTTGAAATGTGACAGCATTCCTGTAAATCAAGAGGCTAATTCCCAATTTAGGACATAACATAATTTTTAAGCTAAAAACTAAAATGCAGCCAGCACAAATTGCCATTACTTTTCAGAGCGTGGCATAGATTGGTAAGAAAACATTAAATTTCATTTTGATTAAGTTATTGATTTTCTTTTCACAAACAGAAAGCAATGTCCTTTTCTGCTGTAGACTGACCTTTTTATATACTGTTTTTAATGCTTAACATTTTTTTTATTTGATAACTAGATGAATGTTACCTTGATTATGATGTCCTTCTAAATTATTAACAAACCAGGTGCCAGAAAAAAGAAGCACATTTCAACTCTAGGCCATTGTTTATTTAAGGCAAGTGTGATTTTCACGCTTAAACCTTTTAAACATCAGCTATTTATTGACTGAGGCAAGAAAACCATAGAACTCTTCTCAAAGCTCCCAAGGGCAAAGACAGGTGGGTATTGTTGACTTCAAAGTCAGAGATACAATGAATACACTTTGCTGTTTCAAGAGAGTAGATGTCAGAATTTGTATTTTCAATAAAGACAGGGGCTCAGGTAATACTGTAGCCTTCATTTACCTATACATTTATTACAGCCATTAAAATGTCTATTAATTACAGTCTTTGTAAACCATAAAGTCACGGCAATGAAATTTAAGTTGAGACCAGAAAATCTATAGAACTGAAAATCTTTAGCCCAACAAGGTGTGAAATGTGAAACATTGGCAATGCCCTTGAAGAAGTTTGCAAACACGATTAGCTTAAGCTAGAGTATGTATGTATATGACTTTGCCAGTGCTTTAGAAATTCTAATCATGTTTCCTTTGAGCATAATTGAAGCTTCAGTAATTGCCATGTCTCTTTCATTAAAGGGGAAATTACATATTTTTTGTAGATTTCTTCACAGTGTCTTTATGAAGGATAGGTACCCTGGAAAATTGAAAAATTAGTGGAATAGAAGTGTTGTCACTTTCACTGCAAAGTCTGTAAGGGTTCTATTGCCTAATGGTGTTTATATTTTGTATGCATTTGATTGGTTCAGTGCAAGTACACCAAAATTGGTTAAATAGACCACTGCCTTTATTGCATACAGCCTCCAGAAGAGAGTTCCCAGATCTTAGATCTTTGTATCTGCATTATAAAGGTGAAGAAAAAACTATGCCAACTGTCTAGTGAAAAATAAGTAAAGTCTAATGCACTATACACACAGTAGGACTTTCCGACGGAATATGTGCGATCAGAGCTTGTTGTCGGAAATTTCAACCATGTGTGGGCTCCATTGAACTTTTTCCATCTGAATTTCCAACACACAAAGTTTGAGAGCAGGCTATAAAATTTTCCGACAACAAAATCAAAATTCTGACCGTGTGTGGACAATTCCGACGCACAAAGTGCCACGCATGCTTAGAATAAATTAAGAGATGAAAGCTATTGGCTACTGCCCCGTTTATAGTCCCGACGTACGTGTCACCACGTTCAGAATGATCAGATTTTCCGACAACTTTGTGCGACCGTGGGTATGCAAGAAAAGTTTGACCCAACATCAGTCGGAAAAAATTCATGGATTTTGTTGTCGGAATGTCCAATCAATGTTCAATTGTGTGTACAGTGCATTAGTGACAGCAGCACTCATTGGTATCCAAATACAATAATACCCAATGATATTTCAACAAAAATATGTGTTGCGCTGTCCCTTTAAGCAAAAAAGAACACTATGTGCAAAAATATATATTACGCTGTCCAGCAAAGCTTTAGCGGTGACATCATCATGCCTACAGATTATTCAGATTGGTGCATAGTTTACATGCAAGTTTCTGAATTACATTTGTCAGTACCCTTATCTCTAATAAATAACTCATTTTAAGGATACTACATTATGTTTTTTTTTTTCTGTTCCCTTCTGCTGAACGGGATGCTGTACATATAACCAGATTACCTGTGCTGAAAACTACCAGTCTGATTGATTGGAGAGATAAAGCGGTAAATGTCCTCTATAACCTGGTAGGCTGCCTTTCTGGTAGGAGGCTTATTCAAAAAAGGTGGTGGAGCATCTGAGAACAAGGAGATTTATTGGTTACTTTGGACTGTTTGTGGGACATTACTCACTCTATAGAGCACATGGTTTAATTTCAAAATGTCCTTGCATTGCATGTTTATTTTTATGTGGACTTATTGCTTTATTCTTAAAGATTGATTTATGAGTATTTTGAGAACTAATTTCAGCATTTGTACCTGTATTGCTTCCTAGGAGAGAGTCTCAGCTCATGGGGGTATATTTCATTTATTTTATGAAAGGAGTATTGCAGAATTATCAAGGGAAAGGGAAAAAAAATCATATCATTGACATGATATTATGGATTACAGAAGGATGATCATTAAGCTCTAAAAGACAGTTGATTACTGTTGGTTTGAAATATTAGCATTGTTTAAAGCTAAACTCCAGATAACTAGTTAAATATAGAGATTAAATACCTTATAAGAATATTCACTGTTTTTACTGATAAGTATTTACTTATTTTGGCCAACCATTCAGAGGTGATATGCACACCTCTGCTTGTCAGAATGATTGTTCTGTTACCTGTTAGTTTACCATTACTGTTTTGTTCAGATTTACAAATTCTTAGGTCAGCCCCCTGCCCTTTGGACAAAGGAAAAATGTACATATTTTTTAGACACTTCATGAAGCCAACAATGGCAGTTTTCCATCTTAAATGTCCACACTGATCTTGAAGATAACAAACAGTTATTACAAAAAGTAATTTTATGCAAAATACCTTATGTTTTTACAAAAATTACCCAAAATGACAGGTTCAAAACACGTTCTTATAAATATAAAAATACATTTTTCAAATAGATGCATATGAAGTTTTTTCCTCTGCGTTTATTTTTTTTTAACATGTCCATAGGAGCTCCCTGTGTGATAAAAATAATGTGTAATAACTTAAGTTACTCAGGGAAACTTCACACTTGATTGATCTTGGAAGGTAAGCAAGGTTGGACCTGGCTAATACTTGGATGCGAGACTGTGGGAGCATCAACTGTGGCTGTTTGTTTTTGGGAGGTAAGATTTAATGGGTCTATATAGAAAATCCTTATTGGTTGTTTGTAGACATGTGCAGAACAGAAACATTTTGTTTTGTTTCGTATAGATTTGTTATGTTACTAACTACATTTTGTTGATTCACTTTGGAATTTGTTTAGTTTTGTTTCATTTAGTTTCATTTTGTTTATTAATTCTCAAATGAATTCCAAATTTTTTAGCACAATTTGAATTTGGAAAAAATATGAATCCATACAAGGCCCTTGTCTGAGCATGACGCCCGTCAGGATAGGAAAGGGGGAGTGGGACCCCCTCCTGAATCATACCAGGGCACATGCCCTCAACATGGGGTGGTGTTGGCCTTCGGGCATCATGATAGATGTTGGATGTACTTCAGGGGAACATTTATTTTTGTTTTTTTAATAAAGGCCTGTTGTCTTTTTATTTACCTTTTACACTTTTTTTGTGAATGAGTAGGAGTACGATGCACCCTATACTCATTCTCATGGGGGCAGGATCTGGGCCCCCCTTGTTAACCGGTTCAATACAGGGCATTTTCACCCCCTTCCTTCCCAGACCAATTTTTAGTTTTCAGCGCTGTCGCACTTTAAACGACAACGTGCGACGTTGTATCCAAACAAAATTGATGTCCTTTTTTCCCCACAAATAGAGCCTTCTTTTGGTGGTATTTGATCACCTCTGCAGTTTTTATTTTTTGCGCTATAAACAAAAGAAGAGTGACAATTTTGAAAAAAACACAATATTTTTTACTTTTTGCTATAATAAATATCCCAATTTTTTTTTAAACACACATTTTTTCCTCAGTTTCGGCCGATGCGTATTCTTTTACATATTTTTGGTAAAAAAAATCGCAATAAGCGTATATTGATTGGTTTTGCACAAAAGTTATAGCGTCTATAAAATACAGGATAGATTTATGGCATTTTTAAAAAAAATATATTTTTTTTTTTTTTTTTACTAGTAATAGCAGCGATCGCGATTTTTTTTCGTGACTGCGACATTATTGCGGACACATCGGACACTTTTGACACATTTTTGGGACCATTCGCATTTATACAGCGATCAATGCTATAAAATTGCATTGATTACTGTGTAAATGTGACAGGCAGTGAAGGGGTTAACCACTAGGGGGCGGGGAGGGGTTAAATGTGTTTCCTAGGGAATGCTTCTAACTGTAGGGGGAGGGGACGCACAAGGGGAGGAGGCCGATCAGTGTTTCTCCATTCTGGGAACACAGATCGCTCTCCTCTCACCTGACAGGCTGTGGATCTGTGTGTTTACACACACAGATCCACGGTCCGGCCCGGTCAACGCACAATCGCGGGTGCCCGGGGAACATCGCGGACGCCGGGCACACACATCGGGTCCCGAGCGTCACGGCGGGCGCACGCGCGCGCCCCCTAGACGGCCCGGGAACCCGAGGCCGTCATATGACGTCCACCCAGGATGGGAGATCCCATCTGTGGATGTCATATGTCTATAGGCCGGTATTGAAGTGGTTCAAGGGGGCTTCCAGATTCCGATAAGTCATTCCCCACTCCCCCACAGCCACTGGGCCAGGGTTGTGGGGAAAAGGCCCTTGTCCCCCCATGGGGACAAGGTTTTTTTTTTTTTTACCAGATCTGATGAGTCATCAGTTGTTAAGGATTCACCGGACGGCTTCCCAGGCCCGCTCCTTAACAACCAGCTATTCTTCACACACAATTTGAATCGGTCGTTCATTTTTCATCAGATCCAAATTCAAATCATTCCAAGAATTTTGAATTCAATAGAAATTAATATTTAAAATGAAACTAAAAATATATATGGAAGAAAACCATCTATATATATATGGTACTGGAAGCCTTTGCCACATCCCAAAATAAAAGAGAAAATTGCAAAAGGGGATGCCCCGAGGATTTTTTGGGCAAAGGGGAGTAACAAGCGTATAAAAATATACAAACTGTATTGAGTACAAAGCAATAATAGAATTGGTACACAAGGTTTATTAACCTAAAAACAAATTAGTCAGACTGAATAGTTACAATCTGAGACACACAAATGATCTCATGATGAGGGTGCAGAAACTTCAGGCACCAGTTTAGCTGTGGGGAAGAGCTTAGAACCATGTAAGTATATTTCCTTTTATCGCTCCCCTAGACATATAAACTAATTAACCATTGCAGTGAAGGCATAGGCCTATTGCAAGGCATAACATTTTATTTCCTTGGAGTTGAGCTTTAAGCAAAAGAGATGGGATCAACAAACAACTAGACATGTGCAATTCCTTTCAGTCAGAATATAAATTTGGTCAAATTTTTGGTTATTCGGGGATTCAGATGTATCCGAATCGCTGAATGAAATAGTAACACATTTTGTTGAAATGTGTGTAGTTTCATTTTAAATGAGAAAATTGCAAAAGGAGGTGCCCCGGGGATTTTTTGGACAAAGGGTAGTAACCAGAAAGGGGAGTAACAAGCGTATAAAAATATACAACATTTATTGAGTACAAAGCAATAATAGAATTGGTACACAAGGTGTATCAACCTAAGAACAAATTAGTCAGACTCAATAGTTACATAACAGCTAGATTCTGAGACACACAGGTGATCTCATGATGAGAGGCCAAACGATGTGCGTGTACACAGGAGTCCCAACATGTTTCGGATATAAGTATGAATAATTAATTCCTTCTTAAGGGACTGGTTTGAAACGAGCTGTTTTGTCTGGTAATAAAACAGTAAAAATATCAAAAAGAGTATAGGAATAAACAAATATGCAAATGTAAGGACACAGTAGGTAATAGCATAGCAGGGTGTAAAAACAGGTAATACTCACAGTATAACTAAGTTTTGTGATTTAGAGTACACATCAGGGTTTAGACAGAGGAGGGGCTTCCATCTCTAAGCTGCTCCATCACACAGTGAAATGCTGAGGTGGATCTCGGATTTGAATGCCACCTCCTCACCAGGCCTTAATGAAGCCTTCAAGTTGAAGCCCTTTTTACAGGGCTTCTCTTCTGGAGGTTTCGAGAGGGACATGTGAACCCATGATCCCAATGTCACTGGGAAGACCTATTCCTGTAGACATACTGCCAATCCACCCACTTATCTATGTGATTGGGAACAGTAACAAGCTTCCCCAATAGGCGACAGGGGAATACTCCCACATTGGCCCCCATCCTCCCCTTTTTCCTTGCCGTCTTTCCTCCATCTTCCCATCTCTCTCCCCCCTCACTCTCCTCCTCTTCTCTCTTTTTGCCCCCAACCCCCCCCCCCTTCCTCTCTTTCCCACTCATCCATGCAGGCTATCCCTATGCATCACTGTTATGGGCTCTCATGTACTAAGTTTTGCTATTCTTGCTCCTTGAATGTCCATTTTTCAAACTATTTATGCTCAATATACATGATAACAGTGATTTCCCATTAAGTCATGCATCTGTCATTTATACTGTTAACATTTCTATGTTTTTTTTGTATGTCTGCTGTTCAAGTTGGGCTTCACCTTCTCCATCCCTGCCCTATCGCACATGCTTTGGAGATTTCTGTATAGTGACTTCTCATCATCTCTGTTGCCTTTGGACACTGAGGCTCCCCGGCATGCGGGGGCCCCTTGGTGCTTTTTTTGCATCTTGGGGCATCCCTCTGGGCTCAGTCTTTTCCGCTATGCTATGAATTGGCGTTTTGTGCCGATTCGTGCGTGTGCAATATGGTCTTCTCCATCTGACCTGAAACGTACCACCCACCTAGCATGTTGGTGGTCTTGCGACGTCTGATGTCATTGCGCCATAATGCACGGTTATGACGGACACTTCTTGTGCCAGGGGAGCATCTGGCAGACGAGTCCTGATGCACACCTGGTATACAGGTAATCGTTAAGGCTCATCACCTGCGCTGGGCCCCCAATCACCTGATACCTACCAGCCTGATCCATTGGACCATTTCAACATTCTGGGCATACACCATGCAATCCCCCTGCCTTTATAAGCCAGGTAAGCTCAGTTCTCCATTGATGCACATCCAGGACCACACAACGTCCCAGATTTGGGATATTTACATTAAACGGCAACCATAGGTAGGTGCTTTTTGTTGGAGTGCAGTTGTGGACTCCAATATATAGGCCAAACTTCCCGACCCCTGAGTGTTTGCATCAGGGAGCATGTTACCAATATCAAAAAGGGCCTCAGGACTCATAGCCTCTCTAAACATTTTAGACAATGCCATAACAGGAATCCTAGATGGCAGGTAATAAAAACAGGTAATACTCACAGTATAACTAAGTTTTGTTACATAGTTACATAGTTAGTAAGGTTGAATTAAGACACCAGTCCATCCAGTTCAACCTGAGTGAGTGTGGGTGCATGCAATTGTCCCTATCCCTGTACATTACGTCTTATTAAGATGCTCATCTATTATATTATTATTTATTTAAGGTACCCATATAGCGCTGTCAATTTACGCAGTCAATTTACATCACACACTCGCATCGGTCACTACCCTCAAGGAGCCCACAATCCAAGGTCCCCAACTCACATTCATATACTAGGCCAATTTTGGACAGTATATGAACAGAAGCCAATTAACCTACCAGGATGTCTTTGGAGTGTGGGAGGAAACCTGAGTACCCAGAGGAAACCCACGCAGGCACAGGGAGAACATGCAAACTCCATGCAGGTAGTGTCGTGGTTGGGAACCAGCGACCCTTTTTACTGCTAGGCGAGAGTGCTACCCACTACACCACTGTGCTGCCCAAATTTAGAGTACACATCAGTGCACATTTTTGTGATTTAGAGTACACATCAGGGTTCACACAGAGGAGGGGCTTCCATCTCTAAGATGCTCCATCGCACAGTGAAATGCTCTAGATTATGGCTGGGGGGCTGAGTATGCATCCCCACAGAGCCAATAATACATGGTTGCTCATGCCAAATCGGTTAGATTATGTTGTGTGGCATGAGTGGAACATGAAGCATCCCTGCCGACAAAGGACACCGGGACCCACGAGGATCGACTAAAATTTTGGAGACAGATTTGGCACAAAAAATGTGTCTATGTAAAAAACATGGCATAATAAACCCAAAAGGATATATAGTAACATAAGGTGTATAAATGCATCGCCATGTCATGCAGATGCATGCATGGGGGTGCGTCACCATAAGGGGTATCATGATGCAAGCCTCCCACTCCCAATGGCTCAGGTGGCCCGTGAAGCAGGATATAGAAGCAGTCAGAAGGCAGAAGGACACAAGATCCATAAAAGCACCTGTAAAATAGAAAGTGCAATCAGCGCAAAACCAAACCCCCCAGAATGCAAGGTGAACACTAAAAGACTTTCACAAAAATCAAAAATCAGTAACAAATGATATAATTATAAGAATTGCAGGGGGAATAAAAGACAGTCCAATATGCTGGTGAATAACAAGTCCCAGAGAGATTAAAAGATGACTCCACCGTTGTAGATCAGCAATTTCAAATGAATGGTGACAGGCCCTCCACCTTCAAACTAAGTTCTACACTTACCTCAGAGCATGGACCCCTGAGCTAACAGGTAGTCATGCAAGCAGGTCCCACACAAAAGGTAGGTAGCAAAACAGGTCAGTTGGTACTTCTCCAGATCGATAACCTCAGTGGGGGCATCAAACCGTATACATATAAAGAAAAGAGAGATCTAAGTGCTCACTGTGAAACCATTTAAAATGTATTTAAGTCCAATACAGACTACTCACATAAGTTGAAGAAAATACAAGCACATAGCACAACAGTGTGCTGTTTGTTTCAAAGGATGGCAGCGGGTGATGTCATCCGCGCGTGGCTCCTCCCCCGTACGCGTTACATTTGTCAGAAGTTCCTCAGCGGGGCTGGGCCACAGCATCACCCAGCAGCTTAGTTATAATAATCCGTTGTCATACCAATGGACAACACTAATGATTGGCAAAGTACAAGGCTCGTAAATAAACATAAAATACTGGCCAGTTTGTGCTCCAGGCATCGAAACAGGCCCTAATTAAGTCATATGTGCAAATATATGTATAAAAATGCAATCAATTAAGAAAAAGACCTATAAAGAAAATAGTATTTAAAAATACGTTCACAGTCAGACTGCTGCCCCCTAGTGGGTGATCAGCATATCTAACCAGGACACATGCATGTACTTTATATAGACCTTACCCGATGCCATCCTTCAAAAACATCACAAAAAATCATAAACATTTATTTAAAATTCATAAACATTATTAAAAATTGCTCATTATTCTAAAAAAAATAATTTGTCAGAAATAAAGCAGTTTAAATCGAAATCAACATTTAACCCTTCGGGTGTTAAACTTTCGCCTCCACAATCCAGAATGATTCTCTTTGGCTGATGTGGCGGATATAAATACCATACTTCCAATACCCCAAAATTTTAGGCATCTAGGATCCCTGTTATGGCATTGTCTAAAATGTTTAGAGAGGCTATGGGTCTTGAGGCCCATTTTGATATTATTAACGTGCTCCCTGATGCGAACACTCAGGGGTCGGGAAGTTTGGCCTATATATTGGTGTCCACAACTGCACTCCACTAAAAAGCACCTACCTATCGTTGCCATTTAATGTAAATATCCCAAATCTGGGATGTTGTGTGGTCCTGGCTGTGCATCAATGGAGAACTGAGCTTACCTGGCTTATAAAGGCGGGGGAATTGCATGGTGTATGCCCAGAATGTGGACATGGTCCAATGGATCGGGCTGGTAGGTATCAGGTGATTGGGGGCCCAGCGCAGGTGATGAGCCTTAACGATTACCTGTATACCAGGTGTGTGTCTGCCAGACGATCCCCCGACACTAGCAGCATCCGGCGTAACCGCGCATTACGGCGCAATGATATCTGACATCGCGAGGCTGCTGACACGCTAGGTGGGTGGTACGTCTCAGGTCAAATGGAAAAGACCATATTGCGCACGAGCGAATCGTTGCGAATTGCCAATTCATAGCGTAGCGAAAAAGACTGAGCCCAGAGGGATGCGCCGAGATGCAAAAAGCAGCAGGCCCCCCCCCCCCGCTGGGGAGCATCAGTGTTCAAAGGCAACAGAGATGATGGGAAGAAGTCACTATACAGAAATCTCCAAAGCATGTGCGATAGGGCAGGGATGAAGAAGGTGAAGCCCAACCTGAACAGCAGACACACAAAAAACAAAATAAATAGTTTGAGAAATGGACATTCAAGGAGCAAGAATAGAAAGAATTAGTACAGGAGAGCCCATAGCCCATAACAGTGGTGCATAGGGATAGCCTGGATGGATGGGTGGGAAAGAGAGAAAGGGGAAAGGGGGGAGGGGAGGAGGGGAGAAAAGGTTGGGGGCAAAAAGAGGGAAGGGAGGGGGGAGAGAGATGGGAAGATGGAGGAAAGACAGCAAGGAAAAAGGGGAGGATGGGGGCCAATGTGGGAGTATTCCCCTGTCGCCCATTGGCAAAGATTGTTATTGTTCCCAATCACATAGATAACTGGGTGGGTTGGCAGTATGTCTACAGGAATAGGTCTTCCCAGTGACATTGGGAATCATGGGTTCACATGTCCCTCTCAAAACCTCCAGAAGAGAAGCCCTGTAAAAGGGGCTTCAAATTGAAGGCTTCATTAAGGCCTGGTGAGGAGGTGGCATTCAAATCCGAGATCCACCTAGCATTTCACTGTGCAGTGGAAGCCCCTCCTCTGTGTGAACCCTGATGTTTACTCTAAATCACAAAACTCAGTTATACTTTGAGTATTACCTGTTTTTATTACCTGCCACGTGTTCTTACATTTGCATATTTGTTTTATTTGTTTATTCCTATACTCTTTCTGATATTTTTGCTGTTTTATTACCAGACAAAATAGCTTGTCTCAAACCACCCCTGAAGAAGGAATTAATTATTTATACCTATATTCTGAAACATGTTGGGACTCCTGTGTACACACACATCGTTTGGCCTCTCATCATGAGATCAACTGTGTGTCTCAGAATCTAGCTGTTATGTAACTATTCAGTCTGACTAATTTGTTTTTAGGTTGCTATAGCTTGTGTAACAATTCTATTATTGCTTTGTACTCAATAAATGTTGTATATTTTTATACGCTTGTGACTCCCCTTTCTGGTTACTATCCTTTGTCCAAAAATTCCCCGGGGCATCCCCTTTTGCAATTTTCTCATATAAAATGAACCTAAACACATTTCAACAAAATGTGTTACTATTTCATTCAGCAATTTGGATACATCTGAATCTCTGATTAACCAAAAATTTGTCTGAATTTATATGCTGACTGAAAGGAATTGCACATGTCTAGTTGTTTGTTGATCCCATCTCTTTTGTTTAAAGCCCAACTCCAAGGAAATAAAATGTTATACCTTACAATGGGCCTATGCCTTCACTGCAATGGTTAATTGCTTTATATGTCTAGGGGAGCGATAAAAGGAAATATACTTACATGGTTCCTGTCTCTTCCCTACAGCTAAACTGGTCCCTGAAGCTTCTGCACCCCCATGCTCTAGTGATCTAGGGTCTCGAAGCCATGAAGAGCAGGGTCCATAGCCCAAGGGGCAGTCCATCGCTGGATTCTATCTGTAAAAAAAAATATGCTAAAATCCTTTTAATGTATATAGTTTACCCTGAAGTTGTTGTTTTGTACTCAACAAAACAGAAGTTATACTTGACAGTGAACTTGTGCCAAGCCTTTAGCTATTTACATATTTTTAACAACCATTAAATGAACTTTGAAAGGGACCTTCACTGGCCTCTATAGTTGTAGAGCACTATGAAGCAGTTCATTCTCAACAATCACAGCAAAAACAATGAACCTATTCAAGTAGTTCTCTCAGGCAGCTCAGCTCACTCTGTTCCCTCTTCACATGGCAGAGATCAGAAGGCCGAAGGGCCACCAAGTCAATGCTGCTAAAATTCATAGGGAGAGCACTGAATTTGTTCAAATTGTTCACTTAGATGCTCAGCGTTGCATTCTCTCTTCGCCAGTATTGACTCAGCAGCCTTCCATTTTTGTAATGTTTAGTATAATTACAGACCATTGTATATGGGAATAGGAAAATATGGGAAAGGGGAAAAGGGAGAGTTAGCTTTTGACATAATGATTTGAACTATGTAAATGCTTCTGCTGTTAAATTTGAAGATGAATTGCTCCACGGTGCCTGCAGCTACAGAGGTCAGTAAGGGCTAGTTTTAAAGCCTTTCACTGCTCATTAAAATGGGTATATATTTGAATGTCTGTACACTGGCCACAAGTGTAGTTTAATTAAACTTTTCCTGCGTATTCTTATACTGTTGATGTTTTTCATTGAGAAAACTTGCACAAGCTGTATTAAAAACAATTTATATTGTTTTTAATCAATACATACATAAAAGTAAAATCAATAACTAAATGCCAAAGGCCCTGGTGTAAAATTTAAACCTGAAACCAGTAACTTGATATCAGCCTTGACAAATATTTTATTAGTGTTAAACTTCAACACACATTCATGCACTCTCTATCACAAAATGAAGATAAGAGTATTTATTCATTGAAAAAAGGTATACAGTAGCAGCAAAACATGGGTTTGCTGGCTCGGACAGGTAGAAATACTAGATAAAGAGTATAAAGACTAGGAACTAAAAGCTTATTTGGTTTGTTTATACCTTAAAACGTAAGAAATTAGCAGGTGTTTTTTAAATAAAAAACAAATAAGGAAACTGAAAAATATGGTGCCAGACATAGCAACAACAACAAAAAAAACACAGAACATGTGGCAGTTTATCTGATAGAATATACCCGAATAGCTTTAAACCATTTTTCTAGTACAGCTTACAATATGAAAGCACATGTTTATTTCGCTACTGACTTGTGGTAAATTGCTCTTTGTAAAAGTATGTGTAAAGGTGTCAGTAATCTGCACATAAGCATCTATGTACGGTAAGACAAAAACAGAATACAGTATGTTATCTGGTTTAATTTAGATTCTTATTATATTTGTTCTCCAATCTCACAATATGTTATAAGCTATTTGATGCCCATTTATTTAAAACATATGTGCACAATTACTGCATAATTGCTTTATTAAATGCAGTATAAATAAAGATGTTGATTATTTTAATGAAAGTTTAAACCTTGAGTAAAATAAGCCCAGTAGCATGGGATGCCCCTCAGATCTTTAAAAAAAGTATGGGTTTGGGGGTTTTTCCCCCATCATACTTAGATGGATGCAGCATCGGTCTGATGCTACATCTGTCCTCTGGTGCCTCTACCCTGAGAACCAAGTGATCGAACATCGTCGATGACTCAGTTCTCACAGCTCCCCGAGCAGAGAGTTGCTGACTGTCAATCAGCAGCTACTCTGCTCTGCTCCTCCACGCTCACTGGAGGGCCGAGCTGTGGAGGCTGAGATGGGTGTCAGTCCAGTCACCTGGCAGATCCAGACTTCCATTGTCAGGATGACGCTGTGCCTGGACTGATTTCTGTGACGTCAGCAGAGAGCGCACTTCAGTCCACTCTCTGCTAAAAACAGGTCACATGAGTGCAAAACAAATTGCACTCCTTTGACCCATAGGAGAAGCCCAGCCAAACGAGCGTAGGCTGGACTTCTCCTTTAATGGTCAAACAATTCCAATTCCAAACAACCAGAATATTTTCATATTTATATTTAACAAAGTGCAGACAGCAGTGAAGACATGCAAGTAACCAACAGCAAGCACTCAGAACCTGGCACAGATTACTAGGGCTGCTCAACGCTTAACCTGGCCATACACATGACAACTTTCAAGCAATTTCAACTTCTTTTAATCAATAGAGACCCAAACCTACAGTCAAAGTTGCTGCCAGTAACCAATCAATGTATCCCCCAAAAATGTAATTTTCCACCTGACTTTACCAAATTCAGCAAGGCTCTATATAGTGTTGATGTATGTAAACCCAAACAATAAATTACTCTTATTTGCTCCCCTTTGTTTTTTTTTAAGTATACCATTGAGAATTTTCTGTTATATCTGTTCAATAAATACAAAAAATACCTGATGACCCTGCCATAAATCGTGTGTGCTGATAAATTCATGTGTTCTCTGCCTCTGCTGCACTATTATCATTTAGCATTCTTTCCAGTTCACCAATCCTATTAGTGAATTTCAGAATACCTCTCCCCTGGTATGGCAATAACAAGAGGTGTTCTGTAGTCTTAAATACATATTTTGTCTTACGGTGATAATTCTTATACTCTATAGATACTGTACAGTGAGTAAAAGTTGTTACAAGGGTTACCACCCTGCCATTATTTTACTAGCCTGATCAGTAAAAGGACCTTTTGACAATGCTTTTAAAAGAAAGTGATTATAAACCAGATATTTTCTCCCAGAAAAGGTGGCAACCTTAGTTGTCACTTCAGGGCATTAAGTATAAAACAGGCAGAATTACCAGGTACAAATTGAGGAAAAGGGGACTAAAAAAAACTAACCTTTTTACCTTTTAGAATGGAGCAAGGGTTAAAAACAAAGGGTTTTATTGCTTTCTGTGTCCTGTTTGGGGAAATTTTCCCTCCTGTCAGAACAGGAAGTGATTAAGGACAGATACGGAAATAAAAATGCATTTGTTTTGTGGGACAGGAAATATCAATACAGAGAAAAATGAAAACCTTGTAAAAATGGTACTCTTTTCCACTCTATACAAAACTTGTAAAATAAATAATTTGGTTGGTGTTAGGTTTAGGAACCTTTACACACCTCTCAGAACAAAGGAACACTTAGCTATTACCTAAATATGCTTACAAGACTTTTTGACAATTGTTATATCAATAAAGTGCTCAAATAGTGATCTAAGTTGCCCCTTGTAAGCACAGAAGCAAAGCAGAATATTAGTTTGGAATGCCTTTTTATTTCAGGGTGATAGAAAGTATACAAAGCTCCCACCGGTGTCATTTATAGGGCCTTACTGCTGTCAAAGTTAGTGCTGATTTGTGCATATTTCTATCTATTCAGTCCAATATTTATGTGTTGTGGTAAGATTTGTTTTTAACGGCTAAATTCACTTTTTTTCCCCAAAATTCCAGCTGCCCTGTGTACAAATATGCATTAATGTACCCCTTTTGCAGAAATGAAAATGTCCTAGGACATGCTTTACATCACCCTCCAGTTTGTTGTATGAAAAACTTTACCATTACTTCCTGGGATCCATCCCTTATGTTGAGAAAACTGTTAAAGCACAGGAAATAGTTCAGCAGCTAACCTAATAACATACATCCTGCACCTGCCCTCCCCCTACAGGGAGATTGCTCCCACCCACCACTGTACTCACATAAAACCAATGTCAATGAATCCCTTTCTCACTGAATACACAACCATCGATTGTTCTGTGCCTTTTTCTTGCAAAGATCATTAATATGGCAGAGTGTGCAGGAGTTGAGCGATCTCATAACAGTCTGTGTGGTGCAGAGCTCTAGCACTGAAAACAATAATAGCGTGTCCTGTAAGTCTTTAAAGCTCACCATACACTATACAATTCAATTGAACAATCTCTTTTAGATCTACCATCAACTATGTAGTGCAAGGGCCTGCCTGAATGGATACAGAGTGATTGGATAGCTAGGTGTGTCCTTCTATTATAAAGTTTAGGTAAATCTAAAGGTGATTGTACAGAGATTTTACAATCAGATTGTAAAGTGTATGGCCACCATTATAACCTAGATTGAACTGGTTATACTTTCGGTGCAATTAATTGTTGCTGACAGCCCGAACGCCGAAGCAAGTAAAAAAACAATCGTCAAAGGCAGCAAAACACGCAGTAGAAAACATGCAAACCACAACATTCCAAATGTCCCATGAGCTACTTGCACTTCCACTACCTTAGGCATGAAAGGGGGCCTGAAAGTGAAATTAGTGTGTTTACACAAGAACAATGAGGCTTCATTCACATCTGCGCATTTCCAAACACATGACAAACTACGCAGAAAATATGTGCTTTGCCACACATTTCATAAACATGCATTATGCTTGCATTGCTATTAAATGTTAATCACACCCCAAGCATGGGTAGCAGGTGTGTGTTTGCTGTGTGACAAATGTGCTGCAAACACATCAAAAATGTGGTAAAAAATTGTGCCAGGCTCCAATTTATAAAACATTACTGGAGCTTGGTCGTGGTAGGGTGTGGGTTGAGCGACATCAATGAATCCAGAACCTCATCCCTGATTTAAGAGGATATAGATATAGGATTTGAACACTGATTATAATGGTACCCAACATATGATAACAAACAATTCTAATTTATAGTGTAAAATTAAGAATTATTACATAAAAACAACAGACAAAACAATTCATAGGTGCAAAAAATACAGAGTATTTCAAGTAATAAATACTGGCTAGGGAATCCATGTGTCAATGGCAATTACTGGTAGCGATCCCTACATGTTTTGCCAATCATTGGCTTCTTCGGGGGAGTATGTAATTGCAAATGTACGATAGTGGCTCTGGTAACAATAAATGCCACTTTCTCTACGGTGCCCTAATTTGTTGCCCCTGGACGACCTGAGTGCATGCCCCGCTCAGCTGGGGATACCTGGAGGTAGGTAGATTGTGGACCAATGAGAAGACGGTTTATGAGCCATGCCGCACAATCAATGTATTAATTAATTATGTTTCTGTGTGCTTATGTACATTGTGTGATAATTTGCTGTGTTAAATGGTAATTGGTTGTCTCTTTGCATTTATTGTTATTAGAGCCACTATTTTTACATTGGCAATTACATACTACTCTGAAGAAGCCAATGATTGGCGAAACATGTAGGGATCGCTACCAGTAATTGATATTGACACATGGATACCTTGGCCATTATTTATTACTTAAAATACTCTGTATTTTATGCACCTATGAATTGTTTTGTCTGCTGTTTTTATGTAATAAAATGTAATTTTACACTATAAATTAGAATTGTTTGTTATCATTAAAGGAGCTTCTCTGAGGTGTTTGTCAAGCATAGGGCTGTTCGTTCAAGTGAATGGGTGGAATTGCTCCAAAATGCCCCAAAAAAACACACACGGAAAAGCAAGTTCTCACTATGCAGAGATGTGAATGGGGGCCTGACAGCTGAGTGTCTATGTCTAAGTGTTTGGGGACCGGGGCCCTGCCCCAGGGGACATGTATCAATGTAAAAAAAAGTTTTAAAAACTGCAGTTTTTTCTGGAGCAGTGATTTTAATAATGCTTAAAGTGAAACAATAAAAGTTAAATATTACTTTAAATTTCATACCTGGGGGTGTCTATAGTATGCCTGTAAATTGGCACATGTTTCCCGTGTTTACAACATTCACAGCACAAAATGACATTTCTAAAGGAAAAAAAGTCATTTAAAAGCACTCGCGGCTATAATGAATTGAAAGGGGTTAAAGCCGTTTAAGACATTCCATTTATGAACACAAAGGCAGCTACCAAACACTCCGATCAGCCGAACAAGAAACCCATACGAATAATTCTCCCCCAAGTACGAGACGAGGCTCTGTCTTGAGGTTCAAACAGGACTGAATCTTTATTTTGAGATCTCACACAAATGTATACCGCAGGATGAAAATACAACCTGTTTGCAGACACTTACTATTATTATTATTATTATACAGGATTTATATAGCGCCAACAGTTTACGTAGCGCTTTACAACTTGAGGGTAGACAGTACAAATACAATACACTTTGATACAGTAGGAATCAGAGGGCCCTGCTCCTTAGAGCTTACAATCTAAGAGGGAAGGTCAAAAGATACAAGAGGTAATAACTGTGGGTGATGTGCTGATTGAGAAGATAAATGTACAGTTGTTAGGTGGGGGCCAGATAGGCTTCTCTGAAGAGATGAGTTTTCAGGGATCGTCTGAAAGTGGATAAAGTAGGAGAAAATCGGACGGGTTGGGGTAGAGCATTCCAGAGGATGGGGGAGGCTCTGGAGAAGTCCTGAAGGCGAGCATGGGATGAGGTGACAAGGGAGTTTGAGAGCAGGAGGTCTTGGGAGGAGCGAAGAGAACGATTAGGTTGGTATTTTGTGACTAGGTTAGAGATGTAGCTGGGGGCCAGGTTGTGGATGGCTTTGTAAGTTATAGTTAGTATCTTGAATTTAATTTGGTGACTGAGTGGCAGCCAATGGAGGGATTGGCAGAGGGGTGTAGCAGACGCTGAGAGGTTTGTGTGGTGGATGAGCCTGGCAGCAGCGTTCATGATGGACTGAAGTGGGGATAGCCTATTTAGAGGTAAACCAATGAGGAGGGAGTTGCAGTAGTCGAGGCGGGAGATGACCAGGGAGTGGATTAGAAGCTTTGTGGTGACATTGGTTAGGAAGGGGCGTAACTTGGAGATGTTGCGGAGATTGAGGCGGCAAGCTTTGGATAGTGATAGAATGTGGGGTCGAAAGGTTAGTTCAGAGTTCAGGATTACACCTAGGACCCTAGCATGGGGAGATGGGTTGATAGTTGAGCCGTTGATATTGACAGGGAAAGCAGGGGAAGTGGCACCTGAGGGAGGAAATATCATGAGCTCGGTTTTGGATAGGTTGAGTTTGAGGAAGTGATGTGACATCCAGGCTGATATGTCTGCTAGTAAGTTGGTAATGCGTGAGGAGACAGATGAAGAGAGCTGGGGGGTGGAGAGATAGATTTGGGTGTCATCAGCGTAGAGATGATATTGAAAGCCATGGGAGGCAATCAACTGACCCAAGGAGGTGGTGTAGATTGAGAAAAGGAGAGGTCCAAGAACAGAGCCTTGGGGTACCCCAACAGAAAAAGGAAGAGGAGAGGAGGAAGTAGAGTTGTAAGTGACACTGAAGGAGCGGTGTGATAGGTAGGATGAGAACCAGCGAAGAGTACAGTCACGGAGACCAAAGGAGTGGAGTTTTTTGAGGAGGAGGGGGTGGTCCACTGTGTCGAAGGCAGCAGAGAGATCCAGAAGTAGTACAGAATAGTGTCCATTGGCTTTAGCCATTAGTAGGTCATTTGAGAGTTTAAGGAGAGCAGTTTCCGTGGAGTGTTGAGGGCGAAAACCGGACTGGAGGGGATCTAGAAGTTTATTCATGGTCAGATGGTCGCTTAGTCGGTTGTAGACCAGTCTTTCAAGAAGTTTGGAGGAGAAGGAGAGTAAGGAGATTGGACGTAAGTTGTTGAGATTGGTGGGATCCAGTGAGGGTTTTTTTAGTATGGGGATGACTAGCACATGTTTTAGAGAGTTTGGGAAGATGCCACAGGAGAGGGAGCGGTTGAAAATGTGAGTTAGAGAGTGTAGAATCGAGTCAGAGGGTGAGCGTAGCATTTGCGAGGGAACAGGATCCAGGGGGCAAGTGGTTAGATAGGTGCTAGATAAAAGTTTAGCAACCTCAGTAATAGTAGCAGGGTTGAATGAGGGAAGTAATGATTGTATCTGTGGACATGGGGTGTTGCATGGGGGAGGTTTTTGCGCATTGGTGATCTCCTCATGAATTGTATCAATCTTAGTTTTGAAGTGATTGGCAATCTCCTGGGCAGTGAGTGAGTTGGTGGGTGGAGGCAGTGGAGGACAGAGTAGAGTATTGAAGGTAGAGAAGAGTTGACGTGGACTGGATGAGAAGGTGTTAATGAGTGTGATAAAGTAGGTCTGTTTGGCAGTGTGAAGGCAGGAGTAGTATTTTAGGAGGGCAGATTTATATTGTGTGAAGTCTTCCTGGGTCTTAGTCTCATGCCACAGGCGCTCAAGAGCGCGGCTACGTTTTCTGAGACTTCTGGTGTCATCTGTTTGCCAGGATTGTAGCAGTCGGGGCCTAATTCTGCGTGTAGTGAGGGGGGCAAGCTTGTCTAGGGAGGAAGACAGTGAGCTGTTGTAGATGAAAGTAGCTTGGTTGGGGCAGGACAGAGGTGAGATTTTGTCATAGAGGTGATCAGTAGCAGAGTAGAGAAGAGAAGGGTTGAGGTGGCGAAGGTTTCTACAGGTAACCGTTAGGTGGTTGGAGGGAGAAGAGGTGGAAGATAAGGAGAGAGCAAAACTAATAAGGTGGTGATCAGAGAGTGGGAGTGGATTGTTGGAAAGGTTGCACGGAGTGCACAGATAGGAGAAGGCAAGGTCAAGGGTGTTGCCGTTGGAGTGGGTAGGAGCCTGTATCCATTGCTTCAAATCAAGCGATGAGGTGAGACTGAGAAGTTTAGAAGTAATAGTAGTGTTAGTGTTAACAGGGATGTTGAAGTCCCCAAGAATGATTGTGGGGATTTCAGCAGAGAGAAAGTAGGGTAGCCAGGCAGAGAAGTCATCAAGAAAGGCTGATACTGGTCCAGGGGGCCGGTAGATGACAGCAATTCTTAGAGAAATGGGAGCGAATAGACGAATGCAATGTGCCTCAAAAGAGGAGAGTGTCAGAGAGGGAGGTGGGTGAAGTACTTGATAGGTGCTGCATGGGGCTAGAAGGATTCCCACTTCACCTCCCTTCCATCCACTTGGTCTGGGGGAGTGAGTCCAGAGAAGGCCCCCATGGAAGAGGGAAGCAGGAGAAATAGTGTCCGATTCATGAAGCCAGGTTTCAGTAATGGCAAGTAGGTTAAAGGAATTTGTGATAAAGAGGTCGTGAAGGGCGGTGAGTTTGTTGCAGACAGAACGTGCATTCCACAGGGCACAGGAAAAGGGGGGGCTGGTTTTGGAAAGAGGAAAAAAGACCAAGTTCTGTGGGTTGCGGCTCCTGCCAGAGGGTGTAGGGGGATGGGAGCGATGGGCAGAGACAGATGATGGTGGCCCAGGGTTTGGGGATATGTCACCAGAGATTAGGAGAAGCAGGAGGGTGAGGGAGGTAATGTGGGAATGTGATTTATGTGAAGGGGCATGTATCAGTGCCCCTTACTAATTATCTAATCCGTTAGATAGTCTAGGTGATTCAGAGACATGACCTTCTGGCCAGACTTCATGTCTCTTAGCTCACCGACTATACAATACACATTATCATACATCTCAATACAATTGCAGGGTTAATTAGCACACTGGATGAAAAGACTCCTTAGAAGCTGTGACAAGTCATACTAGACTAATTTACATTATAGCAGACACAGACAGAGACAGGTGGCTGGAATTGACATCAGCATCTCAGCACAGTATGTGTCCCAACAGTATGAATCAGTCACTATTTGTAATATGGCAAATACAGGGTCCCCAGAGTCTGTGTCTGTTGGGGGGATATGGACCCGAATCTAAAGTAACGCCACCTCAAGGGTCCCCAGGCATACAGCTTACAAAGAGCACCATTCCCCCAAATGCCAGGGCCCATAATCGGTCAGCAAGAGGCTAGCATTCAGTCCCCTCCAAAAGCCTCTGTCCTGGCTAGGTCTGTTACATTTCTCCCCTTTCGGCAGGAGACTAACACAGGAGGAAACCCCAGACGGGTTGACTCTGAAGTTAGTCAGTAGTTCCAGTCCTCTAATGCTGGTATCCACACAGTACCCCAAACAAATTGTTCTAAACAGAGCATTACTCACCCAGCCAACCTCTGCCTCTCTCAGAGAATATATGCGCCGCTGGGGAGAGGCCTGGACTGGCCCTTCTCCCTGGAGTCCTTTCAGCCGCTGGAGAGAAGACAGGGTGACTGGGCTCACTCCGTCATGTTGTTGGGGATCTGGGCCAACTGCCCAGCATCCCTGGGGTATACAGGTGGGGACTGAAGCCCCCTCAACCCCTACAGGAAATTCATCCTTTGTTAGTTGAGGGTAGAGGCCAGCAGCACTCTGCCCTGTTTCCAACCCTTCTGCTGAAAACCCCACACCATCTGCCCTGGCTAACAGTTGGGGAGGGAGGCCGACTGCCCCGGCTCCCTGGAACTCTGTAGTTGTTGCCGGTGCTGGGCAGAGGTTGTAGCACTCTGCCTGGTTGCCAGCACTTCAGCTGGGTTGGTGTCATCATTCTGGGGCGCCGTCTGCTGTTGGCACTCCCTTTCACTGGTATTGTCTCCCAGGTGCACGAACCCTTGTTGGGGAGGGGAAATAGCTGCTTCTCCTCCCTGCATCTCTGAAATCCACTGAGAGAGAGGAACCATCACCTTCTCACCTCGGGCCTCCAAAACTGCCACGGGTGTAGAGCAGGGGTCTGCAGTACTCTGTCCTGCTGCCAGTACTTGAGCAGGTGATGCATAATCTATAATATCCTCTGAACAGTCCATTAAGTCCATACATTCTGTAATCTGTGGCTGGAGAGATGAGCCGACTGCCCCAGCTCCCTGGAACTCCACAGTTGTTGCTATTGCTGGACAGAGTTTGGTAGCACTCTGCCCTGTTGCCAGCACTTCTGCTGGGGACTCCACATCATACGCTTCAGCTAACCGTTGGGACAGGAGGCTGAATTCCTCCCCTCCCAAACTATGCAGCTGCCAGTGGGGAGGTGAGCTGGCTGCTTCCTTTTCCGTTCCCTCATCTGGCTGCTGGGAAATGATTGCCACCTTCTCATCATGAGCCTCCAGAACTGCCACAGGTGTGGGAAAGAGGTCTTGAACCCTCTGTCCGTTGACCAGCACCTCAACTGGGGAAGTTCCTTGCAACTCCACAGATACTGCTGTTGGTGCTGGGCAGAGCACACTGAAGTTTGGCCCTGATACCAGCTCTTCTGCTGGAGGCTCATCAGGTTGTTCTTCCTCAGCAGAAAAGTCTATCAAATCCCCTGACTCTGCAACTGGTGTCCGGGGATAAAGGTTCACCATCTCCTGTCCGTGGAACCCAGAAGATGCCATCAGTGCTGGGCATAGGTTAGCAGAACTCTTCCCTGTTGTCAGCACTTCAGCTTTGGGGATGGCAATCTCCAGATTTTCCACTGCCTATTCTTCAACCAGGATTTCAGAGTTGTCAACTGGTATTTCCTGATAGTCCCAGGCAAAGGGAGCCCCACCCTGCTGCTGAGCAGCATCTAGCAGCTGTCTGTAGGCGATCTCCAGCTCTCATTCCTGAACTGCCAGAAACTCCAAATCTTTCTGTGCCCAGTGCTCTTCCGAGACATTCAATCTTCGCTCTCTGTGCTCCATTATTTCCTCCAAACGCCACTCTCGATCACTCCCAAAGTCAGAGTTCCTGGACAGCCTCCAATACAACAATCCCAGGCCATCATAGTCAATGTCTTCCTTGGGGCTGTCATCTTCTGACACAGGCACTCTTGGGCTACATACCACCAAGGGGTCTGTAGTTCTCGTCCTAACTCAGCTGTCTACTCCTGCTTTGGTTGTTCCCCCAATAACAGCATTCGTATTTCATACTGCAACCAGTACCTCACATGGATGGAGGGGAGAACTTTTCCCTGGTGTTGCTGCTCGAGAGCTAGCACTTTCTTCCAGAGTTTGCAGCGGATAGAATCAGACCATCCCAGCAGGACCTGCTCTGATACTGGTCCTCTATGTTGTATCTGCATCTCTCGCAACCTCCTTCTGAATTCCTCTTCCATGGTGGCTGGTATCTGTACCTCTCCTCTCCTTTCAGTTGGTGTTGCTGTGACTTCTGCTGCTGCAGCACCTCTTTCCTGTAGCCAATTTGTATCCACAGCTGCTATAACTAGGTCTATGATCTCCGCTGTATGGTTAGGACCATAATGTGCCAGTCTTATTTTAACAGCACGATCAAACCATGCCTCTTCGGGTGTCCTGTCTGTTTTGCTGGGCCTTTCGGCTATGTTGGGTCTTTCTGCTCTATCCATTTTGACTAGTTCTGCGATATTGTCCCTCTTCTTATGGTTGTTGGCCGGTCGGCCCCGGTTCTCCAGTAAGTCCTTGAGGGTAGAGCGCTTTAGCAGTTCATACTGTGCTTCCATTGTCCTGTGTCCTCTTGTAGCTGTCCTTCTGGGCTGTTTGAATGATCCCGCTTTTTGTCACCAGTTGTAACGACACCCCGAGTATGAAAGGTGTTAAAGTCCGATGGGCCAGGGCCCATAATCTGTCGGCAATAGGCAAGCATTCAGTCCCCTTCAAAAGCCTCTGTCAGGTCTGTCACACATGGGATTCCCCCACAGTCCATTACCAGGCCCTTTGGGTCTGGTATGAATATTAAGGGGAACCCCAAACCAAATTTTTTTTTAAAAATGTGTGGGGGTCCCCCCAAATTCCATACCAGGCCCTTCAGGTCTGGTATGGATATTAAGGGTAACCTCGTGCCAAAATTTCAAAACCAATGGCGTGGGGGTCCCCCTCAAAATCCATACTAGACCTTTATCCGAGCATGCAACCTGGCAGACTGCAGGAAAAGAGGGGGGATAAGAGAGCGCTCCCCCTGAACTGTACCAGTCCACATGCCCTCAACATGGGGAGGATGTCCCCATGTTGATGGGGACAAGGGCCTCATCACCACAACCCTTGCCCGGTGGTTGTGGGGGTCTGTGGGCAGGGGCTTATCGGAATCTGGAAGCCCCCTTTAACAAGCCCCACCAGTGTGAATTGGTAATGGGGTACAAGTACCCCTACCATTTCACAAAAAAGTGTCAAATATGTTAAAAAAGACAATAGCCGTTTTTTGACATTTCCTTTATTAATGTCTTCTTCTTTCCCAGCTTCTTCTGGTCTTCCTTCGGTTTTCTTCTTCTTACTCCATCTTGTTCTTCCCCCGCTTCTTCCTCTTTCTTCCTCTGCTTCTTCCTCCGGTCTTCTCCTCCGGCATCTTTCTCCAGTCTTCTCCTCCAGCATCTTCCTTCGGCTTCTTCTTCCCCGCTTCGTCCTCCGGACGATCCGCCTTAATGGGGGGTTCCTGCTGTGTGACACTTCTGTTCTTGTGACAGCTCTTATATAACTGAGGGCGGGGCCACCCGGTGACCTCGCCCCCCTCTGACGCATGGGGACTTCTCTATGGCTTCCTCTGTGGTGTCAGAGGGGGGCAGAGTAACCCCTTTACATAACCGGGTGACCCCGCCCCCCTCTGACACCACGGGGGAAGCCATAGGGAAGCTTCCTGGATGGTCACAAGATCTAAATACAGGACATAGGGGAAGCAGAAAGCATTTTTAAATTTTCAGACAGAAATGTGAAAACTAAAAGCTTCCATGGATGACGTAAGCAAGAAATAGCCAGAAACTACATTTAATATAGCAAGTGAAATTCTGCCTGAAAAGGTGAACTTAGCCTTTAAATACAACTTCAACATGCTACTATAAAACTTTAAAAATATTCTGTTTTTACTGCAAGAATTTAATAGTATTTTACTTTATAATTGTATTTGGATAATTTTTCCACTTATTTTGCAAATTGACTTTTTTTAAGCGGTACAATGAAAATCCATGTGCCAATAACAAATATTTATATGGATCTACTAAATGCAAACATATTCAAAATGAAAAAAATCATTTATCATGGCTAATTGTCATTTTATCATTTAATGATACTTGGAACTAGCAAAAGCAATTTATCAAAAGATGCAAATCCATGACCTCTTTCAGAGGTGTAACAATATGATGACTCATAATAGTGTGTGGGATGAAGAAAGAAGAAAGGAATGGAACAAAAAAAAATACAGATAAATAATGTTGACATGAAAACTGTGTATTTTCCTGCATGTTTCCTAACTATTAACTGCTAGTCTACAAAGGTTACAGAATATACAGAATCAAGAGAACTCATAAGTCACTTTGGCGTTGACTTTAATAACTCATGCGTTTAATCAGGCAGTTATTGTTTTCAGACTGCACTGACCATAGCAAACAGGCCTAATACCCCTTTCAGTCCTCTCAGAATATAATGGCAGAATGAAAGAATTTGATTTATTGAAAAACTGCTAACTGCCTAAAAGTAGAAATAAAGGCAAAACTATTTTTTTCCGAAAGACTTTTAGTAATCTGTGTCCCACTGGGAGATGTTCATTTTACTTCCTGTCATTTAGCAGAAGCAGGAAGTAAGGGGAAATCCATTTAAAGGGAGGGAATCCCTGATTGTCACCGGGTTCACTTGAACTAGTGTCTTCATTGGAAGATTCAATCGCTATTCTTGTTCTGGTGGCAAACAAAATTTTCTTTCACTTTCACTTTTTATACAAAATATAAAATGTTTTGGCCTTAGTAACACTTTAGGCTACTGTGCATTTTACAATCTCATTTAGATTTAGTGCAAGGGTTTTCCTGATTGGATATAAACTGATTACATTGTTTAGTGAGATCCTTATATTGAATAGTCTTGGTATATCTAAAGGAATTTATTTAAAGATTGTATAGTCAGATTGTGATGGATGTGATGAGCATTTTTTTCATTTAGAAACTTTAAAACTTTAATGACAATATGCATTAATCTCAGGAAGAGGTTGAGAGACAACCCGTTCTTGTGTTAAATCTCCTAAATTATCATATCTGTCCTGATAGGTAGCAGTAGGCACCTCCTGGTAGTGTACTGAACACCAAATCCAGCACACTCTATTACAAAAGTTTTGACTACAGATTAAAGGCTAAACTCACCTTTTTCTAAAAAATTGTAAAATGTTCATTAATTATATTGTCATACCCATAAGCCATTTACAGGTATGCAGATATTAGATCCATAGATCTTTCCCATTGTTACGCTTTGTCTATCTTCTTCCAAAAAAAGAATAGGTGGGTTGGAGCTATTAGGGGGTCATAATTCTGCTTACACTATCACATGGAGCTATGTGAATTGATGCCAATTGGTGTCACAATGGAGTGCATGCAAAGATTGCTGCATACAATAAAATACAGACTTACAGTGCTATTTAAAGTGACACTAAAGGTTCTTTTTTAAAAAAAATAACAAACATATCATACTTACCTCTACTGTGCAGCTCGTTTTGCACAGAGTGGCCCCGATCATCGTCTTCTGGGGTCCCTCGGCGGCTCTCTTGGCTCCTCCCCGCATCAGATAATCCCCTGGGAGAAGCGCTCTCCCAGGGGTTACCTTGCGGGCATTCTCCCGGGTCCAGCATGCGGCGTCCATAGATTTCAGCGTTTACAATGAGAGGGTTTGAATCACCATGTATAGGTCATTCTTCCCATCATAGCGTCACATCATGGTAGCAAGATGTAATATTCTTATTTTTCATTTTAGAAAATCTTTATTTTGACGCTCACAATAAGAAAAGAAAGAAAACCCTCCACTGCTTCTAAACCCAAATGGCATCTTAAATACCCGTATCCCACCTCCCCCCCCCAACTTACCCTCCCCCCCGGTCCCGCAGTAATGCTTCCTCTGGTGCATGCGTTCTTTATATAAACTTCTCTGCAAACCTCCAGGTTTTTTTAAAGGATAACCATTTTGCCCATTTTGTTCCCTCCCGATCTTCATCTATCTCCGCTGAAGAATCTTCAGCATCACCTGC
This sequence comes from Lithobates clamitans, assembly GCA_037952925.1. NCBI lineage: Eukaryota > Metazoa > Chordata > Amphibia > Anura > Ranidae > Lithobates > Lithobates clamitans. The sequence goes on from JBBGZY010000272.1 coordinate 4,744,915, forward strand.
TTCTAAGATATAAATTCCATTGACCCTAATTAGCCAGTCACAGATGCTTGGGCCTTCCAACTCTTGCCATTTTTTTGGTATTAAGCTTTTCGCCGTGTTTAGGAGAACTGGAGTTAGAGAGGCGTTATACTTGCTCGTCTGACCTTCAGTCCTATGGAACAAGCATACCCAAGGGTCTTCCCTGATCTCATTACCCGTTATCTCTTGTATTGTCTTAAGTACCACCTGCCAGAATCTTTTAATGGTTGGGCAAACCCACCAAAGGTGGGCCATTGTTCCCCTAACAGAACATCCCCTCCAACAGTTTCCAGAGGTTTCTGATTGCATCTTATTTACTCTATCTGGCGTCATGTACCATCTGGCTAGGCATTTAAAATTAGACTCTATTGTTCTCATATCTACTGCCGACTTATGTGTTGCATTAAAAATAGTCTGCAACATCACATCACTAGGTATAGGGCCTATCTCGGATTCCCATTTATTACAGTATAGCGGAATTACACCTACCCCCTCATCCCGCACTATTTTATATAATTCTTTAGTTTTCTTTGTAATTCTGCTCTTCAAAAACAGTTTCTCCATAGGTCTAAGATTCTCCTTATCTCTAATTGGACCGGGGAGACTTTTAGTAAAAGTCGCAAGCTGATTATACTGCCATATGTCAATATTCATTAGGTCCTTGAGTAAGGTTAACTCCTGAAAAGTGACAATTTTACAATTTTTTGTAATATCCAATAATTGTGTTTCGTGCTTTTTTATCCAGTTCCCTCCCACTTCCCTTAACCCAGGCGGAAAAAACTCATTTTCCTTTAAATAAATAAGTGGTGAATTGAATTCCCATGCCTTTTGTTTGTGTAATTGATCCCAGGTCCTAAAAGTGTAACGTGTTATTGTGTGTGTATTCGGGCCTAATTTCCTAAAGTGTGGTGGATTCCAAATTAATTGGTGTATTTTTGCATTACTCATATCTCTTTCTAATTTCACCCATCTTTTTTCTATTGGTTCCTTACCCCATTCTAACATCCGTGAAAGTACTATTGCTCTATGATATTTTTTAAAGTCTGGAAGGGCCAGACCACCCTGTGTTTTATCCCTACTCAGGACCTTAAAGGTGATCCGTGGCTTCTTATTCTTCCATATAAATTTGGAAATAATATTATTCAAGGCCCTAAAAAAGGACTGCACTAGCGGGATTGGGAGTAACTGCATTCTATATAGAATCTTCGGTGCCAGTATCATCTTGACGGTATTCACTCGGCCTAGCCAAGAAATCGGGAAATGCATACTTTTCCTTGTTTCCTGCTTAATCTCATCAAGGAGGGGTATAAAATTTAAGCGGTATAATTTCTTAAGGGAGTTTGGTAATGCTATTCCTAGGTAACCTATTTTTTTACACCACGGGAATTGGAAGTATTCTTTGAGTTTGATTACCTCTCGTCCATCAATATTGATATTTAGGGCCACCGATTTACAGAGATTAACCTTGTAATTTGAAAGCTCCCCATATCTCCTCAAAGTAGCCAGGAGGTTTGGGAGTGAGATCCTCGGAGTAACGATGTAAAACAAAACATCGTCGGCGAACGCCGAAAGCTTGTGTGTATCTCCCTCCACCACACATCCGCATATATCCGGATTTTTCCGGATCACCGCTAGTAGGGGTTCCAGAGTTAGGACAAACAAGAGGGGTGACAGGGGACATCCCTGCCTAGTTCCATTTTCCATCCTAAACTCTGTCGAGAGTATACCGTTTACCTTGACAAATGCAGATGGGGATTTATATAGTGCCTTGATCCAGTTCAGCATGGTGTCGCCCAACCCGATTGCCCTCAACGTCTTCGTCATGAACCCCCAGTCTACTCTGTCGAAGGCTTTCTCTGCATCCAACGACAGTAGCAGACCGGGGGTCCCCCCCGTTTTCATCGCGTCTATGACCAAGAGTGACCTCACCCCGTTATCCCTCCCCTCTCTCCCTGGAATAAAACCCGTCTGGTCTGGGTGGATCCAGTACGTCATTTTTTCCCTCAATCTATTAGCTAATACCTTGGCATATAATTTAGTATCGGTATTGAGCAAAGCAATCGGCCTATAGCTCGAACACAGTGAGCTATCTTTCTCCGCTTTAGGTATTAAAGTAATTGATGCCGTCAGTGCCCCTTCACAGAATTCCTCTTGGCCCCCTATCTCATTCCATATCTGACAGAGCTTGGGGATCAGGGAATCTTTAAATTTTTTATAAAAGTAAGAAGTAAAGCCATCTGGCCCTGGACTCTTTCCGGAGGGAGATGTCTTCAGGGCCTTCTCGATCTCCTCCACCGTGATCGGCCTCTCCAATTCTTTTGCCTCACTGTCCGAAAGACTTGGTAGGCCTGCCTCTTTTATAAACTCATCTATCATTTCCTCTCTTTCCAGGGTGTTTGCATTATAATAGGGAGGCTAAATTTATATTATTAGGGTCTGCTGACACTTAAATTTCGTGTGCATTTCAACCAATTAACATTCAAGAAGAAAAATATTTTATAATGGTTGGCTGGCCATATAGTTTGCTATAGTCATAATTAACTGGAATAACCAGTTGACCTTTTTTTCTCAATAATCACTGTGAGGATTTAGCATCACAAAGATGCACACATAAATACATTTTCATGCACATTTGTCAGTTTTATGGCTTTTCTGATACCACAATTCAAATGTTTGTATTTCAGAAAAGAACTTTCACTAAGAGAGAGTCCCAGCTTCACTACCTAGTGGTAGACCTGGGTCTGGTAAACATTTAAAGAAGGAGCCCCACACAAGCACAAGAAATAAGAAAAAAATAAAATCAATGCCAGACCATTTTCTAAGCATAGAGACTGGCTGGCCGTGGGGAGGGGGGGTAGATATGTCCTAGACATGTGCAATTATTTTTGTCCGAATCTAATTCAGACAAATTTTTGGTTATTCAAGGATTCTGAGGTATCTGAATTTCCGAATAATCATAGTAATGCATTTTGTTAAAATTTGTTTTGTTGATTAGTTTTCTAACAAATTCCAAATTTTCAAATTCAAATCAGTTGAAAATGCATCTCTGTGAAGAATAGCTGGTTGTTAAGGAGTGGGCTGGGAAGCTGAAGAATGCCAGTAATTTAAAATAAAGGAAAAGACAGCGTGCAGACTCCCCTCCTTTCCCCTATTTTAAGGGAAACCCCATGCCAAAATCAAGAAATAAAAAAGGGCATGGGATCTGCCCTCCAAAATCTATATCAGACTTTTTATCTGTGCATGCAGCCTAGCAGGTCAGGAAAATGGGGGGATTAGCGAACACCTCCCCCTGAACCATACCAGGCCACACGCCATCAACATGGGGGGGTGCTTTGGGGTAGGCAGGGGCTCCCCCCAAAGCACATTGTCCCCATGTTGATGGGTTCAAGGGCCTCTTGCCCACAATCCTGGCTGGTGGTTGTGGGGGTCTGCAGTTTGGGGCTTTTCGGAATCTGGAGCCCCTGGATCCAGGCTCCCCCATGTTATTGCGTATATGGGGTACACTTTACCCCTACTTACTCACCAAAAAAAGTGTCAAAAATAAATAAAAACACAGAGGCAGCTTTTGACAATTCCTTTATTTAAAAAAACGGTTGACGACATCACAAGGGTGTGGTGTCTCCAGGTGACAACATTGGGTGGCCCTGCTCCTTAGTTATTTAGGAACTGTCAGACAGTGAGAGCCATTGTCGGGTCCCCTCCTGTGGGGGTTTTTATCGAGTTATTGGCAGCGTTCATTTTGATTGACGTTAGATTTACTCCGGGGGACATTGTTTTTTTTTTCTGTTTTTATTGATTTTTTTAACAAGCATAAACATATAGTACAGACCAACATACAGTATCTCACAAAAGTGAGTACACCCCTCACATTTTTGTAAATATTTTATTATATCTTTTCATATGACAACACTGAAGAAATGACACTTTGCTACAATGTAAAGTAGTGAGTGTACAGCTTATATAACAGTGTAAATTTGCTGTCACCTCAAAATAATTTAAACACACAACCATTATTGTCTAAACCACTGGCAACAAAAGTTAGTACAGCCCTAAGTGAAAATGTCCAAATTGGCCCCAATTAGCTATTTTCCCTCCCTGGTATCATGTAACTCGTTGGTGTTACATGGTCTCAGGTGTAAATGGGGAACAGGTGTGTTAAATTTGGTGTTATCGCTCTCACTTTTTCATACTGGTCACTGGAAGTTCAACATGGCACCTCATGGCAAAGAACTCTCTGAGGATCTGAAAAAAATAATTGTTGCTCTACATAAAGATGGCCTAGGCTATAAGAAGATTGCCAAGACCCTGCTGAGCTGCAGCATGGTGGCCAAGACCATACAACGTTTTAACAGGAAACGTTCCAGCACATGCACAGCATCATATTCAGAGGTTGTCTTTGGGAAATAGATGTATGAGTGCTGCCAGCATTGCTGCAGAGGTTGAAAGTCAGCCTGTCAGAGCTCAGACAATACGCCGCACACTGCATCAAATTGGTCTGCATGGCTGTTGTCCCAGAAGGAAGCCTCTTCTAAAGATGATGCACAAGAAGGCCTGCAAACAGTTTGCTGAATACAAGCAGACTAAGGACATGGATTACTGGAACCATGTCCTGTGGTCAAGATAAACTTATTTGGTTCAGATGGTGTCAAGCATATGTGGCAGCATAGTGTTTCTTGCCTACAGTCAAGCATGGTGGTGGGAGTGTCATGGTCTGGGGCTGCATGAGTGCTACCGGCACTGGGGAGCTACAGTTCATTGAGGGAACAATGAATGCCAACATGTACTGTGACATACAACCACACAAAATATTGTCACGTTGGGCTCAATTTGGACATTTTCACTTAGGGGTGTACTCACTTTTGTTGCCAGCAGTTTTTTCAACACAAATCACACCCCTCTTCTGCAGCCAGTAAGCCATACATAACACATGATAGGTTGCAGTCTTATAAATGCAAACCAGTGCAATGTGTCAGTGTCCACCAGTGCTGTATGTCAGGGACCACCAGAGCTGAATGTCAGAGACCACCCCAGTGCCGAATGTCAGGGACCACCGGAGCCGAATGTCAGGGACCACCACCAGTGTCGAATGTCAGGGACCACCACAGCCAAATGGCAGGGACCACCACCAGTGCCAAATGTCAGGGACCACCAGAGCCGAATGCCAGGGACCACCAGAGCCAAATGTCAGGGACTAGCACCATTGCCGAATGTCAGGGACTACCAGAGCCAAATGTCAAGGAACTGCCACCAGTGCAGAATGTCAGGGACCACCAGAGCTGAATGTCAGGGACCACCACCAGTGCTGAATGTCAGGGACCACCAGAGCCGAATGTTAGGGACCACCAGAGACAAATGTCAGGGACCACAAGAGCCAAATGTCAGGGACCACAACCAGAGCTGAATGTCAGGGACCACCAGTGCTGAATGTCAGGGACCACCAGAGCTAAATGTCAGGGACCACCACCAGTGCCGAATGTCAGGGACCACGAGAGCCAAATGTCAGGGACCACTAAAGCCAAATGTCTGGGTATACCACCATTGCCAAATGTCAGGAACCACCAGAGCTGAATGTCAAGGAACCACCACCAGTGCAGAATGTCAGGGACCACCAGAGCTGAATATCAGGGACCACCACCAGTGCCAAATATCAGGGACCAACAGAGCCGAATGTCAGGGACCACCAGAGCCTAATACCAGGGACCACCAGGGAGGCATGGGAGGCACAGATAAGGGACTGTGAGACCCCTTCCGCCCACAACATGTCTGCTTCCTCCCTGCTCGGCTTTCAGAGGACTACAAGGATGTGTGCCAGATTGCTGGCTGAGCTGAGGAGAAGGATAGCAGCCAGTGGTCTTACAAACAGGATGTCAGCAGGCAATAACGGTTTTTCAACAAGTTCAGCAACCTATTACAGAGGAACTAGTGAGCTCAGAAGAACATGGGTGGCAAACTTGGTGAAGGTAGGAGATCAGCAATAAGGACGTTTTGCTTTAAGGTTATACCATGTAGATCAAGGTTCCCAAGAATGGAGCATTTTAAGGTATATGTGCCTGTCGGGGGTAGAATCACTTCATATGAATAGTGAGTTTGAACCATCCTAATTATGTCTAGTAGCTCCGGGGAGGCAGGGTTTTTCCAAAGCTTAGTGATACATAGTCTAGTGGCTAAAAGTATGTGAGTATTGATTTTCCTATAAGGTCTAGGGAATGAATCGATGGATAAGTCAGTAGAGCCAACTCTGGGGAAGGAGAGATGGGATTGCTTGTGATTTGAGAGATCAGACGAAATATGTCCTTCCAATAATTGGTCAGGCGCAGACATTCCCCAAGGACATGAAATAGCGAACCTGTCGCCCCACACTCTCTCCTGCAGTTTTGAGAGGAACAGTTGCTGAATTTGGCTAAGGCTTGAGGAGTAAGAAATCTCCGCTGAATAAGCATCTGAGATAATTCCCATAGTGAGGTGCAGCAGGTAGCGCTATATATAGAAGTGAGAGCTGTTGTCCACTGCTTGGTTGAGTAGTGTTCCCCAAATTTGGATTCCCATTGGGTGATATGTGTTCTGAAGCTAAACACTCTTTTCTCCTGCAGCAAATTGTAAAATAGGGATACACCTTTTATGCTCTGGGGGCTAGAGGAAAAATATAATTTAGCCTGGCTAAGAATACAGGCCAGTAGTTGTGAATTGCTTTGAAGGCAGTGGGCCACTTGTAGGTATTGGTAAAAGTCTGTGGATTGGAGGCCTAATTCCTGCTGTAGATTAGAGAATGGTTTAACACACCCTGCAGAGCATAGGTCTTTCAGAAATACTGGGGTATGCTAGGACCTGTCACGTACCTGGTTATTGAGCCTGTCATGCAGAGGTAGACCTCTCATACAGCTCCAGCTCGGGGACTACTGATAGAGACAGCAGTCATAGGAGCACGGTGATGTATGAGTGTCTGTAATCAGCCCAGTAATCTGTGAGGTTGCAGTGGGCAGGTGGATGCCTGAAAACTGCCTCAATGTGAAATGGGTCTAACATATGCAACCGAGTAAATAACACTAACAAAATTAAGCATGTATGTACATCAAAATATTGTAGACTTTTCAAAAATCTGTATAAAAATGGACATCTTGCTTACAATTTGCCTTATTAACCACCTCAATACAGGGCACTTAAACACCCTTCCTGCCCAGACCAATTTTCAGCTTTCGGTGCTCTCACACTTTGAATGACAATTACTCAGTCATGCAACACTGTACCCAAATGAAATCTGTGTCCTTTTTTGTTTTTAGAAAGTAGACATTCCAAGGTATTAAGTAAGTAGAATGGTGAGTTTTTTTAAGTTGTAATTTTTTCGCACAATTCTTTGCAAAATGAAGATTTTTTGTTATTTTTTTTTACAAAATTGTCATATTAACTGTTTATTTCTCTCACAGAGCATATGCATACAACGGATTACACCCCAAAATACATTTTGCTACTCCTCCTGAGTATGGGGATACCACATGTGTGAGACTTTTACACATTTTTTTCCAGAAGTTTTTGGAAAATGTGGAAAAAAAATGAAAACGCATTTTTTTACACAAAGTTGTCCATTTATAAGATATTTCCAACACATAGCAAATACATAGAAAAAAGTACACCCCAAAATACATTTTGCTCCTCCTTCTGAGTATGGGGATACCACATGTGTGGGACTTTTACATAGCCTGGCCACATACAAAGGCCCAACATTGAAGTAGCACCATCAGGCGATCTACGAGCATAAATTGCACATCTCATTTCTCAACCACCTATTACATTTTTGAAGGCCCTGGAGCACTAGGACAATGGAATTGCCCACAAAATGACCCCATTTTGGAAAGCAAACACCCCAACGTATAATCTATGAGGCATAATGAGTCTTTTGAACGTTTTTTTTTTTACAGAAGTTTTTGAAAAATGTGGAAAAAAAATTAAAACGCATTTTTTTTACACAAAGTTGCCCATTTATAAGATATTTCCAACACATAGCAAAAATGACACCCCAAAATACATTCTGCTACTCCTCCTGAGTATGGGGATACCAGATGTGTGAGACTTTTACACAGCTTGGCCACATACAGAGGCCCAACATCCAAGTAGCACCATCAGGCGTTCTAGGCGCATACATTACTTATATAATTTCCTGGCAACCTATCAATTTTGAAGGCCCTTTCTAACACATAGCATGTACATACCAAGAATTACAATCCAAAATAAATTCTATTCCGGAAAGGGTAAAAAAAAAAAAATATTACCTGTGCTTTTAGTAGTGTCCACAGAAGAGAGCACTGGTCCAGGCAGCAGTCGGGATGTGCTAAGTGAAAGCAATAGTAATTATCCAGGCAGCAGGCAGGAATATTGTCTATAGTCAGCACAAGGATATTGTCAGCACAGCTAAAGCATTTGTCCATAGAAATTGTCCGTGTAGAGACAGCCAGCACAGTCATAATATTGGTCCTGGTACACTGTTACCTGCAGACACTCATTATTGTACCACTCTCCAGCCCTTCATAAACATACCGCCTCTTGCTACAGCTAATTATTTGCATAGTCCAGGTAGCAGGCAGAGGTGTAGTCCGTTCATGCGGCAGGCAAAGGCATAATGGCAGTAAGTCAGCAGCAGGCTGAGGGCCGCAATCGGGTAAGACCTGTGCACAGTGGCACAGGGGTAGAGGCTTTGACCCACCGAAATCTCTATGAAGCCTCCAGACTCCAGACCCTAGTCCGGAAATTACGAAACCCAAAGACAACAAAAAAAATTGTTTGTGAAAAACTATTCTGGAGCCCCTCACATATGTGAGACCCCTGTGTACTACAGTAGCAGGGCAACAGGTCTGTCCAAGTGGTAGGCAAAAGCATAGTCCATAAAACAGGCCAGGGTCAGTTCATGTGCAAGCAGTCCAATCGGTGGGCAGAAGCATAGTCACAAAACAGGCCAGGGTCAGTTCACGTGGAAGCAGTCCAAACGGTAGGCAGAGGCATTGTCACAAAACAAGCCAGGGTCAGTTCACGTGGAAGAAGTCCAAATAGTAGGCAGAGGCATAGTCAAAAAGCTGGTCAGGGTCAGTTCACGTGGAAGGCAGTGGCATGGTTATTTGGGGAAGCATGGAAAATGGTCAGCACAGATGATTAATATGGGGAAATGGTTAAAAATATGGGCTAATATTTTAGAGATGTATGATAAAGTTCAAAGCATTCACCAATGCAAAGGCCAGGTTGGGAGGGACACTGGGGACAATGGTAGCTGGTATCTTTTCGAAATCCTCTTCTGCTGCACACGCAACATCTTTTTTGCCGTCTTCGGCCTGCTTCAGATGGTGGAATGTTGTACGGGAAGTGGCATTCATGAAGTTCGCTAACAGCATCAGAGCGATGGTCTTCTGGGGGGGTTTTTGTTGATAGATAAGGGAGGTGACTACTTCTTCTATGAATTTTAGGAAAGGGGCGGGGCTTTCTGTGGATTTGGTGTAGACTATGTAGGAATTATAAATGGCCACTGAACTACAACTGTAGTGTCATCGTGAATGGTGGACATCATGTGCACATTCCAGTTATCCTTCCACCTCAAGGCCAGCACTTCATTGCATCTCAGTTTTGCTCTTTCCCCCCTTGGCAGCTTTTTGTTTACTATGGATTGTGGGAAGCTCTTCCTATTTTTTTTGGAGGTTCCGCAGGCTAGGGTTTTGGTGATCTATAAGTGTTTGAAAAGGGGCAGGCTGGTATAGATCTCTCCACTCAAACTGATCTCTGTGAAATTTTGGGTGTTGACCTGTGCTGTGAAAGGGGGAATAATTGGTGATCACGAGTAGGAAGGCAGCCATGTTGGGTTTGGAAAGACCATCTGGCATATATGCAGCTGCCCTGGCATTTGGGGGACGTGACACTCCAGTAGTTGGGGGAGTTGAATTTCCTGTGCTGGTACTCAGGCATGATGTGGCAGCACTGGTACTGGGCCTGGGCATTTGTTGACAGGGCCTATCGCTGGCAGCAGAACTGGTACTGGGCCTTTGTTCCTGGGGCCTATTGCTGGCGTCAGCACTGGTACTGGGCCTTTGTTCCTGGGGCCTATTGCTGGCAGCAGCGCTGGCACTGGGCCTTTATTCCTGGGGCCTATTGCTGGCAGCAGCGCTGGTACTGGGCCTGGGAATATATTTCTGGTTGCTGGCGAGTGAGTGTTCCCAGAAACACACTGCCACTAACAGACACGTGCAGCGAGCTCGCGCGCATGTGGCAGCACTGGTACTGGGCCTGGGCATTTGTTAACAGGGCCTATCGCTGGCGGCAGGACTGGTACTGGGCCTTTGTTCCTGGGGCCTATTGCTGGCGTCAGCACTGGTACTGGGCCTTTGTTCCTGGGGCCTATTGCTGGCAGCAGTGCTGGCACTGGGCCTTTATTCCTGGGGCCTATTGCTGGCGGCAGTGCTGGTACTGGGCCTGGGTTCCTGGGGCCTATTGCTGGCATCAGCACTGGTACTGGGCCTTTGTTCCTGGGGCCTATTGCTGGCAGCAGCACTGCCACTGGGCCTTTATTCCTGGGGCTTATTGCTGGCGGCAGCACTGGTACTGGGCCTTTGTTCCTGGGGCCTATTGCTGGCATCAGTACTGGTACTGGGCCTTTGTTCCTGGGGCCTATTGCTGGCAGCAGCGCTGGCACTGGGTCTTTATTCCTGGGGCCTATTGCTTGCGGCAGCGCTGGTACTGGGCCTGGGTTCCTGGGGCGTATTGCTGGCGTCAGCACTGGTACTGGGCCTTTGTTCCTGGGCCCTATTTCTGGCAGCATTGCTGGCACTGGGCCTTTATTCCTGGGGCCTATTGCTGGCGGCAGCGCTGGTACTGGGCCTGGGAATATATTCCTGTTGGCTGGCGAGTGAGTGTTCCCAGGAACACGCTGCCACCGACAGACACGTGCAGCGTGCTCACGTGCATGCGCTGTGTAAAGTGGGGACTTACCATCCGTGATCGGCCGTGATGACTTCATCACGGCCGATCACGTGGTAAACAGCCATGCCTAGTGGCTGTTCATGCCTGTTGGTGATGAGTGGTATCTCGGTGACACGCCACCACCGACAGTACAGGGCTGCGTGCACACGATCCTGCACATGCCCTGTTTAAATGGACTCACGTCATATGACGTCCACCCAGAACAAGAGCCTTACCGCCCTGCCGTCATGACGGTGGGAGGTAGGCTATTTGTTAATTCAGACTACTACCAGACTGAACAAGATATCTCATTTTGACACAACAGTCAAACTGGCTTACAGTCTACATGCCAAAGCTGATGTTTTCACAGGGTCTAAATGCACCCACTTCTCTCCATCTGTCAGCTGCTTGGAAACACTGTCTTAAAAGTTACTTTTTTATTAAAGTGGTTGTAAAGACACAAGGTTTTTTACCTCATGTATAATATGCATAAAGGTAAAAAAACCTTCTGTATACAGCAGCCCCCCAATACTTACATGAGCCCCCTCTCAATCCAGTGATGTCCGCGGGAGCCTTGTCTCTCCGGGGACTCGCACTGCTGATTGGCTTTCTGTAGTGATGGGAGCTATTGGCTCCCGGTGCTGTCAATCACAGCCAGAGAGCCAATTAGGAGACGGGACCAAGACACGGCTCAGTGTGTGACTGGACACACAGAGTTGTGGTTCAGGAGCGCCGGTATGGGACCTGAGAGGAGAAGGAACCGGGCTGCTCTGTGAAAAAAACCCTTACACAGAGTAGGTAAATATGACATGTTTGATATTTAAAAAAAGACAAAGATTTAATGTTTCAGTACCAAAAGAAAAGCTACCTGTTTAGGCCTAGAGTATGATGCTTAACAAGGAGATGAGCTCAACTCTTCAGATGGGACAGATGCTGATGCACATGATACACCCACACAGGATGAACTGCCATCATCATTCTTCAGTGCCATTAGCTGCACTGTTGTGGTTTTCAAAGTATCCAATACGCCAGGCAACTCTATGTAAATGCATAAAAACGTTTTAAGTAACATAATGGCCAATTTTTCACTATATCCATTAATTTAATTCGTTAGAAGTTGATAACTTGTGGAAAAATGTACCTTTACATGATTAGAGAGTTTCCTCCAGTCTGCTGCTGACCCCGCACTAGATCAAAAATATTCCAGTAGGGTTTCACCCAAGGTAAAAGTAAGAATGTTCCACAAAACAAAAAAACGTACTTACATATAGTATGTAGAGCCTGATACCACGGCAACCGTTATCACGTGAGGACGCAGTGCGCTCTAAGCCTGAAGCTTCAGACATGAGAGGGAGGAAGTATCGATCAGCTGTGACTGGTTGATGCGCAGTGCGCTCCAAGCTCGTAGCTTTTTGTTACTAGTGGAACGAAGTGCTGATCAGCTGTGAGTGTGTATCATCCATCCAGTCTGCAGCCAGCTCCTTTGTGCTTTGAGAGAAGGCATTTTTAGTTATCCACTATTATCAACCAACCGAAAGCTAGAAGGCTATCCTTTGAAAGGACCTGCGCCCACTGATTGTTACAGTTTACTTGACTTTATTTTATTTTGTTTGTTTTACAATAAATTATCAAAACGGTACTGAACTATGTGGGGTCTCTTTTTTACATGTGGACATTGTTACTGGTGTTTGATTATCAACCCTGGAGGACTTCGGGAGTAATCAGAGTGAGGATACTATCCAAGGCCTGTTAACCTCTCGGTTCCGGTGAGTTTGAACCCCTTGCGGGGTGTGTGCAGCACAAGGTGTCCTAACAGATGGTGAAAGGTGCACCCATCAGATCTACTATTTATATATGAGACTCCAGATTAAGTCCTAGCCTTTGTGTCTTTGCTCGAATATTCCTGCCTGCATTTGTTTTGCCTGCAGTTTACAAAGACTTTTTTATTTATCAGCATTTAGGACTGAGAATAGCGCCGCTTTGATGGGTTAATGGCTGATATTTAGAGATTATTTACTCATCCATATTTATTACATATAGTATGTATTTACCTCATTGCACTCACTGATACTATAATGAATATAGTACAGTAAGCTCCAAGTTACCCAACAATCCCCATGGGTACTGTTGTTTCTGGTTGCTTTAGAGCGAATAGTAACTCTCAAGCATCCACCTCCCATGGCACTCTGCCCCCCCCCCCCTTAGCAGCTAAAGGGGGTAGGGATTGCAGGCAGGTTTTTACCACCCCCAAATTCACATGTGAATGAGCCTTAAAAGTGCTATTGCCAAATGCAAATAAGGGAACATTCACAAGTGCAGTATGCAATACTTTAATGTGCCTCTGAAAAATTATGCAAGCGTGTTTGGCAGGTGGTGAGGAGGCAAAATGTTTAAACCAATAATTGCAGTGAAAGGCACACGATTGTAGCATGGTAGTATGGCAATTATAGGTTTAAATCAGGTGTGGGGAGGCAACATTGGAGGACACTGTGCCTGGTGATCTTTGACTTTTCCCATGTTGTTCAGGTAGAGCTCCACCTCTCTAAGGTTGCCTACCCCTGCCTTAAAACACTGTAGAATGAAAGGGGAAATGATTGATCAAATTTGTCCATTTTCCATCTGCCTGGCTTTCAGAAATGTAACTACCTAGCTGAGAGTTAAGTTATGTTGACTTGCCTGTAACAATTACAGTTGTGCTCATAAGTTTACATACCCTGGCAGAATTTATGATTTCTTAGCCATTTTTCAGAGAATATGAATCATAACACAAAAACTTTTCTTTCACTCATGGTTAGTGTTTGGCTGAAGCCATTTATTATCAATCAACTGTGTTTAATCTTTTTAAATCATAATCACAACAGAAACTAGCCAAATGACCCTGATAAAAAGTTTACATAACCCAGTTCTTAATACCGTGTATTGCCCCCTTTAACGTCAATGACAGCTTGAAGTCTTTTGTGGTATTTATGGATGAGGCTCTTTATATTCTCAGATGGTAAATCTGCCCATTCCACTTGGCAAAAAGCCTCCAGTTCCTGTAAATTCTTGGGCTGTCTTGCATGAACTGCACTTTTGAGATCTCCCCAGAGTGGCTCAATGATATTGAGGTCAGGAGACTGAGATGGTCACTCCAAAAGCTTCACTTAATTCTGCTGTAGCCAATGACAGGTTGACTTGGCCTTATGTTTTGGATCATTGTCATGTTGGAATGTCCAAGTACGTCCCATGCACAGCTTCCTGACTGATGAATGCAAATGTTCCTCCAGTATTTTTTGATAACATACTGCATTCATCTTGCCATCAATTTTGACCAAATTTCTTGTGCCTTTGTAGCTCACACATCCCCAAAACATCAGCGATCCACCTCCGTACCTTTCACCGTAGGCCTTGTTGACTCCTCTCCAAATGTAGCGTTTATGGTTGCGGGCAAAAAGCTCAATTTTGGTCTCATCACTCCAAATGACTTTGTGCCAGAAGGTTTGAGGCTTGTCTCTGTGCTGTTTGGCGTATTGTAAATGGGATACTTTGTGGCATTTGCGTAGTAATGGCTTTCTTTTGGTGACTTGACCATGCAGCCCATCTTTCTTCAAGTGCCTCCTTATTGTGCATCTTGAAACAGCCAAACCACATGTTTTCAGAGAGTCCTGTATTTCACCTGAAGTTATTTGTGGGTTTTTCTTTGCATCCCGAACAATTTTCCTGGCAGTTGTGGCTGAAATTTTAGTTGGTCTACCATTCCATCAGCACGGTCCCCCCCCTTTTTTTCCCCCTCCCTTTCCCTCCCCCCCTCTTTCCCTTCCTTTTTTCCCCCTTCTTTTACCATCCCACTTATTCAGTTCCACCTAGTTTCAGTGTTCCCTCGGGTCCCGTGCTTGCCCTGTGGGTGGCCTGTGTGGATCGTCTGCCGGTGGGCCTTCCACCACGGCTCCCCTTTGGAGGCTTTCCGGATACCTCGGCACTTCGCCACCGTACCATTAGCCCACGGACCTCAATTAGTGAGTATGCACTCATGTGCTGCTAGTGGTGTCACCGCACCCCTATTCATTGTGATAATAATTACTGATTACCCTTTTTATTAATTCTATTCTATTTTAGATTACCACGTGCATGCTCCTGACAAGTGGCGTATCAGCTACGAAACGCGTAGAGCTACATGATGCCGTGTTTATACCTATCTTTACTTGTTTCAAGTCTACATACTATAACTACCTCTACGGGTTTAGTGAGGCCATAGGTCCTGTAGGTTTCACCTTGCAATCATTATTTTACCCAATTATGTTCGGGTGGAATTTTGGATTATATCATGGAATTTATAACGCTCTTTACTGAGAAATTGTTACCACTCCGCTGTCTATATTATATTACCATGCCTATCTGTTTTATTTCTGACATCAACGGTCCTAATTCATGACACCTTCGTTATCATTTCATTATTATTGTTGTTATCGTGTATCAACATTATGTGTACATTTTATTGTGACATGAATAAATTCCGTTGTTCCACTCAACTACCTTCTCGCTTCCATGTGCTTCATGCAAAGTCCCATTTCCTTATTCCCCCTTCTTCTTGATCTAATAGGGATGGAAATATGTGACCCTACCGGGCCATAATTTCTCTTAAAGTCCCATAGGGATGGAAATACTTACCTTACCAGGTTTAGGCTTCCTTAAAGTCCCTAAAAAATCATTTCAATTCCTGCAATTAGCATCCTATGTCTAGCCTCCCCATGTGTTTTATTCATTTATTTTCTTATACTTTTTTATCTATAGTATCCCTGTTCAGTCATTCTATCTTTACACCAATGGATGCTATACTAACTGTTGAGCACTGGCAGTTGTGTGGGTGGTGTGGTTGCTATGGCGTCTGCTCTCCTCCATTGGGAGCCGTGACATGCATAGCGGGCTTCCGCCTTCCTCTTGCTCTCCTTCTGCTACCTCTACGGGTTTAGTGAGGCCATAGGTCCTGCAGGTTTCACCTTGCAATCATTATTTTACCCAATTATGTTCGGGTGGAACTTTGGATTATATCATGGAAATTATAACGCTCTTTACTGAGAAATTGTTACCACTCCACTGTCTATATTATTTTACCATGCCTATTTGATTTATTTCTGACATCAACGGTCCTAATTCATGACACTTTCATTATCATTTCATTATTATTGTTGTTATCGTGTATCAACATTATGGGGATCATTTACTATAACTCCAAGAAGTACTGGGCACTATGGCAAATAATAGAGCCCATTTTAGCCAAATGGAAACAAAACGGTGAATTTGCGCATGAAAATTAGCGATATAAGTGGGAAACAAACGGTTGTAAATTCTAAATTGCCACTAATTAGCGCTTCCGCGTATATACAAATGCCAATTTTTATCAAGTTGTTATATAGCACTGCACTGTAGCCATGATCCATGTATGATCCATGTATGTGATAGAAACATTTTTATCAGATATGTGCTCTAGTTCCCGTGCATCTATTGATTTATATTGCAATTAGTATTCCTAGTTTTTTTTCCTTCTTTTGCTAAGAAATGCAGTTCTGAATGATTATTACATAGTAATGTCTGCTATTCTGTAAAGTTACATGTATTAATCATTTAGGTTACCTATTTGTTGTATGTTGTTTTTTTCATGTTTTTGATTTATTATTTATTAATTTAGTTGACTATAAAGCAGTAATTATTTACCGTATTTATCGGCGTATAACACGCGCTGGCGTATAACACGCGCCGGCGTATAACACGCACCCCAAGTTTAGGAGAGAATTTTAAGGAAAAAAACTTTTAGGAGGGAAGTTTAAGGAAAAGAAACTTACATTAAAATGCCCATCAATGCAGCCTCATCAGTGTTCATCTGCAGCCTTGTTAGTGTCATTGCAGCCTTTTCAGTGTCAGTGCAGCCTTGTCAGTGCAGCTTTGCCCCAGTGCAGCCTTGTCCCCAGTGCAGCCTTGTCTCCAGTGCAGACTTGTCCCCAGTGCAGCCTTGTCCCCAGTGCAGCCTTGTCCACAGAGCAGCCTTGTCCACAGAGCAGCCTTGTCCCCAGTGCAGCCTTGTCCCCAGTGCAGCCTTGTCCCCAGTGCAGCCTTGTCCCCAGAGCAGCCTTGTCCCCAGAGCAGCCTTGTCCCCAGAGCAGCCTTGTCCCCGCCGCCACCGCCATACACATGCTAGTACTTTTAAATATGGCGCCGCGGAGTTCGGAGGGACTCGGGGCCGGCGGAAGTGAACGAACGCCGCCGAGATACACATAGCCGAGGGTTCTCGGCTCTTTCCGGCGCCGCTCACAGTCCCGCCCAGTCCCGTCCTATGATGGACATAACACAGGTCCAATGGCGGGACTGGGCGTGACTGTGAGCGGCGCCGGAAAGAGCCGAATACACTCGACTATGTGTATCTCGGCTCTGTGATTTTGGCGGCGCTCGTACAGCACCGCCGAGTCCTTCCGAACTCCGCGGCGCCATATTTCAAACTACTCGCTATGTGAATGTCGGCGGCGATCGCCAAAATTCACATAGCGATAGCGGGGATCGGCGTATAACACGCACCCACGACTTTCCCCTGATTTTAATGGGAAAAAAGTGCGTGTTATATGCCGATAAATACGGTATGTTCATTCTTTAATAATACTACACTATTATGCAGGTCTTGTACTTAGCACAATGGCTTAGTGGTCTGCTTGGATATCTTCACACCACTCATGGTATGAGTTCAAACAACAGTCAACCTACCATCCACCAGCTGTGTTTATTTTTTCAGTGCACAAGTGAATTAAAATAAACAAACAAATAAATGTAAACTGCCCTTTAGCTAGTGTGTGGTGTTTGGAATGTCACATCATAATATAATTGAATACTTACATACCATTGCATGCATTTAAAGAGTTAATACAATAAAAACTTTCACATTAAATTGGCAATCACCTATTTTCAGTATATACATATACGTATATTTGTGTTGCTTTGGCTAATTGGCTAACTGGCATTTTTCTGTGGGATTTGAACCCATGAGTCTTTCAATACCTGAATGTTTGAAGGTAGAGGTGCTAACTGCTAGCCTATTGGGCTGAACACAATTATACATACAAAATACTTTTACTAGTGTTTGATGTGTTATATACTATACAATAAAGTTTATCAAATGTAAACTGCTTGTTAGCTAGTGTGTGGTGTTTGGAGATTCACACCATAATATTAGTGAATACTTACATACCATTGCAAGCATTTGAACAGTTAATACAATAATATCAGCCACATTAAAGTGTATTGGCTACTTGGCATTCACTGTATGCTGCTTTGGCTAATTGGCTAACAGTAATTCTCCTTTTCTCCATCAATAGTAATCTTTTAGGATTCTTCTGTGGGGTTTGAACCCATGAGTCTTTCAATACCTGAATTTTTGAAGGTAGAGGTGCTAACTGCTAGCCTATTGGGCTGAGCACAATTATATATACAAAATACTTTTACTAGTGTTTGATGGTTTATATACCATACAATAAAGTTTATCAAATGTAAACTGCTTGTTAGCTAGTGTATGGTGTTTTGGAGATTCACACCATAATATTAGTGAAGACTTATTTATTTTTATTTAAGGTACTTCTATAGTGCCGTCAATTTATGCAGTGCTTTACATATACATTATACACTCACATGGGCCCCTACCCTCAAGGAGCTTACAATCTAAGGTCCCTAACTCACATTCATATACTAGGGCCAATTTGGACAGAAGCCAATTAACCTACCAGCATGTCTTTGGAGTGTGGGAGGAAACCGGAGTACCCGGAGGAAACCCACGCAGAGCACAGGGAGAACATGCAAACTCCAGGCAGGTAGTCTTGTGGTGTGGTTGGGAATCAAACCAGTGACCCTTTTTACTGCTAGGTAGGGATGAGCTGAACACCCCCCTGTTCGGTTTGCACCAGAATATGTAAACAGGAAAAAAGTTTGTTCGAGCACGCGAACACCGTTAAAGTCTATGGGGGTCATTTACTATAGTGCCAGGAAGTACTGGGCACTATGGCAAATAATAGCTCCCATCTTAGCCAAATAAAATTTCAACAGGCGAATGTGTGAATGAAAAATTAGCGCTATTAATGAGAAACACATGTTAGTAAATTCTAAGCTGGTGCTAATTAGCGCTTCCGCGTATATGCAAATGCCAATTCCTACCAAGTTGTTATATAGTACTGCACTGTAACCATGATCCAGAAACATGTGAAAGAAACACTTTTAAGTGAGATGTGCTCTACCTCTACCTCTGTTGCAATTAGTATTCCTAGTTTTTTCCTTCTTTTGCTAACTAATGCAGTTATGAATGATTATTACATAGTAATGTCTGCTATTCTGTAAAGTTACATGTATTAAACATTTAGGATACCTATTTGTTGTATGTTGTTTTTTATTTTTTAATTTAGGTGACTATAAAGCGGTAATTATTTATATTCATTCTTTAATCATACTACACTATTATGCAGGTCTCATACTTAGCACAATGGCTTAGTAGTCTGCTCAGATGTCTCCACAGCACTCACGGTACAAGTTCAAATACCAGCCAACCTACCATCCCCCAGCTATGTTTATTTTTTCAGTGCACAAGCAAATTAAAATGAACAAACAAAAAAATGTAATCTGCCCATTAGTTAGTGTGTGGTGTTTGGAATTTCACACCATAATAGTATTGAATACTTACATATCATTGCATGCATTTGAAGAGTTAATATAATATAATCAGCCAAATTTAAAGTGCATTGGCATTCACCTATTTTCAGCATATGCTGCTTTGGCTAATTGGCATTTGCTTTTTTTCACCAATTCAATCTTTTAGTATTTCTCTGTGGGATTTGAACCCATTAGTTCTTCAAGGTAGAAGTGCTGACTGCTAGCCTATTGGGTGTAGCACAGTCATACATAGAAAATACATAGAAAATACATTCACTAGTGTTTTATGTTTCTTCTCCCCAAGCTGTCTCTCCTGCTGCCACCATCTTCTCCCGCTGATGTGTTCTTCAGCGCAGCCGGTTACCCACTAATAAAAAAAAAAGCCGCTCTACTTGTGGCGGTCTTCTGTGGCCATCCGATAATGTCACCCGGAGAGTCCGCTCCATGGCTATGTAAGAGACGCCACACAGCAGGTGACAACACAGCAGAGGAAGACCACCATGGAAGATAAGCAGCTTTTTTTTATTAGCGGGTAACCAGCGGTGCGGAAGAACACAGCAGATGGAGAAGATGGCAGCGGCAGGAGAGACGGCTCTGGGAGAATACAGCTCGGGGAGAAGATGGAGGAGGGAGAGACAGCGTCTGGAGAAGATGGCTCAGGGAAGAAAACAGCTTGGAGCTATTTTACAATAAAGGACTTGTCAAAAACCGGCTATTGGTTTTTTTACATTTCACTGCTTTTTTTGGTGAATGGGTAGGGGTAAAATGTACCCCATACCTATTCACATAGGGGGCAGGATCTGGGAGCCCCCTTTTTAAAGGGGGCTTCCAGATTCTGATAAACCCCCTGCCTGCAGACTGACAATCACCGACCATGGTTGTCGGGAAGAGGCCCTTGTCCCAATCAACATGGGGAAAAGGTGCTTTGGGGCATGTGGCCTGGTAAGGTTCAAAAGGGGAGGGTGCTCACTCGTCCCCCCCTATCCTGACCTCCAGGCTGCATGCTCGGATAAGGGTCTGGTATAGATTTTGGGGGGCCCCAGATCAAATTTATTTTACATTTTGGTGTGGGGTTCCCCTTAAAGTCCATACCGAAGAGCCTGGTATGTACTGGGGGGACCCTACGACATTTTTTTCCTTGAATTTTGGAATTCCATACCATAATATTATTGAATAAGTACATACCATTGCATGCATTTGAAGAGTTAAAATATGGAATAAAGCAAGCTGATGTGCTTTGGCTAGTTATGCTTCTGAGTACAATGCACACTTCCAGGAGGTGATGCTGTCAGTGGGATTTGAATTCATGACTTGAACTTTTGGGGGCAGCAGGGTATACCACTATGCTACAGAAGTGAGCACTTACCTACAGAGAAAATACATTTACTAATGTTTGATTCAATACAATAATGTTTTGCATAGTAACAACCATGCTCATGCCGATGTGGCATTGGCTAATAGGCATTTGCCTCTTTTCAGCATATGCTGCTGAGTACAATGCAAGCTTTCAGTAGGTGATACCATCTGTGTGATTTTCAGCCATTTGAGCACAATTATATTGAGAACATATGTTTACTAGTGTTTGATGGTGGGACTGCTTTATATTCTAGGTATAAAATAGTACTCAGCACAGTGACTTAGGCACCTTTCACACTTGTGCGACCTGAAAGTTGTGAGATTTTAATGCGACTTTAAGCAATGCCTGTGTAATCTTGAGGTCTATGGACGCAGGAGTCGCAGGGAAAGACATGCAACTTTCCCACGATTTTGCATCAGCAATTTTGCCGCAATTCCAGGGAATGCCTGTGTAAACTTGAGGTCTATGGACATCAACTCGTATCAAAGTCAGACCAAAGTAGTACAGGGACTACGTTGAAGTCAGTGTTACTTGAAGTCGCACAGATATGAATGGTACACATTGAAAATCATGGGGTATGACTTGTCATACGACTCTGATGTCCAAAGTTGCACAAGTGTGACTCTTTCCTGCACAGATGTCTAGTGAAATCACATAGGTCCCAACTGTTCTCCTTTAAGAAGGTGTCCTATGCCTACCTACTTTTGCTAATAGGTGTCCCTTATACCCATCTCAAAAAGTTGGGAGGTAAGAAATCGCCCCCTGAAGTCACCCAAAGTAATGCAGGAACTACTTTTGGGAATCGTTGTGGCGTCGCACCAATTCGGACAGTTCCATTGCCATCAATAGGCGCCGATTTGGCCTACAATTTGACATTTCAATTCAGACCTATGTGAACATGGGTGAAGTTGCATAGATATTAGAGCTGCACAGTTCTGGCCAAAATGAGAATCACAATTTTTTTGCTTAGAATAAAAAGATCACGATTCTCACAACGTAAAATCTTTCAGATTATCCCACAAGAAATTGGGCTAACTTTTCTTTTTTTATTTTTTTATTTATTAAAGTAATTTTTTCCCAAAAAAATTGCATTTGAAAGGCGCAAATACAGTGTGACATAAAATATTGTAACAACCACCATTTTATTCTCTAGGGTCTCTACTAAAAATATATATATAATGTTGGGGGGTTTTAAATAATTTTCTAGAAAAAAAAAAAAAAAAATGATTTTAACCTGAAACCAACAAATGTCAGAAAAATGTTTAGTGTTTAAGTGGTTAAACTTTCCTCACTTTCACAGAATTCTATTTAATTGACAAATTGTTACAAGGTTTCTAGTTAAGTTCACTGATAAAGAATGTTCTAATTCTTGGCAGACTTCCTGGTTTTTCGGCTGTGGCTTCAGAAGAGCAGAGAGAGTTCTTTGCATAGCAAGAATCGTGAAACGCTTTTTTCAAGATCGTAAGGGGGAAAAAAATCACGATGACGATTAATTGTGCAGCTCTAATAAATATTCATAGAAATCAAGGGGGACAACTTTTCATGTGACTCTGAGGTCCAAAACTCCATGAAAAGTCACCCGAGTGTGAAAGTAACCTAATGCGATTAATGGATAACACCTTTGAATAAGGCCCCATTTGCACTTGTGCGACCTTAAAATTGCAAAGCTTTGTCATGACTCGAACAATGTCTGTGTAATATTGTGGTGTATGGACCTCAAATTGCATCAAAGTTAAACCAAGGTAGTGCAGGGACGAATTTGCTACACCTTCAGGATGCACAAGTGACAATAGGGCCAAATTCAAAGGTGTTATTCTTGAATCTCATTCACACTGCTGCGACCTGAAAGTCACACTATTTTGCTGCCACTTTGCCACTGCAACTTGGCCCCAACTTCTGGGACTGCCGGTGTAATATTGTACCCGATATACCTCAAGTCACACCAAAGTAGTACAGGGACTACTTTGAAGTTGGTGCGACTTAAAGTAGCACAGATATGAATGGTTATCATTGAGAATCATGGGGTACAACTTGTCATGCAACTCAGAGGTCCAAATTTGCTGGAAAATTCGCCCAGCTGTGAAACAAGTCATATATATTTTAATAAAAGGAGCTCTCATTTTTACTTGCATAGTCCTTACTGATTTACATCAGCAGAACAAATGCAGAAAGTGATGTGTGCACATGGGACGGAAGCAAATGTGTGGTAATGCCAAACAAATCAATGAACCCCACCCACACCAAATCTAACTGTGACATCCACCCCCACATTGATTAAGTACAAGTACATACAGTATCCTACACTTACCCGGCCAATGAGCAGCACCTCCTCTCTCCTAAAGAGACCTCCCCATGTCCAGCTAGATGGAGATCCTGACCAGCACAGGAACTTCTGGGTGCATACAATGACTAATTTCCAGGTCAGAAGGTGAAACCACGCTTTTGATTGCAGCTGCGAATGTTTGATCTCAACCATGATTAGTATTTTTATTTTCAGATATGCAAATCTGTATTTCTACATATATTTGAAGGTAAACTTAAGGGAGTTTGATAAGAAATGGTGTCCCTGGGTTAGCAGCAGGTGAATTACAAAGGCAAAGGGCCCAGTTTGAGCCCTGGTTCACACTGACAGCAGGAGGAAAGCGTTCAGCTGAACTCCCACAATTTCATTCCTGCATGTCAGTCCCGACTGTGGGGGCAACATCAGAGACATCAGTGCAGGTTTCTTCACCAATATCAATACAAATCATACCAATTAGAACAGTGCAATTGCCACAAATTTGACATGTCAAATCACACCAATGTGAACCAGAGTTGACACATTCAAACACTGCCTATCCACCAGCTGAATTAATTACCTGCAATTCTCCACAGCTGTTAATGATAAAGGTGGAATCTTTATATATAACTTGCAGTTGTGCAGAAGCCTAGGTTTACATTGGAGCGATTGGTCATGCGATTTGAGAGATCAAATCGCATGACTATTGGCAATGGCACTGTTCCAATTGATGTAACATTTTTTTTGTGGCACCGCATCAATTTGCTAAAGTAGTTCCTGCACTACTTTTGACGATTTCAGGTGCAACTTCAATAGACATTTGTGTATGAAGCCACCTGAAATCACGCTGACCTTGCTACTTCAAGTGAAGTAGCGCAATTTCAAAATAGCATGTGAACCAGGGCAAAGAGATTAGTTTTTTGGTGCACAAATACATATTGAAATAAAATAGAAGAGATATTGCACTTTCCCAAAACCACCACCCACAAAAACTAAAGAGAAAGAAAAGTAGAAGGAAAAAAAAAAAAAAAAAACACACACACCACAACAAAAGCTCAATAATGTACTTTTATTTTACCAGCAGAAAAAAAAAATTAATTTACATTTACTAGCTTCAAAAAAATTTGGACAGGATATATGGTGCTACATTTAGCAACGGAATTTTAAGGGCCCTGCTCATAGGAGCTTACAATCTAAAATTAGACAAAACCTTAGAGTGTATAAGGGGAAACACATCACATTATTATCTGCAAGATTATAGAAACATACTTAACAGTCATTCTTACAAAAGCATTCCAACATATTACAAAAGACTTATTCAAAACACCCACCACCAGTCCACAATCCACACATACATACATTGGTGACCATGTTCTGCTGGAAGCTGCATTTTGGTGTGCACGATTAAACAAGATCAAAAAGAGTAGGTCAGCAGATGCTTCCAAACGATGTTTGCCTGATCAGACAGGAACAATACACACACAACATTGACAGCATGGCCACATAAACCCACTTTTGATTGAAAAAATGCACAAGCATTTCATCAAATCTCCCAATATCATTCCTTCTCCCTCACAACAAAAAACTTGACCTTCTCAGGCCAAACAAACCCCCCTACTGCAGGCCTCTATATAAGAGAGGTTGTATTGTTGACACACCCAATAGAAGTACACGCCCACCAGTATCTTTCAATCTGTCTCTTCATGTATGTCTAAAGTGATTGCACCTGATGAGCAGGAACACATAATAGTATTTGCAACTGTGTTAGCCTTGGTTATGTGCATCAAATCTCCAACTACAGGCCAAAGATCAAAGTCCATTTGCATCCACATAAACAAAGCAACAGTTTTCTAAGCATATGTACCTGTGCAGTGTAAACCCTAAAATTTGAAATGTCCAAGTCCCTGGGCATGATTAGTGCTAATAAACATTAACATCAGTCCCTGGCTGCAATGAGCTTCCAATA
The DNA here is from genome assembly GCA_037952925.1 of Lithobates clamitans. Lineage (NCBI taxonomy): Eukaryota > Metazoa > Chordata > Amphibia > Anura > Ranidae > Lithobates > Lithobates clamitans. Next base: position 4,770,118 of record JBBGZY010000272.1, read on the forward strand.
TAAAGTCCAAAATTAACTTTCTTACATTAGAACCTATTTCGACAGGAGACAAATAAAATGCCAGCATGTCTTTGGATTGTGGTGAGAAACCCACACAGGGAGAACATATAAACTTCAACACAAGCATTAGCATGTTGGGGAATTGAACCAACATCCCAGGTGCTGCTAGACAGAACTGCTAGCCACTTAGCCACCAGGCAGCCCCACACATGTTCTCTGCATCTCTGTGGTGTGAACCAGCCCTAAGTCCATAGCCATGCTCAGTGTCACAAGCAATATACAGTATATTGGCCTAAGTATTGGGATGCCTACCTTTAAACACACATGAACTCTAATGGCATCCCAGTATTAGTATTGGGTTCAAAACTCATTTGACCCACCCTTTGCAGCTATAACAGCTTCAACTCTTCTTGTCCACAAGGTTTAGGAGTGTGTCTATGGGAATGTTTGACCATTCTTCCAAGTGCATTTGTGAGGTCAGGCACTGATGTTGGACGAGAAGGCCTGACCTACAATCTCCTCTCTAATTCATCCCCAAGGTGTTCTGTTGTGTTGAGGTCAGGACTCTGTGCAGGCCAGTCAAGATCCTCCACTCCAAAATCACTCATCCATGTCTTTATGGACCTTGCTTTGTGCACTGGTCCAAATGATTTGGTCGAGGGGGATTATGGTGCGGGGTTGTTTTTCAGGGGTTGGGCTTGGCCTCTTAGTTTCAGATAAGGGAACTCTTAAGGCGTCAGCATACCAAGACATTTTGGACAATTTCATGCTCCCAACTTTGTGGGAACAGTTTGGGGAAAGCCCCTTCCTGTTCCAACATGACTGCACACCAGTACACAAAGCAAGGTCCATAAAGACATGGATGAGCAAGTTTGGGGTGGAGAAACTTGACTGGCCTGCACAGAGTCCTGGCCTCAACCCGATAGAACACCCTTTGGCTGAATTAGAGTAGAGACTGCGAGCCAGGCCTTCTCATCCAACATCAGTGCCTGGTCTCACAAATGCACTTCTGGAAGAATGATCAAACATTCCCATAGGCACACTAAACCTTGTGGACAGCCTTCCCAGAAGCTGTTCTAGCTGCAAAGGGTGGGACAAATCAAATTTTAACCCTACGGACTAAGACTGGGCTGCCATTAAAAAGTTCATGTGTGTGTAAAGGCAGGTGTCCCATTACGTTTGGCTATATAGTGTATCTGGAAAAGACTTACAATGGTGGTGGAACCCTCCGATACATAACTACTACCTTTAAACATAATTATAGGACCTGGGAGATGAGACTACTTCTCTACATGAAGTAACATGGTTGGGATTTGAACCCAGACCCTCAGAGCTACTAAGCAGAAGTTCTAACCTCTAAGCCACAGAGCTGCCACATATGAGAACCTCCTACACATAACTACACATAAATACACATAAATACTGCATTTCTATGGACATACAGGTGATGGAATTACATTACTCAAGAGTTATTCTTCTTGATTTATTCTGTGGTATTTGGTGGTTTTGTTGTGGGTGAGAGTAGAATATTACCCTCAAATTTTTGGGAATTACATATTGCTTTCTGATGTTGGTACACATATCACATTTTTTGGGCTCAAATTATGAATATTTGGAAATAATAAAAAGCACAAAAAATTGTGATTCATTTTAAATTTTCATCAGCAATGGTATTGTTTGTGGATTGTAAAGACACCTGTGTGAGTTTGGGGTAAAGATTGTTGTGAGATGAAGAGTAACAAGTGGAAGTGACAGAGAAAAATATATTTTACCAAAACATCAAAACATTCCACATTGTAGCATTCCTAAAATCAAAATATTTTAAGTAGAAGCAACAATGTTGCAAAGGAAAATGTATTTCACAGAAAGATACATTTCATCTCAACATTAAAAGGTTTTTTTGTGAAAGTTAGAATTGTTCCATTAGAATCAATGGCTGAAACTTCATTTGGACTAAATTAGAGCAGATTTTAACTCTCAAAAAATGCTCTCTAATTAGCTCTCATTTTTGTATTTACTATAGCTCCGGGTAAAAAAGACACTTGAGTTAAAATGAAAGTTATATTCAGGTCTGAGCATGCTCAGTTGTGTTGGCACCTAGTTGTCCAAAACGGGGAATTTTTCACTTTTCAGACTTTTAAAGATATTTCAGTGTAGAAATCACTTTTTCACACAGTTTAAAAGCAGATAATCTTTAAATAATATACCGCATATTTCAGTACCATTTAGGCAATTATATCATGCTCTAAACATTATTTCCATGTGCAATTCTCTAGGTTTTAGCAGAGTAAGGGTTTGGGCGCTATTTAGTTTCAGGGAGCTATAGTAAATTCTATTTTAGGAGTATTTTCTCACCAGCGCTATAGTGAATACCGTTTTAGCACGAATTAGTGCTATTAGCGCTAATTTGCGCTAAATTGCTGCGAATTAGCGCTAATTCGTGGCAATTTGCGTGAATTAGTGCCATAGCGCTATAGTAAATGACCCCCTATGTGTACATTTTATTGTGACATGAATAAATTCCGTTGTTCCACTCAACTACCTTCTCGCTTCCATGTGCTTCATACAAAGTCCCATTTCCTTATTCCCTCTTCTTCTTGATCCAATAGGGATGGAAATATGTGACCCTACTGGGCCATAATTTCACTTAAAGTCCCATAGGGATGGAAATACTTACCTTACCAGGTTTAGGCTTCCTGAAAGTCCCTAAAAAATCCCCTTCCTCTTAATCAACTGATTGTGGTTTGGTTTCAATAGAACCCCTCATTTTCCACTTCTTGATTAGAGTTTGAACACTGCTGATTGGCATTCTCAATTCCTTGGATATCTTTTTATATCCCTTTCCTGTTTTATACAGTTCAACTACATTTTCCCGCAGATCCTTTGCAATTCTTTTGCTTTCCCCATGACTCAGAATCCAGAAACGTCAGTGCAGCGCTGGATGACAGATGCAAGGATGCCCACTTCCTCCCACAGACCTGCTTTAGTTTCATTGCAGTGTCTGCTATTCATCCTGTTTAAAGAGTTTTCCCCCAGGGCTGGATTTACATTTTAGGAGATTGTAGGTACAGAAATTGGACCCCCATTGCAATAAAAAGGATGAGAAAAAAGAAATGGGAAAAATCACTTCCCCAGATAAGTGACACACACACACACACCCAGGCATCCACATGATGTAAAAGAAAACTTGATTCATCAGACTGGGACACCTTTTTCCATTGCTCGGTAGTCCAGTTCTGATGTTCATGTGACCATTGTAGAAGCTTTTGGCTGTGGAGATGGGTCCCCATGGGCTTCAGAGTCCCATACACACAAACTACAATGCCCATTTTTTTCTGCTTTCACCACAACAGCTTCATGGGCAACATGTTCACTTGCTGCCTAATATATCTCACCAATATTCAGATGACACACTTATATACACACACACACAAGAATGCAGCTCTCATCACTTACATATTTATCTTCCAGCCCAGCCTAGTATTGACACATGGCAGCAGTGCAGCTTGGGCAGGGATATGACACTTATGCCGCGTACACACGGTCGGACTTTTCATCTACAAAAGTCAGACAGACGCCGACGGACAAAATACGGCTGACAATCCGATCGTGTGTGGGCTTCCCCGGACTTTCAGCGGACTTTTCCAGCCGCAAATCTGATGGACTTTAGATTTGAAACATGCTTCAAATCTTTACGTCATAACTACGCCGGACCCAGAAATCCGTTCGTCTGTATGCTAGTCCGACGGAAAAAAAAACGACGCATGCTCATAAGCAAAAACTAATCGGAAGCACTCGGTCTAGTAAAACTAGTGTTCGTATTGTAGGTAGCACATTTCTCATGCTGCAAATTCTGTGATCGTTGAATGCAGCGCATTAATGTCTTCTTTAATAATGCTATAAGAACGAAGATGTTTTGCTGTTCCTATTCACACAGAGTTCTCCCAAACTGATTTCTGGATTCTTTTTCTCTTTGATCTGATGAATGATATAGTAGTATTTTTAAAAACAATGTCTCCATACTAATAATAATTTTTACACTTGTTTTTTTGGGGGGAGTCATCTTTTATTTTAGATTTTATCCAGATTTTTATTCTATGATTGTTGTCGAATGTATTTTATCTTTATCTACCTTTTTGTTTTGTTTTTTGGGGTTTGTAAAGTTACCACAAAGAACCATTTTTTTATATTTTTTTTTGTTTTAGTTTTGTAGTTCTTAAATTGAACACAAATACATTTTTATTTCATTGTTTGTTTTTAATTTTGTTTGTTTTAAGTTACCACAAAGAACCATTTTTTTGTTTATTGTGATTTTTCTTTTGTATATAAAGTTAACACAAAGAACCTTTTTTGGTTATGTATATATATATATATATTTTTTTTTTAAGTTACCACTAGAACATTATTTTTTTTGTGTGTCTTTGCAACCTCAAGGAGATTGTTGTCCCTTGTTAATTTGACATTGTGTCTAAATCAATGATGTTAATTAAAACACATAAAGTCTTTTCATAAACTCAAATATCCATTTATTTATGGTAAAACAAAATAAAGAGTAAGTCAATGCTGGAAAAAGTCTGTGGACAAGAAAATTGGGATCTTGAGGAGTCCATATAAGAGGGAGCACAATCTGGTCCAGGAATCCCAGAGATCAACAGCAGCAGCAGATGATATAGATGTCCCCAGACTGTGGTACTACAACAGCCTGCGTCTTCTGTCAGACCAGACTGAACCTAGGTCATCACTTTCTTCTCTTCCCTGCAGCCTTTCCTCCACGCTGCCCTGCACCCTTCCCTGCAGCCTTCCCTGCAGCCTTCTTTGGAGGCTGTGGCTCTGGTGTTTGAGTTGTGGCAGGAGGAGAAGGAGGAGGAGGAGGAGGAGGAGGAGGGGGGTTGCCTCATGTATTTGTGTATTGGCAGTTAGCTCGCCGTTCAGCCCCTTGTGGATCATTTCCGCCAAAAGTTTTTTGCAAATGAGGCGTTGGCCCCACTGCATTTGAAGCAGCCTGCTGGCTAAGTAGCACCCATAGGCCTCTTCAGCTTCGGGGGGGCTCCTCAAAAAATTGGTGGCCTCTCGCATGAGGCGCAGGGATGCCTCCTGTGTCACCGTCCCCTTCCTGGCCCTTTTTGTATGAAGGCGGAGGGGAGGCACTTGAGATTGTGTCAGGCTCCTACTGGGCCCAGCCACCTCCTGTCTGACACTGGGTCTGGCCTCCTCCAGGATGACACTAGGTCCGGCCTCCTCCAGGATGACACTGGGTCCGGCCTCCTCCAGGATGACACTGGGTCCGGCCTCCTCCAGGCTGTCCATGGGCCCGGCCTCCTCCTGCCTGTCACTTTTCCTTCGTTCCTCCTGGCTGCCCTCATCCTGTGTATAAAAAAGGGACATAGTTTTAGTTTTTTTTTGGGGGGTTCATCAATGACACACAATTTGCTTCTCATGACTTGCAAATTCAATGTGAATACATCTCTTAATAAAAGAGTCTCGAAATCAGACACCATAATTTTTTAAAGCAGGTGACAAACATATTTGGCCACTACTGTCAATTGATATGTATACATCATTTTTAGGAGAAATTTATTTTAATCAATTATAACATCCAGTTAACATCATTAATATTAGGACAGTAAATATTTTTGAAATTAATTTACCTGACTCTAGATGGTCACATGCTGTTCTTCAAGGATGGAAGACCCAGCTTGGTCCTCATCAGCCTCTGCTGGGGTGGAGGGAAGGGTGCATGGAAGAGTGCATGGAAGGGTGGAGGGAAGGGTGGAGGGAAGGGTTGAAAGTGATGCCCTGGCTTCAGTCTGGTCATCAAGAAACCGTAGTTTATTGTAGTACCACAGCCTGGGTACATATACATCATCTGCTGATGCTCCTGATCTCATGGAATCCTGGATCTTGTTATGCTCCCTCTTATACATGTTCCTCAAGATCCCAATTTTCTTTAACAACATCTCCATTGTTGCTTCCGGGATGGTCGTCTGGACAAATGTCAGAAGTCTCTCCAGCGTTGACTTCCTTACATGTTTCAAATAATATTGAGGGTGTTTGACCTCCCACAGATTCCTCATCTCTCTGTATTTGTCAATGAAAGCCGACAAAAATTCAGGCTCTTTAAATTTGGCATTCATAATGTCTGTAAAAGATAAAAACACAAGACAAAAAACACTTATGTTTCTGCTAAACCCTCATCATCTTATCCCAACATAGGCCTCATCAATCTGTCAAGCCATATAGGCTGCTTGCAACAAAGTTTTGACCAAATTTCAAATTTAAAAATTACCTTCGTTTTGAAGCGTCCCGGTCCACTATCATCTATGCACAGAACATACGTATGCACAATACGTAATAACGTTTTATACACTGCACATGCGTAATACTCCACCTGCTTGGCCCGCCCCTGACGTTCTTTTTCTTTACGCATATACCCCGCCCTTGACTCTACGCACAGAACGTACGTACGACACATGTGCAATACCTCTCTTTATACACTGCGCTTGTGTGAAACTCCGCCTGCGTCGCCCGCCCCTGACGTTCTACTTTAACGAATATTCTCCGCCCATTCTTTCTACGGTGCGTAGTGGGATGAATAATGGCGGAGACACATCAGGTGTGTACTACCTCAGGTAGCGACGAAAACCCGGAACATCACAATCTGGGAAGCCGAGATTTAAGGCCCCCAATATGTCCTTTAAAGAGATGGTGGAAATGGTGGCAATTCTGAAAAATAATGACTATGATGGGAAGTATGGACCGTACGCCCGGCCTAATTTTAGAAAAGCCAAAATAATGGCGAAGGTGGTGAAGACATTACATCTTTCTTTTGGGGTAGGGCGCTCGAAAGATCAGATTCGGAAAAGATGGTCCGACTTCAAACTCCGGGAGCTGGATCAGTACAGACGGATCCGTAAAGTGATGAAAAAAAGTAAAGTACTTGTCGTGTGTTCATCTTCTGTTTATTACATTGTATACTGCTCCATGTACTTTTCTTTACTGTACAAGTTTTTTTATCGTTTGAAATAGGGATGGGCTTCGAGTTCGAGTTGAACTCATGTTCGACTCGAACATTAGCTGTTCGCAAGTTCGCCGAACACCGAACAATTTGGGGTGTTCGCGGCAAATTGGAATGCCGCGGAACACCCTTTAAAAGTCTATGGGAGAAATCAAAAGTGCTAATTTTAAAAACTTATATGCAAGTTATTGTCATAAAAAGTGTTTGGGGACCCGGGTCCTGCCCCAGGGGACATGTATCAATGCAAAAAAAAGTTTTAAAAACGGACGTTTTTTCAGGAGCAGTGATTTTAATAATGCTTAAAGTCAAACAATAAAAGTGTAATATCCCTTTAAATTTCGTACCTGGGGGGTGTCTATAGTATGCCTGTAAAGGGGCGCATGTTTCCTGTGTTTAGAACAGTCTGACAGCAAAATGACATTTCGAAGGAAAAAACTCATTTAAAACTACCCGCGGCTATTAATGAATTGCCGGTCCGACAATACACATGAAAGTTCATTGATAAAAACGGCATGGGAATTCCCCACAGGGAAACCCCGAACCAAAATTAAAAAAAAAAAAAAAAATGAGGTGGGGGGGTCCCCCTAAATTCCATACCAGGCCCTTCAGGTCTGGTATGGATATTAAGGGGAACCCCGGCCAAAATTTAAAAAAAAAAAATGACGTGGGGTTCCCCCTAAATTCCATACCAGACCCTTCAGGTCTGGTATGGATTTTAAGGGGAACCCCGCGCCAAAAAAAAAAAAAAAACGGCGTGGGGTTCCCCCAAAAATCCATACCAGACCCTTATCCGAGCACGCAACCTGGCAGGCCGCAGGAAAAGAGGGGGGGACGAGAGTGCCCCCCCCCTCCTGAACCGTACCAGGCCACATGCCCTCAACATTGGGAGGGCGCTTTGGGGTAGCCCCCCAAAACACCTTGTCCCCATGTTGATGAGGACAAGGGCCTCATCCCCACAACCGTGGCCGGTGGTTGTGGGGGGCTGCGGGCGGGGGCTTATCGGAATCTGGAAGCCCCCTTTAACAAGGGGACCCCCAGATCCCGCCCCCCCCCTGTGTGAAATGGTAAGGGGGTACTTACCCCTACCATTTCACTAAAAAACTGTCAAAATAGTTAAAAATGACAAGAGACAGTTTTTGACAATTCCTTTATTTAAATGCTTCTTCTTTCTTCTATCTTCCTTCATCTTCTTCTTTTTCTGGTTCTTCTGGCTCTTCTGGTTCTTCCTCCGGCGTTCTCGTCCAGCATCTCCTCCGCGGCGTTTTCTATCTTCTTCTCCTCGGGCCGCTCCGCACCCATGGCATGGGGGGAGGCTCCCGCTCTTCTCTTCATCTTCTTCTTCATCCTCTTCTCTTCTTCATCTTCTTCATCTTCTTCATCTTCATCTTCTCTTCTTAATTTTCTTCTCCGGGCCGCTCCGCATCCATGCATGGAGGGAGGCTCCCGCTGTGTGACGGCGTCTCCTCGTCTGACGGTTCTTAAATAACGGGGGGCGGGGCCACCCGGTGACCCCGCCCCCCTCTGACGCACGGGACATGACGGGACTTCCCTGTGGCATTCCCCGTGACGTCACAGGGAAGTCCTGTCAAGTCACCGTGCGTCAGAGATGCTGGACGAGAACGCCGGAGGAAGAACCAGAAGAGCCAGAAGAACCAGAAGAAGAAGAAGATGAAGGAAGATAGAAGAAGCATTTAAATAAAGGAATTGTCAAAAACTGTCTCTTGTCATTTTTAACTATTTTGACACTTTTTTAGTGAAATGGTAGGGGTAAGTACCCCCTTACCATTTCTCACAGGGGGGGGCCGGGATCTGGGGGTCCCCTTGTTAAAGGGGGCTTCCAAATTCCGATAAGCCCCCTGTCCGCAGACCCCCACAACCACCGGCCACGGTTGTGGGGATGAGGCCCTTGTCCTCATCAACATAGGGACAAGGTGTTTTGGGGGGCTACCCCAAAGCACCCTCCCAATGTTGAGGGCATGTGGCCTGGTATGGTTCAGGAGGGGGGGCCGCACTCTCGTCCCCCCTCTTTACCTGCAGCCTGCCAGGTTGCGTGCTCGGATAAGGGTCTGGTATGGATTTTTGGGGGAACCCCACGCCGTTTTTTTTTTTTTGGCGCGGGGTTCCCCTTAAAATCCATACCAGACCTGAAGGGTCTGGTATGGAATTTAGGGGGAACCCCACGTCATTTTTTTTTTTAATTTTGGCCGGGGTTCCCCTTAATATCCATACCAGACCTGAAGGGCCTGGTATGGAATTTAGGGGGACTCCCACTTCATTTTTTTTTTTTTGGTTCGGGGTTTCCCTGTGGGGAATTCCCATGCCGTTTTTATTAATGAACTTCTATGTGTATTGTCGGCAATGCAATAGCCGCGGGTAGTTTTAAATGGCTTTTTTTCCTTCGAAATGTCATTTTGCTGTCAGGCTGTTCTAAACACGGGAAACATGCGCCCCTTTACAGGCATACTATAGACACCCCCAGGTACGAAATTTAAAGGGATATTACACTTTTATTGTTTGACTTTAAGCATTATTAAAATCACTGCTCCTGAAAAAACTGCCGTTTTTAAAACTTTTTTTTACATTGATCCATGTCCCCTGGGGCAGGACCCGGGTCCCCAAACACTTTTTATGACAATAACTTGCATATAAGCCTTTAAAATTAGCACTTTTGATTATTCATGTTCGTGTCCCATAGACTTTAACGGTGTTCGCGTGTTCGAGCGAACTTTTTTCCTGTTCGCATGTTCTGGTGCGAACCGAACAGGGGGGTGTTCGGCTCATCCCTAGTTTGAAACAATCTTTTAATAAACCTTGTTACATATATACAGACCTATATCTTTTATTAATGTATCTATCTATCTATCTATCTATCTATCTATCTATCTATCTATCTATCTATCTATCTATCTATCTATCTATCTATCTATCTATCTCTAGATATAGATATATCTATATATCTATATCTATATATATATCTATATAGATATATCTATATCGATATATATCTAGATAGATAGATAGATAGATAGATAGATAGATAGATAGATAGATAGATAGATAGATCTCTATCTATCTATCTATCTATCTATCTATCTATCTATCTATCTATCTATCTATCTATCTATCTATCTATCTATCTATCTATCTATCTATCTATCTATAGATATATCTATGGATATATAGATATAGATATATCTATAGATATATAGATATATCTATATATCTATATATAGAGATATCTCTCTATCTATCTAGATATGTCTTTATAAAATTAAAAATGTATAAAACTAGGAACTCTACACAAACAGACAATTTGTACACCACTTCACTACAATGTTTGAAGATTACTATGTACTAAAATATCTGTGTGCTAAGTATATTAATTTTTTGGTTCACATAGGGGAAAAAAGACTCAGCCAAGATGAACCTAGTCCCCCCCAACCTAAACAACATAATTGTGAAATCAGCCCAAGCCCGACTGAGGATGTGGAGGAAGGAGAGGTGGGCGACATGGGCACCCTACCAGGTGAGTGTCTGACACACGAGCTTACGGTAATCTATGTATAGCTGCATATTTTTTGATGAAAATGTATAACTCTATTTTAAGAGATCTGGTTGTGCTTGACTCAAGCAACAGTGCCACCCCCGAGGATGTTGATGAAGTATGCGACATGGGCACCCCACCAGGTCAGTGTCTGAGACACCAGCTTATGGTAAGGTAATCTATGTATGTCTGCATATTTCTAAACACATCTTTTTTTCATTCAATTTTAGGTCTGAGGGAACATTTTACCACAGACAGTGCCCAACGACTAATTGGTCAAATAACAGCCTGGAATGGGGAGATTGATCAAATGCGGAATCGGCTGGATCGTATGCAGCAGGAAATGAAGAACATGATCAATGTTTTGGGTCGAATCTAAATGCCCTTTTTCAACCCAAAAAACATCAATCATGTTCTTCATTTCCTTGTTTGCTGACCCCATTCTGGGCCTTCTCTTTTTTCTTTGGTACAAATTATATGCCTGTTTAAATAAAAAATAAAAAAATCTTAAAAAAATAGAGGCCTGTTTTTAAAAAACAAAAACCAAAAAAAAAAAAATTAAAATAGAGGCCTGTTTTGCAAAAAAAAAAAAAAAATTAAAATAGAGGCCTGTTTTCCAAAAAAAAAAAAAAAAAAAATAGAGGCCTGTTTTTAAAAAACAAAAGCCAAAAAAAAAAAATAGAGGCCTGTTTTGCAAAAAAAAAAAAATTAAAAAATAGGGGCATGTTTTCAAAAAAAAAAAAATAAAAAAATAGAGGCCTGTTTTTAAAAAAAAAAAAAAAAAAAGAGGCCTGTTTGTTAACCCCCCCTACCCAAAAAAAAAATATAGTAAAAAAAATGACCTAATTATATTGTTTCAAATTTGCAAATATATAGATATTTTTTGACTATCAACATTTTTTACAAATGCATAAGTGAATGTACACAGAATATTAAAACATCTGTTTAGTAATTAACTAAATGTGTGTTTGTTATTTCAATGCTCAGTATCAGTTTGTTTAAATTTAAAATAGTTGTTTACAGTGACAATGGTGCTTATTTAGTCAAGGAAAATACACTTGGCACTACAAGTGCTCTACCATAACCTAGGAGAAAGCCAAAAAGAAAGGCAAGCAATAAATATAATTCAAGATTTCATCCAGATTTTTTATTTTGAGAAATTAAATATCCTGGGGCATTGCAATGGCCCCCCTACCCATAAAATAATTGACATATTGATCTCGAACTTTACGGGCACTTTGGGGGGCCAAGCCAGTACGGACAGTATCCAAGCCCATCAGATTGTCACTAATAAGTCCGGCCTCAGGCCCAACTGGCACAATATAATTTGTAGAATGTTTGTTCAAAAAGTTGTGCAGGATGCAGCACGCTAAAATGATGTAATTAAGTTTGTATTCCGCCAGGTTTATTGATGTCTGAAACAGGCGGAACCGGCTGGCCAGAATCCCAAAAGCATTCTCAACAACTCCTCTCGCTCTGGCCAGAAGGAAATTAAAAACCCTCCTCTCCGGGGTGAGGGTTCTTTGGGGGAATGGCCTCATGAGGTGCTTGCTCAGAGCGAAGGCTTCATCTGCTATGAAGACAAAGGGGAGTCCTTCCACGTTATCCGCATCAGGTGGCAATCCGAGGCCACCACTCTGGAGACACTGGCAGAACTCCGTCTGGGAAAATACTCCTCCATCTGACATCTGGCCATTCTTTCCCACGTCCACATAGAGAAATTCATATTGTGCCGACACCACCGCCATTAAGACAATACTATGGAACCCCTTATAATTAAAATAGTATGACCCCGAATGGGGTGGTGGCACGATGTGGACATGTTTCCCATCTATAGCCCCTCCACAATTGGGAAAGTCCCAACAGGTGGCAAAATGGGATGCCACAGTCTTCCATTCCTGTGGCATTGAAGGAAACTGGGGAATCAAACAAGAAAACAAAACTCAGTAATTTAGAAAAGAACATTGCAAGAACATTACACTTAAAACATTATTGCCCAGCATCAGTATAACATTAAATAATTGAAATCTTCTTGAATAAATAATATGGAAAGGCACACTTATCAGATTGCTCACCCCCTCTGATGGCACATTGTTACATTTTAGGGGGTGGTGAAATTAGAAATTAAAAGTTTAAGGACACGCAGGGTTTTATTGATTAAAGGCTACAAGACTGTGCAGTTTTAAAAGTGCAGTTGTCGCACTCTGCAAGTGCAGTTGTTCCACAGCTTAGTAAATGAGGTAAGGTAAAAGGCTTCATGTTGCAAGGAGTACCCAATCACATGCAAGGGCAATTAATCCAAACACTTTGTGGCTTGCACATGATTGGATGATGGAAATCAGCAGAGCTTGTGCTCATTTACTAAAGCCCTGGAGCAAATGCACTTGCAGAGTGCAAATGCATTTTGCAAAGTGCAACATATATTTGCTTTTTAAAAATCAACACCACAGAACATTATAGAAAATTATTAGGGGGGGGGGTGGAAATCTAGTTAATGACACACACTATTTGGATGGAGTTAAGGGGGGGGGGGGTTTGGAAATCTAGTTAATGACACACACACTATTTGGATGGAGTTTAGGGGGGGAGGGGTTTGGAAATCTAGTTAATGACACACACACTATTTGGATGGAGTTTGGGGGGGGGGTTTGGAAATCAAGTTAATGACACACACACTATTTGGATGGAGTTTAGGGGGGGAGGGTTTGGAAATCAAGTTAATGACACACACACTATTTGGATGGAGTTTAGGGGGGGAGGGGTTTGGAAATCAAGTTAATGACACACACACTATTTGGACGGAGTTGGGGGGGGGAGGGGTTTGGAAATCAAGTTAATGACACACACACTATTTGGATGGAGTTTGGGGGGGGTTTGGAAATCTAGTTAATGACACACACGCTATTTGGATGGAGTTTAGGGGAAACAAAATACAATGCAGCTGACTAAATACATTCAAACTGAGTAGACTAGGTGGATATGTGCCCAGCATTGCATGCTGGGGAGGTTAGTGAACGCAAATATACATGCATGACAAAAAAGAACAGGAAAAAATGACAGCATGCATGAGGAGAAAAAGGGGACATTCACACTATATTGCAATGATGGTAAGTAGTGTTTGAGTTAAGAAATACATTACATTATCAAAGATTAAATAAAATAACATGTGATGCTAATAAAGGATAAAATTCTTACCTTAATATAGTCCTTCTGCATGACCTGAATGATGGCAGAACAGGTCTCTTGGATAATGATCCCCAGAGCCTGGGGGGAGATGCCTGTCGAGATCTTCAAATCCTGCAGGCTTCTCCCTGTCTCCAAGTACCGCAACGTGGCAACTAGCCTCTGCTCTAGAGTGATGACTTGCCTCATGCAGGTATCCTGCCTGATGATATAAGGGGTAAGCAAAGCCAACAAACGGTCAAAAACGGGGTCCGTCATCCGGAGAAAGTTCCTGAAATCCTCAGGATTATTCTCACGGATCTCACGGCATGTGACAGAACTGGTCACGCTGGAGCAACCAATTCTTGGTCCATGAATTCCTCCTCGCCCTGCTCATGGACTGGTCTTGGGCTGAAGAATGAACTACAGCACTAAGCACATACAATACATGAGCTCTACGATGAGTACGTACAGGTAACATGGCTTCAAAACGGTCGGCTGGTCAGAACGCACTTAACAGAACGCACTGAAGAACAGCAAGGCCTGTGAAGAACGACCTGAAAATCAGCAACGAGCGGACAATAAAACAAAGATTTCTCAATGCCAACTGACCAAATGCACTGAAAAGCAGATACAAACCTCACAAGCACAGACTGAACAACAGTTAAAACGAACTGAAAAATACGAGTCTCACAAGCGTGAATCGTCTCTCACCAAACTTCTACTAACGCAAGATAAACACGAGATTAGCAGAAGGAGCCCAAAGGGTGTCGTACGGGCTATTGAACTTCCGCTTTATAGTCTCGTCGGACTTGGTGTACGTCACCGCGTACTAGGCTGGCAAACTTTTGTGTGATCGTGTGTAGGCAAGTCCGTTCATTAGAAAGTCTGCCGCAAGTCCGCCAAAAGTCCATCGAAAGTCTGTCAGACGGGCTGTCGGACTTTTGTAGCTGAAAAGTCAGACTGTGTGTACGCGGCATTAAAGCGGAAGTAAACCCATCCATAAAACAGTTTAATTTCCAGCATGGTCCGGACATGTAACACTCCCATTGGTTGTGCTCTCAACCAAACTGTCAAACCATCCAATGGCTGGTGTCATAACTGATCCCATGTGGAGCATCATGGCAGTTGTAGATTAAACAGAGGCAAAGATGGCAGCTTCCTTGGCTGAAAATGATAGGAGGGTTTACTTACGCTCCACTTATCTGCCTCCCCCCCTCCATTGCCACATTTGGCACCTTTCGGGGGAAGGGAGCGGGTTCCTGTTTTTGATAGGTACCTGTCCCCACTTCTGAGAGATCTCACCACGGCAAGATCAATTGGAAGTTCGGTCCCCCTCCTCCTTCCCCTGCTGCTGGGCCATTCAGAAAGTGCAGCACGCTTCGGGCATGCACAGTAGGGAACCGGCTGTGAAGTCACAAGGCTTCACTGCCAGTTTCCCTTGAGGCCAGTTCACACCATAGAAACGCAATCCGGATGTATTCCGGATGCTTTTCTGCATGCGTGTTTTTGATGCATTCAAGTGCATTTCCTCTGGGAGTGGGTCTCAGAATGTTATCTATGTTATAGTTTTTTTTAAGTCAATATTACAAAAATATCAGAAAATATATACAGTTGCAGTAAAAAGTATGTGAACCCTTTTGGAATGATATGGATTTCTGCACAATATGGTCATAAAATGTGATCTGATCTTCATCTAAGTCACAACAATAGACAATCACAGTCTGCTTAAACTAATAACACACAAAGAATTAAATGTTACCATGTTTTTATTAAACACACCATGTAAACATTCACAGTGCAGGTGGAAAAAGTATGTGAACCCTTGGATTTAATACCTGGTTAAACCTCCTTTGGCAGCAATAACTTCAACCAAACGTTTCCTGTAGTTGCAGATCAGACATGTACAATGGTCAGGAGTAATTCTTGACCATTCCTCTTTACAGAACTGTTTCAGTTCAGCAATATTCTTGGGATGTCTGGTGTGAATCGCTTTCTTGAGGTCATGCCACAGCATCTCATTTGAGTTGAGGTCAGGACTCTGACTGGGCCACTCCAGAAGGCATATTTTCTTCTGTTTAAGCCATTTTGATTTACTTCTATGCTTTGGGTCATTGTCCTGTTGCAACACCCATCGTCTGTTGAGCTTCAGCTGGTGGACAGATGGCCTTAAGTTCTCCTGCAAAATGTCTTGATAAACTTGGGAATTCATTTTTCCTTCGATGATAGCAATCCATCCAGGCCCTGACGCAGCAAAACAGCCCCAAACCAGCCCCAAACCATGATGCCCCCACCACCATACTTCACAGTTGGGATGAGGTTTTGATGTTGTTGTGCTGTGCCTCTTTTTCTCCACACATAGTGTTGCGTGTTTCTTCCAAACAACTCAACTTTGGTTTCATCTGTCTACAGAATATTTTACCAGTACTGCTGTGGAACATCCAGGTGCTCTTATGCAAACTGTAAATGTGCAGCAATGTTTTTTTTGGACAGCAGTTACTTCCCCTGTGGTATCCTCCCATGAAATCCATTCTTGTTTAGTGTTTTACGTATCGTAGATTCGCTATCAGGGATGCTAGCATATGCCAGAGACTTTTGTAAGTCTTTAGCTGACATTCTAGGATTCTTCTTCACCTCATTGTGCAGTCTGCGCTGTGCTCTTGCAGTCATCTTTACAGGAAGCCCACTCCTAGGGAGAGTAGCAGCAGTGCTGAACTTTCTCCATTTATAGACAATTTGTCTTACCGTGAACTGATGAACAGCAAGGCTTTTGGAAATACTTTTATAACCCTTTCCAGCTTTATGAAAGTCAACAATTCTTAATCATAGGTCTTCTGAGAGCTCTTTTGTGCGAGGCATCATTCACATCAGGCAATGCTTCATGTGAAAAGCAAACCCAGAACTGGTGTGTGTTTTTTATAGGGCAGGGCAGCTGTAACCAACACCTCCAATCTCATCTCATTGATTGGACTCCAGTTGGCTGACACCTCACTCCAATTAGCTTTTGGAGATCTCATTAGTCTAGGGCAGGGATATGCAATTAGCGGACCTCCAGCTGTTTCAGAACTACAAGTCCCATGAGGCATAGTATCAGACTTTACTTACCAGACCGGTGAGTCCGCTTGGGGAGAGGGTGGTCTACCTACTCGCGGCCCCTGGTAGAATGGACAGGAGGAATGGCAGTAAGGAATGGTAAGAGAGCCTGATGAGCGATCCAGGTGCTGGGTGGAAGAGGATCTTCAAGCAGCAGATGGAGAGCTGGAACACAGGCAAACAGGTGCTGAGCAGGAGCAAGCAGGCAGGTCAGGACACAGGCAGAGTTCGGCAACAGACAGGCAGCACGGTACAAGGGAGCAGGCAGAAGAAGGATCAAACAAGCCAAGGTCAGGTATGGGCAGCAATCCGCGGAGTGTCAAAGGCAAGCTGGGTCGTCAGGAGATCTGGAACACAGGAACGCAGGAACAGGTAGTGGGAACTAAGGAACCGGAAGCTGTTGATCAGGCAGCACTGAGCAGAGTGCATGGCAAACCTAAATAGGCTGGTTGGCGCCAAACAGCGTGCGCACATGCACGCTGATGCTCACAGGCGCGTGCACACACCCACGCGCACACACACGCATGCGAGCACACGCATGGGACCAGCACCTACAGGGACATGCACAGCAGCACGCATAGGAACATGCGCGCCAACACGCACGGCGCGCACCAGCGCGCACCAGCGTGCACCAAGGCGGCCAGCACCACGACCAGCAAGGTGAGCTCTCTGACAGTGCCCCCTCCTCAAGGGCAGCCTCCGGATGCCCAGTTGGGCCAGCTTGGAGGCATAAACGTTCTTGAAAGACCGTAAAAGTCCCGGGGCATGCAAATTGCTCTCTGGCTCCCAGGAGTTGTCTTTTCTGGCTCCCATACCCCTTTCACTTGATGAGATATTAAATTCTGTTGTTCCTCTTTCTACAATCCAAGATTGCTTCAACTTTAAATTCCTCTTCATTATTAATTATGACAGGTTTAGGTTGGCTGGTCCTACGGCCAGTAAAGGGATTCAGAATAGCAGGCTTCAATAGAGACACATGAAATACCGGATGTATTTTTAGAGAATCAGGCAGATCAAGTTCATATGCAACATCATTTATATTCCTCTTTACTGAGAAGGGACCCATAGATTTGGGACCCAATTTCCTTGAGGAACAGGCCATTTTTAGGTTAATAGTGGACAACCACACTTGGTTGCCAGTTTCCAGGATCAGTTCTCCATGCCTTTTCCTATCATACATCCTTTTGCTGTACTCCTGAGACTTGGCCATAGTTTCCTGCAAAAGTTTGTTGTTAGTGGAGAAAAAATTAATGGTTTCAGCAACTCGGGTAATGAGCTAGGCAAGAAGGAAGGATGAAAACCGTAGTTGGCAAAGAATGGCGTTTGGTTGATAGCGGAATGCAATGAGTTATTGTAGCTAATCTCTGCAACGGGTAGTAGAGAGACCCAGTCGTCTTGAGAGAAAGCAGAGAAGCAGCGGAGGTATTGCTCTAGGGTTTGATTGGTTCTCTCTGTTTGCCCATTTGTCTGGGGATGGTAGGCTGATTAGAATGCCAACTCTATTTCCAGGGAACCACAGAGAGCCTTCCAGAACCTCGAGGTAAATTGGACACCTTGATCGGACACAATATTTGCCAAGACCCCATGCAGCCTTACCACTTCTTTAATAAAAATCTTTGCAGTGTCCATGGCCGATGGTGTGCTGTTCATGGGCAGAGAATGTGCCATCTTGGATAGCCTATCTATGACAATGAAAATGGTGGAAAATCCCTCAGACGGAGGGAGTTCTACGATGGAATCCATCAATATCATTTTCCATGGTCTCTCTGGAATGGGTAAAGGTTTTAGTAGGCCCCAAGCCTTTGTCCGGCTGTTTTTGCTTCGGGCACAAGTGTTGCATGAATCCACATAACTTTTACAATTAGAGAGTTAGACAGTTGAGGCCACCAGAAGGTGCGCTACACCAACTCCATAGTTTTCAACACACCAAAATGTCCGGCTAATTTATGGTCGTGGCAAAGTTCCATTACCGCCACCCGTAAAGGTTCAGGGACTACGATTTTATCTTCATGCCAAAACAGACCCTCACTCAGATTGGTTTCAGGGTACGGGGACATTCCCACAGAGGCCTGCTTTATCCGGGTTATAAGGTCCACTTGAAGGAGCAAAAAGTTCCCAGAGGGAAGTATTGTGTCAGGAGGCAGGGTCTTTTCGGAATCATGAAACATGCGCGAAAGCGCGTCTGGCTTAATGTTCTTAGAACCCGGTCTATAGGTGATATAGAATTGGAATCGGGAAAAGAAAAGTGCCCATCTAGCCTGTGGTGGTCTCAATCTTTTGGCTGTCCTCAAATATTCCAGATTCTTGTGATCTGTATACACCAAGATGGGATGAGCAGCACACTCCAGAAGGTAACGCCACTCCTCCAGAGCCGACTTGATAGCAAGAAGTTCCCGATCTCCCACATCATAATTCCTTTCCGATATTGAGAGCTTGCGTGAAAATAATGTCACTGGCTAAAGAAGAGCTTTGGCACCTTGCCGCTCAGAAAGAACTGCTCCAACTGCTATTTCTGAGGCATCAACCTCCAGGACAAACAGTAAAGCAGGATTAGGGTGTTTCAGGATGGTAGCCGATGTGAGGAGCTCTTTAAGTTTCTCAAAAGCTGCCTGGGCCTTAGGAGTCCATGAGAATCGGATTCCCTGCCTGGTTAGTTTGGTTATTGGGGCGATTATTGCTGAAAACCCCTTAATGAATTTCCGATAAAAATTAGAAAAGCCGATGAAGTGTTGAACACATTTTTTTATCTATAGGCGCAGGCCAATCCAGGATGGCGGACACCTTTTAAGGGTCCATCTTGATGCCATCCACCGAGATGATTAGGCCTAGGAATTGGATGCACTGGAGTTCGAACTCACACTTTTCGAGTTTTGCATAGAGACCGCGTTGTCTGAGCCGGGTTAGGACATTCCGGACATGTCTGCGGTTGTCGGCTAGTGAGGAGGAGAAGATCAGAATATCATAATAAATAAAAAGAACAGCGCTCGCAACAAAAAATAAGTTATGCTGGATGCTATCGCTGCTGTAGCAAAGTGTATAAACTTAGATAAAATAATAAACGGTTACAGCGCTGATAATCATACAATAACGTGCTATGTGCTAAAAAATATATTGGGTATTGGCTATATTTCAAATGTAACTACTAGTTACCACAATGTGAGTGATAAAACAACCAGTATTACCTGATTAGACACAACCTGAAAAATGTATTGGTGAATGGTTGACAAATCAAATAAGAGTGAACTCTAATCACAATATAACAGTGCAAGAAATAATGTAAAAAAGAAAATAGTCCCGAAACAACTAGCACCAGCTGGACATGGAACTCAGACAGCCAACTTAATGGTATCCCAACGGCTCCTATGTGGACAAGTCAATCCGTAACTCTAATCCAACACCAGGTGCTTTTATATGGATAAGTGGATGTTTAGACTGATACTTCAACCAATGGAGCCATATATCTTGCAAACGATCACCCAAAAATAGAAGGAGAGAAAATATATATATGGTGAAGTACTGCGGGATGTAAGAGCCAATCGCGCTACAAACCGCTACTCACGCTTTCCCTGGTGACAGTCAGGCATGACAGGCATATCAGATGCTTCCGCGATCGCCGCTTGGTAGCGTGCGTTCCACGAAGCCAGGAAGATAAAAAAACGTCACTTGGTTGTATGAAGGCCGGATGTGACGTCTACGCGTTTCGCCCCTCCCCCAGGGCGTCATCAAAATGTCCTTTGATGACGCCCTGGGGGAGGGGCGAAACGCGTAGACGTCACATCCGGCCTTCATACAACCAAGTGACGTTTTTTTATCTTCCTGGCTTCGTGGAACGCACGCTACCAAGCGGCGATCGCGGAAGCATCTGATATGCCTGTCATGCCTGACTGTCACCAGGGAAAGCGTGAGTAGCGGTTTGTAGCGCGATTGGCTCTTACATCCCGCAGTACTTCACCATATATATATTTTCTCTCCTTCTATTTTTGGGTGATCGTTTGCAAGATATATGGCTCCATTGGTTGAAGTATCAGTCTAAACATCCACTTATCCATATAAAAGCACCTGGTGTTGGATTAGAGTTACGGATTGACTTGTCCACATAGGAGCCGTTGGGATACCATTAAGTTGGCTGTCTGAGTTCCATGTCCAGCTGGTGCTAGTTGTTTCGGGACTATTTTCTTTTTTACATTATTTCTTGCACTGTTATATTGTGATTAGAGTTCACTCTTATTTGATTTGTCAACCATTCACCAATACATTTTTCAGGTTGTGTCTAATCAGGTAATACTGGTTGTTTTATCACTCACATTGTGGTAACTAGTAGTTACATTTGAAATATAGCCAATACCCAATATATTTTTTAGCACATAGCACGTTATTGTATGATTATCAGCGCTGTAACCGTTTATTATTTTATCTAAGATCAGAATATCGTCAAGATACTCAATGATGACCGTCCCTGGGGTAATCCCTCCAGGAAGCTGCAAAGTGATGGAGAGAGCAAGGTGAGAACCGGTCTTAGGTACAATAGATGCACACATTGAAGAAGCAGGAAGACACTTACGCATCTTGTTGGGGAAAGCCCTCACATAATGCCGGGTTCACCGCAATACAGGCAAAGGTTGCGGGGTTGTCTATGCAGCTTTTCCTCAGGAGTCAGTGTGGGGCGGAGAAAGCCAAGCTGCATAGGCTCTGGGGCGTCTTGAGTGGGTGCGGTAGAGATGGGAGGAAGTTGACTGACCGAACTGGGGACCTTAGGTAGCATCCAAGTAGGGCGAACTGGTGAGAAGACCTCTCTGACCGGCATTCCCTCAAACGACGGTTAACCTGGATGGACAGGTTGATGAGTTCATCCAAGGACGGGGGTATTCCAACACGTGCCAGCTCATCTTTTAGGGGGTCCGAAAGTCCCATTCTAAACTGGTGACGCAAGGCTGCGTCATTCCAGTTGGTGTCAGAGCTCCAGCGTCTAAACTCCACCGCATAATCTTCCGCTGCCCTGCGACCCTACTGTAGTGAGTGCAGAGCGGCTTCCGCAGGCGCAGTCAACTGCGGATCCTCATACAGTTGGGACATGGCCAAGAAGAAGGCTTCTAAACTATCCAGGGATACTGATTTTTGCTCCAGCAGGCGGTGGGCCCAGGTTTGGGGATCACCGGACAACAAAGAAATGACAAAGCCCACCTTAGTTGCTTCTAAAGAGAAGGTGTGTGGTTGCAAAGCGAAATAGAGCTCGCAGGCGTTGCAAAATGCACGGCACTTGCTGCGTTCTCCAGCAAACCTTTCAGGAGTGGGTTCTCTGGGCTCAGGAGGAAGCATTACCATGGAGGGTGCAGATGAAAGTCCAGCAGAAGATGCTCCCTGAGGATTGGAGGGAGAGGATAGAACCGAAACTTGCTCCTCCAATCTTGCATAGCCTTCCTGAAGGCTCTTCACGGCTTGAGTAAGACCCGCCAGATGTCTACAAAGTTCATCCATGGGGGAGGCCCCCTGCCCAGACTCGATTGTGGCTGCCTGATACTGTCATACTTTACCTACCAGACTGGTGAGTCCGCTTGGGCAGAGGGTGGTCTCCTGTACGTATCCTACTCGCGGCCCCTGGTAGAATGGACAGGAGGCACGGGAGTAAAGAATGGTAAGAGAGTTTGATGAGGGATCCAGGGGCTGGGTGGAAGAGGATCTTCAAGCAGCAGATGGAGAGCTGGAACACAGGCAAACAGGTGCTGAGCAGGAGCAAGCAGGCAGGTCAGGACACAGGCAGAGTTCAGCAACAGACGGCAGCACGGTACAAGGGAGCAGGCAGAAGAAGGGTCAAACAAGCCAAGGTCAGGTATGGGCAGCAATCAGCGGAGTGTCAGAGGCAAGCCGGCCTGTCAGGAGATCTGGAACACAGGAACACAGGAACAGGTAGTGGGAACTAAGGAACCGGAAGTTGTTGATCAGGCAGCACTGAGCAGAGTGCATGGCAAACCTAAATAGGCTAAATGCACGTGCACGTGCACGCCGACGCTCACAGGCGCGCGCACACACTCACACGCGCCAGAACACAGACCAGCGCCTGCAGGGACTTGCACAGCAGCACGCACAGGAACGCGCGCACCGGCACACACCAGGGCGGCCAGCACCGCGACCAGCAAGGTGAGCTCTCTGACACATAGCAACACCCTGACAGCAACAAGCATGATACCCAGAGGCAGAGGCATGATGGGACTTGTAGTTGTGCAACAGCTGGAGGTCTGCTAATTGCATATCCCTGGTCTAGGGGTTCACATATTTTTTCCACCTGCACTGTGAATGTTTACATGGTGTGTTCAATAAAAACATGGTAACATTTAATTCTTTGTGTGTTATTAGTTTAAGCAGACTGTGATTGTCTATTGTTGTGACTTAGATGAAGATTAGATCACATTTTATGACCAATTTGTGCAGAAATCCATATCATTCCAAAAGGGTTCACATACTTTTTGTTGCAACTGTATGTTGAAATGTCTCTATTAGTGAAATGTCTTTATTAGACGTTAAACATTTTCAAAAAAACATATTTTAAAAATGTATTTTCTATTATATATCTCTGGAAAATACATTTAAATTATATTTTTGGAATGCATTTACAAATATATGTGAAAAAATATATGTTGAAATTATTTTTATATGTTAAAAAATATCTGGAAAATATATTTAAAAAATATATTTTCAAATATATACCTTTTGGAAAATATATTTTAATTTACATTTTTGGAATACATGTAAAAATATATTAGCGTAGGCCAATATATTGTAAATATATGTCACATATATCATTTTTTAAATAAATATATTGGAAATACATTTCTCCTCCATATGGGAGATGAGGACTTGCTGGACTGAGAGCTGGTAGCAGGCTGGATGAGCAAGATGCAGGATCAGGCAAGCCGGGTTGGTAACAGGCAGGCAGATCAGACATAGACTGTAAACAGCAGGATAGTCGGGTCACAAGCCAGGTCGGTACCAGAAGATCAATCAGGCAGAATCAGGAGGCAGAAGCGGAATCCAAAAAAAAAGCCGGCATCAGGGTATGAAGCAGACAAGCACAGGTTAGAGGTAAGCCGGATCAGAAGTCACACAGAAGCTGCACACCGAACAACAATGAGTTTATGCAGAGACCCTGTTTAAATAGCCTGCCTCGCGCCAGCATTAGTGGCAAGCGTGCACATTGATGCGTAAGTGCACATGTGCGTACGCTGATGTGCCATTGTGCTAATGCACATGCACGCACCGTGAACCTCTGTTTGCACTTAAGATGGAGATAGACACATTTAGGGGTGTCGTAGGTGTGACAGTCCAGGGATTATGAATAAAGCGATGCCAGGCTATTACTATTTCTTTGATGTTAGGAGTTATATGTGGTGGTAATGACTTGGTATGCTTAAGGCTGCATAGCCATAGATCTAAATTCATAAATTTTAGCCCCGGGCGATGTCACATTCAATTTCTCCCCATAACGTGGAGTCTAGAGGACAAAACCATTCTTTCAGTTGGGCTAGGACGATGGCAGAGTAATAGTCAGCAATGTCAACTAACCCTGACCCAGCAATTGATCTGTGTATGACCAGAATGCTATGGGCAGTGTGTGTTTTTTTCCCTTGCTAAACAAACTTGCTCAGTAATTGTTGTAAGGATGATAAATAGCTCTTTGAAATAGGTATAGCGATAGTACGGAATGTGTACAGTATTTGAGGGAGAACAATCATTTTAAATGCCACCAGTCTACCCGCTCAGGAAAACTCAAATTTGGAATGTTGTTGAAGTGTTTGGTGGAATTCATGGAGTGGGATAACGTTATACTTAAACAACCTGCTAACTGACTTGGACAATGAGATACCCAGATATGAAATTACCAATTCCGCCCATGGGTACAGTGAAGATAAGAGGATTCTCATGGTGCCATCTATTCCGAGATCTAGTATGTGAGATTTAGATGCATTGACTTTATAGTAAGAGATGTCACTAAATCACTTGAGTAGGGATTATACTGCCACCAGAGAAGAGTGAGGATTGGTGAGCATTAGGATAACATGATCAGCGAAGAGCCTGATTTTATGCTCTGTATTCCCTACGCATAAACCTGAGATTAGCTGGGATATGCTCAGCAAGGGGCTCCATTACAAGGTTAAAAATCAACGGAGAAAGGGGACAGCCTTGTTGAGTACTATTCGTGATTGAGAAGGGCTGACATATCAAGCCATTGGAAAACTTTTGGGCTGATGGGTTGGAGCATAGGGCCATAACAGCTGCGTGGATCCTGTTCGGAAACCTGAATTTATGGAGAACAGCTTGCAGATAAGACCAGTGGAGTCTGTCAAACGCCTTCTCTGCATCCAGAGAGAGAAACAGAGAAGGCGTTTTTGTCTGCCCTGCTAAGTGGATTATATTCACTAGTCGTCTGGTGACATCCAAAGTTTGTCACCCTGTAATTAATCCAGACTGGTCTTTATGAGTAAGGAGGGGCATAATATCCACTAGTCTAAAGGACAAAACTTTTGCATGCATTTTCATATCTATATTTAGAAGAGAGATGGGCCAAAAAAAAAATGTTGTGGTGTATTGGGGTCCTTTCCAGGTTTAGGCAACGTGATCACCAGTGCACTCAACATTTCTTTAGGGAATGAAGAGGAGGAGGCACAATGTTAAACACGTCACATAAGTATGAAGTATGGATAAGTATTAGCTGGACTAGAGCATGGAGGACTGATGTAGGGGACAAAAACAGAAGGAGTTGTGTCCCTCAAGTTGCTTGCAGCCAGCTGGTCTGCCTCAGGCAGGTCAGTGTAGAAGCAACTGTGATTGAGGGAGAATGCTGGGGCTGAGGAGGCAGCGTCATCTTTAGCGCCTCAATGAGCAGGCTGCAAGAAGAACTCTGTTAATTTCTGAAGATGCCTGTCCTCTTTGCATTTACGGGACATGCTTGCTTATACCCAGCAAGAATGACAGCTGAATTGCTGAAAAATTGCGCTCCCAGCAGGGCCCCTCATCGCTTCAGTCCCCCTCTTCATGCCGGAGCTCAGGGCTCACACTTCCATCCAGAATGCACGCTGGACACACCTACCTGTTTTTGTTTTTTTTAAATAAAGGATTTGTCAAAAACTGTCTCTGTTACTTTATTTTTTTTACACTGTTTTTGGTGAATGAGAAGGATTACAAATGTACCCCATGCTTATTCACATAGGGGGACTGGGGGCTTCCTTGTTAAAGGAGGCTTCCAGATTCCAATAAGACCCCTGCCCGCAGACCCCCACAACCACTGACCAGGTTTGTGGGGAAGAGGCTCTTGTCCCTATCAACATGGGGACAAGGTACTCTGGAGGGAGCCCCGTACCCCAGAGCACCCTCCCATGTTGAGGGCATGTAGCCTGGTATGGTTTGGGGGGGCGCTTGCTCAAATCTTCCTTTCCTGACCTGCTGGGCTGCATGCACAGATACGAGTCTGGTACGGATTTTGGGGGGACCCGGCGTCATTTTTTTTTAAATTTTGTTATGGGGTTCCCTTTAACCACTTCAGCCTCAGAAGGATTTATCCCCTTAATGACCAGGCTATTTTTTGCGATACGGCACTGCATTGCTTTAACTGACAATTGCATGGTCGTGCAACGCTGTACCCAAACAAAAATTATGTCCTTTTTTCCCACAAATGGAGCTTTCTTTTGGTGGTATTTGATCACCTCTGCACAAAAGTTATAGCGTCTATAAAATAGGGGATATATTTATGCCATTTTTATTATTATTCTTTTTTTTTTTACTAGTAATGGCGGTGACTGCGACATTGCGGCAGATAGATCAGACACTTTTGACACTTTTTTGGGACCAGTGACATTATTACCGTGATCAGAGCTAAAAATAGCCACTGATCACTGTATAAATGACATTGGCAGGGAAGGGGCTAACACTAGGGGGCGATCAAGGAGTTAAGTGTGTCCTAGGGAGGTGTTTCTAAATGTGGGGGAGTGGACTGACTGGGAGTAGAGAGAGATCGCTGTTCCTGATCACTAGGAACTAGGGATGAGCCGCACACCCCCTGTTCGGTTCGCACCAGAACATGCGAACAGGGAAAAAGTTTGTTCGAACACGCGAACACCATTAAAGTCTATGGGACACGAACATGAATAATCAAAAGTGCTAATTTTAAAGGCTTATAGGCAAGTTATTGTCATAAACTGTGTTTGGGGACCTGGGTCCTGCCCCAGGGGACATGGATCAATGCAAAAAAAAGTTTCAAAAACGGCAGTTTTTTCAGGAGCAGTGATTTTAATAATGCTTAAATTCAAACAATAAAAGTGTAATATCCCTTTAAATTTCGTAGCTGGGGGGTGTCTATAGTATGCCTGTAAAGGGGCGCATGTTTCCCGTGTTTAGAAAAGTCTGACAGCAAAATGACATTTCGAAGGAAAAAACCCATTTAAAATTACTCGCGGCTATTGCATTGCCGACAATACACATAGAAGTTCATTGATAAAAACGGCATAGGAATTCCCCACAGGGGAACCCCAAACCAGAATTAAAAAAAAATGACATGGGAGTCCCCCTAAATTCCATACCAGGCCCTTCAGGTCTGGTATGGAATTTAGAGGGAACCCCACGTCATTTTTTTAAAAATTTTTGGCCGGGGTTCCCCTTAATATCCATACCAGACCTGAAGGGCCTGGTATGGAATTTAGGGGGAACCCCACGCCATTTTTTTTTACATTTTGGTTCGGGGTTTCCCTGTGGGGAATTCCCATGCCGTTTTTATCAATGAACTTCTATGTGTATTGTCGGCATTGCAATAGCCACGGGTAGTTTTAAATGGGTTTTTTCCTTGGAAATGTCATTTTGTTGTTAGACTGTTCTAAACACGGGAAACATGCGCCCCTTTACAGGCATACTATAGACACCCCCCAGCTACGAAATTTAAAGGGATATTACACTTTTATTGTTTGACTTTAAGCATTATTTTTTTTTTTCCTTAGATTTTATTGAAAGATGCTACATACAGAGTATAATGTCAACAGTGTCAGTATTTTTTGTACAGAGAAAAACAGTTGTGATGGAAGACTCAAGATACATATCAGTACCAATATGGCTTATAGGGGATCACAAGTTGTAGCCTTCAGACTAAAAAGAAGGGGGGTAACTGGATGGATCTAAGGAGAAGGGTTCCTAGATTAACCAAAGGAGTACCAATGAATGATCTAGGAGGAGGTATGGGGGGGGAGAGGGACAGAGAAAAAAGAGGGGGGTGGAGGGACGGGGATGAGCACCAAGTTCATGTTAAAGAGATATCTTGGGGGTAGGCTTCAAGGTTGTGACTGTGGAGTCGAAGGTAACATTCTCCATTATGACGCTTGAAAGAGGTGAAAGAGTTAGTGGGTGCGAGTTTTTCTCGTGGCTAAAGGTGAGCACCTTATGTTGTAGTGGGTCTTTCAGTGGAAAAAAAGCAGCCTTACTTACGGTGTTTAGGGAGGCCCATGGTATGAGAAAGAGAGTTCCTCAAGTTTCGTTTGATCCATAGGAGTGAGCGTTAATACCATAAAAGGTTGCCAAATGTGGTAGAAACGTGATTTGGTTTTTTCATAGGTCTGTGTTGAGTTTGTCTTTGAATAGTAGTTGTAAGAGGTCTCTTTTGACTTGTGAAGTGTTTGGCGGTGAACTGGAGATCCAGTTTTTCAGGATGGCTCTTCTGGCTAGTAGGAGGCATATCAGGGACCAGTCTTTGCCGGGAGGAAAACTTTAAGCATTATTAAAATCACTGCTCCTGAAAAAACGGCCGTTTTTAAAACTTTTTTTTGCATTGATCCATGTCCCCTGGGGCAGGACCCGGGTCCCCAAACACTTTTTATGACAATAACTTGCATATAAGCCTTTCAAAATTAGCACTTTTGATTTCTCCCATAGACTTTTAAAGGGTGTTCCGCGGCATTCAAATTTGCCACGAACACCCCAAATTGTTTCGCTGTTCGGCGAACTTGCGAACAGCCAATGTTCGAGTCGAACATGAGTTCGACTCGAACTCGAAGCTCATCCCTACTAGGAACAGATTACAGATGTCAGAACGCGGATCTATTTGTTTACATTTTCAGATCCCCACTCTGGCTCTCTGTGGAGCGATCACGGGTGGCCTTCGGACATCACAGGCGCCAGCCACGCGCATCGGTTCTGGTGATGTGCGCCTACTATAGCCACTAAAGGGACCGCTGTACCGGTACGGTGATTCGCGCAGCTGGGGGGCAGTATAACTACGGTGGCTGGTCGGCAAGCGGTTGAAATCCATGCCAGACCCAAAAGGCCTGGTATGGAAAAGAGGGGTGGGCACATTTTTTTTCCTTTATTTTTCATTGTCTGCATTTTTTTTTTTTTTACATTCAACCATCAGTAGGGAAAGCCACTGACAGCTGATGAGCCATCGGTTGTTAAAGCGATAGTAAACCGCAGCTGTTTAAAAAAAAAGAAACACCTGCAAGGGCAAGGCAATGGCATCATGTGCTAGTAGGTAAAAATGACCGAGCGGGGTTTACTACTACTACTTTAACCACTTGCCGACCACCTTACACAGACATACTGCGGCAGAATGGCATGGACAGGCAGAGTAACTTACGTTACTCCCCTCCCGCAGTGCCCAAGGCGGTCAGCATCGTTCCAGGAGTGATCCGTCCTGAGGGGAAGGCCACTGATTCATGGCCACCCCCTCACGATCGCTCCTGATGAATGAGAAGCTTCCTCTGCTTCTGAACTGTAAACAGAAGCAGAGGAAGTGATGTCATCTCTCCTCGTGGAGCCTTTTCGTTCCAGTGCCCAAGGAGAGACAACATCCATGTGAGTTGCACCAACACTACACTAACACCAGTACACATAGGCACATAAAACACCCCCGATCACCCCCCCGATCACACCCCCATCACACCCCCGATCACCCCCTGGAACACCAGTCACAGTGTCACCGATTGCAGTGTTTTTTTAGTGATCACTGCATTTGGTGTCATTTGTGACTGTAATAAGTGTTAAGGCAGTTGCTGACCTGGCATGAAGACGGTCGCTTGATCCCTGAGCTCCAGCCGCCACAGGAGAAAACTATTTAAAGCGGGGTTCCACCCAAATTTTGAACAATATCTGTATGTATTCTCTTCCTTGCCTAGATGCTGACATGCCATTTAAAAAAATTTAAATCGCCGTAATTACCTTTTATTTTTCTATTCTTCTTTGCACTTCCTGGTTCTCCTCCCATGGGAGTAGGCGTGTTTCTAGCCTCTCCCAGACTCCACAGAGCCTCCTGGGAGCTAGTCTCAGGCTTCCCAGGATGCCACTGAGCATGTGCGGGAATGAGCAGTGAATGCTGGGAGCACAGCATTCACCACATCCAGGAAATAAATGCTTGTGGGCTTCAAATGCCCACAATGAAGATGGAAACCGACACAGGCGGACATATTACACACAATATGTGAGTATGTAATGCTGAGAAGAAAAGTTTGTGAATGAACTAAAAAAAACAAAAAACGATAGATAGGTGGACCCCCGCTTTAATACCGGAGGTATTTACACTGCTGACAGCACTCTAACGATGGAGACAGCCTCCCGGACCTCTTCTGCCTCCCGTTCCCACTCCCCCAGGGCACTCTCAGGGACACAGAGCCATAACATCCCGGAGATGTTCAGGGCTGGCAGGGGCAATATGGCGCCTTCCCACCATGGGCCCGCCCGCTCTCAACACAGCCGCTACCGCTGATTGACCCGCCACCCTTGACCCCCCCGCATACTCCCTCACATGGAGGGGGTATTGGTCTTGAGCTTGGTCCCCAGTCTCCACTGAACTTACAAGACCTCCACTCCATTGCGGATAATATTAAGGACACCCTCTCCGTTGTCATTTCTGAACTGAGACTGGACCTGCGTGCACTAAATGACAAAGTGCACAAGGTGGAGAGGGTATCAGACCGCCATGAATCGGTCCTCCAATCTACCACCTCCCGCATTGATTCACACACATTGCAAATGCGGGACATACAGAGACATCTCGAGGACCTCGACAATAGAGGCCAGCGTCATAACCTTAGGATCCGCGGAATACCGGAGACAATCAAGGGTGATCAAATCCCTCATGCGGTCACAGATCACTTTAATAACCTTCTCCGCAAGTCACCTCAGTCCCCCATTGCCATGGAAAGAATACACTGCGCTTTGCACCCTAAAGGCAGAGAGCGACCCCCCGTGTGACATCATTTGCTGTATTGTGGATTTCAAATTAAAGGAAGAGATTATTCAACATGCCAGGGGAAGACAACAGATTCTCCATGAAGGCACACCCATCCAAATTTACCAAGACCTCTCTGGCATTACACTGCAGCACAGAAGGGACCTAAAACCAATACTGGACACCCTGCAGGAGAGGAGCATCCCTTATAAATGGAAGTTTCCATTCTGCCTTTCAGCCTCCACTAATGGCAGCACTGCTCTCCTTAAGGTACCTGAGGATCTGCCCCACTTCTGTAGCTCACTCAGCATACCACTGGTGCTAGTGCCTAACTGGTATGCCGCCTTCCGCCCCATGACATCCAGGAAGGATACGGCGCGGGAAGAACCCATGGAAGCCCAGGCTACCAGATACCGTAGGAGACGCTCTCCTTCCGCCTTCAGAAGTCACACTGATCCCCGCACTGGCTGTAGGGATCCCAGCTCATCAGAGTCACTTCGGTCCCGGAGAGCCCGCAGAGACCGCTGACCTGTGTTTGCTGTACACCAGCTTCTATTTCATGTTTGCCCCGTTGGGCTCCTATTGAAGGTAACTCTTCTTGAACTTTTACACCTGTTTCAACCTCGTTGATGGCTCCATGATTTTTGTTCAACTTTATGGAGTCTACATAATTGATGATTGGGACCCCCCCAGTTCTGCCCCTCCTCCCAGTTCTCTGATCTCCTCAGCCACACTCAAGATGGCAGAGTGCTTTCTCTCCTGCTTCACAGCACGGACTGCTGCTTTATAACTGCTCACGTTCCCTATTTGTTATAATACCGGCTCTTCCACGCAGGCTGCCAGAATCTGCCCAGCAACGAGGTTAAGGGACTAAAACTACACTTACCAGAATACCTGGCTGGCATGTAACTCCGCCCCCCACAGGAAGGAAAACGAATTGGACACCGCCCTCCACTTCAGAGATCGTGGTGACAATCTTCAATCAAACCTCCACGGAGACTCCATGGAATGCATGGACTGCTAATGATGCTCTACCCTTTTCTACTCAGCTAGTTGGCCTCACCCACCGCACAAGTGTAGCCCCGGGAGACTCACCCCTGCAGCGACACCACTTGTGACACACGTGATGCCTCGCCCTGCAACTCCATCCCAGCTGCCGACACCGCACTATGGTATATGGCAGGGGTCCGATGCTGTGACTCTTCATCCATGGCAGATGACCCGCACCCACTATTGGACCAATGCGGAGACCAGCAGAACAGGTACCAGCTGCCCGATGACCACCCATGGCCTGGCACAGACACAACCCACACTTCCTACGTTTCTCTCTCTCTATCGTCACTGAACAGCTACAGTTGTACCAAGGATCCTGCTCTTTCTATATGTCATTATTGGTAACTCACATTATAGTCCAAATTACCCACTGTTTAATTCATTATCGCACTGCCTAATCTGTTTGTCACTTTGTACTTGATGGTCTGACGTCCACACTCGCAGTGTGGTACCTCGGATCTTTAGATCTTTATATTTTTTGGCTGTATTTTACATGCTATTGTTGCAATTGTTTTACTGCCCTGGCACCAGCTCTCGGCCCACGCAATTACCCTTTTCTGCGACTGTTGCTGACCTGGGGGGCTGGCATGGGTAGCAGTCTGCCAGCCCACTCACGCCGCGGCTGACAGTTGGTACCACAGGCTACCTGTTACCTGTTACTAGTTCACTTCCCTGAGGTGTCCCAGATATCTTACTCATACCTTCTCATCCCCGAGTTGAACATTTGCCACCCGCCTCCACCAATACTAGGTACCATCCTGTGGCGGCGGACTATGGAACCTATTCTATTTTTTATTCTTACCCCCTCTTCACTGCTCTGGTATAGACCAACCCCCACACAGGTACGTGTTGGGGCGCTGTATCCCTTAAAGGGACACTCACACCGTCTACGTCCTGTACCTCACCGATACATTGAATCTCAGGGGTCTGTGGACAAACCTATCCACACCTCATTGGTTCCCTTCCAGTGACCCGCGCGCTTCACTTACATCAATCACACCCACCGGGGACACTTCCCCCCTCTTCTTCCCCCACTTTCACCCCCGACCCCATGCCAACGGCAGATACAACTAGTACCATTCCCCCATTGACTGGCACACCCCCACATGCAATCCCTTAAACTATGCTCACTCAACATTAGGGGTCTCAACACTCCTGAGAAAAGGTCTAAACTTCTTTACTGCTTACGACAATCAAAGACCCATATAGCACTTATACAAGAGACGCACTTCCAAAAGACGCAATTCCAAAAATTGCCCCATTCAGGTTACTGAAGTTCGAAGTGACCCACATGACAGATTCCTTTTTTAAAGGCTCCTTTCACTGTAAACCCCTCACAATAGCCAATATTTATGCCCCCAATTCCAAGCAAGTTACCTTTTTCCTACCACACTCCAGCAGCTTACCAGTTTCCAAATGGGTACCCTAATAGTTGGAGGCGACTTTAATGTTGCACTTACCCCTTCTATAAATACCTCCAATGGAACATCCTCTCTGACATACAGGGCTCTTCAGGCAATTAAAATGCAGCTTAATAACTTATTACTCCATGACACATGGCGCACACTGCATCCCAAAGTGAAGGACTTCACTTTTATTCCTGCGCTACCATGAACAATGGGAAAGACTAAAATGGGGGGGGGAAGGGGGGGGAGACGGGGGGGTGGACCAGCAGCTTGCACCGAAAAGGGTCCAACCTGGCCCTAAAGGGTAACTCAAAAGCAACAACGGGTGGTGGTGCTGCGCTAGTCTTAATATAAAGTATCTAAAACATTGCCAAGTTAGAAGAGTGGCATATTGCCTAATGTTAAAAAAGAGTGAATTATGTGTGTTATAAAACAATCAGCTGTGTTCGTGAGTAAATAAAGGGTACAGTGGGCTGTACTATAGTACAGAATGCCTCTGAGTGTTACAAATAATCCAAGTAAGGTGATATCTATGCAGAGTGACAACACATTCAAATAAAATAATCACATAAATAAATAAAAGCCACACTTAAGCTAGGGGGTGGCTTTCTGTGCATAAATTGACCAGAGTAGAGAAATTATAGCTGAATCTTCAGCTGTGGTGCAAACCTCTATATACATACAATAAAGCATAAGCGTATATAAATAAAAACATGGATCAAACTCCAGTGCAGTAAAAGTAATAAGTATATGAACAGTCTCTTCAGAGTGGGTTTAAAGTGTCCAGTGTTGGCAATCCGTGCTCACAAACATAAGGTAATGTTCAACAAAATAAAGTGACTTCGTGCATCAAAGATAACTTCAAACAGCTTCTTAAACGTGCTTAATAGGGAACGTGAAGGTAGCAGCTAGATTCTAGCGTTGCTTTCCTCGGATGGGTGAGAAATGTGAAGTGCAAGCTATAGTCCTCTTCATGCAGCAATCCTATAATGGAGGGCAGTGGCCCCTTACCTCACTATGCTAAGGTTACAGCATGAATCACTATGTATGGTGTCTCCTAGGGGGGTCAGTCCTGGAACTCAGACTATCCTCCAGTATACCTCAGGTCATGCAGAGGTACAGCGGCCAGAAGGAAAAATGAAAATGCCACATAGTGTAGTAATTTTGCAAAAATGGGGGTTTTATTCACAGCAAAATAAGGTACTCACACAGCGGTTTCAACAGGGGATGTAGTGTATCCTTACGAGCGGCGAGCTCGTATGTTGCTACAGTGGAGGGTCCCCGCCGGGACCGGCACCCTCCACTGTAGCAACATACGAGCTCGCCGCTCGTAAGGATACACTACATCCCCTGTTGAAACCGCTGTGTGAGTACCTTATTTTGCTGTGAATAAAACCCCCATTTTTGCAAAATTACTACACTATGTGGCATTTTCATTTTTCCTTCTGGCCGCTGTACCTCTGCATGACCTGAGGTATACTGGAGGATAGTCTGAGTTCCAGGACTGACTCCCCTAGGAGACACCATACATAGTGATTCATGCTGTAACCTCAGCATAGTGAGGTAAGGGGCCACTGCCCTCCATTATAGGATTGCTGCATGAAGAGGACTATAGCTTGCACTTCACATTTCTCACCCATCCGAGGAAAGCAACGCTAGAATCTAGCTGCTACCTTCACGTTCCCTATTAAGCACGTTTAAGAAGCTGTTTGAAGTTATCTTTGATGCACAAAGTCATTTTTTTTTGTTGAACGTTACCTTATGTTTGTGAGCACGGATTGCCAACACTGGACACTTTAAACCCACTCTGAAGAGACTGTTCATATACTTATTACTTTTACTGCACTGGAGTTTGATCCATGTTTTTATTTATATACGCTTATGCTTTATTGTATGTATATAGAGGTTTGCACCACAGCTGAAGATTCAGCTATAATTTCTCTACTCTGGTCAATTTATGCACAGAAAGCCACCCCCTAGCTTAAGTGTGGCTTTTATTTATTTATGTGATTATTTTATTTGAATGTGTTGTCACTCTGCATAGATATCACCTTACTGGGATTATTTGTAACACTCAGAGGCATTCTGTACTATAGTACAGCCCACTGTACCCTTTATTTACTCACAAACACAGCTGATTGTTTTATAACACACATAATTCACTCTTTTTTAACATTAGGCAATATGCCACTCTTCTAACTTGGCAATGTTTTAGATACTTTATATTAAGACTAGCGCAGCACCACCACCCCTTGTTGCTTTTATATTACGAATTTAGCAACAAAGCCGGCAAACTCCTGGCGAGAGCTCTCCAAACCAAGAGGGCCGCCCAGACGATCCACAAAATACACCGCCCATCTGGCGACACAGTGGTTACTAATGAGGACATCTCTGACCAATTTGTCCACTACTTTTCTGAACTCTACAACCTCCCACCCGCCCGCACCATTGGAGCCAACATAGACCGTAGGACGGCCATCACAGACTTTTTAGCACAGTACGGCCCTACCCCCCTCTCTTTAGATGACTCTAAAGCGCTAGACAGACCCCTCTCCACAGAGGAAATCCTCTCAGCCCTAAAACAGATGAAAACAGGCAAAAGCCCTGGCCCAGATGGCCTATCGGTCAGCTACTATAAATCCTTCCCGACTATTCTTGTCCCCCATCTCACCAGAGCCCTCAATAACCTTTTACCTGACTCGGCTGCCCACAGAGATATTCTTAAAGCACACATCACACTTATCCCCAAGCAAAGCAAGGACCCCATGCTAGTATCCAACTATCGCCCAATATCACTACTGAATGTGGACCTAAAACTTTACGCATCCCCCCCTTCATTCCGAATCTTGTATCACTAGACCAGGCTGGTTTTGTCCCAGGCAGAGAAGCTAGGGACAACACCACCAAGGCTTCCTGGGATTACATGGTAGCCTGTCGGACGCCTTCTCTGTATCCAATGGAACCCGTCAGGGCTGTCCCCTATCCCTGCTAATATTTATCCTGACCATGGAACCCATGCTCCGCGAACTCAGAGACAACCCCACCATCAGAGGCATAGAAATTAATCGTAAACAATATAAAATGGCCGCATATGCGGACAACATCCTACTTTTCCTTACTGACCCCATCACCACCATCCCTAATCTTCTGGTAGATTTCTCACATTTCAAAACTCTATCGAACCGTCAAATTAATTTCGAGAAATCAAAAGCACTCAATATTACCCTACCGACTGATACAGTGTCCCAATGTAAACTTAAAGTGGAGTCCCACCCTAAAGTGGAACTTCCGCTCATCGGATTCCTCCCCCCCTCCGGTGCCTCAATTGGCACCTTTCAGGGGGGAGGGGGGTGCAGATACCTGTATAATACAGGTATCTGCACCCA
This sequence comes from Lithobates clamitans, assembly GCA_037952925.1. Taxonomy (NCBI): domain Eukaryota; kingdom Metazoa; phylum Chordata; class Amphibia; order Anura; family Ranidae; genus Lithobates; species Lithobates clamitans. The sequence continues at coordinate 4,806,971 of JBBGZY010000272.1, forward strand.
CTTTCAGGAATAGCTAGCCGCAGCTAGCAGCAAATGCCCTCCCCCCGTTGTGTTGTGGGAAACACACAGTTCCCACAACACAACTGGGACCAGTGTAGACACGCAGCGTGACTCACGCATGCGCAGTAGGGAACCGGGCAGTGAAGCCGCAACGCTTCACTTCCTGATTCCCTGACCGAGAATGCCGGTGGGGGCAGCCGAGAGACGAGCGATCGATCGGCTTCGGCTGCCGACATCGCTGGACCCTGGGACAGGTAAGTGTCCATTTATTAAAAGTCAGCAGCTGCAGTATTTGTAGCTGCTGGCTTTTAATATTTTTTGTTTAAGGTGGAGCTCCTCTTTAACTTCCCCTTCGGATGGGAACAGCACGCCATATTCTATCTTGGAATTAAGATCCCAACCAATCAAAGTGACCTTTATGCCAGGAATTTTCTACCGACGCTCCTGTCAATCCAAGGCGCCCTTCAGACGTGGCGTCTGACTTCTCTACCTTTTTCAAGCAATTCCCATCAAATTACCGTTCTCATTCTTCAAGTCCTATAAACATATTTGCAGAATCTTTATCTGGGCTTCAAAGACCCCACGTCTGAGCTGGGACAGGCTGGTCCTACCCAAACCTCTGGGAGGCTTAGGCCTCCCAGACCTTCAAAAATACCACTGGGCCTGCCACCTGACTAGGTTAGTGGACTGGCACGTGCACCATCTCACCAAAGATTGGATCACTTTGGAAGACTCTTTTGCCAATCTACCCATACCCAACTCGTCGTGGATCACAACCACATCTATACCCAAAGACTACATGTCAAACCCACTCTTTCCATTTTCAAAATAGCAAGTAAAACGCTTACTATCACTCCTTCCTCCGGCCCTATGACCCCCTTGGAAAACAACCCCGACTTCCCCCGGGCCTTACACTTAAAGACCAAACCCTTGATGCACACACCTCACATGCCAGGGCACAGCATTTTTGTCCAAATTGGGTCACTCCTACCACACACGCACCCTCCGCTACAATCCCTGAATACAATATCCCCTTTTACAAATACCTCCAACTGCGACACTTTTTTGCCACTACCAAGCCCACCACTCAATGGCACAGGGATTACTCACCTCTTGAACTCCTCTGCACCAGCACGGAACCACAGGGTCACTTAATCTCCTCCATATACTCTCTCCTTCATTCCGGACATAAGGTCACGGAAGACAAAATAGTATGACAATGGGAGTCAGACCTCTCTATGGATCTCACTCCCACTGAATGGGAACGCATATTCACCCTCATTCACAAGGGCTCAATCAACGTTTCAACACAGGAAAATAGATACAAACTGTTTTCAAAATGGTACAGGACTCCCGACAAAGTCCACCACTTCCACCCCGCCATACCTCCAACATGCTGGCGATGCAATGCGGCATGTGGCACCTTACTTCACATTTGGTGGGACTGTGCCCTCATTCAGCCATTCTGGTCAGAAATCCACCAACTGATCTCACAAATAACCACCTACTCACCAGCCTTTTCTCCTGCACATTAACTCCTACATCACACCCTGGCTCTCCTTGGTTCCTATAAAAGATCCCTTTCGCTTCACCTCATTAATGCAGCCAACCTATGTGTCCCACTCCTTTGGAGGACTACTACTCCCCCAACGGTGAATGATTGGGTCCGTCGAGTAGCCAGAATAGCAGACATGGAAAAACTCATAAGTCAAGCTAACGATAATCTAAACAAATTTAATACCACGTGGGCGTGCTGGTTACACTACAAACAATCCACAACTCAGACTACATCACCTGCCACCTTACCGCCTCCACCCGGAACTCCCTGAATTGTTCTATACTCAAAGAACTCATACCCCATGCACCCAATACTCTCATCTACCAATACCTAAACCCTCCCCACTTCCCATACCCCGTTCTTACCCTAAATGCACCCACTTGCCACTAATCCTTCTCTCAGCGGCCCCTGATGGGCCCCACACACTATACCTCCGACTGCCCCGGTATTCTAGCATAGATACACTCCCGAAAGGTCACTGGAAACCCCCCTTCCTTTCCCTAGCCTTGACAATCTTACAATTTTACTTCCTAACGAGACTCAGTATTATGCCCAACCACACCGTCTGACTTGTCCACTGGTTTACTTGTCTTCAGAAGCTCTCCCATCCACAGAAAGCTCCCTATAGGGGTGGATGGTACTTGGGCCGACCTTCGACGGTGTGGACATAGCCTCCATACATGCCCCGATTTTCACATTCAACTCCTACCCTTGTATTACACAGCACCAGTCCTCACAGGTGCGATGTTCACTGCTCTCCATGAGATACCTCAATTTCACATAGTGAACCAGATGTGCTCCATGACGTTCGATTACAACTACTGGTTACAGTTCATGTCTCATCTTGTGACTTTCTATGCTTCTAACACTGAGAAATGTGTTCCTTTTATTTTTGTGTTTAGCTACTCAGCCTTTAAACTGTTTCTGCCTTTTTGATTTTCATGTTTTGCATATTGACATGTATACTGCATAACTCCTGTTATTTTGTCAAAATTTAATAAAAAAAAAAAAAGTGTTAGGGCAGTTAGTGGTAGGCACCTTTAGGTCTAGGGTACCCCCCTAACCTTCCTTATAAGGCTTTAACCCCTTGATCACCCCCCAGTTAACCCTTTCATCCCCTGTAGCCAGTGTCACTAAGCAATCTTTTTTCTGATTGCCGTAATAGTGTCACAGGTGATGCTAGTTAGCCAGGTAGGTATTTAGGTTCACCGTCAGCTTTTTATAGCATCAGGTACCCCCCATATAATGCCTAATAAAGGTTTTAACCCCCCAATTGCCCCCTAGTTAACCCTTTCACCAATGATCACCGTATAAGTGTTACGGATGACGCTGGTTAGTTAGTTTGTTTTTTATACCCGTCGTTTATTACCCAATAAAGGTTTAACCCCCTGATCGCCCAGCGGGTGATATCAGTTAGGTTTTAGGGTCAGTTAGGGTCTGCGTCACCCCAGGCAGTGTCAGATTAGTGCCAGTAGCGCTAAAACCCATGCACGCAGCATACACCTCCCTTAGTGGTATAGTATCTGAACGGATCACTATCGGATATGATCAGATCTATACTAGCGTCCCCAGCAGTTTAGGGTCCTAAAAATGCAGTGTTAGCGGGATCAGCCCAGATACCTGCTAGCACCTGCATTTTGCCCCTCCACCCACCCCAGCCCACCCCAGCCCACCCAAGTGCAGTATCGATCGATCACTGTCACTTACAAAACACTAAACACATAACTGCAGAGTTTGCAGAGTCAGGCCTGATCCCTGCGATCGCTAACAGTTTTTTTGGTAGCGTTTGATACAGTTGCTGACAGCCTATCTGTGAGTCTCACTACTGTACCAGTAAATTTAGAGCCCAAAATGGCAAATTTAAGGTACAGTAGTGAAGAGGCCTACACGTTTCTGAGCATGACAGATAGTGAAGAGGAAGTCACTCATCTGTCAGATTCAGGCTCAGAATACGATCCTGTAGACGACAGAGGCTCCATGACAGATAGCTCTGACCATGGCGTTGTGGTCCCTGCCAAGGTCAGGCGTACCAGACCCTGATCTTCTTCTGCTTTTGTTGAGGTGCAAGAACCGCAGAGCTCTCGTATGGAGCAGAGAAGTACTAGTGCCGCTCGTTCTTCTGATGAACTGGCAAGCACCAACAGCCTAGTACACCCTGGTCGTAGTCAAACCAGCACTGCAGTAACACGTGGTGGCGTGGTAAGTCCCATAAGTGCAGTTCAAGCTGGCAAGGTGGCAAGCACAAGTAGTGTCCCACTGCCACCAAGAAGACAAAAACAGGCCTGTCGAGCCCATAGTGCCCTTCCTGCTGCATTCGCCAATCCTAATTGGGAACCCACCACTTCTGCAGCACCCATACTTCCCCTATTCACTGGCCAACCCGGAATTAGTGTGGAAACAGTTGATTTTACGTCACTTGATTTTTTTTGCTGTTTTTCACCGAAGATCTCTATAGATCTATTGTGGATCAAAGTAATTTGTATGCTGGTCAATTCATTGCCACTAACCCCCAGTCCTCCCTTGCCAGAGATTGGAAACCAATTACGGTTTCCAAATTTAAGACCTTCCTGGGCCTATCCTTCGACATGGGCATAGCTGAAATGAGTATGTTGCAGTCATATTGGTCCACTGACCTAATTCACCATATGTTCGTGTTCTCTGCCTCCATGACCAGGGCACGATATGAGCAGATTTTGCAGTTCATGCATTTCAACAACAATGAACTCTGTTGTCCTTGTGGAGACCCTTGATACGATCGGCTCTACAAAATTTGGCCCCTCGTAAACCACTTCAACCAACCTTTTGCAGACTTGTTTACTTCCCATCAAGTTGTCTGCGTTGATGAGTCCCTGATTAAGTTTTCTGGCTGCTTGTCTTTTAAACAGCATCTTCCCAGCAAGCGTGCCAGATATGGGGTCAAGAAGTATAAGTTTTGTGACAGGGCCACAGGCTATACATGTCGATTTCTGGTTTACGAGGGAAGCGATAGTCACGTAGAACCGCAGAACTGCCCAGATAACATATGGAGCACTGGCAAGATTGTGTGGGACTTGGTGTCACCCTTATTCGGAAAGGGGTACCATTTGTATGTGGACAATATTACAGGAGCGTGCCATTTTTTAGTCACTTGTTTGATCATCAGATTGGCGCATGTGGCACTGTGCAATCTAATCACCGGGGCTTTCCCCAGCGGCTTGTAGAATCCTGTCTTAGGTTGGGGGAGAGAGCCTGCTTGAAGTGTAATAACTTGCTCACTGTGAAGTGGAGGGATAATAAGAATGTTTCTTTATCGTACATCACGGGACACAGAGGCTCATAGTAATTACTAAGTGCGTTATATCTCACCTTCAGGTGCTGGACACTGGTGTAATCAATTAGACAGGAAGTTTCCTCCCTATATAACCCCTCCCTTACAGGGAATACCTCAGTTTTCTCGCCAGTGTCTAAGGTGTTAGTCACGGTTAATGAGTGCTCCTAGATGGCCTGAACAGGGTCAGGGAGCTACGCTATCGGATCCATTCAAAGAGCCAAAACAAAAGCGAAAGTGTATGGTGCCCAATGCCTCGATACCGAAGAACGAGGTTTTGCCTGTAATGCTTCTCTCAGGAAAGCTGGGCCCTAGGATCCAGCACCTTGGTCACATTGCTATACCACAGGTTTGCTCTGGCAGAGCGCTATACATGGCCGAAGGCAGTGGACCCTACATACAGAGGGGACCCCGTCCTTGAAGGTCTGGCATGACTCCAACCCGCCATGATGGGTGAAGATTGGGTCGCTGTGATATTCCAACAGTACCCTGCAGTGAGGAATGGTGAGTCTGCATTTGTAGTGTCTCTATTAAGAGAGCAATCTGACTGTCTGTTTCCCAGTGGCCACTGGGAGCAGTGTGCTGTTCTATCATGCTTGTACTCTGGCTCAGGCAGGCTGCTGTTTTTTCCCCAGCCACTAGAGGGCGCAGATTTGCTTCTAGCCTATTGTTTTTTTAGGCAGGAAGAAGGGCAGCTATTACCATGTGCTGACAGGTCGGACGGCCTTGGAGACAGAACAGTGGGCCGTGAGTGTGTGAGTACCAGCTTGGGAACAGGTACAGACAAGTCATGATTACATGTTGCATATTTTCTGCCTATCCATGGGGCATGTACAGCTGTAAGTAGTAGATACACCCCTGGATGATTAGCAGTTCACTTTAAAAGTGTCATTTTCTGCTTGCGGGCATGAACAGCATCATACACGTGCTTGCAGTTTTGAAATGCATGTTGTTATATTACATGTTTGAAAGGTTTGAGTTTAGTGCATATGTGCTTGGTATCCTACAGGTATAAGTATAGGACCAACTGCAGTTGAACAGGTGCTTGGTTGCTAAAAGTCGCACAGTTGCTAAATACACACAGATGCTGATATGCTTAGTTGCTAAAATCGCACTGTTGCTAGTACGCAAAGATGCTGATATGCACAGTTGCTAAAATCGCTCTGTTGCTAGTGCGCAAAGATGCTATGTACAGTTGCTGAAATCGCACAAGTTGCTAACATACACAGATGTTGAATTGCACAGTCGCTAAGGTTGCACAGTTGCTTAAAAAGCACAGATGCTAAAAATACACAGTGGCTAGCTGACACACACAGGTGCTGCTTAAACAAACAGGTTGCATTTTTTTTTTTGATCACATAAGAACGCGTGATCGCATAAGGTGACAGGATTGCTTAAAGATATACGGTCACATAAAGGTGCATGTTTATGTATGTAAAGATATGCATCGTTGTTTTCTTTTCTCCTAGTGGCATGGTCACGCAGAAAGGCTTGATCGCATAAAGATGCTTGACCACCAGGCTAGAAAACCTCCATAGGATCCTCATGCAGGTGCTTGCTTACAAGCTAGCCAAATGCACAGTTGCTGGTGCGCATTGTTGCTAACGCACAAAGTTAAATCGCATGATTGCGGAAACGCACGTTGCCGGAGGATAACTTCCTCTTTACTAGTCCCCATGTTTGCATAAAATACATGAGTTTCTAATGTACATCATGTAGGTAAAACAAGTAACAGAATATGTTCTTGTTGATCGCATAAAGATACATGCTTTCTGTTGGTATGGATTTACATGTGTTTTACATAGTCGCATAAGGACACTGGGTCACATTAAAGTGCTTGTTTGCACAGAAATTCCTAAAATCGCATAAAAATGCTTGATCGTACAAGAGTCCTTGGTCACAAGGGTACTTGTTCACACAGTAGTGCTTATAATGCATAAAGTGTTTGATCATATAAATATGCAGAATCACATAAGGATGCATGATCGCCTAAAGTTGCATGATCGCCTAGATTGGCATGTTAATTTTAAGTTTTCCTTAAATATACATGATTCCTTATGTTCACATAGGAATAAGTGTCTGCATGGATACATGTTGTGTAATGTTGCATAACACGTTCATAAAGCGCATGCTTGCTTGCAAGATGCCTGTTCCATAGCGCACGTGTTATATGTATGCGTGTATACAGTGCACACTTTTCTTGTTCTTGCCTAAAACATATTTGTATGAATTTATGCTTCCATGAACGCACGCTTCCATAGAGGCATATGGCGTTAATACTTGCCTTATACACATATGGGCCATTTGCATATGTGTTTATTTGCATGGGCTACAGAGGTTGTCTGCGCTTTGCAGGGGAACAGCACCTCTTCCATTTGGTGGTCTGGCCCTTTGGGTTAGCCACCATGCCCGGGTATAGGCCCAGGGTATAGCAGTAATGCCATACCGAGGCAATCTGCTGCTGATCAGTCAGTAGCATGGTTGGACCTAGGTGGGTCAAGTATCTGGAACTCCTGGGTTAGGATCCCAGTCTAAAGGTACTTTCTTATGGTCGGTAAGGAGCTTGGAGTGTTTGGGACTCAGCCCAAAAAGGGGTCAAGGCAAGGAAGAGTTCCTTACATTTACCTTTGCTAATGTGCTAAGGAAGATGGCTTAATTCAAAGTGGTTCCCTATGCTCAGTTTCGTTCAAGGCTGCTATAAACTTTATTCTGTCTGCCTGGAACAAGCCTAGGCATTATCCAAAGGGTCTGGTCCCGGGAATACGCCGGAACCTCAGCAAGATGGCAGAAGGGAAGATCCTTCATGCTGATTACCTGGGAGTTGGTGGCTACGAAGGCTGGCCTCTAGGGATGGAGACCAGTCCTGAAGGAGACCACTGCCCAGGGGAAGTGGTCAAGCTCAGAGAGCCTTGACTGTCAACATTCTGGAGCTTCCGATGGCACATCTGGTTTAATGGCCTGGGCGTTTAGATTACAGGATTGTTCTGTCAAGGTACAATCCGACAATGCCACATCAGTAATTTACTTCAGTTACCAAGGAGGCACTAGAAGCCATGCAGCCAGAGGGAAGACCATGTTCTGGTTTGGGCAGAGGAGCTTGTACCTTGCCTATCGACAATCTTCATATCGTGAAATGGAGAATTGACAGGCGGCTCTCTGGAGCCGTCAACAATTGTTCCCGGGAGAATGGCCTCTGCACCCCGACTTTTTTCTGCCCAGATAAGAATGTTGGGCGTCCAGGTTCAACGAGAAGTTGGACAGCTTTGTGTCAAGGACTAGGGATCCACTCGCATATGGGACAGATGCGTTGGTGACCCCGTGGAATCAGTTTTTTCACTGATTTATATGTTCTCCCCAGTTCAGCTGCTTCAGCAGCTTCTACGCAGGATCAAAGTGGAAGGGAAGCAGGTAATACTACTAGCCCAGCATGGCCCAGAAGATCCTGGTATGTAGAGATCGTAAGGTTGGCAGTAGCGAAACCATGGACTCTTCCATCTAGTCCAGACTTACTTTCGCAAAGGGCCGGTATTCCATCTGGCCTTACAAACGCTAAATTTAACGGTCTGTCTAATAAAGCCCACATGTTAAAGAATCAGAGCTTTCAGGTTCAGTGGTAACTGCCCTGATTAATGCAAGAAAGCGGGCCTCTAGGACCATTTTATTATATGGTCTGGAGGGCCTAGGTTTTCTGGTATGAAACCAAAAGATGGCATCCTCGGAGGTATGTCATAGGTAGAATTCTTGCCTTCCTACAGTTGGGGGTAAAAATGAAGCTAGCCTTGCATACCATCAAGGGTCAGATCTCGGCCTTTGTCATTGTTTTTCAAAGGCCGCTTGCTTCACTTTCTTTGATCCATGCCCTTTATACAAGGGACAACACATATAAATCCGCCAGTTGGGTCGCACTTGTGCCGTAGGCTTGAGTCTAGTTTTATCGGCGTACAAGGACAGCTCCTTGGGCCGATGCATCATATTCCTTTTGATCCTCCTAACGGGGGAATAGGTCTTCTCCATTGCGGTAGTGCCATACTTAATTATTCTTAAGGATAGGGTGATGTTAAATCCTCACCCAGCCTTTTTCCTTTTTTCCTAAACGGATCTAGCTGTCATTTGAATCAACACGTTTCTTACCTTCCTTTTTACCAGAACCTTGTTCTGCGGAAGGAAAGTTATTAATTCCTCTCAATATAGTGAGAGTGGTTAAAGGTATATCTGAATGTTTCAAGATATGAGAATCTGACATAGTTGTGCTGCCAGAGGACCCTAAGAATGGGCAGGCAGCATTCAAATCGGCTATTAAAATGGTTGCACTCTCTCATTGTAGTGAGAGCAGTCAAGGCCTATCTGAAACGACTGCTAAAACTAATGTTTGTGGCGCTACCTGGAGGTCCCAGGATAGGGCAGATAGCATCTAAATCAACTGTTGTTTTAATGCATCAAGTTATTATTCAGGCTTGTGGTTTGAAGAAAATGTTTTCCTAGAGTGCACTTTACCAGGGCAGTAAGCGCTTCATGGGTGGTGCGTTACCAAGCCTTTATGACTCAGATTTACAAGGCCGCCACTTGGTCGTCTATTCATACGTTCACTAATTTCTATAATTTCTATCAGGTGAATGTAAGACTGCAAGAGGATGCCGCTTTTGGCGCAGTGTACTGCAGGCAGCAGTATAGGTCCTCACGTCTGATGGCGGTCTGCGTGTTTTTGTGTCTCCCTCCCCTCAGTAGGCATTGCTTTAGGACATCCCACTTAGTAATTACTATTAGCCTCTGTGTCCCGTGATGTACGATAAAGAAAATAGGATTTTTATAACAGCTTACCTGTAAAATCCTTTTCTTGGAGTACATCACGGGACACAGAGCTCCCGCCCCTCTTGTGGGACACTTATTGCTTTGCTACAAAAACTGAGGTATTCCCTGTAAGTGAGGGGTTATATAGGGAGGAAACTTCCTGTCTAATTGAGTACACCAGTGTCCAGCACCTGAAGGTGAGATACAACCCACTTAGTAATTACTATGAGCCTCTGTGTCCCATGATGTGCTCCAAGAAAAGGATTTTACAGGTAAGCTGTTATAAAAATCCTATTTTTTGTTCTTTCCTCCCTTCATGCTGACACGACGGTCCAAATTCCTATGGCGACTGGTGTTGTGGAGAAACCCCTCTGTGTCCATGAATATAACCAAGATATGGGAGGGGTGGACCTCAAGGACCAGTTGTTGGCGCCGTACCTAGTAGCCCATAAGGCCAGACGCTGGTACAAAAAAGTGTCTGTATACTTATTTCAATTGGCTTTGCTGAACGCTCATGTTCTATACAGAGCTTCAGGACAGACTGGATCCTTCCTTAAATTCCAGGAAGAGATTGTCAGAGCCCTTCTGTTTCCAGAGGGTGCTTCACCTCACCTTCCCAATCCAAATGCAGTAAGCCAGTTGCATGAGAGGCATTTTCCTTATGTCCTCCCTGGTACCCCTACTCAATGAGCCCCCCCAAAGAAGATGTCGTGTCTGCAGCAAGCGTGTATATATTGGTATGACACCCGCTATTATTGTCCCTTTTGTCCTGACAATCCTGGTCTTTGCATTGGTGAATGTTACCATACACTAGTGTAGTATTAGCGTAGGGTACAGCACTACACAGACTAGGACACGCTTTCACAGGGTCTCCCAAGATGTCATCGCATTTTGAGAGACCAGAATCTCTCTCTCTCTGGGGGGGGGCAGACAGTTGTCAGCAATGCCTGTCGCTCATCGCGAAAGAAAAAAAAGTTTTCCGTTCCCGATGAGCGAGCCAGCGCGAGATGCACAGTACCCTGTCGGCGAGAACCAGCGCGATGGGATCACGCTGGAAACACAATCTCACGGTCAGGTACTGTAGTGTGTTTAAGTACATTACAATTTAAAAAAGTGTGTTTTTTCCAAAAAAAAATGCGTTTGAAAATTGCGCAAATACTGTGTGAAAAAAAAAAATGAAACGCCCAACATTTTAATCTGTAGGGCCTTTGCTTTAAAAAAATATATAATGTTTGGGGGTTCAAAGTAATTTTCTTAAAAAAAAAATATATTTTTTCATGTAAACAAAGTGTCAGAAAGGGCTTTGTCTTCAAGGGGTTAGAAGAGTGGGTGATGTGTGACATAAGCTTCTAAATGTTGTACATAAAATGCCAGGACAGTTCAAAAGCCCCCCAAATGACCCTATTTTGGAAAGTAGACACCCCAAGCTATTTGCTGAGAGGCATGTCGAGTGAATATTTTATATTTTGACACAAGTTGCCGGAAAGACATTTTTTTTTTTTTTTTTTTTTTTTGCACAAAGTTGTCACTAAATGATATATTGCTCAAACATGCTATGAGCATATGTGAAATTACACCCCAAAATACATTCTGTTGCTTCTCCTACGTACGGGTATACCACATGTGTGAGACTTTTTGGGAGCCTAGCCGCGTACAGGACCCCGAAAACCAAGCACCGCCTTCAGGCTTTCTAAGGGTGTAAATTTTTCATTTCACTCCTCGCTGCCTATCACGGTTTAGGAGGCCATGGAATACCCAGATGGCTCAACCCCCCCCAAATGACCCGATTTTGGAAAGTAGACACCCCAAGCTATTTGCTGAGAGGCACGTCAAGTCCATGGAATATTTTATATCTTGACACAAGTTGCGGGAAAGTGACAATTTTTTTTTTTTTGCACAAAGTTGTCACTAAATGATATATTGCTCAAACATGCCATGGGCATATGTGGAATTACACCCCAAAATACACAAGGAAATGCTTACACTATATATTCTTTCAATCAACAGCCTATTTTACTCTTCTATAAAATTTAAACATTAATTCATTCATGTGGGCAAAGTAGTATATGACAATACCAGACTTCAGAGAACAAAGAATCGTTTCTGATTGATTGCTAGGGGTTACTGTACATGGTAAATAAAAAGCTATATGGCTTCTGACAGTTTTGAGCTGTCAGATATGATTCTCTGTTTTAATGAAGGAAATATTTCTCTTACTTTTGTTTAGCACCATTACCAGAAAAAAAGGATATGAGTTGAATGATACAGACAACCTCTTTGGAAAACAACATACCTGTTCATATTATGCAGAGTGACAGAATTGTGAAATGGTGAAGGACCACAATACTAGGGATTTCTAGAAACATCTTCTGTCTCTGCAAGCAAAATATTATGTTATTCAACTGTCAAATGGTACATTGCAGTTTTCACATACAGAGAATGTGCAGGCTGACAGTTAAATGCTTTAGGGAGCCACATTAAAACAGTAGATTTTTTCAACTGCAGGCTAGATGCAGAAAGTGCAGTAGAGGATGTGCTGGAATATACTGTATGCTAGCACTATGGCAAAACACTACAGAAGCATATCATTCTCACTATCCCCATTACATGATACAAATACATACTTTCTGTATGGGTAGATAGCGCAATAATGTATGCAGCTATAAAAAAGGAGCATGCTCAAATCTCTTATACTATTTTTATCTCTACATTGCGATTATAAAATAAATAAACTACTGTCGGCTATAAAGTGTCGGCACCAGGCAGGTCCACGTCCCTTCTTTTACTACCAAATGCTGGGCTCTTCTGATGAGTAAGGCTCTGGGTAATGTCAAAATCATACTGTTCGTTCCTGTCTCCTGAGCATTCCTATTGGACAGTAAGACAGCCCCCTCATAGGGAATGTGAGGTGTGTGAGAGGTTGTAGAAAAGTAAATAAAGTAAAAAAAAAAAATCAATAAAAACCCAGTGGTGAGTAACCACTTCAGCTCCAGCGACCTACCGGTCCATTGCTGGAATTTGAGTGGGTTTACCAGGATGATGCTTGCAGCTGCAGGCATCATCCCAGTATTTATTTTAGAGCAGACGGTCGGCGTTCTTGTAAAAGCAATCCTAGCAGCCAATTAGTCACTGGATTGCTTTTACAAGCAGAAGGAAGGGATGTCCCCCTACTCCTGCTGCTGTCTGTGGCTTTCTCAGGCTCTCCTGTCCCATCAGGAGACCTGAACGACCAGCTGGCACTTCCACCAGCTGATCATAGAGGTAATCAGAGACCACAATGGCTCTGATCACTTCTATGGTATAAGAAACAGGAAGCAATGAACATTCTTCATTTCCGGTTTCCCCGATGCAAACAGAGCTATTTTTAAATAGGGAAAGGATTTGATCACACCAATCTTGGTGGGATCAAATGATTTTAGGAGCAGAGGAGACATCTGGAGTCTAATAGACCCCAGATCTCTCCATAAAGAGTACCTGTCACTGCCAATTGCTATTACAGGAGATATTTATATTTCCTGTGATAACAATAAAAGTGATCCAAAAAACAATTTTTAGGCGACGTGTAAAAAAACAAAACAAAACAAAAAAATAGAAAATGTGTCACTCTGTGTAACATCATCTTTTAAATTTGACCAAGCAATTGGGTATTATATTTCTTTTTGTATATTAAAATTCAAAAAAGTGTATTTTTCAAAAAAAATTTTGGTTTAAAAACCGCTGCACAAATACTGTGTGATTAAAAAAAAAATAATTAATTTAAAAAATAAATAAAGCCCTGTCTCAAAAAGAATGATATAAAATAGTTTAGGTACAGTGTTGCATGACCAAGTAATTGTTAATCAGTATCATAGACTGAAAAATGGCCTGAAAGGATGTTTTATCATGCCAGACTTCAAGGGGTTAAAGTAATAAATTGTCTTTAGGCTCAGGATCGGAAATACAGTATTACATGCCATAGAGTGCTTATTATATTTAGTAAGCCAGAAAGAATCATTCAAAGTGCAGCAAACCAATTAAACCAAACAGCAATCATATTTACTGGTCTGACAACAGAAAAATGAGAGTTATGTAATCCTCTTTTCATTTTTATGCCATATGCCACTTGATATGTTATTGCATTGTGAAGAGTGTTCTAACTCATGCTAGAATCTTCCTTTGATCAGACTTTAGCTAGTTGCAATCTGCTTGTATCGGGTTACCATTGTTGCATTTCTGTTCACTTGGAACGACTTAATAGTTAAGCCACTGTCGAAGCCAAATTTGTTTTGTTTTGTTTTTGATGGAGTTGGAAAGAGTTAAAACTTATGTCAGGCTTTTATCTTTGTCAGTAGGGATGAGCCGAACACCCCCCGGTTCGGTTTGCACCAGAACCTGCGAACGGACCGAAAGTTCGCACAAACGTTAGAACCCCATTGACGTCTATAGGACTCGAACGTTCGAAATCAAAAGTGCTCATTTTAAAGGCTAATTTGCATGGTATTGTCCTAAAAAGGGTTTGGGGACCCGGGTCCTACCCCAGGGGACATGTATCAATGCAAAAAAAACTTTTAAAAACGGCCGTTTTTTCGGGAGCAGTGATTTTAATGATGCTTAAAGTAAAAACAAAAAAGGGAAATATTCCTTTAAATATCGTACCTGGGGGGTGTCTATAGTATGCCTGTAAAGTGACGCGTGTTTCCCGTGTTTAGAACAGTCCCTGCACCAAATGTCATTTTTAAAGGAAAAAATCTCATTTAAAACTGCTTGCGGGTTTAATGTAATGTCGGGTCATGGCAATATGGATGAAAATCAGTGAGACAAACGGCATGGGTACCCCCCAGTCCATTACCAGGCCCTTTGGGTCTTGTATGGATATTAAGGGGAACCCCGCACCCAAATTAAAATAAGGAAAGGTGTGGGGCCACCAGGCCCTATATACTCTGAACAGCAGTATACAGGCGGTGCAAGCAAGACAGGGACTGTAGGTTTGTTGTTAAGTAGAATCTGTTTGTAATTTTGAACGGGTACATTTTTAACGTGTTTAGCTCCAGCCAAAAAATCTTTTTTAAGCTTTTTGGAAAACCTAGGGAAGGGTTATCACCCCTGTGACATTTGTTTTGCTGTCTTTCCTCCTCTTCAGAAGATTTCACCTCACTTTTTGTCACAATGAAAAATGTTTTTTGAAAATTTGGGTTTTTTGTGGAACAAGGATTGGAAAGCATCAGTGGAAAGGAGAATTTTTTTCCCATATTAACTCTTACAGGAGAGAATTTCCTTTCCTAGGGGTAGATTTCATCTCACTTCCTGTTGTCTCCTTCCGTTTGCAAGTAGGAGTCGTTTGTAAGTTAGATGTTTGAAAGTAGGGTCCTGCCCTATATACTCAGCAGAAATTTGGGCCTTAGGTGTTGCTGTGGCCACAACACTGTAAGCCCTCACAGGGCCCTGCTGTGAAACATTAGATCAAAAATTGTAATTACACGCCCCTGTTAGACAGGAGCAGAAAAATTGGGCCTTGGGCACTGGTGCTGGTGCCACAACACTGCAACCCCTCACAGACACTCTAGTTGGAATGCAGGAACGAGCCCTGCTGCAAAGTATTACATCAAAAATTGTAATTACACGCCCCTGTTAAACAGGGGCTGAAAAATTGTGCCTTAGGCACTGGTGGTGGCGCCCAGAACCAAAAATGTTCTTACAAGCTATCAGCGTGATGATTGAGGAGGATGAGGATAATTACTCAGGGATAGTCACTCAGCATCAGCATAGGCAGTCTTTGAAGCGATCTGAGATTTCAAAAAAAATTATTCGGTTACATCAGCATCAGGTGCTTGTTAGCTGGTGGTGATCCAAGACTGATTCATTTTTATGAAGGTCAGTCGATCGACCGAGTCAGTGGACAGACGCACCCTGTGATCGGTTACCACGCCTCCAGCAGCACTGAATGTGCGTTCCGAAAGAACGCTGGATGCAGGACAGGCCAGTAGCTCAATTGCATACTGTGCAAGCTCTGGCCAGTGATCCATCCTCAAGACCCAGTAACCCAGAGGATTTCCGGTGGGAAAGATGTCCAAGTCTGATCTTGCCCCTAGGTATTCCTGCACCATGTAAAACAGACGCTGGCGATGGTTGCTGGAACCGATCATACCTTGGGGCTGCGGACCAAAAAATTATCTGAACGCATCGGTCAGACGGCCACCTTCTCCACCGCTCCTTCTTTGACTGACCGAAGCCTCAGCAACACGTTGTCTAGAAACAGGAGTTTGTAACCTCCCAGTCTCTGGGAACGCGTTGCACAGACCTTTCTGCAAGGCCTCCCGAAGATGTTTCATCCTCTGCTCCCTCTGCGATGGCATGATAAGGTCCGCAACCTTACCCTTGTAACATGGATCAAGGAGGGTTGCCAGCCAGTATTGGTCCTTCTCCTTGATACCACGAATACGAGGATCCTTACGCAGGCTTTGCAGGATCAGGGAGGCCATGCAGCATAGGTTTGCTGAGGCATTCGGTCCGGAGTCCTCTGGGTCACTAAGGACGACATGGTCCGCAGCCACCTCCTCCCAGCCACGTACAAGTCCATGTGTTTCTTGGGACTGATCCCTTAAAGACTGCTGCTGATGCTGAGTGCCAGACTCCACCTCCACACTGACACAATCTTCCTCCTCCTCCTCCTCCTCCTCCTCTTCCTGTGTGATCGGCGGGCACGCAGGAACACTGTCTGGATAAAAGGGGCCTTGAGAGCTAAGGAAGTCCTCCTCTTCCTGCCTCTGTTCTGCCTCAAGTGCCCTGTCCATTATTCCACGCAGCGTGTGCTCCAACAGGTGTACAAGAGGGACAGTGTCACTGATGCATGCACTGTCACTGCTCACCATCCTCGTGGCCTCCTCAAATGGTGACAGGACAGTGCATGCATCCCTGATCATGGCCCACTGGCGTGGGGAAAAAAAACCAAGCTCCCCTGACCCTGTCCTGGTGCCATAGTCGCACAGGTACTCATTGATGGCCCTCTGCTGCGTGTGCAGCCGCTGCAGCATGGACAACGTTGAGTTCCACCTGGTGGGCATGTCACAGATTAGGCGGTTCTTGGGCAGGTTAAACTCCTTTTTGGAGGTCCGTCAGCCGAGCACTGGCATTATATGACTGGCGGAAATGCACACAGACTTTCCTGGCCTGCCTCAGGACATCTTGTAAGCCCGGGTACCTGCCCAAGAACCGCTGCACCACCAAGTTAAGGACGTGAGCCAAACAGGGCACATGGGTCATTTGTCCCTGTCGGAGGGCAGAGAGGAGGTTGGTGCCATTGTCGCAAACCACCATTCCTGCCTTAAGTTGGCATGGCGTCTACCACCTCTGAACCTGCCCCTGCAGAGCTGACAGAACCTCTGCCCCAGTGTGGCTCCTGTCCCCCAAGCACACCAGCTCAAGCACCGCATGGCATCTTTTGGCCTGCGTACTTGCGTAGCCCCTTGAACGACTACGGAGCACCGCTGGTTCCGAGGAAGAGGCCATGGAGGAAGAAGAGGAGGGGGTGGAGGAGAGAGGTGTGTCACAATCATTAGCATTTTGGAGGCGTGGTGGCGGAACAACCTCCAACACTACTGCACCTTGTCCTGCATCCTTCCCAGCTGCCAGCAGAGTCACCCAATGCACCGTGAAACTTAGGTAACGTCCCTGTCCATGCCTGCTGGACCATGAGTCAGCGGTAATATGCACCTTACCGCTGACCGCCCTGTCCAGCGAGGCATGGACATTGCCTTCCACATGCCGGTAGAGAGCCGGAATTGCCTTCCGTGAGAAAAAGTGGCGTTTGGGTACCTGCCACTGAGGAACCGCACATTCCACAAACTCACGGAAGGGGGCAGAGTCTACCAACTGAAAAGGCAGCAGTTGAAGTGCTAGCAATTTTGCCAAGCTAGCATTCAACCACTGGGCATGTGGATGGCTGGGAGCAAACTTCTTTCGGCGGTGCAGCAGCTGGGGCAGGGAAATTTGCCTGGTACAATCTGACGTTGGTGTACCAAAAGCAGATTGCCCACAAGTACTTGGCTGTGACACACCTAATTCTACACCTTCATTCCTCTCAGTGCAGGTCTCAGAGAGGACTGAAGGTCTAGTGGGGTTGGAAATCTCAGCTGATGAGGAGCAAGGAGAGGTCCTCTTTGTTCTTTGGTGTGGGTCTTTTAGATGCGCTTGCCAACGAACTGCATGGCAGGTCAACATATGTCTGGTCAAGCATGTGGTACTCAAGCGGGAGATGTTTTGGCCACGTGAGATACGCTTGAGACATATGTTGCAAATAGCAGCGGTGCGATCTGATGCACTCATCTCAAAAAAGGCCCACACCAAAGAACTTTTTGAATAACGCGCAGAGACTGTAGCGCCCTGCACATGTGATGCAGTCAATGTGCTGCCCTTAGACTGGCCCCTGGAGGGCATCCTGCCTCGTTGGTGATGTGCCTCCTCCTCCTCCTCCTCCTCCTCCTCCTCCTCCTCTCTCCTATCAGGCACCCACGTTGAGTCAGTGACCTCATCATCCCCTCCCTCCTCATCACTGGAGCAAACCTGGCAGTATGCTGCAGCAGGGGGAGCATGACTGCCAGATTGCTGTCCTTCTTGGGCACCCCCTCTGTCCGTGCTCATGTTACTGCCTTCATCGAGCTCAGTATCATCATCAGAGCCTTCCAAACGCTGGGCATCCTCCTGGAGCATGTACCCAACACTGTGGTCAAACAGTTTGAGGGACTCCTCAGGAGGACATGGTGGAGCTAGGGAAGGAGTCACTGATGACATTAAGCCAAGGGAAGAGGCCGCTTCTTTGCCAGACAAAGCACCCTGGGCATGGGTGAGAGAGGATGAGGACGGCTTGGTCATCCACTCGACCAAGTCTTCCGCATGTTGCGGCTCAACACGGCCAGCTGCCGAAAAAAAGGCCAAGCGTGTCCCATGGCCACGTGCTGATGAGGATGCACCGTCTCCACGACCAGCACTAGACACAGAGCCTGCTTGCCCTCTCTTATTGGCTTGTGACTGTCTGCCTCTCCTTCTTGGCCTTCCAGACATACTAATGGCCTTTAGCTGCACTAAGCTGGGATATATATATATATATATATATATATATATATATATATATACACACACACACTGCAGCTAGCAAAATCAACTGCCTGCCTGTAGTATGAGAACACCACCAACCTTCTACAGGTAGCTTTAGCTGAACACTGTGAGGTGGACGCACCCCACTAATTTGTAGGTTTAGCTGAACACTGTGAGCAGGACGCACTGCACTAACTGTAAACAGTCTAGCTGCCTGACCGTGGTACTAATAGGATCAAAAGAACACCAGTAATTTTCTTCAGGTAGCTTTATATACTGTAACAAGACAAGCCTGCCTGTCAGTAGGAAGATAACAGGAACGGATCTAGCTGAACACTGTGAGCAGGACGCACTGCACTAACTGTAAATAGTCTAGCTGCCTGACCGTGGTACTAATAGGATCAAAAGAACACCAGTAATTTTCTTCAGGTAGCTTTATATACTGTAACAAGACAAGCCTGCCTGTCAGTAGGAAGATAACAGGAACGGATCTAGCTGAACACTGTGAGCAGGACGCACTGCACTAAATGTAAATAGTCTAGCTGCCTGACCGTGGTACTAATAGGATCAAAAGAACACCAGTAATTTTCTTCAGGTAGCTTTATATACTGTAACAAGGCAAGCCTGCCTGTCAGTAGGAAGATAACAGGAACGGATCTAGCTGAACACTGTGAGCAGGACGCACTGCACTAACTGTAAATAGTCTAGCTGCCTGACCGTGGTACTAATAGGATCAAAAGAACACCAGTAATATTCTTCAGGTAGCTTTATATACTGTAACAAGACAAGCCTGCCTGTCAGTAGGAAGATAACAGGAACGGATCTAGCTGAACACTGTGAGCAGGACGCACTGTACTAAATGTAAATAGTCTAGCTGCCTGACCGTGGTACTAATAGGATCAAAAGAACACCAGTAATTTTCTTTAGGTAGCTTTATATACTGTAACAAGACAAGCCTGCCTGTCAGTAGGAAGATAACAGGAACGGATCTAGCTGAACACTGTGAGCAGGACGCACTGCACCAACTGTAAATAGTCTAGAAGATAACAGGAACGGATCTAGCTAAACTGAATACAGTGTATATGTATGTATGTATGTGTATATATATGTATATGTGTATATATATATATATATATATATATATATATATATATATATATATATATATATATATATATATATATATATATATATATATATATATATATATATATATATATATATATATATATATATATATATATATATATATATATATATATATATATGCAACACCTGGGATGCATATATATACACAATACACTTTAAGTGCAGCTAACTGACTGACTGTCCTGTCTAATCTAGCTAAATCAAATGAAATGACACTGTCTCTCTCTCTAAGCACACCGGAACACACTGCACAGGGCCGCCGTGCAGACGGCCTTATATAGTGTGGGGCGTGTACTAAATCCCCTGAGCCATAATTGGCCAAAGCCTCCTTGGCTTTGGCCAATTACGGCTCTCTGTTCAGGCGGCGCTGTGATTGGCCAAGCATGCGGGTCATAGTGCATGCTTGGCCAATCATCAGCAAGCAATGCACTGCGATGCCGCAGTGAATTATGGGCCCTGACGCACCACACGAATTTGGCGCGAACGGCCCATATCTTTCGCAATTCGGCGAACGACCGAACAGCCGATGTTCGAGTCGAACATGGGTTCGGCTCGAACACGAAGCTCATCCCTATTTGTCAGTGACTCCACTGTGGAGATTTGCTGCAGCTAGACTTTAAGCCTGTGATTTGATAAACAGTCCCCAGTGGCCTGCGGAATGGTCTTGGAAGGAGTCTACCTACCTTCCAGATTATGATGCTTCTTTTATTACAGGCTGTGAGGGAGATGCACATTCTTGACAGAACTGGATTTCTGCTATTGTGGAGGTCTGGAGTCTAGGGGAGAGGGGATTAAGTACCTGGCCACCACTAAGCAGGAACTTTTGATTCCATCTGAACACAGGTTTAAACAAATTTTTTGCTCGTTCAGGCATTCATCCAAGTGCTAGTCTTTTAGCCAATTTAGTAGGGGCCAAATGTCATATATAGCATGTTTTCCTATCATTACTATATATGATAGCTTCCTTCTTCCTACTTATATTGGTTGTTAAAGAAATGGGGAGTGCCAGCACCTGACACAGCTTTAGCAACCAGTAATGTCACTGGACTCCATTAATTTGCTGTGTGGAAGGAGGTGGATGGAGGGCGCGTGATCAACCGCTTACATCAAAACATGTTTGGTTTATTCATGTAAAATGGAATACAAACATATAAATAATACAAATACTACGTTTCATAAAAACAGGTGACAAAATATACACTAAAATGTTAAAATTGGGATATTCCCATGTTGAGGCAGGTATTTAAAATAGCTGACGCGTTTTGAGGTTGACCTCTTCATCAGAGCCTGGAGAACAGGAGCACAGTCTGTGTGAGCCGGTAGGCCGACATGTGTACATGGGGAGGAGTGGCTAGCTGGAAGGTATGTCCTGTGATGGATAATTATTCCATTAATTTGCTGGCTGAGTTATTCATCACGGTTGATAAGTATCTCCATCGCTGGACAACATCAATGGGCTACAATTTACATTGTGTGGACATTTTTTTTGTTTGTCTTTGTCTTTATTTACATTTTTTCATGAAAATAAGTAGGGGTGCTATGTATTGGGTACTTCCCAATTTATGTGTGGGGGCATATCTGGATGACTCTGTCATATACACCGATCCAGAGCATCCCAAACATACTCAATGGGTGACATATCCTATGAGAATGCTGGCCATGCAAGAACTGTGATGTTTTCAGCTTCCAGGAATTGTATACAGATCCTTGCAACATTGGGCTGTGCATTATCCAGCTGCAACACAACAATGGGCCTCAGGATCTCATTGCAGTATTTCTGTGCATTCAAAATGCAATCAATAAAATGCACCTGTGTGCATTGTCCATAGCATAAGCCTGCCCATACCATAACCCCACCGCCATCATGGGCCACTAATCCACAACGTTGACATCAGCAAACCTCTCACCCACACGACACCATACATGCTGACTGCCATCTGCCCTGTACAGTGAAAAACGGGATTCATCCATGAAGAGAACACCTCTCCAAAGTGCCAGATGCCATTGAATGTGAGCATTTGCCCACTCAAGTCAGTTAAGACGATGAACTGCAGTCAGGTAGAGACCCCCATGAGGACGACAAGCATGCAGATGAGCTTCCCTGAGAAGGTTTCTGACAGTTTGTGAAAAAATTATTTCGGCTATACAAACCAATTATTGCAGCAGCTATTCGGGTTGCTGGTCTCAGACGATCTTTGAGGTGAAGATGCTGGATGTGGAGGTCCTGGGCTGGTGTGGTTACATGTGGTCTGTGGTTGTAAGGTTGAATGTACTGCCAAATTCTCTGAAACGCCTTTGGAGATGGCTTATGCTAGAGAAATGAACATTCAATCCAAGGGCAATGGCTCTGGTGGACATTCCTGAAGTCAGCATGCCAATTGCACACTCCCTCAAAACTTGCAACATCTGTGGCATTGTGCTGTGTGATAAAACTGCACATTTTAAAATGGCCTTTTATTGTGGCCAGCCTAAGGCACACCTGTGCAATAATTATGCTGTTTAATCAGCATATGCCACACCTGTGAGGTGGATGGATTATCTTGGCAAAGGAGAAGTGCTCACTAAGGCTGGATTCACACCTATGCAGTTTTAGTGCTTTTTGCATTTTGCAGATTTGCACTACAGTCCATTTAACATGGTTTCCTATGGAACACGTTCTGTAGTGCAAATCTGCAAAATGCAAAAAGCACTAAAACTGCATAGGTGTGAATCCAGCCTTACACAGCTTTAGACAAATTTGTGAAGAATATTTGGAGAAATAGGCCTTTTGTATACATAGAAAAAGTCGTAGATCTTTGAGTTCAGCTCATGATAAATAAGGGCAAACACAAAAGTGTTGCATTTATAATTTTGCTCAGTGTATTTACACTATGGGGGTTATTTACTAAAGGAAAATCCACTTTGCACTGCAAGTGCACTTGGAAGTAAAGTTGCTGTAGATCCGAGGGGGACATGCAAGGAAAATCAGCATTTTAGCTTGCACATGATTGGATGATAAAATCAGCAGAGCTTTCCACTCATTTCAGATCTACTCCTTAGATTTAGAGCGACTGCACTTGAAAGTGCACTTTCAGTGCAAAGTGGATTTGCCTTTCGTAAATAACCTCCTATGTTACCAAAAGTATTGGGACACCTGCCTTTACCCGCAAATTAACTTTAATGGCATCCCAGTCTTAGTCTCTAGGTTTCACAATTGAGTTGGCCCACACTTTGCAGCTATAACAGCTTCAACTCTTCTGGAAAGGCTGTCCACAAGGTTTAGGAGTATGTCTATGGGAATGTTTGACCATTCTTCCAAACGCGCATATGTGAGGTCAGTCACTGATGTTGGACGAGAAGGCCTGGCTCACAGTCTCCACTTTAATTCATCTCAAAGGTGTTCTATATGCCATTAAAGTTTATGTGCGTGTAAAGGCAGGAGTCCCCATACTTTTGGTAATATAGTGTGTGTGTGTGTGTGTATCATTTGAATTTATTTTTTTCCTCATTAATGTATACACAACAACCCATATTGACAGGAAAACACAGAATTGTTGACATTTTTGCAGATTTATTAAAAAAGAAAAACTGAAATATCACATGGTCCTAAGTATTCAGACCCTTTGCTGTAACACTCATATTTAACTCAGGTGCTGTCCATTTCTTCTGATCATCCTTGAGATGGTTCTACACCTTCATTTGAGTCCAGCTGTGTTTTATTATACTGATTGGACTTGATTAGGAAAGCCACACACCTGTCTATATAAGACCTTACAGCTCACAGTGCATGTCAGAGCAAATGAGAATCATGAGGTCAAAGAAACTGCCTGAAGAGCTCAGAGACAGAATTGTGGCAAGGCACAGATCTGGCCAAGGTTACAAAAAAATTCTGCTGCATTTAAGGTTCCTAAGAGCACAGTGGCCTCCATAATCATTAAATGGAAGACGTTTGGGATGACCAGAACCCTTCCTAGAGCTGGCCGTCCGGCCAAACTGAGCTATTGGGGAAGAAGAGCATTGATGAGAGAGGTAAAGAAGAACCCAAAGATCACTGTGGCTGAGCTCCAGAGATGCAGTCGGGAGATAGGAGAAAGTTGTAGAAAGTCAACCATCACTGCAGCCCTCCACCAGTTGGGGCTTTATAGCAGAGTGGCGCGATGGAAGCCTCTACTCAGTGCAAGTCACATGAGAGCCCACATGGAGTTTGCGAAAAACACCTAAAGGACTCCAAAATGGTGAGAAATAAGATTCTCTGGTCTGATGAGACCAAGGTAGAACTTTTTGGCCTTAATTCTAAGCAGTATGTGTGGAGAAAACCAGACACTGCTCATAACCTGTCCAATACAGTCCCAACAGTGAAGCATGGTGGTGGCAGCATCATGCTGTGGGGGTGTTTTTCAGCTGCAGGGACAGGACGACTGGTTGCAATCAAGGGAAAGATAAATTCGGCCAAGTACAGGGATATCCTGGCTGAAAACCTTCTCCAGAGTGCTCAGGACCTCAGACTGGGCCGAAGGT
This sequence comes from Lithobates clamitans, assembly GCA_037952925.1. Lineage (NCBI taxonomy): Eukaryota > Metazoa > Chordata > Amphibia > Anura > Ranidae > Lithobates > Lithobates clamitans. Next base: position 4,831,339 of record JBBGZY010000272.1, read on the forward strand.
TTACCTTCCAACAAGACAATGACCCTAAGCACACAGCTAAAATAACGAAGGAGTGGCTTCACAACAACTGCGTGACTGTTCTTGAATGGCCCAGTCAGAGCCCTGACTTAAACCCAATTGAGCATCTCTGGAGAGACCTAAAAATGGCTGTCCACCAACGTTAACCATCCAACCTGACAGAACTGGAGAGGATCTGCAAGCAGGTAATGGCAGAGGATCCCCAAATCCAGGTGTGAAAAACTTGTTGCATCTTTCCCAAAAAGACTCATGGCTGTATTAGATCAAAAGGGTGCTTCTACTAAATACAGATCAAAGGGTCTGAATACTTAGGAGCATGTAATATTTCCGTTTCTTTTCTTTTTTAATAAATCTGCAAAAATGTCAAAAAAAAAATATATATATATATTTATCATCTCTCTCTATCGTGTATCAAAGAAGGATACAATATCCAATATGCAAATTCATTTTACTTCAAAGTGTCATCACTTTAAAGTAAAAGTAATTTGCATATTGGAGATTGCATACTTTCGCCTTTGATATATTTATTGGTGCATGATTGAGGTCCCACTGTTGATACATCTCCACGATTTGGACTTGGACACAGGAAGAGTGACTTACCCTTGTCCTCTCTCTCTATAATGATTGATAATGCATACATTAGTTCCAGACAATTATTGAAGTTTCCAAGATGTCAAACTAATGTTAAGGAAAATCTATAACATAAAAATGGAGTGGGAGCGCATTGTCAAAGTTGTGTGTAACATACAGTAAGTCTTATGAGATAGTACAATTGTATCTAATAACCTGCATTCCACTCTAAATTCTTTGGCCAATCCATCAGTGTTAACCCCACACCATTAGGAGACTAATTAGCCAGCTTCTGATCTCTGGTTGTGCAGCCCATATAAAACTGCTGGAATTCAACTACTCTGTGATTTTTCAACTCATTTTCTTCAATGGTAGAATGTTAATGCAGCAAGCTACCTGTAAATAACTGTTCTGGTCAGTAAAGTTTATAGCAGACACAGCATATTTGCATAATGAGAAAGAATAATACCCTCTTGGAGTTAATAACAATTGTTGAACAAATGGTGACATTGTAATAGTAATAATAATAAATATTTATCAAACTCACTAAAACAGATACAAATCTATCTAATCTATCTATTGTAATATGTGTAGTACTGTATAACACTCCCAATATTCAATCAGAGTGATTGCTGTCTGAACCATGATTCTATCTTCATCCCCATGCATGGTAATAGCCACTTCACTGTCCTTTAAAAGCAATATGAAAGCAGCATGGTAGCTTTTGACAAAACTGCTTCCCCTCATGCTGGGTGAAGCAGCACTTAGAAAAATCATTAAATATTGCATGCTGCCAGATGACCACTGGTGATGGCGATTTAGCAACAAATAGCATTTTAGTACATTATATGAGCATTTTAATGTCTAAAGTAATGTCTGGTCGAATTTGTAGGTTCAGCGTATATAATGGAGTTGATACCTTTTTAGGGGAATTTTTCTTACTAACCCTCCTTTCACATAATGGTATCCCTTCTTTAAGACAGTGACATGTGACAGTACAGTATACTGTATGTATCAAGGTAGATTAGCTGTTGGGGCAAAGTATAACTTCAAACGTAGAAACTGCAGAATATCTTTATTTTCAGAAGCAGTATGTGATATAACACAGTGCAAAAAACTTTTAAGATGCTCTTTTTATGTGTACTAGTGAAAGAACAGGTTACAGTTTTTTACTCATGGCAGTATACAGTCACGTCAGATGTGTTTGAGTGGTACATACTGTGGTGTCAGCTATGCTATGCCGATCTCTACTTTGCTTTAGAGCACTGCTTATACTGTCTCTCACGGTGCATTAAAGGCGTCTTGCACTAACAAAAAAAAGGGATGTTTATCAATTCAAGGACCCCTCCAGCATAACATTTGTCGCATTAGTAGCATAAGTTGAAAAAAATCTCAAGATAAACAGTTTGCAAATATAATTACCTATCCCTGGGTTCTCCACTGCAGAGATGATTTCATTATCTGTCCAGCAAGCTCTGAGGGACTGCTGAATATCTCAAATATCACAAAAAGGCACTCAAGCAGTGCAGGAGCATCTTTTTCTCAGGATCTGGGACACTCAGTATTTTTCAAGATTTCCCCAGATCTCCCTCACCAAGATGCTGTGGGTGAAAAATAGCTGTAAAGTAATTATATTTACTAATTTTATCTCTCCGTTTTTTTTTTTTTTGTTTGTTTTTTTTTTAGCTTTAATTCTACTATTTATTATGGCAGAAGGGTTCCTGATGTATTAAGCAGACCTTGCTTTTTAAATGCAAGGTCCACGTTAAAGCTATCATGGACTTTATCCATAAAGCCCTAATCACAACAGGGACAAGCTGGATATAATGGGTTATTTGTCTGGCCTGGGAAAATAGTATGAAATTAATTCATTTTACTTAATAGCTATGTAGTGTCAGGGCCTACCTAAACAATAAATTCAGCTGATAAACCCTGATCTAATGGATCACATTTTAAGTACAATCTTACTTTTTAAACTTTCCCTATCCTCCCCCCGCCCCCACGTCCTTGAGCTGAAGTCGCTCACCCTCCCTCTTTAAGCTTTATACTTACTGAATTGCTGCTGTTGAAGCCCCATGCTATGATTACACATTCCTTGCACCGAGAAGAATAAAAGCTGGACAGCACATGCAAGAGCATTGGCTAACAAAGACAGAGGGCCTCTGAAGTGAAAATTTGTTATGGAGAGCTTTGAGGCTGGAGGTTGGGCTCAGCTCAGAGCGCAGGGAACAACATGGTAAGGAAAGCTTGTCAAAAGGTTAAAACCCCTGTCAGTTGTTTGTTTTATTTTTTTTGCCATCCATGCCCTATTAGGAATATTTTACTTCATCTCTTGTCTCATAGATCTAGCCTCATGATCCCCATTCCAGTGATGATTCAAAATGTTGTGTTTTCCTTCTCATTCAGTGCCAGGAAAAATATCACTAGGACAAATATAGATGGTTAAAGGATATGTTTACTTTTTGTAACATGTTCAACCCATATTCAGGGTGTAACATGTAACAAGTTACAGATGCAGCAGCCCCTGCACCCCTCTAATCCCCCATTGTTATAGCGAGTGGCTGATCTTCTCCCCCACTCACTGTCACAATTTAAAAATGGAGCAGCTTTGCAGGCTCTGCCAACACGGCTGTGTCATAAATTCACAGAGTTCTGTGAATGCGAGAACTACAAATACCGACAGCCTTTGCGGCTGTTGGCTTGTAGTTCTCAATTAACTACTAGGGCACTGTTGAGCTCTCTAGTTAGTTCATTGATAGTTCCTGTCAGTGTGTAACTGCCTTCTTGTACAAGGTATGAGCAGACAGCATACATAGACGGTCTGCAAGAGCTCGGCATTGCAATGCTCTACAGGCTTCTAGTAAAAAAAAAAAACACATTCACATTTATTCTCAAAAAGATGTGTATTTTTTATCCTTTAACCGCATCCCGCCCGACCTATAGCAGAATAATGGCCAGGCAGTGGTTTAATTGTTGTGACTGAACGCCCTGTGATGTCCTTTACAACATGCAGCTCATGTGCACCCCCGGGGGCCATGCAATGCTGCGATCGGTGGTGTGGTGTCTTGCTCAGTAGGGATGAGCTTCATGTTCGAGTCGAACACATGTTCGACTCGAACATCGCGTGTTCGGCCATTCGCCGGATTACGAACGATATGGGCTGTTCGCGCCAAATTCGAGCACGTCACGGCCCATAATTCACTGTGGCATCACAATGCATTGCAGGCTGATGATTGGCCAAGCATGCACTATGACCCGCATGCTTGGCCAAATCACAGCACCGTCTGTACAGAGAGCCGTAATTGGCCAAAGCCAGGGTGGTTTTGGCCAATTATGGCTCAGGGGGTTTAGTTCACGCCCCACACTATATAAGGCAGCCTGCACGGTGGCCCTGTGTAGTGTGTTCTGGCATTGAGAGAGATAGACAGAGACAATGTCATTTGATTTAAGTTAGAGTAGGCAGGCAAGCCAGTTAGCTGCACTTAGAGTGTATTTTGTGTGTGTATATATATATATATATGTGTGTGTGTGTGTGTGTGTGTGTGTGTGTGTGTGTGTGTGTGTGTATATGTATATGTGTATGTGTATGTGTGTATATATATATATATATATATACACACACTGTATTCAGTTTAGCTAGATCCGTTCCTGTTATTCTCTTCCTACTACTGGCAGGCAGGTGTCCTTACAGAATTTACAGCTACCTGAAGAAAATTGCTGGTGTTTTTTCTGATCCTATTAGCTACAGTATTTAGAGTTAGTGTAGTGCGTCCTCTGCACAGTGTGCACCTACTGTAAAGCTACCTAAAAAAAATTGGTGGTGTGCTTCTGATCCTATTAATACCACAGGCAGGCAGCTACAGTATTTACAGTTAGTGTACTGTGTCCTCTGCACAATGTGCACCTAAAGCTACCTGAATAAAATTGCTGTTGTTCTCATACTAATAATACTACAGGCAGGCAGTTGATTCTGCTAGCTTCAGTATCAGTATATATATATATATATATATATATATATATATATATATATATATATATATATATATATATATATATATATATATATATATATATATATATATATATACATCCCAAATTTGTGCAGCTACATCTCACTGCAGGATATTTAGTATGTCTGGAAGGCCAACAAGGAGAAGCAGACAGTCACAAGCCAATAAAAGAGGGAAAGCAGGCTCTGTGTCTAGAGGCAACAGTGCTGGTCGTGGAGACGGTGCATACTCATCAGCACGTGGCCTTTTTTCCGGCAGCTGGCCGTGTTGAGCCGCAACATGCGGAAGACTTGGTAGAGTGGATGACCAAGCTGTCCTCATCCTCCTCATCCTCTCTCACCCAGGCTCAGGGTACTTTGTCTGGCAAAGCAGCTGCCAACGCGGCCTCTTCCCTCAGCTCAATGGCATCAGTCACTCCTTCCCTAGTCCCACCATGTTCTCCTGAGGAGTCCCTCGAACTGTTTGACCACAGTGTTGGGTACATGCTCCAGGATGATGCCCAGCGTTTTGAAGGCTCCAATTATGGTACCCAGCTAGAGGAAGGCAGTAACGTGAGCCCAGAGAGAGGAGGTGCCCAAGAAGGACAGCAATCTGGCAGTCATGTTCCCCCAGCTGCAGCATACTGCCAGCTTTGCTCCAGTGATGAGGAGGGAGGGGATGATGAGGTCACTGACTCCACGTGGGTGCCTATTAGGAGAGAGGAGGAGGAGGAGACACATCACCAACAAGGCAGGATGCCCTCCAGGGGCCAGCTTAAGGGCAGCACACCGACTGCACCACATCACAGAGCTCAGAGGAAATAGATAGGGGACTTTGGACTTTATAGGCACAGTAACATCACGTAAATCTTTATATAAAAAAACTATTTTATTGGAAAAACATATACATAGACAGTACGTATTAAAAAGCCACAAATCACGAAAAACTATATCTAGTGAGAGGTATTTGACAGACCCGATGCTAGTTACAACCATCTATTTAGTGCCACTCAGACAGGAGGATAGTCATCCCAGATAATAACAAGTTCGAGGCGACAGTTGAATAGCAGGTCATAAGATCTGAAGTACGTATCATAAAGATGCTCAACTAGTTGCGCGTGTCCTCACGCTTCTTCAGGAGCGAAGAGCTGTGGCATAGTATAATAAATATGAACAAATCATATAATCACCCACAATGATTGATAGGAAAGCTCACGATGCCCAAGTTTTACACCACACATAGCAACTCCATAGTAGATCTAAGGACCATCTATATAAAAAAGGACCAGCAGTTTTAGTAATTGAAAAATCTAGACCCGTAATCACATAGGTAGAGACAGGGGGACCAAACTTCATGTAGTCAGTGGATATAAGAATACCATAGTTAGAATATAAGTATCCTCCTGGTTTGTGAGGGGAGAAGAGTTTCAACATGTGGTGTCCATCGTGAGCTGGAGCCGCTCCAGCTCACGATGGACACCACATGTTGAAACTCTTCTCCCCTCACAAACCAGGAGGATACTTATATTCTAACTATGGTATTCTTATATCCACTGACTACATGAAGTTTGGTCCCCCTGTCTCTACCTATGTGATTACGGGTCTAGATTTTTCAATTACTAAAACTGCTGGTCCTTTTTTATATAGATGGTCCTTAGATCTACTATGGAGTTGCTATGTGTGGTGTAAAACTTGGGCATCGTGAGCTTTCCTATCAATCATTGTGGGTGATTATATGATTTGTTCATATTTATTATACTATGCCACAGCTCTTCGCTCCTGAAGAAGCGTGAGGACACGCGCAACTAGTTGAGCATCTTTATGATACGTACTTCAGATCTTATGACCTGCTATTCAACTGTCGCCTCGAACTTGTTATTATCTGGGATGACTATCCTCCTGTCTGAGTGGCACTAAATAGATGGTTGTAACTAGCATCGGGTCTGTCAAATACCTCTCACTAGATATAGTTTTTCGTGATTTGTGGCTTTTTAATACGTACTGTCTATGTATATGTTTTTCCAATAAAATAGTTTTTTTATATAAAGATTTACGTGATGTTACTGTGCCTATAAAGTCCAAAGTCCCCTATCTATTTCCTCTGTTGCAATTATCACAGGACGTGGCACTCTTTTACGTTTAGGTATCCACAGGACCACTCTGTGCTAGGATACCCTCATTCTCTGACATCACAGAGCTCCGCATGTGCAGGTGCACTGCCGTCTCTGCGCGTTATTCCAAAAGTTCTATAGTGTGGGCCTTTTTTGAGATGAGTGCATCAGATCCCACCGCTGCTATTTGCAACATATGTCTCAAACGTATCTCGCGTGGCCAAAACATCTCCCACTTGGGCACCACATGCTTGACCAGACATATGTTGACCTGCCATGCAGTTTGTTGACAAGCCTACCTAAAAGACCCACACCAAAGAACAAAGAGGACCTCTCCTTGCTCCTCATCAGCTGGGATCTCTAACCCAACTATACCTTCAGTCCTCTCTGAGATCTGCACTGAGAGGAATGAAGGTGTAGAATTAGGTGTGTCACAGCCAAGTACTTGGGGGCAATCTGCTATCGGTACACCAACGTCAGATTGTACCAGGCAAATTTCCCTGCCCCAGCTGCCACACCGCTGAAAGAAGTTCGCTTTCAGCCATCCACATGCCCAGCGGTTGAAAGCTAGCTTAGCTAAATTTCTAGCACTTCAACTGCTACCTTTTCAGTTGGTAGACTCTGCCCCCTTCCGTGAATTTGAGGAATATGCGGTTCCTCAGTGGCAGGTTCCCAAACACCACTTTTTCTCATGGAAGGTGATTCCGGCTCTCTAGCGGCATGTGGAAGGCAATGTCTTGGCCTTGCTGCATATTACCGCTGACTCATGGTCCAGCAGGCATAGACAGGTACGTTACCTATCTTTCACTGCGCACTGGGCGACTCTTCTGGCAGGTGGGAAGGATGCAGGACAGGGTGCAGTAGTGTTGGAGATTGTTCCGCAAACCACGCCTCCAAAATACTTCTAGTGGTGATTCTGCCACACCTCTCTCCTCCACCCTCTCCTCTTCTTCCTCCATGGCCTCTTTCTGTGCTGATTTGTCTTCGGAAGCAGCGGTGCTCCGTAGGCGTTCAAGGGGCTATGCAAGCACGCAAGCCAAAAGATGCATGCGTGCTTGGGGACAGGAGCCACACTGGGGCAGAGATTCTGTCAGCTCTGCAGGGGTATGTTCAGAGGTGGTTAACGCCATGCCAGCTTAAGGCAGGTATGGTGGTTTGCGACAATCGCACCAACCTCCTCCCCGCCCTCTGACAGGGACAACTGACCCATGTGCCCTGTTTGGCTCATGTCCTTAACTTGGTAGTGCAGCGGTTCTTGGGCAGGTACCTGGATTTACAGGATGTCCTGAGGCAGGCCAGGGAAGTCTGTGTGCATTTCCGCAGGTCATATAATGCCAGTACTCGGCTGGCTGACCTCCAAAAGTAATTTAAACTGCCTAAGAACCGCCTAATGTGTGACATGCCAACCAGGTGGAATTCAATGTTGGCCATGCTGCAGCGGCTGCAAACGCAGCAGAGGGCCATCAATGAGTACCTGTGCGACTATGGCACCAGGACAGGTTCAGACGAGCATGTTTTTTTTCCCCACGCCAGTGGGCCATGATCAGGGATGCATGCACTACTGTCACCGTTCTAGGAGGCCACAAGGATGGTGAGCAGTGACAGTGCATGCATCAGTGACACTGCCCCCCTTGTCCACCTGTTGGAGCACATGCTGCGTGGAATAATGGACAGGGCACTTGAGGCAGAACAGAGGCAGGAAGAGGAGGACTTCCTTAGCTCTCAAGGCCCCCTTTATCCAGACAGTGTTCCTGTGTGCCCGCCGATCACACAGGAAGAGGAGGAGGAGGAAGAGGAGGATTGTGTCAGCATGGAGGTGGAGTTTGGCACTCAGCATCAGCAGCAGTCTTTAAGGGATCATTTACAGTCCCAAGAAACCCATGGACTTGTACGTGGCTGAGAGGAGGTGGCTGTGGATCATGTCATCCTTGGGGACCCAGAGGACTACAGACCGAATGCCTCAGCAAACCTACGCTGCATGGCCTCCCTGATCCTGCAAAGCCTGTAGAAGGATCCTCATATTCGTGGTATCAAGGTAAGGGATCAATACTGGCTGGCAACCCTCCTTGATCCACGTTACAAGGGTAAGGTTGCAGACCTTATCTTGCCGTCGCAGAGGGAGCAGAGGATGAAACATCTTCGGGAGGCCTTGCAGAAAGGTCTGTGCAATGCGTTCCCAGAGACTGGGGGTTACAAACTCCTGTTCCTGGACAATGTGTTGCTGAGGCTTCGGTCAGTCAAAGAAGGAGCGGTGGAGAAGGTGGCCATCTGACTGATGCGTTCAGACAATTTTTTTAGTCCGCAGCCCCAAGGTATGATCGGTTCCAGCAACCATCGCCAGCGTCTGTTTTACATGGTGCAGGAATACCTAGGAGAAAGATCTGACTTGGACACCTTTCCCACCAAAAATCCTGTGGGTTACTGCAAATGTGCAAATGAAATATTTTGTTTCGGAATTCGCTTTCATATGAAAAATACATTTATTTAGTTACTCCCGAAATCCGTTTTTATTTAATTCGTTTTTCGTTACAAAAATTGCATTCGTCCGAAAATGCAAATTAGGGTCGAATCTGTCATTGAAGGCTTATGGTGTCTGTCGAATGCTCAAAGAAAATTCGATGAGGCAGCTAAACTGTACAACGCCGTATAGTTTACCTGCTCCGTTGAATCTTCTTAGAACATCCAACAGACACCATAAGCCAAAGTACGTGTGTACTTAGTTCTAGCTATTTTACTGCTCCTCCTCTTTGGTTACAATCAGCCAATAACATTCATCATCATCATTATTTTTATTTATCTTTTCTCCCCTACGTCAAATCTTTTCTCTCTATGTAGAATAATCTTGGACTAATAGTTAAGGTTAGGCACATTCGACCACAGGTTTGATGGACACAGATTGTTGTCGTCATCATCATGTCGAATCTCCTATCTATATCGAACTGTTGTAGCAACGAAAATAAAGCATTTGTTTATGTCGGATCTTTCGTTTTTCGGATTCTGCACTTTCGTTATCGTTTGTTAAAACGATAGCGAAAATACCTGAAATTCGGACGAAAATGCATTCGGACAAAAACGAATGCACATGTCTATGGGTTACTGGGTCTTGAGGATGGATCACTGGCCATAGCTTGCAGAGTATGCAATTGAGCTACTGGCTTGCCCTCATCCAGCGTTCTTTCGGAACTCACATTCAGTGCTGTTGGAGGCCTTGTAACTGATCACAGGGTGCGCCTGTCCACCGACTCGGTCGATCGACTGACCTTCATAAAAATGAATCAGTCTTGGATCACCACCAGCTACCAAGCACCTGATGTTGATGTAACCAAATAATTTTTTTTGAAATGTCAGATCCCTTCAAGACTGCATATGCTGATGCTGAGTGACTATCCTGTTATGCTGAGTGACTATCCTCTTCCTCCTCAATGATCATGCTGATAGCTTGTAAGAATATTTTTGGCTCTGGGCGCCACCACCAGTGGCTAAGGCCCAATTTTTCAGCCCCTGTTTAACAGGGGCGTGTAATAACAATTTTTGATGCAATATTTTGCAAGGAGGGTTCATTGCTGCATTCAACTAAAGTATTTGTAAAGGGTTGCAGTGTTGTAGCACCAGCACCAGTAGTGCCTAAGGCCCAATTTTTCAGCCCCTGTTTAACAGGGGCGTGTAATAACAATTTTTGATGCAATATTTTGCAAGGAGGGTTCATTGCTGCATTCAACTAAAGTATTTGTAAAGGGTTGCAGTGTTGTAGCACCAGCACCAGTAGTGCCTAAGGCCCAATTTTTCAGCCCCTGTTTAACAGGGGCGTGTAATTACAATTTTTGATGCAATATTTTGCAGGAGGGCTCATTCCTGCGATCCAACTAGAGTATCTGTGAGGGGTTGCAGTGTTGTGGCAACAGTGTCTAAGGCCCAATTTTTCTGCCCCTGTTCAACAGGGACATGTAATTACAATTCTTGATGTAATATTTCACAGCAGAGCCCATTCCTGCACCCACCAAGAGTAACTGTGAGGGCTTAGAGTGTTGTGGCAACACCAACACCTAAGGCCACAATTTCTGCAGAGTATATAGGGCAGGCCCCTACTTTCAAACATCCAACTTACAAACGACTCCTACTTGCAAACGGAAGGAGACAACCGGAAGTGAGATGAAATCTACCCCTAGAAAGGGAAATTCTCTCCTGTAAGAGGTAAATGTGAAAAACGTGTCTCCTCTCCACTGATGCTTTATCACCAATCGTTGTTTCACTAAAAACCCCAAATTGTCAAAAAATATTTGTCATTGGGACAGAAAGTGAAGTGAAATCTTCTGAAGAGGTGCACAGACAGCAAAACAAATGTCAAAGGGGTGATAACCCTTCCCTATGTTTTCCAAAAAGCTTAAAAATATATTTTTTTGTCTGGAGGTACACTTTAAAGATGTACCCGTTCAAAATTACAAACAGATTCTACTTGACAACAAACCTACAGTCCCTGTCTTGTTTGCACTGCCTGTATACTGCTGTTCAGAGGGCCTGGGGCCCCACTCCTTTCCTTTTTTTTAATTTTGGGCGCGGGGTTCCCCTTAATATCCATACAAGACCCAAAGGGCCTGGTAATGGACTGGGGGGTACCCATGCTGTTTGTCTCACTGATTTTCATCCATATTACTGGGACCGGACATTACATTAAAGCTGTAAGCAATTGTAAATTACTTTTATCACTTTAAAAATGTCATTTTGTGCAGGGACTGTTCTAAGCACGGGAAACATGCGCCACTTTATAGGCATACTATAGAAACCCCCCAGGTACAATATTTAAAGGAATATTTCACTTTTTTTTCACTTTAAGCATCATTAAAATCACTGCTCCCAAAAAAACTGACGTTTTTAAAACTTTTTTTTTGCATTGATACATGTCCCCTGGGGCAGGACCCTGGTCCCCAAACCCTTTTTAGGACAACACCATTAGCCTTTAAATTTAGCAAATTAGCCTTTAAATTAAGCACTTTTTATTTCGAACATTCGAGTCCCATAGACTTCAATGGGGTTCTAAAGTTTGCGCAAATTTTCGGTCCGTTTGCAGGTTCTGGTGCGAACCGGGGGGTTTTCAGCTTATCCCTATTGCTCAGACACACCACATCTCTGATCACTGTAAAGAGCCTTTGGCGTTGGCTTTTTAATTAATTATTTAATTTATAATTAGCTGTGTCCAATCACATATGATGACATCTGATCACAATGTAACCAGGAAGTGCAAGTAATCGGCATTCCCTGAATAATACTGTGCAGTGCAGCCCCGTCAGCGATGCCTGCAAGTGCCCACCAGTGCCACGTACCAATGCCCATCAGTGCTGCTTGTCAGTGCCTCCTATTGGTGCCATCTATCAGTGTCCAATAGTGCAGCCCAACAGTGCCGCCCATCAGTGCTGATCAGTGCACATCAGTGCGGTCTATCAGTACCCATCATTGTTGCCTATCAGTGCCCATAATGGCTGTCCATCAGTGCCCCCTATCAGAGCCACCTATCAGTGCCCAGTGCTGCATACTAGTGCCTCCTCATCAGTGCCACCTCATCAATGCCTGTCAGTGCAGCCTCATCAGTGCACATCAGTGAAGGAGAAAAATTACTTATTTACAAAATTTCGAACAGAAACAAAGAAAAACTTTTTTCATTTGTTTGGAAAAAATAAAAAAACCCAGTGGTGATTAAATACCACCAAAAGAAGCTCTATCTGTCTAAAAAAAATTATAAACATTTTGCTTGGAAACAGCAGTGCATGACTGCGCAATTGTTATTCAAAGTGTGACAGCTCTGAAAGCTAAAAATTAGCCTGAGCAGGAAGCTGGTAAACGTGCCCAATATTGAAGTGGTTAAATAGCCAGTAGGGACACAGACAGTAAAAGAAACAACAAGGTTCAGAACTATTCCTTGCCTTATCCAAAACTGAAAAAAGCTGTACTGTTTCCCAACCTATATGTGAAAATGTAATCATATGTAGTGTGATATGGGGGTGTTTAGCTCCCATGGTAGATGCATTTGTACAGTGATTCCATGGATGACAGGAACTATAGCGCACGTTTTTTTAAAGGAAATAGGAAAGTAAGTTCTTACAACATCAGGTTTCCCACGCAGGTGTTTTAGCTTCACATCAAATGAAAATCCCAAGCCACCTAGCTCTTAAAGAAAAGGTAAATTCACCTTTACAGAAAAATCTGTAAGGTGACCTTACACTGGACCCTCTCCTCATCCCCCCCCCCCCCCCCCAGTCCCGCTGACCTGCAGTCTGGCGATCACCTGCACTGACACATCGGGTTGCTGCTTCAGCAGTTCAGGGCTTAGAAATCCCCTGTATCTCAATCTCCTAAACGTACCTCATTAGGAGGTATGTATAGGAGAATTCTAATTGGTCAGCGCTCTCACATGGGTGGCGCTGACCAATCAGAACCCGCGTAGCCCCTCCTGTCACTGTAGGAGAAGAGAGAAAGCTGCAGGGATTTAAAATCCCCGGACTGGTAAAGCGATGATACGATCTGTCAGAACAGGAGATTGCCGGACTCCAGGTTAGTGGGACCAGGTGTGATGGGAAGGCGCTCCAGTGTAAAGATTTTCTGTAAAGGTGAACTTACACTTTAAGCTCACTTAGCTTTAATTGCAATACCTTGCTGCACTGGCTCACTCATTCTCTACTGTAGGTAGAGGTTCCTCTATTACCCCAGGTGCTCTCACTTCTCCAAAACTCACAGTATCCTCTGGCTCCCCTGGACTCTCTCCCAATTGTCTCAGCTCTAGTCCCCCAGACTCTCTCAGCTGGCCCAACTCTCTCTGTCCAATGGCCTGGAACCTCTCCCACATGGAGTGCTGTCTTGAAGATATTGCCTTGATCTCTGGACAGGAGCACTCCTGGTTGCAGTAACTGCAATACATGCAACTCCATCTGCCCTGAGCTATGCTAAGATCTGCCTTATAATGACCTTGCACACCTTAAACTCACACAGGCTACAAAAGTCAAATAAAACCTGGACACCAGATTTAAGGTTCCATCCCACCCAGTACACTTTGGAACTCTCAAGTACCCTGCCCCAATTCAGAACTACAAAATTCAGAGAAAGCGAAGAACAATAAACCTGCCAGAGTTTCTAAAACTGCAGCTTTGAGAATCCAGAGTCCCTTTTATGCACATTTACATAGTGGCAGGGTCTCACACTGTCACAGTAGTCATTACAGAGTATCAGAAACAAAATAAAAAGGCCAATATTTGCTAAACTTCTAAACAAAACAAACAGGTTACATCTATAATTGGCTTGGCAGTCTCAAACAGATGTACTGAGTGTTTAGAGTTGTTGGCTGTGGAAGAAGCCATGTAGTAACAAGAAAAGTTTATGTCTATGTTTTGGGATCTGGTGACTCAACATTTTCTCTGTTAATCATATGCAAAGCCTTCTTTATTCATAGAAACTGGTACTTAAACATTACTGTGGAGATAATATATTTTGACTAGCATTGCAAATACTTCCCCAAAAAAACCTGGAGAGCTGTACTATGGGGGGGAGGGAGGGGGCTCAGAAAGGAACAATTTGGTAGGGTGCTGTAGAAAGATTAGAGAAAAGGTACAGGAGAGATGTTTAGGTGAGAAGCATCAAAGGAGAATACTGAAACTAAAGGAGATGTGTTGTAAAGGATGGACCACAAATGTGGAGAACAGCGCTACTGGGTGATGCTACAGGAGAAGGTAGTAGGCAGTACAAGAAGGACAATTAAAAGAATGGATGGGCACACTTTTTGCCGGAGACAGAAGGGCAATCATCCACATTGGAAATATTGTCTCTTCTTTAACTGTCCAGTATCCACTTGTGTGGTTACAAATCAGTTTGAGATATTGAGTCCTACCAACAACAGGCCTTTTACAATGAAGGAGGAAAGGAGATCTTGAACAACATGTGAAAGAATCATGAAGATCCACCTACGTAATAATCATACGTAAAATTGTATATTTAAAGGAGACTGAATTTGATTATTCTGATTATAATTAGTCTATTTACTGTATACAAACCACTATACATTCTGTTTAAATACAAATTGAAAGGAAGGAAGATGGTTCAGATAATAGCCACAGATAATGACACAGACTATTCTCCAAATGGAACATAAACTTTCCCTTCTGCAAGTGTCAGCAGTCTAAACGGGTGAAGGTTAGTGTCACAGACATATGCGGCCAGCATCATTTGTCCCTGGTCAGAACAATAGTGATAAGAACAGTTTTACAGATATGGTTATTCTAGTACATACCATTTCTGGCACATGTCAGAGAAGACATTTGAAAAACCCTTGGACTGAAGGGACCTGACAAAAAAAGCACAATATACATTTAGGGCAGAGAAAAAACAGTAATGTCATCACAGTGCAGAAATGGTAGGTACATGTATACCATAATACCAACAAATTGTAATATCTCTCATCAGGATGCAGGGATCAGAGTGGACATGTCCAATAGAACAACTCCTAGTATTAAATCCATCTACAATTGCAGTCAGACAATAGACAGAGTGTCAATATACAGGAGATAGACAGAAAGAAATACAGCAGACAGGCAAGAAAAGACAGAACCAATACAAAGTAGGAGGATAAAAACAAGACAGCTTTTTTTGGTGGTATCTAATCATCACTGTTTTATTTTTTGCTAAACAAATATAAAAGAAAGAGAACTTTGAAAAGAAAAAAAAAAATTAGCTTCTGTTATACAATTTTTATTTACAAATAAGTAATTTTTCTTCTTCAATGATGTGCGCTGATGAGGCTGCACTGATGGGCACTAATAGGAGGCAATGATGGGCACTGATGAGGTGGCAACAATGGGCACTGATAGACAGTACTGATAGGTGGCCCTGATAGGCATTGATGGGCACCAATAGGCAGCACTGATGGGCACTGATAGGTGGCACTGATGAAGAGGCACTGATGGGCAGCACTGATGAAGAGGCACTGATAGGCAGCACTGATGGGCACTGTTGGGGCTGCACTCATAATCAGGGCACTGATCATCAGCGCTCTGATTATCTGTGTACATGTCCCCTGTCAGGATTGCCACTTACCGGCTTTCCTCTCCTCACGCTGTGGCAGCACATGAGGAAAGTACTGCTGATAGCCCGCAAGTCTGTTTACACTGTGATCAGCTGTGATTGAACACGATCACACTGATCATGTGGTAAAGGACTGCTGTGATGGGCCCTTTACCAAGATCACAGAGCACACCGGATGCATGCCCCAGGGGGTGTGCAAGGGGTATGGTTCTGGGACGACATCCATGGATGCCTTTCCGGAACAGAGCTATCTTTTGGCTATAGTGTGGTAAGGAAGTGGTTAATATATGTTGCATTAAAACTGAACTCTAGGCAAAAAATATGTTTTTTAAAAACCACAAAGGATAAAAATGATATTTGTGTACACGAAATGCCTTTGCAAACCCATAATTGCTCTCTGCACAGGCAGTGTACAGCACAGTGGAGTTGTGGGTGCGACTCCCAAAAACCTCCAACTACAGGCTGCCTGCAGAAAAATATACAAGGGGGGGTGGATACAAGTCCAGTCACCCTGTTCAAGGAAAAATGGCAATAGTGATACATTTTTATTACAGGAAGATAATGCAAAGAGACAATGTGCAGGAGTTGTTTCATCGCTGCACAGATCTAGCGCTACACATATGGGGAACCAAGATTAAATAAACATGGCTTTTATATTAGGATATTATTTGTTTGCCCTAGATTTCAGCTTTAAGACATCCCACACAGTTCATCAGGCTGCCCCTGAACAAAACAAAATTTGGACACATGCCTCTTTTTAAAAAGTAGCACACTGCAGTGCATATTAGGTGCCTTACTGTTTGTTATGGGGCTATTATTTAGTATGTTGGCACGATTTTCAAAATTAATAGCACTGCAACACCTCATGGTATGTGCAATGAGGTAAGGCCTACTAAAAAGTTATTTATTTTTACAATATTTTACTACATCACATACAGTAGATCTGAATGGGCTCTCAATGCTAAGGGCTGTTAAAGAGGTTGCAAACCTCTGAAAAAAATTCCCCCCAAAAAACAACCTGCAAAACAAAGGCATAATGAGCTAGTATGCATCACATACTAGCTCATTATGAAATACTTGCCTTAGAACAGGTGCTACCCACATGCTGCTCCCACGGAAGGCATGCATGCCTGTGGGCATTGCTCGGTATGCAAATTTGTTATGAAAACAAACACATTTAGGGATTCCACTGGAAAGCAAGAATTCAAGATAAAACCGTTTGTGAATAGTTCCACAATGTATGTCGTTTACCAAATATGTACCAGAGATGACAAATCTCCGGTAGCAATTTGCTTTAGAGACCACCATGGAGCCAAACCAATGGGTCTCAAATGTATGATTATCCACAAACTTGAGATATCAAATAGGAGAGGAGACTGGGATAAAATGCTATTGCAAAAAGAGGTCAAATGGATCATCTTATTGAATTCGATGACCCCTAGGGGGTTAAATATAGATATGTCCTTACAGTGCTTTCTTTAGGAATTCATTAAACTACAGCCCCTTCTCATCACTGTACTCTGTTTATCTCTTTGCCTTTTTGACTGTTCTCTGTCTTTAGTCTCTGCACTCTATCAATGGTGGCTATACCCCTATTCTCCTAATTAAGCAATAGCTGCGTAGATCGAGCAATTTTATCGATCTATCCTGGATTGTACAACATTATCTGTGTATTAATGGTCACGTGTCTACAATAGCGATCACATAAATATGTGCCCTTTCGGGCAAATTAAGTGTATGTACAACAGAAATAGCAGATGGGGGGTTATCTAAACTATTGATACTCTCTAAAAAGCGCATATACATCTTTGATGACACTATATGCATTATTGGTAGTGAAAGTTAAATGCCTCGGTGGGAGGAATGGTTGGCATACATAGGTGATATATCAGCATCTATCTGTATATGTTGGTCTGCCAGTATATAGCTATCCAATAATGTGTAGATTCTGTCTGGACACCCCATAATCTTACAATTTGCTTACAATCGAATCGCAGAAGATCGGGCGTCTATAGTTGCACATTGCATGCATTGTAATCCATTTGGGTATTGGTGTGTGCTCCCCTCTCTGTGAAGATTGAATATGCACTCACCCATACATTGCAATGGGCAATTTACTTCAACTTGAACTATCCGACTGGTGAGGAACATATGTGTGTGATGGATAACACTGCACATACCTGGTGCTCTTCGCTACTAGTGGTTTGGAATGGATAATAGACTGTGAATTATATAGGTAGAATATACACATTCCATACTTTACACATATATAAAAGGGCTTAGTCTACAGGATATATGTGTGTGTTTAAAACTCTTTTTATATAATGATCTTTTGGCGATATGATGTATGTGCCTGTGCTTTCACTTGCAGCACGCTTCTCACATTAGTTGAAATCAATTTATGTGCCGATCTGCATCTTGAATTGATCAAAACAAGGTTCTGAAAAAGATTGGCGCATGTATGAGGGACTAAGGTGGGTTAAACACACATACATATATCTGAGAGACTGGCTTCCTTTCCCCGTCTAGTCGAAACTTCAATCAAGGGGTTAAGTATAGGAGATACACATTTCTTTAGTGCTGATTTACTATGTGGTGCCCTGTGTGCGATCCTGCACATAGATGATGAATATACTTATATCCCGCAACAAAATTTGACTGATCAACTCACCGAGACATAGACAGCACAATATGTGTATCGAAATGGAGTAGTGAGTACGGTATATAGTGTTGATGTGTGCATATACAGTATCCACACCTTACGTTCCTACATACCATAATGTATATACCTATGCTCATAGTACAGTGAGACACTTATCCCACGTATAGCTATATCTCTCCAATTCCACTATCATTCGAATTGGTAAGAACATTATATTTATGTTTTTATATAGACACTGTATTTTTGGGATCTCTTTAGGCATCATTTTACGATGTCAATATTTTTATTCATTACTTTTGTTTCTATCATATTCAAAGGGACTTAGAAATGATATTATGTTATTTGTATGTATGAGCGGCACATCACTTCAGAGGAATCTTTTTTAAAAAGGGTCTGTCTATGTCTATCACATGGTTACTTGGTTGAAGGGTGGGTAGCACCTGGTTTTAATTACACTTAATTAGGGGTTATTTTGTAGCTCCCTTATTTAAACAGACAATGACTGACCAATCCCCAAGCTCTGAAGAAGTTCCATGAAGTAAGGGAACGAAACATGTAAGCTGTTCTATGCTGGGAGAGCACCCCCGCAATGCACCCCCCCCCCCCCCCCGCAGCCTACACTGACATATGGAATCGGGGTACTGAACCACTACCTGACTCATTTACTTCATTTACTTGGATACGAATATATCCTTTTTTGCATACTAATTGCCATGGATCAGACCAGCAGCAGGTGTTAAGGAATGGAATACAGCCCTGCTGATCAGCTAAGAAGCCCAGGTGAAGAGGCACCAATGCTTTGGGTTTAAATATGGACATATTGGAACATCATCTGGATATACATACCATATCTATCTTTGAGGGACATCCATATTCATCTACCATCAGTGACTAACCCTGGCCTTTTTGCATATACCCTTTTGTGCATTTATGCTTGCTACAATATAAGGAAAACATACAGCTATCAATTGTTTATTTGATTTGTGTCCCCATCTAGCATTCATTTAGCTATTCAGCCGGTATGACATTTTGTCTTATAATAGACTCCTCAGCATATGGGTATAGTGCATATCTACTTACTCACTTGTCCCCATTTATGTGGTTACACACCGCTTTTATATCCAGCGGTAGGGATGAGCCGAACACCCCCCTGTTCGGTTCGCACCAGAACATGCGAACAGGAAAAAAATTCGTTCGAACACGCGAACACCGTTAAAGTCTATGGGACACGAACATGAATAATCAAAAGTGCTAATTTTAAAGGCTTATATGCAAGTTATTGTCAATAAAAGTGTTTGGGGACCTGGGTCCTGCCCCAGGGGACATGGATCAATGCAAAAAAAAGTTTTAAAAACGGACGTTTTTTCAGGAGCAGTGATTTTAATAATGCTTAAAGTCAAACAATAAAAGTGTAATATCCCTTTAAATTTCATACCTGGGGGGTGTCTATAGTATGCCTGTAAAGGGGCGCATGTTTTCCGTGTTTAGAACAGTCTGACAGCAAAATGACATTTTGAAGGAAAAAACTCATTTAAAACTACCGCGGCTATTGCATTGCCGACAATACACATAGAAGTTCATTGATAAAAACGGCATGGGAATTCCCCACAGGGCAACCCCGAACCAAAATAAAAAAAAAAAAATGATGTGGGAGTCCCCCTAAATTCCATACAAGGCCCTTCAGGTCTGGTATGGATATTAAGGGGAACCCCAGCCAAAATTTAAAAAAAAAATTGACGTGGGGTTCCCCCTAAATTCCATACCAGACCCTTCAGGTCTGGTATGGATTTTAAGGGGAACCCCGCGCCCAAAAATAAAAAAAAACCGGGGTGGGGTCCCCCTAAAAATCCATACCAGACCCTTATCCGAGCACGCAACCTGGCAGGCCGCAGGAAAAGAGGGGGGGACGAGAGTGCGGCCCCCCCCCTCCTGAACCATACCAGGCCACATGCCCTCAACATTGGGAGGGTGCTTTGGGGTAGCCCCCCAAAGCACCTTGTCCCCATGTTGATGAAGACAAGGGCCTCATCCCCACAACCGTGGCCGGTGGTTGTGGGGGTCTGCGGGCGGGGGGCTTATCGGAATCTGGAAGCCCCCTTTAACAAGGGGACCCCCAGATCCCGGCCCCCCCCCTGTGTGAAATGGTAAGGGGGTACTTACCCCTACCATTTCACTAAAAAACTGTCAAAAATGTTAAAAATGACAAGAGACAGTTTTTGACAATTCCTTTATTTAAATGCTTCTTCTTTCTTCCTTCATCTTCTTCTTCTTCTGGTTCTTCTGGCTCTTCTGGTTCTTCCTCCGGCGTTCTCGTCCAGCATCTCCTCCGCGGCGTCTTCTATCTTCTTCTCCTCGGGCCGCTCCGCACCCATGGCATGAGGGGGGAGGCTCCCGCTCTTCTCTTCATCTTCTTCTTCATCTTCATCTTCATCTTCTTCTTCATCTTCTTCTTCTTCTTCTTCTTCTCTTCTTCATCTCTTCTTCCTTCTTCATTTCTTCTGCGGGCCGCTCCGCATCCATGCATGGAGGGAGGCTCCCGCTGTGTGACGGCGTCTCTTCGTCTGACGGTTCTTAAATAACGGGGGGGGGCCACCCGGTGACCCCGCCCCCCTCTGACGCACGGGACATGACGGGACTTCCCTGTGGCATTCCCCGTGACGTCACAGGGAAGTCCCGTCAATTCACCGTGCGTCAGAGGGGGGCGGGGTCACCGGATGGCCCCGCCCCCCGTTATTTAAGAACCGTCAGACGAAGAGACGCCGTCACACAGCGGGAGCCTCCCACCATGCCAGCATGGCTGCGGAGCGGCCCGGAGAAGAAGATGAAGATGAAGATGAAGATGAAGAAGATGAAGAGAAGAGCGGGAGCCTCCCCCCTCATGCCATGGGTGCGGAGCGGCCCGAGGAGAAGAAGATAGAAGACGCCGCGGAGGAGATGCTGGACGAGAACGCCGGAGGAAGAACCAGAAGAGCCAGAAGAACCAGAAGAAGAAGAAGATGAAGGAAGAAAGAAGAAGCATTTAAATAAAGGAATTGTCAAAAACTGTCTCTTGTCATTTTTAACATTTTTGACAGTATTTTAGTGAAATGGTAGGGGTAAGTACCCCCTTACCATTTCACACAGGGGGGGGGGGCGGGATCTGGGGGTCCCCTTGTTAAAGGGGGCTTCCAGATTCCGATAAGCCCCCCGCCCGCAGACCCCCACAACCACCGGCCACGGTTGTGGGGATGAGGCCCTTGTCTTCATCAACATGGGGACAAGGTGCTTTGGGGGGCTACCCCAAAGCACCCTCCCAATGTTGAGGGCATGTGGCCTGGTATGGTTCAGGAGGGGGGGGGCCGCACTCTCGTCCCCCCCTCTTTTCCTGCGGCCTGCCAGGTTGCGTGCTCGGATAAGGGTCTGGTATGGATTTTTAGGGGGACCCCACGCCGTTTTTTTTTTTTTTTTTTGGCGCGGGGTTCCCCTTAAAATCCATACCAGACCTGAAGGGTCTGGTATGGAATTTAGGGGGAACCCCACGTCAATTTTTTTTTTAAATTTTGGCTGGGGTTCCCCTTAATATCCATACCAGACCTGAAGGGCCTTGTATGGAATTTAGGGGGACCCCCACATCATTTTTTTTTTTTTTTTTTTTTTTGGTACGGGGTTGCCCTGTGGGGAATTCCCATGCCGTTTTTATCAATGAACTTCTATGTGTATTGTCGGCAATGCAATAGCCGCGGGTAGTTTTAAATGAGTTTTTTCCTTCCAAATGTCATTTTGCTGTCAGACTGTTCTAAACACAGGAAACATGCGCCCCTTTACAGGCATACTATAGACACCCCCCAGGTACGAAATTTAAAGGGATATTACACTTTTATTGTTTGACTTTAAGCATTAATAAAATCACTGCTCCTGAAAAAACGTCCGTTTTTAAAACTTTTTTTTGCATTGATCCATGTCCCCTGGGGCAGGACCCAGGTCCCCAAACACTTTTTATGACAATAACTTGCATATAAGCCTTTAAAATTAGCACTTTTGATTTCTCCCATAGACTTTTAAAGGGTGTTCCGCGGCATTCGAATTTGCCGCGAACACCCCAAATTGTTCGCTGTTCGGCAAACTTGCGAACAGCCAATGTTCAAGTAGAACATGAGTTCGACTCGAACTCGAAGCTCATCCCTATCCAGCGGCAATAACTATATTGAACACTTGTTATATCCCTGTCTCTAATAACACAGGAAGATACTTTTGGATGGACTTGCATCTCAGAATACAAATTTCTACCAGGCGGAATCAGGCCCCTTTGTTTCATCCTATATTACAGCACTTTATCATATATATTTTTTGTCCTTCCATTGTTTTTTGTTTCTGTCCAATTTGTTCCAATTTTTTACCACCCATTTTTTCTTTTGACTGTCTGACAGACTGCAGATACCATGGCTAGCCATTGAGCTGTTTGTGTCTGGGAACAGCGTGAATATTTAGTGCATTTGCATTATCACGCTGTCCCTTCAGGAACTGTATGGTTCAGCCTGCCATCTCAGGTAGTAGGGGATTTCATAGGTGCTATAGGGGTGTGCTATCTAATGGGGTAGGGAGGAACCTCCCCCACTTTTCTAGGAGGGATTATATACTGTTTACAGGGAGGGTACAGATTGGTGGGATCCCCTTACCGGTATTCCCACTATCTGTCTTTTAGGGGTGGTTGTGTACACTTTTTTCTGTGTTCAGCTTTGTATAGCTAAATAAACTTTTTTGTAGTTTACTCTGGCGTGCCTTTTGGTCATTTAGTTTTTTCTTTTTCCGCTCCCATGGCGACGTCTTTCCTGGAGCTACTTCCTACCGGATTTGTGGGCTCCGGCGCTGTGACTGGCCGGAGTCACAAAGAAATTACTCCTGCGCATGGGTGACGCTGCTAATGACGCGGGTCCTGAAGAACCAGCACGAGTAAGCCGTTCCTTCTGTGCGCATGCACCGATGACATCAGCAGCAGTGTATATAGTAAATATCTCCTATACGGTGCAAATTTAGGAGATATTTGCAGTACCTACAGGTAAGCCTTACTATACGTTCCTTCTGTGTATGCTATATTGCAGAAACCTTGTCTTATCTACTCCTGTGACTAAATATGTACACCATAGGTGCATGCACACCATAGGTGCATGCACACCATAGGTGCATGACTTTGTCAGCATTGATGCTGTTACTTTGTGTCAATTTTATGTCAATTTCAATGCCAATATAACACTTTTGAATTTAGGTGTCTGTAAGGCACTGCGATGGATGGAGGTTCTGAGTGGCAGTTCAGAGATCTTGGGTGGATACAGAGGAGGTTGGGAGAGCATCCAAAGCATGAATGATAAGCAGCAATTAGGAAAGTTGCCAGCTTTTTCGATATGTTAACCATCAAAAAATGGATATATACGTCAAACAAATTTGAGTAATCCAAGATCAGCCCATATTTGCACAAATTGGTTTACTCATCTTCTGCTCAAACTGATACATAGTGATAGTGGCATAGACATGTCAGTGAAATAAGATCTCTACCAACAGGGCTAACATAGATAGCAGCATATACATATTGTTCAGGCACTAGTAGCAGAGATAGTACACACTCCCCACTCCTCCCCTCTATCCCACAATATAAAGGTCAGTGTCTGAGTGATATCTCAGCTTTCCCAGCCATTGCTATAAAAAGAGCAGCAGAAGGGATGTGCTTTTGTTAATGTAAGTAGAAATTTTGAGTAAGTTGTAATTTGCATAGCTAGATTAACAGTGCTTTGTGGATAGAACAAGAATGTTGACAGTTTATGCTGACAAGTATTTTATAGCTATATCATTTTATTAACTCTGCTGAGTTTTTATAGCTTACCTTGGGTTGATTTGCAGAGGGTTCATCAAATCCTGATTGGAATTTTCAAACCCAAACTTAGCAGGGAATCCCTTTAATACCTTCCCACCCGACTTACAGTACAATGACGGCTGGGCGGGAGTACTTGTGTTCTGGGAGAATGTCATATGATGTCCTCCCAGAACATGCCCCTCACACAGCCGTGGGGCTGCTCAGTGGTGTGATCTGTCATTGGCTGTGACTGATCACTGTCTTGACTTGTTGCCAGTAGGGATGGGCAAAC
This sequence comes from Lithobates clamitans, assembly GCA_037952925.1. NCBI lineage: Eukaryota > Metazoa > Chordata > Amphibia > Anura > Ranidae > Lithobates > Lithobates clamitans. The sequence continues at coordinate 4,855,864 of JBBGZY010000272.1, forward strand.
GGTTCAGGCCAAACTTTCATTGTTCAGTCGTTCGGCGAACATCCAAACAAATGAGTCGTTCGACCATTTGTTCGCCCCCTCCCCCCGAACTGACCAGAATGCATTGCGGTGCTAAACAGTGCATTGCAAGCCCTGATTGGCTGAAGCAGTGAAAGCTTCAGCCAATCAGTGCACAGAGCACTGTCAGAGTCAGGATTTGATTGGAAACTGTCATCATGACTTCATCCAATCATGGCTCATTCCCGCCCCACAGTATAAAAGTATTCTTTCAATGGCAGCCATTTTCAGTGTGATTTTGGCGTGGAGAGAGATAGAACAGGGCTCTTTTCAGTGCTATTAGTTAGTATGCTATACTGTGCTATTTTGCTTCAATTGTCAGTGTAGAATATTATTTTTATCATACAGGATTTATATAGCGTCAACAGTTTGTGCAGCACTTTACAACATGAGGGCAGACAGTACACTTACAATACAAATCAATACAGGAGGAATCAGAGGGCCCTGCTCATTAGAGCTTACAATCTAGAAGAGAGGGTCAAGTGGAAACAAAAGGTAATAACTGTGGGGGGTGAGCTGATGGAGAAAATGAAAATACAGTTGTTGGGTGTGGGTAGGGTAGGCTTCTCTGAAGAGAAGGGTTTTCAGGGATCGTCTAAAAGCTAATAGAGTAGGAGATAAGTGGACAGATTGGGGTAAGGCATTCATAGGATTGGAGAGGCTTTGGAAAAGTCCTGGAGGCGAGCATGGGAGGAGGTGACGAGGAAGCTAGAGAGCAGGAGGTCTTGAGAGGAACAAAGAGCGAGTAGGTTAGTATTTAGAGACTAGGCTAGTGATGTAGCTGGGGGCTAAATTGTGGATAGCTTTGTAAGTAGTTGTTAGTATTTTGAATTTAATTCTTTGGCCGAGCAGAAGCCAGTGGAGGGATTGACAGAGAGGGGTAGCAGACAAAGAGCGATTGGTATGGTGGATGAGTCTGGCAGCATTCATGATAGATTGAAGAGGTGATAGACTATGTAGGGGTAGAGGTAAGCCAATGAGAAGGGAGTTGCAGTAGTCGAGGTGAGAGATGACCAGCGAGTGAGTTAAGAGCTTTGTTGTGTCATTGGTTAGAAAGGGGTGTATTTTAGAGATGTTGCGAAGGTTGAGGCGGCAGAATTTGGACAGTGATTGGGCATGGTGCTTAAAGGAGAGTTCAGAGTCCGGGACTACACCTAGAACCTTGGCATGTGGGGATGGGCTTATAGTTGCGCCATTGATTTTGACAGAGAGATCATGGGAAGGGGCATATGTGGGAGGAAAAATTATAAGTTTGGTTTTAGATAGATTGAGTTTGAGGAAGTGGTGTGACATCCAGACTGATATATCTGATAGTAAATTAGTGATACGTGAGGAGACAGAGGGAGTGGGCTCAGGGGTAGAGAAATAGATTTGGGTGTTGTCAGTGTAGAGGTGGTATTGGAAGCCATGGGAGACTTCCCATGACCCAGCTGACCCAGGGAGGAGGTGTAGATTGAAAATAGGAGAGGTCCAAGAACAGAACCTTGGGGGACCCCAACCGAGAAAGGAAGAGGAGAGGAGGAAGTAGAGTTGCAAGAAACACTAAAGGTGCGGTTGGATAAGTAGGAAGAGAACCAGCGAAGAGTACAGTCATGGAGACCAAAGGCATGGAGTTGTTTGAGGAGGAGGGGGTGGTCAACCGTATCAAAGGCAGCAGAGAGGTCCAGGAGTAGGAGTACAGAAGAGTATCGATTAGTTTTGGCTGTTAGCCAGAAGAGTCTGTAGCCATTTCATGTGGTCATACACAGCCAATGCTGGGTTGGATGAAATTCAGCTGGGAATTCCACCTGCCCGTAAACCGCCTGATTTGACATGCCCATCAGGTGGAACTTGACTTTGTCAATGCTGCAACGGCTATACATGCAGCAGAAGGCCATCAATGAGTACCTGCGCGAATACGGCACGACGACAGGCTTAGGCAGCCTCTGCTTTTTTTCCCCACGCCAATGGCTGATCATTAAGGATGCATGCACTGTATTGTCACCATTTGAGGAAGCCACAAGGATGGTGAGCCATGGCAGTGCATGCATCAGTGACACAATCCCTGTTGTGTTCCTGCTGGAGCAGACTCTGCGTGGCATTATACACAGGGCTCTGGAGGCAGAGCAGCAGGAGGAACAGGAGGACTTCCTTTCGTCTCAAGGCCCACTTTATCCAGACACCATCATTTCTATGTCACAGAACACACAGAGAGAGAGGAGGAGGAGGAGGATTCTGGCACTTTCATAGGCTTTGAAGTAGAGGAAAACATGCGTCAATTTGTAAACAATGGCTTTTCAACCCCAGGACCCTTGGGAGTAGTACGTGGCCAGGAGGAGGAAGTTCCAGATGCTGTCATCCTGAGTGACCCCAAGGAGTCTGCTTCCCAAGCCTCGGCAAATTTGAGATGCATGGGCAACCTCATGCTTTAAAGCCTGCGAAAGGACCCAAAAATACGTGGCATAAAGGAGAAGGATGATTACTGGTTGGCAACCTTCTGTGACCACCATTATAAGGGGAAGGTCTCAACTCATCCCGTCCCCACAGAGAGTGCAGAAGATACAATCTCTTTATAATGTTTAAGAGAAATTTATTGAACTTTTTTCTGACTCCAGTAAGTTACAGTGTCATGGAAAACGTAGTTTTGAGTCTTCTGTTGGTCAAGAGAGGAGCGTTGGAGAAGGCGTCCGCCTAAGTGAGGCATTTCAGAGGAAAATCGGAGTTGTATCTCCTGTGTCATTGAGACGGAAAAATTCCCTGATTTCTTTTTCTAAAATTATGCAGTTGACCGGGTTGGATAGTAGGGATTTACTTAGGCGCCACTGGGGAGGCCCAGAGGGAGCAAGAGATTTTAAGTGTCACTAAGGAGTGATCTGACCAGGGGACTTCCTGTATGAAGGCTTGGGATGCTGTGTGAATATCCGAATTTGGAGGGAATATATGATCAATTCTGGCGTATGTATTATGAGGTGCCGAGAAATGGGTATAGTCCTTCGCCGTGGGGTTTAGTTCCCTCCACGAGTCTATCAAGCCCATGTCATGCAGAAGACGGGCAATTCTGAGGCTTTGTGTGGGCGGATTCTTTAAACAAGATCTCCCTTGAGAGGACTTGTCCAGCAGGTAATCAAAAGAGATGTTGGAGTCACCCCTCGCCGCCCAGGGCTGTCAGCTTCCACATACCATCGGCAGCTTCTGCATCACATGGTGGACGATTACCTCGGGGCCAAAAGAGATGGAGAGCTTTTCAGCTGATGATCCACTGACTTACTGGGTCATGAGAATAGACCACTGGCCCGAACTTGCCCAGTATGCTATTGAGTTGTTGGGCTGCCCTGCATCCAGCATGCTTTCAGAATGGACATTTTAGTGCTGCAGGAGGTTTTGTTACTGATCTTAAAACTCGTCTGTCCACAGACTCTGTGGACCGTTTGACTTTTATAAAAATGAATCAGTCCTGGATTACCAGCTATGAAGTCCCTGATGCCCATGTCACTGATTAAGCCTTTTTGACATGTGGAATCTCTGCAAGACTTCAAGGCTGCTTGGCTTTGAGGGTGTTGAATCAATTCATCTGGAAGAATGTTTTTGGTATAGGTTTCATGGGCACAATTAACACCCAAAGACCAATTTTTCTGCACTTGTTTGACAGGTGAATACCATTGCAATTTTTTTTGCCTTCATCAAGAGCACCTCTATAGGGTTATGGTGGGAAGGCGCCCCCGACACCTAAAGAGTAATTTTTCTGCACCTGTTTGACAGGTGAATATCACTGCAATTTTTTACAGCAAGGCCAATTCTTGCTTTCATCAAGAGTAGGTACTCTTGATGAAAGCAATAGGGATATGGTGGGAAGACGCCACCGACAACCAAACACCAATTTTTACGCACCCGTTACTTCTATCCAAAGTCAAAGTGACACCAGAATGTATCCAAAACATCGCTAATCTTGTTCCCAGTGCACTACATTGTGGCCTCATCATACACACTGGCTCCCCAGCTGTTGCTGAGCAAAATAAAGGCAGCTTGTAAGAAAAAATGTCATTTTTTGGGGGGGCTTTATAAATTCAGTTATCGCTGCAGCAGATTATAGACCTGGTACAGATCTGCCACTTTACAGTTAGACTAAGGGGACCCCCTGGCACTATAATAGAAGGAATTTTTCATTGTTAGGCTTTCACTTTAAAAATCAAAAAAATCACTGCTCATTTAAAAATGACGTTTTTCACAAACATTTTTTTATTGATACATGTCCCCCAGGGCAGGACCCGGACCCCCTATAACCATTTTATGCCCAATTACTTGTATATAAGCCTTCAAAATGGGCACTTTCGATTTTTTTGACATTCGGGTCCCATTGACTTTAATGGGGTTCAATATTTGGGTCCAAACTCTCAGTGTTCGAAAGTTCTGGTGCAAATCAGACAGGGGTCCATTCGGCCCATCCCTAGTTGCCAGTAATATAGGATCACTGTGACCAATCACAGCAGATCACATGACACTTGTAAGAAATGGATGGCTTCCTTTCCTGCCATTGATTGTATACAATTGTGTTGATAGCTGTGATTGGTCAAAGTGATCACATGGTACAGACATCCTTCTCTGGCATGTGCTTTCTTTGTGAACTGTGCACAGTGCAATTTGATTGGGGAAAGGAAACTGCTGCATTTTAGCATGCTGTTGACTGAAAATGTCTACACATCTTTAGAAAATGTATCTTTAAAAGTTTAGTGCAATGTTTTAAAAAATTATATACAAATTGCATAATGGGAGTGTATAGTGATTTTACATTACAGTAAGTTTTATTGCATTTTCAGATTGAAAAAATATATGTATATGTATAAACAGGGGAGCATGCATGCAGCTAACAATGTAGGACACTTTCTGATCACACTCTGAATCTCTGGGGCACTTACAGGATACCTTAGAACCTACATTCAAGGTGCGCATGCGCGGGACTCCCGAGAAGACGCTCTAATCGAGAGCTCCGCACTGCTCCGACCCTTCTCTTGCCCTTCTCTTCCCCCAGAGCACACAGTTCGAGCGGGATCGGCACCAAAACGTTTCCAGGGCTCCCCGAACCTCCCTAGCCCATTCCTTCATGCCGGGCGGCACACAAAAAAGCGAGGTGAGCCGCCAATTAGACTTTAATAGGGGGGCCCATGACCCATCCAAGATGGCGACCGCAGCTTCTCTGAGAGACGGAATGGAGGTTACAGACCACCCATCCCCCATCCAGCAGCACACTGACATGCTGGCAACAACCGTGAGTCACAGCATGCCCCAAGGGATGCCCCCTGCTACCACAGACTCCCTCCTCAACAGGACACTAGGGGACCTCCTAAACACACCCAGGCTCCATCCCCCTCTAGGCCTGGCAGGGCCCCTTCATCCCTCAGCCTCACAGCAGCCCCAGACCCAGGACATGCAGCTCTTACTACAGAGCTTCTCTGATATGCTGGCAGCAGGTATGGCTCAAAATGCCACTCTGCCTTATCCAAAATAGAAGATTTGGAAAACAGAAGTAGACGTTACAATTTCCGCATACGTGGGATACCCGAAACGGTAATGGATATACCGAGCACCGTCCAATTATTTCTCAAAGATCTCATTCCAGACATCCAAAGTCATAGACTTGAACTTGACAGAGCACACAGAGCCCTTCAACTTCCCCGCCAGGATGGCCTCCCGAGGGACATCATGGTCAAGCCCCATTACTATAGCGTTAAGGGGGAGGTCATGAGAAAAACCCGCAACATGGACAATCTATCCTTCCAAGGGAATAAGATTCAAATCTTTGCGGACATCTCGCCGGCCACGGTTCAAAAACGAAGAGCGCTCAAACCACTGTTGGTAATACTCTCCAAAAATTCCATCAAATACCACTGGTCGTTCCCTTTCCACCTTCAATTTCACTTCAAGGATGCTCCCTACCACTTCACCAACTTCCAGGATGGAGAGCGCCTGTTCCTGCAACTAGGCCTGATCTCAGACTCTTGCTCCTCCGCACAAGACACCTACCCCGGGCTCTTCCAAGCGGCCTCCCCCGGGTAGCCCCCTTACTCTGCTGTGGAACAAGCAGCTACCAAAGCGGCTACAAGACTCTCGCTCTACAAGATGAACGTCCCTCCTAGCGTCTGGAATGGAATTGCTTCTTCCAACTTTTCTGTTGGACTGAGAATCAGAATCATATCCTCCCTTTTGTGTAGGGGCATCCCTACGTTGAACTACCTTCTGACATTTTCTCCAGGTCTGCTCATGCCCACAGTTAGGCCCCTCTAGCCCTATCAATGGCTATCGGGGATTCCGAGCTGGGCTATACTGACTCTTCCTGACTGGGATATATACTTTCCGACATGGTATATTTCGTATTACAAAAGCCACCCTTTTTTTTTTTTTTTATTCAATTTCCCACCCCCCCTCCCCGCAGTGACTCCCCTTTTCGTATTTTTGGTCTCGGTTACCTAATTTATGCCAGTTGCTTTCCTACAATTACAGGTTAGTTACCACTTCCTCCCTGAGACCGATCCCATATTTTCCCATTTCCCTGTAGGGGGATCCAGACGGCCGGAGTTGTGACATCAGGCAGACAACTCACTTTGAGGTTGCCCCTTTTCTCCGGGTTCCCCCACAAAGAGGAATCTGGACTAGGACTAGTAATACTAGTCCGAGTTTTTGTTCTTTTTTTTTTTTATTCTAGTTTTGATTTTTTTTAACTGTTGGTATTGCACTTCATGTTTGCGGTATTCTTATACCTTATTAATCTTCATGTTCTCCATTCTTCTTCTTTTTCCTTTCTTTTCTCCTCCTTTCCTTTCTCCCTTCTTCAACCCCCTTCCTCTCTGTACCACTCTCTCCAGGAATCCTCGCGGAATACGCCAACCAACCCACCCCTCAGGAAGTACTGGGAATCCTTGCCTCATGGAGATGATGTTCACTCCCTGGTGTTGCAGGTAAGCTCCCATTGCTTTTTCTCGCTCCATGCTCCTTACGCCCATGGCTGACCCGAACACCCAGATACAATCGTTAAGAATAGCTTTGCATAATTCCCAGGGACTCAACTCCCCCTCTAAACACCGCAAGGCCTCAATATCGATCTACTCCAGGAAACCCATTTCCCAGCCAGCTATACCCCTGCCTTTCTCCACAGCACTTTCCCGACTTTTTACCTGGTGAATGCTGATGCCAAAAAAAGGGGTGTCGCCATTCTCCTCTCTAAAGGTATTCCCTTCTCTCTTACACACACGGTCAAAGATCCGGAGGGCAGGTATATACTCATAAAAGGACATATAGAGGGGGTTCTGTATTCTATTATTTCCTACTTCGCACCTAACCAAAGACAGGCACGTTTCCTTACCTCCATACTATCAATCCTATCCCCTCACCTGGAAGGCAGGGTGATCATGGGGGGTGACTCCAACATCACTTTTGATTACCTGCTGGACAAGTCCTCTCAAGGGAGATCTTGTTTAAAGAATCCGCCCACACAAAGCCTCAGAATTGCCCGTCTTGTGCATGACATGGGCTTGATAGACTCGTGGAGGGAACTAAACCCCACGGCGAAGGACTATACCCATTTCTCGGCACCTCATAATACATACGCCAGAATTGATCATATATTCCCTCCAAATTCGGATATTCACACAGCATCCCAAGCCTTCATACAGGAAGTCCCCTGGTCAGATCACTCCTTAGTGACACTTAAAATCTCTTGCTCCCTCTGGGCCTCCCCAGTGGCGCCTAAGTAAATCCCTACTATCCAACCCGGTCAACTGCATAATTTTAGAAAAAGAAATCAGGGAATTTTTCCGTCTCAATGACACAGGAGATACAACTCCGATTTTCCTCTGGTGAGCTCACAAAGCCGTTCTGAGAGGGAAAATGATCCAAATGGCGTCTAAACTCAAAAAGGAAAGGAAAGCGGATATGTTGCAACTTGAGAGAGAATTCCAGTCCCTTAGTAGGTCCCATAAAGCTGACCCATCTCCTGCAACCCTAACCAAGTTGGAAGCCTCCCGAGTGGCACTTAATCTGGCCCTCGCATCCACTGCAGATAAACATCTGACTTGGCTAAGCGGCAGATTCTATATTCAGGCAGACAAAATTGGCCCCCATTTGGCCGCTAAACTATATCCCAAAATAAAAACCTTCTCTCTGCCTAAGATCAGATCCCTGTCAGGAACTCTTACCCAAAACCCCCAAAAGATCTTGGAAACCTTCCAGGCTTTTTATTCCAAGCTCTACTCAGCACCTAACCCTAACAACACAGATTCCATTGATTCTTTCCTGAATAACCTCGATATTCCTAAACTTTCAGACTCTCATAGGTCCATTATGGAATCTCCTTTCAGGGTGGAGGAAATTTGCGAAGTCATAACGAACCTCAAAACAGAATCTGCCCCAGGCCCTGACAGTTTTTCCGCACACTATTATAAAGCTTTTTCAGATGCCCTCTCTCCTTATCTGGCTCGTCTCTTTAATTCTCTTCGCGTGGGATCCCCCCTGGAACCGACAGCCAATCTGGCATACATATCAGTAATCCCCAAACAGGACAAGGACCCGAGTGATGTTTGCAACTATAGGCCGATCTCGCTGATTAATAATGATTTAAAGATTATGACGAAAATTCTAGCAAACAGACTGGCCTCCTTCATTGCTTACTATATCCATAAGGACCAGGTGGGGTTTATCCCCAGAAGACAGGGGCCGGACCAGATTAGGAGAGCGGTAGACTTAATTTCCCTCATGCAATCTTCATGGGATGGGGGGCCTTCCCGACCAGGATATGTCCTTTTCTATAGACCTCCAAAAGGCCTTTGACATGGTCACTTGGCCATACCTCTTTACTATTCTAAGTAAATGGGGCTTTGGCCCGGACTTCATTACAACCATATCTTCCCTTTATTCTTCCCCTAAAGCACGCATTAAAATACAAGGCCATCTTTCTGAAGAAATTTCTATTTTGCAGGGAACTAGACAAGGCTGCCCTCTTTCGCCGATCCTCTTTGCAATAGCGATAGAAACATTGGCTCTGGCCATAAGACAAAACTCTGACATTCATGGAGTGAAATGTAGCCAAAAGACTCATAAATGCATCCTCTTTGCTGATGACGTCCTCCTGTTTGTCACCTCCCCCCTCATCTCCACCCCCAATATTCTACAACTACTTGACTCATTTGGCTGCATTTCGGGACTTCAGGTCAACATGGCCAAATCAATGGCTCTGAATATTTCTACTCCCCAAGACCTTGTAGAGAGGCTTAAGACTCGCTTTCCCTTCTCCTGGTGCGATTCTTCCCTACCCTATTTAGGTATCTTCTTATCCTCAAAAATAGAATGTCTATACCGCCACAATTATCCCCCAATGCTCAAACTCTCAGATGATCTCTCGCATTGGGCTCGGTATAAAATGTCCTGGTTAGGTAGAATAAACTCGGTCAAAATGACATTACTCCTTAGGATCCTATATCTCTTTCGTTCCCTCCCTATTCCCATCCGAAAACACACACTGGACAAATTACAGGCTTCAATCACAAGATTTATCTGGGAGGGAAGGGACATTGTTTCTCCAAAAAGGTGCTATATCGGCCAAAGAAAAAAGGGGCTTTAGACTTCCTAATTTATGGTGGTATTATCAAGCCGCACAACTATGCCAATTTTCAGCTATTTACTCTAAAGGCCCTAGGCCAGATTGGGTGGATATAGAACGACAGGCCACTCCCAACCATACTCTGGACTTCCTGGTGTGGAGACCACAAAAGGACAGACCTCTGATTCTTTCCCCCTCTCTGTCTCACTCAATGGCCCTTTGTGATACACTATATAAAAGACATTACCTGACCTCCCCTTGGCTTCCCCTGGCACACATTTTCCACAATCCACATTTCCCGCCGGGTATGAACATCGAGGCTTTTAGGTGGTGACTCGACAAGGGCCTTTACAGAATAGGGCAATTCTTCATTAGCTCTGGTCCTATTTCACTTAAGTACTGCATTTCGAAATTAGAGATGCCAGCATCGGAGACTTTCCGCTATTACCAATTATCACACTTTTTGCGTGGGATCTGGAAAAGCTCGGAAACCCCGCTCATCTGTCATGGATTCGCACGCCCACAGCTACTAACTAACCGCGACGTGCGTTCCGTGACCGGGGGATATGAGGAACTAAGGGAATAAGGGGGAACTTATACTGCGCATGTAAGACTGGCTGTAGTATTTTCACAGCCTGCACTACCTTTGGCCACCACTAGAGGGAGACTCCACTCCAATCCAGCTAGCTGACCACACACAGGCAGATACAAATCTTACATACAATCTGGTGCACTCTAAGGGTTGGGGAGCAATCTACCAATTACTACACACTTCTAGGATTCCTCCAGCTATCCTGCAAGCTTGAACCCCGGTGTTAATCACTCCTCCCACTGTCCCCACACCCACACACCAGACACACAATAAACGCTAGCCTGCCACCACCCAACAGTTTGTCCGCAGACTGGTCTGCTGAGCCACCACACACACAGATCTCTGCCTGGAAGATCTGTTAGCTTACAATCTGCATGCAATCTGCCAACACACAGTGCAATTGCATACCGATTGGCACATAACTTAAACCGAGTACTTAGGCACTAAAATACAACAACCTCTCCAGAGATATGAGTCCTAGCTTAGTACACAGAAGTCACTTATTAATTTTATCATTTAATATCCTGAAAGTGGGCAGTGCATATAAGATATACAAAGAAAAAGGATTTACCAAAAAAGATACAAAAAATGCAGAAAGACACACAATTGGCAATTTGCTATGAAAATAAAAAGGGATAAAAACAGAAATAAACTTTACCCAAGTCTATTTGTTAGTAGAAGCATACTGGAACATGTGGGAACTCCCCAGTTTCGAACTGGCTTCGTGGAAGAACAATGTCCATATCTCAGGCTACCCAATTTATTGAAATATGGATGCGGGCTGGACTTTAGCCCTTGGCCAATCAACCCTGGGGGGGTGTTCCTGTCTCAGCCCACAAATGTTTTGTGTTCTGAAATGACCAGAGTCAAATTGGCCCAGAACGGCGCTGATTGCTGGGTCATGGATAGGATTCCCGATACCAGCGCATCAGTCCGATCGCAACAGTACCAATCGCTCCCTGCCTGCCACAATCAGGCGCCATATAACGGCTTTGTGTGGTTCTTTAGGATTCCACCTCTGCTAAACATGCAGAGTTACATGTACACGTAACCCAGCAGGTGTACGATCAAAAGGAATTATTTTCATCTCTCTGCCGTTAATATTTTAGCTTTTATGAGAGATAAAAATGGTTCCTTAGATCTCTTGATATTAATCAAAGCTTACAGACTGTCCGGAGCCTTGTGAATGCCCCCAGCAGATCCGTGTGGCCAAGATGACTAGCTGTTTTCTTTGAGCCACAGGAAGATGGCAATCTATGTTTACTCTAATGGGAACTTTTATTGGCATCTAGGTGTCACTTCGATCCTAGAAAAAACTGTCTATGTCCTTTTCAAATGCTAATGAAAGAACATATGTGCATGACTGACATAGAATACTATATTTTTAATAACCCAGAATTAAACTACATCTACAATTACACTACTTCTACAGATCACACCACATCTAGTTAAGGCAAAACTATCCTACGCTTATATTTTCGTCACAGGTTACTTCCTACGAATTCTGGTGTTCCTCAGCCATGGATGTAAGGGGAGGGATTTCTCTAATCTACTCTGCACTAGCTGAGCTCCGGGAGAAAGCGAATTATATGCTGCAATGGGAACGGGATCTGCTACTGGATTGGGACATGGATACTTGGCATACTTGCTTTTCCCGATCCTTCAAGGGCATTCTCAGTTCCTCTCTAGTGGAGGCAGACCTTAAAGTCATGACCAGGTGGTATCTGGTACCCACTCGTATTACTTAATTCTATCCACAATCACCGCCCCTCTGTTTCAGAGGTTGTGGCCATATAGGCTCCCTACTTCACACTTTCTGGGAGTGTCCCAAAATTAGAGGGTACTGGAACGGAATTTTTAATTTCATCCACAAATCCACAGACTTTGCAGTCAAACAAAGCCCCACCATAGCTCTCCTGAATGATAACATCCCGAAAGTACCGAAATTGTCTCGGTCTCTGATTCACTTCATCCTTCTTGGGGCCAAGATAACGCTAGCTCACGCCTGGAAAAAAACTTCAGTTTCCCTTCACCAAGCCAAACATAAAATCTCCTGGATTATGGCGCAGGAGAAGATCTCGAGCAGAATTTTAGACACCTCTTATAGATTCAGACTCATATGGGAACCCTGGGCTCGGTTCTTCGGTATACCACTACTTACCTGAAACTAAATAATCTCTAGGTATCCCCTCGGTACGAAGAGGCTCATGGGCCCCCCCTCTCTCTGCGAGGATTCCTGCTCCTAACATTCCCCTACCTCTTCCTCTCTTCCCCCGCTTCTGTCCTTTCTCCCTCTATCCCTTTCCTCTGACTTATTTGTAAGCTCCACTAAGTGTTATTAACACAGGTTGAGAGAAACAGACCATGCAGAACTTTCCTTCCCTTCTTTATCTTCCTTTAGTTGTTTATTGATACTGTACTCTCTCGGAATGAAAACCTCCACAATCTAGTTGTTCAGCATGTACCACCTCTAATTTTGGGGGATAATCCCCAGTATAAGTGATATTATTTCTTACATTACTGTTGGGCTCATAATGTTACTAATCGTTACAACAGAGTTTTTGTTTTATTCAATGATTGGCTGTCCGTGAGTTCAGGATAGGACCAGGCAAGGTCTCTTTGACCCCCCAGTGCTCCACCCCATTTGGGGTGCCTGGTCTACTCCAGGGGAGTCCTGGTACCTGCGAACTCCAGCTCCTCTATCCTGGCTTCCAGCAGCCTTTTTCTATGAGATAAACTTTAGGATAGCATCATACACTCTATCAGTGATGTCACATCTATCTTGAGCCTGCTCCTGCTTTAGGTACATGTATATCTCTCTCCTAATGTTATTTACATTGTTTTGATATCTTTCTTGGCGATTGCCAATTCAATACCTTTGTACTGTTATTTCTTTTTCAATAAACAGTATTTAAAACTTAAAAAAAAAAAAAAAAAAAAAAAAGAACCTACATTCATGCTCAAAATAAGATTACATTGCAAACAATTATAGCAGTAAAGTCCCCCTGTTGACATTGTGGGAAGCACATAAAGTCATTAAAGTAATTAGGAGAGACTGTATTAAATTAGCTTTGAGTCTCAAATGCTAAAGGATGAATCACTGCTGCTAATTAAAGGATAACTTCCAGAACTCTTTTAGGAGATCCCCGACCACATACAACAAATTAAAACATTTAAATGAGCCAAGATATCATAGAAAAGGAAAAATTGGGACTTTTAAAGCGCAAACATAAACAAAAATATAGAAAAATAGAAAAATAGAAAATATTTATTCAAATTTAAAAATACATAGGTGAAAAATATAAAACCACAGTACATCAGTAACAAATATCAACAGAAGTATAATTGTATCTCGACATGTTTCGCCATTCGCGGCTTCTTCAGGAGATTCTGTTACAATAAACTCTGTATGTAAAGACTGATCACTATAATAGAAAAATCTACAAATCAGAAAAAAAACATTTTTTTTTTTAAAAGAGAACAAACAATAAAACACAGCAAACAGCAATCCTGATTTTAGTGTTATAAACTAATAAGCAGTGAACAGTAAGCATGTTCTGACCATGGCACCAACCTTCAAAGTTTCAAAGTTATAATCGTCGACAATTGTGGAGAGGCATGCAGGACCATTTGAGAGCATCACAGAGAAGGGTAATAGAATGGGAAGAATTGAAAGTCCATCTAAAATGAAGGTAAATATACAGAAACATAAGAAAAATGAGCCAAATGTTAACTTAAAGGGTAACTCCACTTTTGTGGGAAAAAAATTGCAAATATAAAAAAAATAATATAACATATACAAATGTTACTCAAGTCATATTGTAATTGAATGTTATTAAAAATTACCTTAACTTTTCAATCCACAGCTCTGTAATTTTCTGTAAAATGCAACGCAATATGGCTACCTGGAGGTGTTCTGTGTACAGAACGAACCCCAGAAACATAACTTCCTGCTTGTGTGATTGGCTCACTGATTTTCCTAGAAGTCAGCATTAAGATACAAGTCAGATTTCAGGGATTACCTACAACAAAAATGTCATTTTTGGTGAGATAATCCCCAATGGGAAATCACGCCTAAAGGGATGCAGACCCTGCAATTTTCCTCATAAGTGCCATGCAGGTGCAGCATCTGGTTGATAATCACGAAACCACTCCCACACACAGGGATTTCTTCAGAATAACAAAAGGTAGGAATCTGCAACAAAGTTTGTTAAAATTCTTGCAATGTACATAGATCACCCAGAGGGTAATGTTTTTTTCTCAACAAAAGTGAAGTTACTCTTTAAGTTAGTTCTAGTAGATCAGGCTGCTAAACAAATCAGGTGAACTAAGTATACATTTTACTTGAAAGGAAATAATCAAGATAACCTTTTATCAGTTTGGCTACTTAGCTTTTCTCCTACTCAAAAGCCGCTACATTTCCATCTCTCTAGCAGCACACTTGCTAGCGACCCAGCAAAGATAGTCTCAGAATTCACTATTAGTCTCTCTTTGCTTTATTCTTCTGCTAAACCTTTTTATCTACATTAATAGACATAAAAAGAAAAAAGGGGGTCAACAAGGACACCCTGGGCGGACTTTAGAGGCACAACAAACCTGAGAAAGCATAGTCAGAATAGCAATATAATCAAGTTTATTAAATATAAATACATACAGTACAAAGACATTGACAAAAAGTAATAAAAATCATCTATATAGAAATCTACATGATACAAGCCCAGATGTGTCTACGCGTTTTGTATAGAACTTCTTCAGGACACATTCAGGTTTCCGTTAATACACAAAGGGGTTTTACTTGTACAGAGGCTATCGCAAGCTCAAGAACAGTAGTTCAAATTCATTCATGTATAGACGTCAAGGTCTTAGCAATAGATGTGGATAACCATCAACTGTTTCCATTTACAACCAATTTCGGGGTTCAGTCCCAACAAGGAAAAAGCCAATAAATAGCCAGTGATAAATAGTCGCACTGCAGCAACCATGGGAGGGCAACAAGGAGCCCATAGACCGTATCTGCTCAATGGTCCATATGGAGCCGTGCAAAAATGCACTGGGGGAGCCTATTTCCAGTTATAACCAATCTCAGGGTTTGGTTCCGGGGTTCAGTCCCAACAAAGAAAGAGCCAATGAATAGCCAGTGATAAATAGTTGCACTGCAGCAACCATCAGAGGGCACCAAAGAGCTCATGGACCGTATCTGCTCAATGGTCCATATGGAACCGTGCAAAATGCACTAGGGGAGCTTGAAGTAAAATTGGATGTAAGTCCCCAGGAGAATACAGAGATGTTCCATATGGACCATTGAGCAGATACGGTCTATGGTCTCCTTGTTGCCCTCCCATGGTTGCTGCAGTGCGACTATTTATCACTGGCTATTTATTGGCTTTTTCCTTGTTGGGACTGAACCCCGAAATTGGTTGTAAATGGAAACAGTTGATGGTTATCCACATCTATTGCTAAGACCTTGACGTCTATACATGAATGAATTTGAACTACTGTTCTTGAGCTTGCGAAAAGCCTCTGTACAAGTGAAACCCCTCTGTGTATTAACTGAAACCTGAATGTGTTCTGAAGAAGTTCTATATGAAACGTGTAGACACATCTGGGCTTGTATCATGTATATTTCTATATAGATGATTTTTATTACTTTTTGTCAATGTCTTTGTACTGTATGTTTTTATATTTAATAAAATTGATTATATTGTTGTTCTGACTATGCTTTCTCAGGTTTGTTGCACCTCTAAAGTCCACCCAGGGTGTCCTTGTTAACCCCATTTTTTTTCTTTTTATGACATACAATTTATTCGTATGTGGCTATAGGAGTGTCCCTTTTTTTCTATTTTGTTACATTAATAGACAATCTCCTCTCCCAAATCAAACTCCCCCAAACAAAAGATCCCTTTAAGGATGCCATGGAACAACCTATTGACTTACCTGAAGCATTAGAAGCTATTAATGCCTCGTTTCCACTGAGCGGATCGGTTCGGGTCGGTACAGTTTGGAAGGCCTAGAATGGTCCGGCCTATTCTGGTGAGCGTTTCTACTGCAAGTGGGACTGACAGGGGCCATACATGGGTTTAGAAAAAATGCCTAGCATGGCGTCACACATCCGCCAATCAGTGGAATGTATCGTAACTCCGCCCTAACCGAACCGTACCATTTTCTATGGCCCACATCTAAAGTAGGACACAGAATGGTGTGGTTCGGTTGTATGGGCCACTTTCCTATTGGAAACACTCAAAATAGCGTACCGAACCGATCCGCTCAGTGGAAACAAGGCATAAGTCTTTAAAATGCAATAGGAGCCTTAGCCCAGATGGGTTCACCCCTACATGCTATAAGAAATATGCAGACCTCCTATCCCCTATGTTGGTAAAGGTCTTTAATTGATCTTCTAATAAATAGGGTCATAGCTTTGGCCTCAAATCCTTATTGGCAATGCTTTGGATGATTCCAAAACTGAATACTGACAGGTCAAATTGGACAAACTTTCCTCATGCTTCATTGCTTATGCAGATGTTAAGCCATTAGCAAAAAGCTTAGCCACTATGCTAAATATTGATATAGGATGTCTAAGTCATAAAGACCTAGTGGGATTCATGCCTCTTTGCCAAGCAGGAGATATCATACACAGAATTGCTCTCATGATCAAAGCCACACAACAGCAAAACATTCAATTTATGCTGCTGTTACTTGATATCAAAAAACATTCCACTCCATCTCCGGACCTTATTTATTCTATATCCCACAGAAATTAGGATTTGGACTGCAGTTTGGGTAGCTGCTCTTTATTCCTTCCCCATGACCCATGTTAAATATGCTGACTTCAAATTTGCAACTTTTCCCAACTTTAGAGGCCATTTGCCCTTGCAGTAAAGTCCCTAGCAAAACTTACCAGAAAACACCCGGATATTACTGGTCATGCTTATGCATGTACACAACGGAAACATTTGTTTTGTTTCAGATTCCTTTGTTAAGTTAATCATTTAATTTAATCATATTCATTATGTTAGAATAATTCATTTTCGGAACCTGTTTCATATATTTGGATTCATTTTGTATGTGTTGTTAAAAATCAATTAGTATTTTGTGAGAGTGAATATATTACTTTTAACATGTTAACTTGTTATTTTAGAAGATCACTTATGCACTTTGTTTGGATTGGATAGAGGTGGATCCATCAGAATCTCTGAATCATACCATAATGAATGGAACAAAATAAATTTTGGATTTGTTATGTTATGATTTCAGATTCAACCTACATCCAACCCAAACACAATAAGGGCCCTTTCGCACTGATCAGTTTTTGATCAGTTTTTTTTTTTAGTTTAAAAAATCCTATGGAGCTCTTCACACTGGTCCTTTGCAGTTCAGTTGGGTTTTTAAAAGTCCTGCTTACTGCATTTTTGGTCAAAACTCATCAAAAATGCAACGTACCTGTAGGAAGTGCTTTGTCAGGGAAAAAATGCAATGCAAACATAGCAAAAACACATAAAAAATGCAATACATTGCAGCGAATATGTGTTTTTGCCATATTTTTGCAGAGCATTGTGAAAGCAGCCCTACTGTATTTATTGCAATATGTTTCCATCTCATATGTAGTACATTTGTTATAATAATGTAAAGTGTTAATGCAACATAAAAATGAAATAGATCCAAATCAGTTAATGTTTGAAGCATCTAAAAAACATAATAAACCTAACAAAATGTTTTAATGAAACAAATGAATACAAATACATTTAGATGTTTCTTTATAATTCATTTTGAATTTGTTGAAATTTGTCACTATTGTGACTTGGAGATTTATATACATCCCAATCTTCAAATAATGAAAATGTGGTCCGAATTTTTATTTATAACGAAATGTCTAGTCATGCTACAAGCATTACAAGTGCCTGTGCACTTTCTAAAAGTCTCTTTTCCCTATCACTGGGAGCCCAACCCCCTTGGGAATGCATCTCACTTCTTCATACCACACTCTATGCAAAGCTAATTACCCACCCATTTTTTGGAAACATAAAAGTTTGCTTGCAGCTTTGAAAGGATACCCTCTCTCTTGGCTAGGCTACATTGAGACAATTAAAATGAACTACTTACCAAAATTATTTTACTTGTTTTGGGTTCTACCAGTAGGAATTTTGTCACATGTTTTGCATGATCTGCAACATCAGGTTTTGGGATTTATTTGACAGCACCATAGACCTAGAATCAGACACACTCTTTTCTGCACTAGTCCTCTGGGCGGACTAGTAGTCCCCCATTTGCAGAAATATTACCAAGATGCTCAATTAGCTTTTCTTGCCAAGTACCACACTACTATTGAAACTCTTATATGGGTATTTCTCAAAGCAGTACACTCTTATTCATAAATAATTGATTATGGCTTCTCCCATAAGATAGATCTTCCATACAGAATGCTATCACACTGCACTCACTGAAATTGTACAAAGCCCATTAAATATTTTAGAGGACTTTTATCTCCCCATCTTCCCTTAATGTCTTTTCTTAGCAACCCCTTCTTTCCTCCAGGTCTGAAATAGCCAAATATTTTTAAATACCGGTATTGGATCAAATTGGATCTCTCTTGTTTATACAGAATAATGATGACAGATGAAATCAAAACATTTAAAGCCATGCAGATAGATTATAAATTGCCCAAAATGGAAGTTATCCATTATCTACAAGTAAAGCACTTTGTTACTTCTATGATCTGTTCTCATACTAATGGAATGAATATGACACTCTTTGAAAAACCTATGCTGCAATAACCCCCATTCCCCAGGTTTGATCTCTTTGCTGTGCACTTTACACCTTATAGGCACCTCATCGATCCAACATGCTTACATGCATAAGTGGACAATGGTTATAAGCCACTAAAGGTCCACCCCATAGCAGTTTCACTGCTACAGGATGGCACCTGTTTCGCTGGATCATGTGTGTATATATACGTGATCTGGCTCTTCCAGGTAGGGCGTGTGCATGTGCCCCAGTGACGGCTCACTCCCACTGTAGTTACACACAGCGGGAGCCCAGCGGCAGGTACCATTGATGGCACCCGCTGATTGTTCAGTACACAGGCAGAACAGCATTCTGCCTATATAAACAAGGTAGATAGCCGTTCTGTCAGTAGGGAAGGCACTGATCTTGTGTTCCTGCACAGCAGGGACACGGATTTATGCCTTCCCCTGGTAAAAGCACCTCCCCCACAGTACACAAAATCACTAGCTAGGCACCAGTTTACCCCTTAATTGCCCCTGATGTTAACTCCTTCCTAGCCAGTGTCAGTAAAATGACAGTGCATATTTTTTAGCACTGACAGTGATTACTGCAATAATGTCACTAGTCCCCAAAAAGTGTCAGTGTCCAAACTATCTGCCAATATAGCAGTCCTGCTATAATTCGTTGATCACCACCATTGCTGGTAATAAATAAATACAAATAAATAGAAATATTCCATAGTTTGTAGACTCTATAACTTTTGAACAAACCGATCAATATAAGCTTATTGGAATTTTTTAACAAAAATATGTAGCAAAATACATATTGGCCTAAACCGATGAAGAAATTTGAGTTTTTATATTTTTAAATGGATATTATTATTATTATTATTATTATTCAGGATTTATATAGCGCCAACAGTTTACGCAGCGCTTTACAATATAAAAGGATATGTTTTATTGCAGAAAGTAAAATATATATATATATATATATATATATATATATATATATATATATATATATATATATATATATATATATATATATATATATATATATATATATATATTTTTTTTTAAATTGTAGGTCTTTTTTCTGTTTATAGCGCAAAAAAGGCGATCAAATTCCACCCAAAAAAAAGCTCTATTTGTGTGGAAAAAAGGACAAAATTTTTTTTGAGTACAGCATCGCACGACCGCTCAATTGTCAGTTAAAGTACTGCAGTGCCATATTGCAAAAAATGGCCTGGTCGGGAAGGGGGATAAATTTTCGAGAGGTTAAGTGATCAATACTACACTTGAACCAGCACAATGCATCCAAATTTGGGGTACCACTAAGTTATGCTACACATTTTTTTAATTTGTTTTGGCCTTGGAAACAAACTTATATCGTTGGTACCAAGTTTCAACTTAAATCACACATTTTACACCAGGTCATACATGCTTCCAAGGTTTCCCAGAGTCAGGGACCTATAAACACATGTGGCTGACCTGCCTGATTGTCCAAATACTGTGGACTCAAGTCTACGATATGTTGACCACACTGTATGGTATTACTATCCCTGCAACACTTAGCAAAGCACTATATTACTTAAATGGCCTTAACTGGCCGAACTGCCTTTCAAAATACCAATTTTTGTTAATAGGTTCTCAGAGCAACCAAACAGTCTATAGCAAAACTTGATTGTCAGATTCTCTCTCCCTAACAACACTAAAAAAGAAGTAGTGGACCTTCTCTAATGAGAAACTGTCAGCATTTCACAAATTGTGGGACCCAAATCCATCCCTTGCCTTAGTAAAAGCACCTAACACAGTACACAAACACTGGCTAGGCACACAGTTAACCCTTTGATTACCCTAGATGTTTAACCCCTTCCCAGCCAGTGTCATTAGTTTAGCATATGTTTAGCACTGATCACTGTATTAGTGTCAATGGTTCCCACAAAGTGTCAGTTAGTGACAAAATTACATACATTTTATTTGGGTACAGTGTCACACGTCTGCGCAATTGTCAATTAAAGTAACGCTGTGCCGTATCGCAAAAAATGGCCTGGTCATGAAGGGGGGTAAATCTTACAGAGGTCAAATGGTTAAGGTACACAGGTTATCTCTATTGTTGTACTTATGCCTAATCAACCTCTTGTAACCATTTTGTTGAATATCCCTGCTGTCACTTTCTTGTACTGAACTGACATTACATTTACATTCTTCAGTCTAGTGCAGTAAATATCCTATAAAACAACATTTGATGATATAGGCTCTTCTACATGTATTTTCTAGGTCTGCCTGTTGTAAAGTCTGTTTGCAAAACTCAAAAGCTCATGCGGTAATTTACACACAGAACCGAGACAAAGCAGTTCTGTCCCTATTGGATTGAGCAACCTGAAGGTTAAAATGAGAAACAAAGCATGAAAACAGGCAACTTGTGCAGGCAACTTGTGCTCTGCATCCCTTTTTTGCTTTATGCTGTATTCCGTGTGTATGTCTAAAAAAATATATTGTTTATAGATAGTAATAAATCAGATACAGAGCAACATTTTAAAGTGTTTACCTTTTAAAGTGTTTGTAAATGTTCAGATTTTTAAAAAAATAACAAAAATGTAATACCTGCTCTGTGCAATGTTTTTGCACAGAGCAGTGCCAATCCTCCTCTTCTCAGGCCCCCCTCTGGTGCTTTTGGCTCTTCCCCCCTGCTGAGTGTCCCCACAGAAAAATGCTTGGTCTGGGGGCACATGTGCGTACTCGCTTTTGAGAGGCCTCTGTGTCTGTGAAACACAGAGCACAGCTTGGCCCCATCCCTCGCTCGCTCCTAAAAAACCTTCAGCCTTTAGAACCACTGTAAGGTACTATGCTTAGTATATGCATTGTTTGATCAGCGATTCCTTTAATTGTATCCAATGAACTAATATTAATAGGGACTATTAAAATTGAGACCAATTGTGGTATTTGGAATTTTAAGGGCTTTGTATTTTAAACACTTAAGCATTCATTTGGGGTTCTGTGGCTCTCTCAGTATATGCTACATTTTTTCGGTGCTGCAGATGGATTAAGCAGGGATGTTCAAGACTTAGCTTCTGAAATGAATAGAAAAAGAAGACAGGTACTTTCATCTTGTTCTCTGGCGATATGCAGAATACATAATAATACAAGTAAATCACAATGTAACTGTCTAGTTCTTTTCTAGGGTAATACAGAAAGTCCTAGGAATGTAGATCATTGTATATTAAAACACTTGCAAAATCATCCATATGGATTTGCATTTCTTGAACATTGATGGTTAAACACAAATTATAATGCAATTCCAGTCAGGTATATGTGCCTAGGTTTGGTGAAATGTACAATGAATTGTAAAGCTTGGAGGAAATAGAAGTGTCAGCAAAAAGAACACAATCATTTCTAGTGTTTAGCATTAAATTGCTTCTCTGCAGCAAAGAAACACATGGTAATTTAACATTAACAAAGAATTTCCATAGGCTACTAGGTCCTCCAGCATATGGAATAAACATTAATATGGGATAAGTGATCCACTCCAAATTCACTTAGCAGGTGATTTAAAGCTAAAGTTTAGTGAAAAAATATTTTTGGGAAACAGTACCAGAGATATAATGCACCTGTAATGAAGTCTATTCCACATCTTACAGTCTGATTTTTCCTGTAGACATTTTTCCCTAACTGATTGTGGTCCTCAGCAGTGATTCCTTGCACTGCATGGGTTAACTCCTTGGCTATGTCCTTTTCTGCACCCCCCCCAATCACAGAATTCCTTGAATTCTTTTCACAGAATGCAAAACACTCTGTGAGTGGGGGATCATACAACTGATGTCAGATACACTTTATTACAAGTAAGTTTTATCTCTGGTGTTTTTTTCACCAAAAATATATTTTTTCACTAAACTTCAGCTTGAAGTTTCAGCAAATACAGTGATTGGTATTATTTTTTTTACAGACGAGCATTACATATTTTAACATAATTAATCTTAATATCACCTTTTTGGTGGATGGGTTGGTGTTAGGATAAGGCCCATTTTAAATAAACTCCCCAATATTTTGCACTGTTTAAAATACATCTTGAAGAATGATAAAAATTTGTGTGTGTATATATGGTGTCAGAGAGCATAGTAGTAGCAGCAGCTGGTTTTCCTTATTCACTCTTGCCTTGCACATAATATAGTACAGCACTGTAGGTTTGGCACAGAAAATCTACACAGAATCTGGAAATTGGAGATTGACACTAGAAAAGATCCAAACATACCTGGGTTTGGCACAGTCTCAGCAAACATAACCGAAGTTCAGATCCTGAATCTGAACCCCATTAAGGACAATTAGAGTTGAATCTTTAATCTTAAAAAAAATCTGTAATGGCAATTTTCTGGGCAAATAGTCAAGAGGTTGCAAAACAAAGGACACAGGGATCTGTTCAGTAGTGTTGGGGGCGTTTACTAATGGAAATAAAATAAAATAAATGTATGGTTCAGAGAGGAGAGGGTCTTTTTCAGGTGGTTTAAAGGACTACATTATTAATACAATAAAATTACATGCTTGTGTGATGCCTTAAAGTTGTACATAGTTTCAAAGAAAAAAAACTACAAAGCAGCGCTCTATGGGTGAAGGCCAGGAAGTACATGAGAAAAATTCAGCTGAATAAAAACTTGTTTATTTCACTGTAGAAACAGTGAACAAGAACTGCAGAATTCTGTAGAAAACTTGAGAAGGATACAGGAACCATTCATAAAAGCATATAGCCAAAAGTAATAATGATATTAAAACAAACGATACCACAATAACATTTGGGTGAGGAAGGCTTAACACCATCCAAGAGGCTTGCTGGTCAGTCATGGGTATGAGGAGCCGAGCAAAGCCGATGGTGCACTGGAAGACTTTGAAAAAGCGCATGCGTGTGAAACATGTAGTCACGGCAACCCAGCAGCTTGCGTTCCACCACTGCACAGGGCTTCCTGTTCCCCTTTGTCTCTGGCACAGCACTGACATCATCCAGTGCACCCGGTTCCATTGGCTTGGCTCGGCTTCCCGGTCTCATTTCTTGCAGCGGTTGTCACACCTCACAACCTGCAGCCTAGTCTGGATCGACACTACTGGCTCAAGACATCACAGTAGTCAGCATAGTGTGCCTCTGCATACTGTGGTAACCATCTTGGTCACTAGTGGAATGTGATTATGAGTCTGCTGAATACCACCAACCACCAATGAGTGGGCTGAATACCATCTTTCCTCTACCGGGCTTCCATCATTTTCCACATGGCGTATGGCTCTTGATTGGTGGTAACCCTTCCTCACCTGGATGTTATTGTGGTACCGTTTGCTTTTTAATATCATTATTACTTTTGGCTATATGGTTTTATGACTGTTTCTTGTATCCTTCTCAAGTTTCTACATCATTCTGCAGTTCTTGTTCACCGTTTCTACAGTGCAATAAACTCGTTTTCATTCAGTTGAAGTTTTACATGTACTTCCTGCTCTTCACACATGGAGCGCTGCTTTTGTAGTTTTTTTTTTCTCTTGTTTTCCAGTGGTTGGCAGCTCCAGTTGATTTAACCCCTCTGGTTAATGAAATCCATATACATGACTGGACCTTGTTGTTTTGCATAGTTTCAAAGAACAATGAAATTCTCAGCGACAACACCAGTGACACCATATTGTGGCGCCACATACGTTACATGTGTAGTAGGGATAAGCTTCGAGTTTGAGTCGAACCCATGTTCAACTCGAACATTGCCTGTTCGACCATTCGTCGAATTGCGAACGATATGGGCCGTTCGCGCCAAATTCGAGTGGCGCGTCACGGCCCATAATTCACTGCGGCATCACAGTGCATTGCTGGCTGATGATTGGCCAAGCATGCACTATGAACTGCATGCTTGGCCAATCACAGCGCCGTGTGTATAGAGAGCCGTAATTGGCCAAAGCCAGGGTGGCGTTTTAGTACACGCAGCACACTATATAAGGCCGCCTGCATGGTGACCTTGTGTAGTGTGTTGCAGCGGCGGGGAGAGATAGATAGACAGAGAGACAGTGTCATTTGATTTAAATTGGATAGAGTAGGCAGGTCGAGTCTGTTAGCTGCACTTACAGTGTATTGTGTGTATATATATATATGCATCATATATATTGTATTCAGTTTAGCTAAATCCATTCCTGTTATTCTCTTCCTAATATACTGGCAGGCAGGTGTTTTTACAGTATTTACAGTTAGTGTACTGTGTACCCTGCACAGTTGCACCTATAGTTACCTGAAGACAAGTGCTTGTGTCATGAGAGGGTTTACCCGTTGGTGGCGCTATCGGCTTCTTGGACGCAGTACCAGTGTCCACCAGCAGGTGTCTTCCAACACCTGGGACCTGCAGTAAGAGGTCTCTCCTGCTGGTGGCACTGTTGCATCCTTGGGCCGTAGTACCGGTGTCCACCAGCGGGTGCACTCCGGCAGTGTGGAGCAAACAGCACACTCTGCGATCAGCTGTGACATGAGGTCAATTATAGTCAGTCCTATAAATATCCGGCAAGCCCTCATATGCTTGCCTTATTATCTTTCTTCCTTGCGCCCTGACCTGTTATCCTGTAAACCTGTATCTGACCCTGAACCTGTTCCTGAGCTGGTATCCTATCCCATCCATTATCTCCCTTTCCCAACCTGCCCTTGTTCAGTTGCTGATCTCCTGTGTATGACCTTGGCTTGGCTATGTTTATGTTTCTGGTATATCCCTTGTTCCTGCTTACCTGCTGTGTATGACCCTGGCCTGGCTGACATCTGTGATTCCGGTATTGCCCCTTGCTGTATATATTATCTGTTGTCTGTGGGTTTCTGTCGGTTGGTTGAGCACTATTTGTATTTGGGGTGTTTGTTTATTTATATTACTTATCTTAAATAAACATTATTCTTATTTCACTTTACATGCGTTTTGGTTTCCTCTTTGCAGTCCACACAATCTGGTCACACTTCATGACAGTATACCAAGGCCATCTCTGACCAGAAGTGGCTGCACAAAGGAACCATCTCGGTTCTGTTGCACATTACTGGGATGAATTCAGATATAATTGCTTATTATGCTCTGCTGGCAACAGAGTTCTGAATATCTCCACCAGACTTTGGAAGGGTGGTCCAGTGATCAGCTGCTGGAGATTATCCATTTAGCTAACTCTGTGGTCGATCGGGGCAGTATACGGTTTGAGGATGTTCAGCCTTTGATTGGAATGTGTACAGAGCTGGCTCTGCCTTGTATCCCAAAGGGCCATGATGACTTTTCTCCCCCCTTCAGCATTAACCAGATTGCGTCCTTAGTATGGCTGTTGGAGGATGACTCTGCGTCCTTTTTTGAGCATTATTCGGTTTGTCCCAAACAGTTGTTGAAGGATTGTATAGATGAAGTGCAGTCGCTGGTCAGACAGAGGGAATGTGAGGCTACTTTTGTGCTACCTGTACTTCAGGCATGGTCAGACCTGTTATGCCCAGCTTCTGTCAGCTCTCCACAAACCAGACCTGCTACTAAATACCTGCCTGCTCAGATGTCCTTTCTCCCATCACCCCTGGCAACCTCAGCTGCAGTCCAATATACCCTGCTCCCCACCAAGTATCAATGCCCTGTTTCTACTTCCTGTACCTATCCTGCCTTTAACCCACCTGCCTCTTCTTTAATACCTGCAACTTCCCCACAAGAACTCCCTCTGGCCGCTGTTCCCCCTTCCTTGCCATATCCGAGCCCTTCCTTTCAGTATGCCTCACCTCCTGTCTACAGTCCTACAGCCACCTACAGATCTCCAGCAGTTAAGCCAAAGAAGAAACGGAAGTTCTTCCCCACTCACACAATCCTGCCAGTAACCCAACCTGCTCCCACTTTCCAGTCTGATGTGCCTGCCTCCCAGTCTGATGTCCCGATGCCTGCCTTCCAGCCGGATGTCTCTGCCTTCCAGCTTGATGTCTCTGCCTTCCAGCTTGATGTCTCTGCCTTCCAGTCTGGTGTGCCCACCTTCCAGTCTGATGTGCCCACCTTCCAGTCTGATGTGCCCAACTTCCAGTCTGATGCACCCGCTTTCCAGTCTGATGCACCTGCTATCCAGTCTGATGTGCCTGCCTTCCATCCGGATGTCCCGATGCCTGCCTTCCATCCGGATGTCCCGATGCCTGCCTTCCAGCCGGATGTCCCGATGCCTGCCTTCCAGCCGGATGTCCCGATGCCTGCCTTCCAGTCTGATGTGCCGGCTTCCCAGCCTCATGTCTCGATGCCTGCCTCCCAGTTTGACGTGCCAGCCTCCCAGTTTGACGTGCCAGCCTCCCAGTTTGACGTGCCAGCTTCCCAGTTTGACGTGCCAGCTTCCCAGTTTGACGTGCCAGCCTCCCAGCCTGATGTCTTGAAGCTTGCCTTCCAGCCTGATGTCTTGATGCCTACCTACCAGTTTGATGTGCCAGCTTCCCAGTTTGCTGTGCCAGCTTCCCAGCCTGATGTCTTGCAGCTTGCCTTCCAGCCTGATGTCTCGAAGATTGCCTCCCAGTCTGATGTGCCAGCTTCCCAGTCTGATGTGCCAGCTTCCCAGTCTGATGTGCCAGCTTCCCAGTCTGATGTGCCAGCTTCCCAGTCTGATGTGCCAGCTTCCCAGTCTGATGTGCCAGCTTCCCAGTCTGATGTGCCAGCTTCCCAATTTGATGTGCCAGCTTCCCAGCCTGATGTCTCGAAGCTTGCCTTCCAGCCTGATGCCTCGATGCCTGCCTTCCAGTGTGATGTGCCTGCCTTCCAGTGTGATGTGCCTGTTCCCCAGTCTGTTGTCTCAGTGCCTGCCCTCCAGCCTGATGTCTTGAAGCTTGCTTCCCAGTCTGATGTGCCTGCTGCCCAGCCTGATGTGCCTGCTGCCCAGCTCGAAGTGCCCATGCCCGCTGCCCAGCCTGATGTGCCTGCTGCCCAGCTCGAAGTGCCCATGCCCGCTGCCCAGCCTGATGTGCCTGCTGCCAAGCTCGAAGTGCCCGTGCCTGCTGCCCAGCCTAATGCACCTGCTGCCCAGCTCAAAGTGCCCGCTGCCCAGCTTGGTGTATTCCTGCCCGCTGTCATCTCGGATGTGCCCGCTGTCATCTCGGATGTGCCCGCTGTCTTCTCAGATGTACCCACTGTCCAGTTTGATGTACCCAATGCCCAGCCTGATGTGCCCTCATCTGTTCGGTTGGAGGCCATGAACTTTGGACAATTGCACCTTGTTAGAGCGTCCGGAGGCCGCTCCTTTAGGGGGGGTACTGTCATGAGAGGGTTTACCCGTTGGTGGCGCTATCGGCCTCTTGGATCGCAGTACCAGTGTCCACCATCGGGTGTCTTCCAACACCTGGGACCTGCAGTAAGAGGTCTCTCCTGCTGGTGGCACTGTTTCATCCTTGGGCCGTAGTACTGGTGTCCACCAGCGGGTGCACTCCGGCAGTGTGGAGCAAACAGCACACTCTGCGATCAGCTGTGACATGAGGTCAATTATTGTCAGTCCTATAAATACCCGGCAAGCCCTCATATGCTTGCCTTGGTATCTTTCTTCCTTGCGCCCTGACCTGTTATCCTGTAAACCTGTATCTGACCCTGAACCTGTTCCTGAGCTGGTATCCTATCCCATCCATTATCTCCCTTTCCCAACCTGCCCTTGTTCAGTTGCTGATCTCCTGTGTATGACCTTGGCTTGGCTATGTTTATGTTTCTGGTATATCCCTTGTTCTTGCTTACCTGCTGTGTATGACCCTGGCCTGGCTGACATCTGTGATTCCGGTATTGCCCCTTGCTGTATATATTATCTGTTGTCTGTGGGTTTCTGTCGGTTGGTTGAGCACTATTTGTATTTGGGGTGTTTGTTTATTTATATTACTTATCTTAAATAAACATTATTCTTATTTCACTTTACATGCGTTTTGGTTTCCTCTTTGCAGTCCACACAATCTGGTCACACCTGTTCATGACAGCTTGTGTGCTTCTTCTGATCCTATTAATAGCACAGGCAGGCTCTTGAAGTATTTACAGTTAGTGTACTGTGTACCCTGCACAGTTGCACCTACAGTATAGCTGCCTGAAGACAAGTGCTGGTGTTCCTCTTCTGATCCTAGTAATACCACACGCAGACAGCTTGAAGTATTTACAGTTAGTGTACTGTGTACCCTGCACAGTTGCACCTACAGTATAGCTACCTGAAGACAAGTGCTTGTGTGCTTCTTATGATCCTAATTATAGCACAGACAGGCATTCTGCTAGCTGCTGTATAATCAGTGTGTGTGTGTGTGTGTGTGTGTGTGTGTGTATATATATATATATATATATATATATATATATATATATATATATATATATATATATATATATATATATATATATATATATATATACATCCCAGTTCCCCAGTTCTGTGCAGCTACATCTCACTACAGTGCAGGCCCTTAGTATCTCTGGAAGGCCAACAAGGAGAGGTAGACAGTCACAAGCCAATAAAAGAGGGCAAGCAGGCTCTGTGTCTAGAGGCAACATTGCTGGTTGTGGGCACGGTGCATCCTCATCAGCACGTGGCCGTGGGACTTGGTAGAGTAGATGACCAAGCCATCCTCATCCTCCTCATCCTATCTCACCCAGGCTCAGGGTACGTTGTCTGGCAAAGCAGATGCCAATGCGGCCTCTTCCCTTGGCTCAATGGCATCAGTCACTCATTCCCTAGCCCCACCATGTCCTCCTGAGGATTCCCCCGAACTGTTTGACCACAGTGTTGGGTACATGCTAGAGGAGGATGCCCAATGTTTTGAAGGCTCCGATGATGGTACTCAGCTAGAGGAAGGCAGTAACATGAGCCCAGACAGAGGGGGTGCCCAAGAAGGACAGCAATCTGGCAGTCATGTTCCCCCAGCTGCAGCATACTGCCAGGTTTGCTCCAGTGATGAGGGAGGGGATGATGAGGTCACTGATGCCCTCCAGGGGCCAGCCCAAGGGCAGCACACCGACTGCATCACACTGCAGAGCTCCGCATGTGCAGGGCGCTGCTGTCTCTGCGCGTTATTCCAAAAGTTCTTTGGTGTGGGCCTTTTTTGAGAAAAGTGCATCAGATCCCACCGCTGCTATTTGCAACATATGTCTCAAGCGTATCTCGCGTGGCCAAAACATCACCGCTTGGGCACCACATGCATGACCAGACATATGTTGACCTGCCATGCAGTTCGTTGGCAAGCGTACCTAAAAGACCCACACCAAAGAACAAAGAGGACCTCTCCTTGTTCCTCATCAGCTGGGATCTCCAACCCCACTATACCTTCAGTCCTCTCTGAGACCTGCACTGAGAGGAATGAAGGTGTAGAATTAGGTGTGTCACAGCCAAGTACTTGCGGTTAATCTGCTATCGGTACACCAACGTCAGATTGTACCAGGCAAATTTCCCTGCCCCAGCTGCTGCACCGCCAAAAGAAGTTCGCTTCCAGCCATCCACATGCCCAGTGGTTGAATGCTAGCTTGGCTAAATTGCTAGCACTTCAACTGCTGCCTTTTCAGTTGGTAGACTTTGCCTCGTGAGTTTGTGGAATGTGTGGTTCCTCAGGGGCAGGTTCCCAAATGCCACTTTTTCTCACGGAAAGTGATTCCGGCTGTCTACCGGCATGTGGAAGGCAATGTCTTGGCCTCGCTGGACAGGGCGGTCAGCGGTAAGGTGTATATTACCTCTGACTCATGGTCCAGCAGGCATGGACAGGGACGTTGCCTATCTTTCATGGCACATTGGGTGACTCTTCTGGCAGCTGGGAAGGATGCAGGACAAGGTGTTATAGTGTTGGAGGTTGTTCCACCACCATGCCTACAAAGTACTACTACTGGTGATTCTGACACACCTCTCTCCTCCACCCCCACCTCTTCTTCTTCCTCCATGGCCTCTTCCTGTGCTTTGTCCTCGGAATCAGTGGTGCTCCGTAGACGTTCAAGGGGCTACGCAAGTACGCAGGCCAAAAGATGCCATGCGGTGCTTGAGCTGTTGTGCTTGGGGGACAGGAGCCACACTGGGGCAGAGATTCTGTCAGCTCTGCAGGGGCAGGAGGTGGTTGACGCCACGCCAGCTTCATCCAGGAATGGTGGTTAGTGACAATGGCAGCAAGCTCCTCTCCGCCCTCCGACAGGGACAACTGACCCATGTGCCCTGTTTGGCTCAAGTCCTTAGCTTGGTGGTGCAGTGGTTTTTGGGCAGGTACTTGGGCTTACAGGATGTCCTGAGGCAGGCCAGGAAAGTCTGTCAGCATTTCCGCCGGTCATATAATGCCAGTGCTCGGCTGGCTGACCTCCAAAAGGAATTTAACCTGCCCAAGAACCGCCTAATCTGTGACATGCTCACCAGGTGGAACTCAACGTTGACCATGCTGCAGCGGCTGCACACGCAGCAGAGGGACATCAATGAGTACCTGTGTGACTATGGCACCAGGACAGGGTCAGGGGAGCTTGTTTTCTTTTCCCCACGCAAGTGGGCCATGATCAGGGATGCATGCACTGTCCTGTCACCATTTGAGGAGGCCACGAGGATGGTGAGCAGTGACAGTGCATGCATCAGTGACACTGTCTCCCTTGTCCACCTGTTGGAGCACACGCTGCATGGAATAATGGACAGGGCACTTGAGGCAGAACAGAGGCAGGAAGAGGAGGACTTCCTTACCTCTCAAGGCCCCCTTTATCCAGACAGTGTTCCTGCATTCCCGCCGATCACACAGGTGTGGTGGCGGAACAACCTCCAACACTACTGCACCTTGTCCTGCATCCTTCCCAGCTGCCAGCAGAGTCACCCAATGCACCGTGAAACTTAGGTAACGTCCCTGTCCATGCCTGCTGGACCATGAGTCAGTGGTAATATGCACCTTACCGCTGACCGCCCTGTCCAGCGAGGCATGGACATTGCCTTCCACATGCCGGTAGAGAGCCGGAAACGCCTTCCGTGAGAAAAAGTGGCGTTTGGGTACCTGCCACTGAGAAACTGCACATTCCACAAACTGACGGAAGGGGGCAGAGTCTACCAACTGAAAAGGCAGAAGTTGAAGTGCTAGCAATTTTGCCAAGCTAGCATTCAACCGCTGGGCATGTGAATGGCTGGGAGCAAACTTCTTTCGGCGGTGCAGCAGCTGGGGCAGGGAAATTTGCCTGGTATAATCTGACGTTGGTGTACCAAAAGCAGATTGCTCACAAGTACTTGGCTGTGACACACCTAATTCTACACCTTCATTTCTCTCAGTGCAGGTCTCAGAGAGGACTGAAGGTATAGTGAGGTTGGAGATCTCAGCTGATGAGGAGCAAGGAGAGGTCCTCTTTGTTCTTTGGTGTGGGTCTTTTAGATACACTTGCCAACGAACTGCATAGCAGGTCAACGTATGTCTGGTCAAGCATGTGGTACCCAAGTGGGAGATGTTTTGGCCACGCGAGATACGCTTGAGACATATGTTGCAAATAGCAGCAGTGTGATCTGATGCACTCGTCTCAAAAATGGCCCACACAAAAGAACTTTTTGAATAACGCGCAGAGACTGCAGCGCCCTGCACATGTGGAGCTTTGGGATGTGATGCAGTCAAGGTGCTGCCCTTAGGCTGGCCCCTGGGAGGGCATCCTGCCTCTTTGGTGATGTGCCGCCTCCTCCTCCTCTCTCCTATCAGGCACCCAAGTTGAGTCAGTGACCTCATCATCCCCTCCCTCCTCATCACTGGCGCAAACCTGGCAGTATGCTGCAGCAGGGGGAGCATGACTGCCAGATTGCTGTCCTTCTTGGGCACCCCCTCTGTCCATGCTCATGTTACTGCCTTCATCGAGCTCAGTATCATCATCAGAGCCTTCCAAACGCTGGGCATCCTCCTGGAGCATGTACCCAACACTGTGGTCAAACAGTTCGAGGGACTGCTCAGGAGGACATGGTGGGGCTAGGGAAGGAGTCACTGATGACATTGAGCCAAGGGAAGAGGTGGCTGCTTTACCAGACAAAGTACCCTGGGCATGGGTGAGAGAGGATGAGGAGGATGAGGACGGCTTGGTCATCCACTCGACCAAGTCTTCCGCATGTTGCTGCTTAACGCGGCCAGCTGCCGGAAAAAAGGCCAAGCGTGTCCCACGGCCATGTGTTGATGAGGATGCACCGTCTCCACGACCAGCACTAGACACAGAGCCTGCTTGCCCTCTCTTATTGGCTTGTGACTGTCTGCTTCTCCTTCTTGGCCTTCCAGACATACTAATGGCCTGTAGCTGCACTAAGCTGGGATATATATATATATATATATATATATATATATATATATATATATATATATATATATATATATATATATATATATAATGTGTGTGTACTGATACTGCAGCTAGCAAAATCAACTGCCTGCCTGTAGTATGAGAACACCACCAACCTTCTACAGGTAGCTTTAGCTGAACACTATGCAGAGCTCGCAAAAAAATAACTTGTAGGTTTGGCTGGACACTGTGAGGAGGATGCACCACACTAACTTGTAGTTTTAACTGAACACTGTGAGCAGGACGCACCGCACTAACTTGTAGGTTTAGCTGAACACTATGAGGTGGACGCACAGCACTAACTTGTAGTTTTAGCTGAACACTGTGAGCAGGACGCACCGCACTAACTTGTAGTTTTAGCTGAACACTGTGAGCAGGACGCACCCCACTAACTTGTAGTTTTAACTGAACACTGTGAGCAGGACGCACCGCACTAACTTGTAGGTTTAGCTGAACACTATGAGGTGGACGCACAGCACTAACTTGTAGTTTTAGCTGAACACTGTGAGCAGGACGCACCGCACTAACTTGTAGTTTTAGCTGAACACTGTGAGCAGGACGCACCCCACTAACTTGTAGTTTTAGCTGAACACTGTGAGCAGGACGCACAGCATTAACTTGTAGTTTTAGCTGAACACTGTGAGCAGGACGCACAGCATTAACTTGTAGTTTTAGCTGAACACTGTGAGCAGGACGCACAGCACTAACTTGTAGTTTTAGCTGAACACTGTGAGCAGGACGCACCGCACTAACTTGTA
Organism: Lithobates clamitans; assembly: GCA_037952925.1. Taxonomy (NCBI): domain Eukaryota; kingdom Metazoa; phylum Chordata; class Amphibia; order Anura; family Ranidae; genus Lithobates; species Lithobates clamitans. The sequence continues at coordinate 4,889,796 of JBBGZY010000272.1, forward strand.
GGTTTAGCTGAACACTGTGAGGTGGACGCACTACACTAACTTGTAGTTTTAGCTGAACACTGTGAGCAGGACGCACCGCACTAACTTGTAGGTTTAGCTGAACACTGTGAGCAGGACGCACCCCACTAACTTGTAGGTTTAGCTGAACACTGTGAGGTGGACGCACCACACTAACTTGTAGTTTTAGCTGAACCTTGTGAGCAGGATGCACCGCACTAACTTGCAGGTTTAGCTGAACACTGTGAGGTGGACGCACCACACTAACTTGTAGGTTTAGCTGAACACTGTGAGCAGGACGCACCGCACTAACTTGTAGGTTTAGCTGAACACTGTGAGCAGGACGCACCGCACTAACTTCTAGGTTTAGCTGAACACTGTGAGGTGGACGCACCACACTAACTTGTAGGTTTAGCTGAACACTGTGAGCAGGACACACTGCACTAACTGTAAATAGTCTAGCTGCCTGACTGTGGTACTAATAGGATCAAAAGAACACCAGCAATTTTCTTCAGGTAGCTGTAAATACTGTAACAAGACAAGCCTGCCTGTCAGTAAAAAGATAACAGGAACGGATCTAGCTGAACACTGTGAGCAGGACGCACTGCACTAACTTGTAGCTTTAGATGAACACTGTGCAGAAGTCTCACTACACTAACTTGTAGTTTTAGCTGAACACTGTGAGCAGGACGCACCACACTAACTTCTAGGTTTAGCTGAACACTGTGAGGTGGACGCACCGCACTAACTTGTAGTTTTAGCTGAACACTGTGAGCAGGACGCACCGCACTAACTTGAAGGTTTAGCTGAACACTGTGAGGTGGACGCACCACACTAACTTGTAGGTTTAGCTGAACACTGTGAGCAGGACGCCCCCCACTAACTTGTAGGTTTAGCTGAACACTGTGAGCAGGACGCACCCCACTAACTTGTATATTTAGCTGAACACTGTGAGCAGGACGCACTGCACTAACTGTAAATAGTCTAGTTGCCTGACTGTGGTACTAATAGAATCAAAAGAACACCAGCAATTTTCTTCAGGTAGCTGTAAATACTGTAACAAGACAAGCCTGCCTGTCAGTAAGAAGATAACAGGAACAGATCTAGCTAAACTGAGTACAGTGTGTGTATGTGTATATATATATATATATATATATATATATATATATATATATATGCAACACCTGGGATGCATATATATATATATATATATATATATATATACACATACACATACACATACACAATACACTGTAAGTGCAGCTAACTGACTGACTGTTCTGTCTAATCTATCTAACTCAAATCAAATGACACTGTCTGTCTCTCTCTATCAATGAACGCCAGGACACACACTACACAGGGCCGCCGTGCAGGCGGCCTTATATAGTGTGGGGCGTGTACTAAATCCCCATAGCCATAATTGGCCAAAGCCTCCTTGGCTTTGGCCAATTACGGCTCTCTGTTCAGACGGCGCTGTGATTGGCCAACCATGCGGGTCATAGTGCATGCTTGGCCAATCATCAGCCAGCAATTCACTGCGATGCCGCAGTGAATTATGGGCCATGACGCACCACACAAATTTGGCGCGAACAGCCCATATCGTTCGCAATTCGGCGAACGGGCGAACAGACGATGTTCGAGTCAAACATGGGTTTGACTTGAACATGAAGCTCAACCCTAATTGACACTATTTGAAAATCAAATGGATTAGCTAAAAAAATGTGGAGATAGGGAATAGTTTTGTTTCAGAATTAATACAAAAAGTTATTTGTATGGATTAATTTAACAGAATATTACCCTTTTTCATGGGAGACAATTAGGGAGGCAGGTAGTTGGCATGTTTCAGTTTAAATAATACATTACATTGTATTGTTCACAAAAGCTTTGTATGAATTAACTGAAATTACTTGCTGAACTGAAAGAGATTCTTTAGGATATGATGAGAAGAGATGGGTCAAACACCACCCAGTTCAGTTCGTGCCAGAAATTTTAATGATGCTTAAAATAAAAAAAATATCAAATAAAAATTTCTTTAAATATAGTGCCTGGGGGATCCCCTTAGTCTATCTGTAACGTGGTGCATCTGTACTGTGTATAGAACATGCTGCAGGAAAACTTGTACAGTACTAGCTGATTGGAGAAATGCCAATGTGGTACCAATAGAGCAGAGACATATTCCTGGAAACTACAGGCCAGTCAGCCTCACATCAATAGTAGGTAAATTATTTATAGAGGATAAGGGACTATATCCAATAATTTGCTGATGAAAACAGTATCATTAGTGGTAATCAGCATTGGTTTATGAAGGGTCATTCCTGTCAGACCAATCTGTTAACATTCTATGAGGAAGTGAGTTGCCATATAGATAGAGGGAGGCCTGTGGATGTGGTGTGTCTGGATTTTGCAAAAGCATTCACTACAGTTCCCCATAAATGCTTAATCTTCAAACTGAGGTCTGTAGGCATAGACCATAGAGTTTGTTCATGGATAGAAAATTGGTTACAGGGGCGTGTCCAAAGGGTTGTGATAAATAACACATACTCAGACTGGTCTGGAGTGATAAGTGGGGTACCCCAATGCTCTGACCTAGGACCAATTCTGTGTCGCTTGCCGACCAGTCGTTGCAGTTGTACTGCGGCAACATGGCCCGGCTGCGCGAATCACTGTCATGTTACGTCCGTAACATATTCACCCCCTGCTCGCCCACAGAGCCGATGCGAGTGCCCAGTGGTCACGATCACCGCCGGGCTCCCGCGATCGCTCGGGGCACACTGAGAACCGGGATCTGTGTGTGTAAACACACAGTTTCCAGTTCTCTGAGGGGAGAACAGACAGATCATCTGTTCATACAGAGTATAAACAGCGATCTGTCATCTCCCCTGCACAGTCCCGTCCTCCCTTCAGTTAGAACACACAATAGGGAACACATTACCCCTTGATCACCCCCTAGTGGTTAACCCCTTCACTGCCAGTAACATTTTTACAGTAATCAATGCATTTTCATAGCACTGATTGCTGTATTAATGCCAATGGTCCCAAAAATGTGTCAAAATTGTCCGGCGTGTCCCCCATATTTGTCACAGTCCTGATAAAGATCGCCGCCATTGCTAGTAAAAAAAATGAATAACAAAAATACCATAAAACTATCCCCTATTTTGTAGATGCTATAACTTTTGTGCAAACCAATCAATATATGCTTATTGTGATTTTTTTTTTTTTACCAAAAAATATGATGAGAAGATGACACAAAAATAAGCAGGGCAATAACTTCACATCTGGATATTTAACATTTACAGAAAGACCTGAATGAAATAATGGAGTGGGCAACTACATGGCAAATGAGGTTTAATGTGGAGAAATGTAAAGTAATGCACTTGGGGGCTAAAAACATAAACACAAACTACTCATTAGGGGGAGAACCTCTGGGGAAATCAGGGATGGAGAAAGATCTGGGGGTCCTAGTAGAACACAGACTGAGCAATAGCATGCTATTGCAAGCTGCAGCTACCAAACCAGGCAGAATATTAGCATGCATAAAAAGGGGGATATACTATAGAGATTATCCACTACCCGACCGCCTCACATACGTATACGGCGTAAGAATGGTACCGCTATACAAACCGCTGTATAGGTACGTCGGTCCCTTTAAGAGCCATAGCAAGCGCGCACATGCTGTTGCACGGTGGGGGACCCAATGCGTGTGGCTGGTGGGCGCGATCGCCACTGGCCACAGACGATTGTGGGCACGAGAGTGAGAGCCAGGATTTGTGTGTAAACACACAAATCCCTGTTCTGTCAGGGGACAGGAGACAGATTGTGTGTTCCTACTACCCTGTTTCCCCGAAAATAAGACCTAGCGTGATTGTCGGTGATGGCTGCAATATAAGCCCTACCCCCCAAATAAGCTTTAGTTAAAGTCCTTGTAGGTCTTATTTTTCAGGGTAGGGCTTATTTTCAGGGAAACTGGGTAGGGCTTATTTGGGGGGTAGGGCTTATATTACAGCCATCACCGACAACCACGCTAGGTCTTATTTTCGGGGAAACAGGGTAAGTAGGAAAAACGATATGTCTCCTCCCACAGTCAGACACATCTCCATACAGTTAAAATCACTCACGAGGGAACACATTTAACCCCTTGATCACTCCCTAGTGTTAAACCCTTCCCTGCCAGTGACACTTACACAGTAATCAGTGCATATTTATAGCACTGATCGCTGTATAAATGTCAATGGTCCCAAAAATGTGTCAAAAGTATCCGATCTGTCTGCCGCAATTACGCAGTACTTCTAAAAATCGCAGATCTCCGCCATTACTAGTAACAAAATATAATAAAAATGCCATAAATCTTTCCCATAGTTTGTAGACTTTTATTAACAAAAATATGTAGATGAGTATATTTTGGCCTAAATTGATGAAGAAATTACTTTTTTTTTTTTTAAATTGAGGGATATTTATTATAGCAAAAAGTAAAAAATATTGTGTTTTTTTTCAAAATTGTCGGTCTTTTTTTGTTTATAGTGCAAAATATAAAAACAGCAGAGGTGATCAAATACCATCAAAAGAAAGCTCCATTTGTGGGAAAAAAAGGACATCAACTTTGCTTGAGTACAGTGTCGCACAACCGCGCAATTGTCAATTAAAGAGACGCAGTGCTGTATCGCAAAAAATGCCCGGTCAGGAAGGGGGTAAATTTTTCTGGGCTGAATTGGTTAAACAATCCTGCAACTTTATAAAACTTTGGTCAGGCCACATCTGGAGTATTCCGTCCAGTTGTGGTCACTAGTCCTCAGAAGGGATGTGCTGGAGCTGGAGAGATGCTTGAGAGGGGACTTGATAGCAATTTACAAATATCTCAATGGTGATCTCAGTGTAGGAAACAACTATTCAGTCACAGGGAGTATAAGAGGACACAGGGTCACACAATGGAATTGAAGGAAAAGCAGTTTAACCTAAAGCTGCATAGGGGGTTTTTCACTGTCAGGGCAATAGGGATGTGGAACGCTCTTCTACAATTGGTGGTGTCAGCGTGGCGTATTGATATTTTTAACCTCCTTGGCGGTAATCCCAAGTGTGGCTCGGAGTTTATTTCAGTACCATTAGCAGTAACCCCAAGCCACACTCGGGATTGCATTGCAGAATCCTGGTCCAGTCTACTTACCTTGTCACCAGAATCCTGCGATGTCTCCCCGCTGTGCCTGCGGGCTGTGTCCTCTGTCCAATGCTCTGTGTACTGGGCTCTGTTCCTGCGAGTGTCACAACACATGGGCGGCAAATTAAAAAAGTACACAAAACATAACACATACAGTACACTGAAATCTTACAGATTACATTACTGTATCAAATCATTTCACCTCCCTTTTGTCCCTAGTGCCCTGCCTGCAGTTTTATATTATATATACTGTTCTTTCTGCCTGGAAAATTGATTGTCCATGGCAACCAAAAAGTGTCCTTTATGTCAAAAGTGGTTTTAGACCAGCTAGAAAACAGCAATAGTAAATTAGAACACTTGCAGAATTGAACGATAGTGAATCAAGAGGAAATTAATTTTAGTATAATTATATTATTTTTTATAATTATTTCTTATATTATAATTTATGATTTCGTGTTTCAAACTTTATCATACCCGGGATGTATACTAAACTCTTGTTTGGACAGATTTAAGTGGGTTATTACTAAGAATTACAGGCCTACAATATAAAACGCCAAATTTCTATGCAAAACAATGTATACGCAAAAATCTGACATAATCATACCACCAGGTTGGCTACAAGATTCTTGGACATGCATCCTAAAGAACACAACATACAGGGATATGGGAAATAATTATCGACACTGACACACACCTACACAGGTTGAACTGGATGGACTATTGTCTTTATTCAACCTTACCTATTATGTAACTATATATAAAGAAAACAAAAAATACATTTAAATTGATTTTCTCTGTAAGCTTTATTTAGTGTACAGCAGCTTAGGCCCACAATTTAGTGTATTTAGAACAAGATTAGAGTACAGTGAGCAAGCCTTATGCAAAGAAGCCATTGCACACGTTCCTGGATAAGCTCCAAAAATTTGGGTGCTGCAGCAACAACCAGCTGGATACTGGTTCAAGTCACAAAGTAGATATATGCCAGCACACCATAGATCAACACCAGTGCATGCACTCTCCTTGTGTTGTGATCATGCAATAAACTATCCGTTTGGACGCTACTTTGTGTCGATCCATGGTGTGCTGGCAAATATCTATTTTGTAACCTACCAGAGTCTGGGAAAGCATTACATAAACTCCTCTTTAAGGTGTCCTCAAGATATTTCATCCTGTGCTACCTCTGTGACTTTCCCCTTGTAACAGTGGTCAAGGAGGGTTGCCAGTCAATAATGATCCTTATCCTTGATGCCAAAAATTCTTGGGTCCTTTTGCAGGCTTTGAAGAATATGGGAGCCCATGCAGCGGAAGTTTGCGGAGGCATGAGCAACAAGGTCTTTGGGGTCACTGAGGATTAATGTATCTGGAACTGCCTCCTCCCAGCCATGTGCTACTCCCAAGTAGGGATGAGCCGAACACCCTCCGGTTCAGTTTACATCAGAACATGCGAACAGGCAAAAAGTTGGAGTGAACATGCAAACCCTATTAGAGTCTACGGGACACGAACATGAAAAATCAAAAGTGCTCATTTTAAAGGCTTATATTCATGTTATTGCCATAAAAAGTGTATGGGGACCCATGTACTGCCCTAGGGGACATGTATCAATGCCAAAAAAGTTTTTAAAACAACTGTTTTTTGAGGAGCAGTGATTTTAATAATGCTTAAAGTGAAACAATAAAAATGAAATATTCCTTTAAATATCGTGCCTGGGGGGTCCCCTTGCCTGCCTGTAAAGTGACGCATCTATGTGTTGTGTAGAACAGTGCCACAGCAAAATGACATTTCTAAAGGAAAAAACATCATTTAAACTTGCTCGCGGCTGTAATGTATTGCTGGCTCCCGGCAATATAGATGACAAACCAATGTTAAAATCAGCTTGGTTACCCCCAGTCCATACCAGGCCATTTGGGTCTGGTATGGGTTTTAAGGGGAACTCCACACCAAAATGGAAAAAAAAATACAGCGTGGGGTCCCCCCCAAAATCCATACCAGGCTCTTCGGGTCTGGCATAGATTTTAAGGGGAACTCAACGTCAAATTGAAAAAAAAATTGGTGTGGGGCCCCCGAAAATACATACCAGACCCCTATCCAAGCAAAAGGGAAAGGGGCAGGAAAAGCGAGCGCCCCCCTGAACCATACCAGGCAGCTTGCTCCCAACATGGGGAGCATGCTTTGGGGTCCCCCCCAAAGCACCTTGTCCCCATGTTAATAGGGACAAGAGCCTCGTCTTCTCAACCCTGGCCTGGTGGTTGTGGGGGTCTGCAGGTGGGGGCTCATTGGAATCTGGAAGCCCCCTTTAAGAAGGGGGCTCAAAGATCCCAGCCCCCCATGTGACTGGGTAGGGGTACATTGTACCCCTACCCATTCACCAAAAAAGTGTCAAAAAGTAAAAACCACAATAGACAGTTTTTGAAAATTCCTTTATTTAAAAAAAATAATAATAAAAAGTGTCTCATGATGTACATCCATCGTCCATCACGCCGCCTGATGGACCCAAAAAATAGAAAAAAAACCAAAACTCCGCCTCCCGGCGACTGCTGTCTTTTGGCTGTGACAGCTGTTATATAGGCAAGGGCGAGGCCACCCGCTGATGTAACTGGATGATCCCGCCCCCCTCTGATGTCACATGATGTCATACAATGTCAGAAGGGGGCAGGGTCACTCAGTTACGTCACCGGGCAGCCCTGCCCTTGCCTATATAACAGCTGTCACAGCCAAGAAACAACAGTCAGCGGGAGGCCTCCCATCGAGGTGGAGCTTTTTTTTTTTTTCTATTTTTCGGATCCATCAGGAGGCATGATTGAAGATGGATGGACATCGTGGGACACTTTTTTCTTTTTTTAATAAAGTAATTGTCAAAAAGTTGTCTATTGTGGTTTTTACTTTTTTGACACGTTTTTTGGTGAATGGGTAGGGGTACAATGTACCCCTACCCATTCACATGGGGGAGCGGGATCTGGGGGCCTCCTTGTTAAAGAGGGCTTCCAGGTTCCGATAAGCCCCCACCCACAGACCCCCGCAGCCACTGGGCCAGGGTTGTGGGGATGAGGCTTATGAGCAATGGGGAGAGGGGGGAAAACATGGGGGTTCTGTTTTGTGTTTTTTTTTTTCCTCTCAATACGTGCCTGGGTTGTATGTTATTTTTGCTGTTTGTATATAAAAGTAATAAAAAAAATATTTGATTAAAAAAAACTGGGGACAAGGTGCTTTGGGGAAGACCCAAAGCACCCTCCACATGTTGAGGGCAAGCAGCCTGGTATGGTTCAGGAGGGGGGGCGCTTGCTCTTCCCTCCCCTCTCCTGGCCTGCCAGGCTGCTTCCTCGGATAAGGGTCTGGTATGGATTTTGGAGGGGACCCCACATCAATTTTTTTAAAAACTTTTGGCATGGAGTTCCCCTTAAAATCTGTGCCAGACCCAAAGGGCCTGGTATGGGGGGGGGGGGGGGGGCACACTGTTTTTCTTAAATGTTGGCATGGAGTTTCCCTTAATTCTGTCATAGGGTTTCCCTTAACCACTTTAATTCACTTTTATATACTCTGCACTGACTGCACTGTATATATATATATATATATATATATTATACAGTATCTCACAAAAGTGAGTACACCCCTCGCATTTTTGGAAATATTTAAATATTTTATTATATCTTTTCATGTAACAACACTGAAGATATGACACTTTGCTACAATGCAAAGTAGTAAGTGTACAGCTTGTATAACAGTACACATTTGCTGTCCCCTCAAAATAACTCAACACACAGCCATTAATGTCTAAACTGCTGACAATAAAAGTGAGTACACGCCAATTAATTGGGCTCAATTAGCCATGTTCCCTCCATGCGACTCGTTAGTGTTAGAAGATCTCAGGTGTGAATGGGATGCAGGTGTATTAAATTTGGAATTATCACTCTCATTTTCTCATACAGGTCACTAGAAGTTCAACATGGCACCTCATGGCAAAGAACTCTCTGAGGATCTGAAAAAAAGCATTGTTGCTCTACATAAAGATGGCCTAGACTATAAGAAGATTCCCAAGACCCTGAAACTGAACTGCAGCATAGTGGCCAAGACCATACAGCGGTTTAACAGGACAGGCCTCGCCATGATCGACCAAAGAAGTTGAGTGAACGTGCTCCGTGTTATATCTAGAGGCTGTCTTTGGGAAATAGACATATGAGTGCTTCCAGCATTTCTGCAGAGGTTAAAGGAGTGGGGGGTCAGCCTGGCAGTGCTCAGACCATACGCCGCACACTTAATCAAAATAGTCTGCATGGCTGTTGTCCCAGAAGGAAGCTTCTTCTAAAGATGATGCATAAGGAAGGCCGCAAACAGTTTGCTGAAGACAAGCAGACTAAGGGTATGGATTACTGGAACCATGTCCTGTGGTCTGATGAGACCAAGATAAACTTATTTGGTTCAGATGGTGTCAAGCGTGTGTGTCTTGCCTACAGACAAATGTGTCTTGCCTACAGTCAAACATGTTGGTGGGAGTGTCATGGTCTGGGGCTGTATGAGTGCTGCCATCACTGGGGAACTGCAGTTCATTGAAGGAATCATGACAGCCAACATGTACTCTGACATACTGAAGCAGAGCATGATCCCCTCCCTTCGGAGGCTGGACAGCAGGGCAATATTCCAACATGATAACGACCCCAAACACACCTCCAAGATGACCACTGCCTTGCTAAAGAAGCTGAGTTTAAAGGTGATGGACTGGCCAAGCATGTCTCCAGACCTAAACCCTATTGAGCATCTGTGAGGCATCCTCATACGGAAGATGGAGGAACGCAAGGTCTCTAACATCCACAAGCTCTTTGATGTTGTCTTGAAGCAGTGGAAGAGGACTCCAGTGGCAACCTGTGAAGCTGTTCTGAACTCCATGCCGAAGAGGGTTAAGGCAGTGCTGGAAAATAATGGTGGCTACACAAAATATTGACACTTTGGGCCCAATTTGAACATTTTCACTTAGGGGTGTACTCACTTTTGTTGCCAGCAGTTTAGACATGAATGGCTGTGTGTTGAGTTATTTTGACGTGACAGCAAATTTACACTGTTATACAAGCTGTACACTCACTACTTTACATGTAGTAAAGTGTCATTTTTTCAGTGTTGTCACATAAAAAGATATAATAAAATATTTACAAAAATGTGAGGGGTGTACTCACTTTTGTGAGATACTGTGTGTGTATATATGTATGTATGTATATATATGTGTGTGTGTGTATATATATGTATATATATATATATATATATATATATATATATACAAACTAGACCGCCTGCACTGTATATATAGTCTACACTGACTACACTGTATGTATGTATGTATATGTGTGTATATATATCTATATATAGATATTAAACTGCTTGCATGCCACTAACTAACCTGCCCAATCTAGCTCAAGTTCTCCTATCACACTATATATGGCTGTCATGTGAACAGCCTTACATAGTGTGGGGCGTGGACTTAGCCCCCTGAGTCATGATTGGCCAAAGGCCAGCACCCTGCCTTTGGCCAATCATGACTCTCGCAGCAGATCGCACTGTGATTGGCCAAAGCATGCAGGTCATGTGCATGCTTTGGCCAATCAGCAGCATTCAATGCACTGCGATCTCGCAGTGCTTTATGGTGAGCTCTGCTGTGCTTGAATTTGCAGAAAACGCCCCATATGTTTGTTTGTTCAACTCAACTCGAACATCGGGATCATCCCTACTCCCAAGGTTTCTAGGGACTGAAAACAATCTCTTAAGGTTGGAGGTATGTCTGCTTCAATGCCTCCAAAACTGCCAGAATCCTCCTCCCTCTCCTCTTGTGTGTTCTGTGGCGTGTCAAGAATTGTGTCTGCATAAAGCAGGCCTTGAGAGGAAAAGAAGTTCTCCTCTTCCTCCCGCTGCTCTGCCTCGACTGCCCTGTCCATAATGCCACCAGAGTATGCTCTAGTAGCAACACAAGAGGGATTGTGTCACCGATGCATGCATTGTCACGGCTCACCATCCTTGTTGCATCCTCAAATGGTGACAGTACAGCGCATGCATCCTTTATCAGCAGCCATTGGCATAGGCAAAGAAAGCTGAGCTGCTCTGAGCCTGTCGTTGTGCCATACTCACACAGGTAATTGTTGATGGTCCTCTGCTGCATGTGCAGCTACAGCAGCATTACCAAAGTTGAGTTCCACCTGGTGGGCATGTCACAAATCAGGGGGTTTGCAGATAGGTGGAAATCCCGCTGAATTTCAGCCAACCGAACACTGGCTGTGTATGAGCACCTGAAATGGCTACAGACTCTTCTAGCCTGCCTTAAGGCCCATACACAAGATCAGAAAATCAGAAGTTAAATTTTGTCCAATGAATGATCTGCCGATTTTCTGATTGTTAGTATGGTGCTTTTGACAGCCGATTACAAATTTTTGGATGACAAAAACTGGATGTGCAGGCTCCAATATTTTTGTCTGGTGTGAACAAAACATCAGATTTTCATTTCATTAGTACAGTTTTCACAGCCGAAAAAAAATAAATTGTAAGAGCAAGACTATGCATGATCAGAAACAAAAGAACACATACAAAACAATTCAGCACATTACATCACGTCTGGTGTTGAAATCTGTCATATGAAAATTTTCTTATGATGAGTAACCGCTTCACTTTCAATATGAGACTAGCATGCAACAAAAAACTGACGAAAATTCGTCCAATAATCTGATCGTGTGTACAAGGCTTTAGAAGGTCTTGCAAACCTGGGCACCTGGGTACCTGTTTAAGAAGCACTGCACCACCAAATTGAGGACTTGTTCCAGGCATGGCACATGTGTCAACTTTGCCTGTCGAAGGGAGGACAGAGGGTTAGTACCGTTATCGCACACTACCATTCCTGGCTCAAGCTTCTGTGGTGTGAACCACCTATGGGCCTGTCCCTGCAGAGCTGAAAGAATCTCTGCTTCAGAGTGGCTCCTATCCCCTAGACAGACCAGCTGAAGCACTGCATGGCATCTTTTAGCCTGACTCATTGAATGGCCCCTTGAGCGCTTAGGGGGTACTGGTGGTTCATAGGACAATTCAGCAGAGGAGGGCATGGAGGAGGAGGAGGGGTGGAGCTTACAGATCTCACATCATCACCACTAGCTGTATGGAGACGGGGTGGCAAAACAAGCTCCAGCACAGAGCCCTGTCCTGCATTCTTCCTAGTTTCAAGCAGAGTTACCCAGTGTGCTGTGAACAAAATATATCATCACCAGCCATGCTTGCTGGACTACGTGTGAGAAGAAATGTGGACCTTGCTGCTGACTGCCTTGCCCAATGATGCCAAAACATTGCCTTCCACGTAATGATACAGAGCTGGAATGTCCTTACATGCAAAGAAATAGCGACTGGGAACCTGCTACTGGGGTACAGAACATTCTGCAAATTCACAGAAGCGGGCAGAAAACATTGGATGGAAAGGCAGGAGTTGCAAAGCCAGCAATCTGGACAAGCTGTAATTTAGATGCTGGGCATGTGGGTAGCAGGGAGTGTATTTTTTTTTATGCAGCAGCTGGAGCAGAGAAATGTGCCTGGTATACTCTACAGCTGGTGGTGTGCTGCTGGCAGACATGTGGCAAGTACCTGTGACACCCTTTTCTATAACATCATCCCTGTCAGTGGAGGCTGCCGAGAGGGCATGAGTAGGGATGAGCTTCGAGTTCGAGTCAAACTCATGTTCGACTCGAACATCGGCTGTTCGCCAGTTCACCGAACAGCGAACAATTTGGGGTGTTCGCAGCAAATTCAAATGCCGCGGAACACCCTTTAAAAGTCTATGGGAGAAATCAAAAGTGCTAATTTTAAAGGCTTATATGCATGGTATTGTCATAAAAAGTGTTTGGGGACCTGGGTCCTGCCCCAGGGGACATGAATCAATGCAAAAAAAGTTTTAAAAACGGCCGTTTTTTTGGGAGCAGTGATTTTAATAATGCTTAAAGTGAAACAATAAAAGTGTAATATCCCTCTAAATTTCGTACCTGGGGGGGGTGTCTATAGTATGCATGTAAAGGGGCACATGTTTCCTGTGTTTAGAACAGTCTGACAGCAAAATTACATTTCAAAGGAAAAAAAGTAATTTAAAACTACTCACAACTATTGGCTATCCGGTGACCCCACCCCCCCTCTGACGCACGGGCACTTGACTGGGACTTCCCTGTGGCATTCCCCGTGACATCAGAAGGGGGCGCGGTTACGTAAGGGTGACCCCGCCCCCCTCTGACATCACAGGAATGCCACAGGGAAGTCCCCGTCAAGTCCCCATGCTTCAGAGGGGGGCAGGGTCACCGGGTGGCCCCACCCTCCCATTATTTAAGAACCATCAGAAGAGGAGAAGCGTCGCACAGCGGGAGCCTCCCTCCATGCCATCAAGGATTCGGAGCAGCCCCAGGAGAAGAAGATAAGAAGACGCCGTGGAGGAGATGCCAGACAAGAACACCGAAGAAAGAACCAGAAGAACCAGAAGAAGAAGATGGAGGAAGAAACCAAAGGAAGATAGAAGAAAGAAGAAGCATTTAAATAAAGGAATTGTCAAAAACTGTCTCTTGTCATTTTTAACATTTTTGACAGTTGTTTTGTGAAATGGTAGGGGTACTTTTGTACCCCCTTACCATTTCACACAGGGAGGGCCGGGATCTGGGTGTCCCCTTGTTAAAGGGGGCTTCCAGATTCCGATAAGCCCCTGCCCGCAGACCCCCACAACCACCGGGCAAGGGTTGTGGGGATGAGGCCCTTGTCCCCATTAACATGGGGACAAGGTGTTTTGGGGGGCTACCCCAAAGCACCCTCCCAATGTTGAGGGCATGTGGCCTAGTACGGTTCAGGAGGGGGTCCGCTCTCTCGTCCCCCCTCTTTTCCTGTGGCCTGCCTGGTTGCGTGCACGGATAAGGGTCTGGTATGGATTTTTGGGGGGACCCCACGCCTTTTTTTTTAAATTTTGGTACGGGGTTCCTCTTAAAATCCATACCAGACCTGAAGGGTCTGGTATAGATTTTAAGGGGGATCCCACGCCAATTTTTTTTTCTAATTTTGGCCGGGGTTCCCCTTAATAGCCATACCAGACCTGAAGGGCCTGGTATGGAATTTAGGGGGACCCCCCACGTCATTTTTTTTTATTTTGGTTCGGGGTTTCCCTGTGGGGAATTCCCATGCCGTTTTTATCAATGAACTTTTATGTGTATTGTCAGGACCGGCAATTCATTAATAGCCGCAAGTAGTTTTAAATGACTTTTTTTCCTTTGAAATGTCATTTTGCTGTCAGACTGTTCTAAACACGGGAAACATGCGCCCCTTTACAGGCATACTATAGACACCCCCCAGGTATGAAATTTAAAGGGATATTACACTTTTATTGTTTGACTTTAAGCATTATTAAAATCACTGTTCCCGAAAAAACGTCCGTTTTTAAAACTTTTTTTGCATTGATCCTTGTCCCCTGGGGCAGGACCCAGGTCCCCAAACACTTTTTATGACAATAACTTGCATATAAGCCTTTAAAATTAGCACTTTTGATTATTCATGTTCGTGTCCCATAGACTTTAACGGTGTTCGCGTGTTCAAACAAATTCTTTGCCTGTTCGCAAGTTCTGGTGTGAACCAAAGAGGGGGGTGTTTGGTTCATCCCTAGTCATGAGATATAGCGGGGGGAGACATGAAAGGTGAGGAGTGAGGAGGAGGAGAATTGTATCCCTTTTGTTTGGCTTTCAGGTGCTCTTGCCAATGGGCAACAAGTTATAGGAGGTTAAATGTCTTTGCCAAGTATGTGTAACCCAAATGGCTGGTGTTTTTGCCACGCTTGATCTGCTTGTGGCAGAGATTCCAAATTGCAACAGTGTGATCAGCTGCACATGTGCTAAGCTGTGGGATGTGTGCCAGAAGATAACAGCTCCACAATCTGATGGAATAGGGTGGCTTCTATCTACTCTTCCATGGTGGATGCCTCCGGAGTACACCCTGCCTAGTTGGGGTTGTTTCTCCCCTCACTTTCCTCCTCTGCTCTATCCAGCACCCAAGTCACATCAGTGGACTCATCATCATCCCCTCCATCGTCATCATACCCGGAGCCAACTTGGCTATATGCTGCGGTTGGGGGAACATGATTGCCAATTTGTTGTTTATCAGTGTTCTTCCCTTTCTGTAGGCTCATGTTACTCCCTTCCTCAGAACCAACATCAGAATCAAGTAATGTCTGTGCATCCTCAAGAAGCAAGGGGCTGATACTTTGTTCAAATAATTCAACTTCGCCATGCATGATGCTGGGGCTATGGCAGGAGTAGCTGTGGACAAAGAGGCAGAATAAGCTACTCTGGCAGCTGTAGTGGGTTGCGCACTAGTGTCAGCTTGGGTTATAGAGGATGAGGAGGATGAGGATGGTTTAGTAAGCCAGTCCACCAACTCCTCTGCATGCTGTGGCTGGATAGTAGAGGCAACATCACTAAACAGAGACAAATGTGCTCTGCCTGAGGACAGACCATGTCCACCTTTGCCTGCGGACACAGATGCTGCTGGTCCCCTCATAGTAGCATTGGAACATCTTCCTCTCCTTGTTTGCCTTCTAGACCTTATGGGGGAGGGGACTTAATACCCAAACTGGGAAATGTGTGATTGGAGGAACTTTATTGAATGAAAAGTGGTGTTTAGTGCACTTTAAATTGAGGATTATCGCTGGCAGAAATGTAAAATCTATAAAAATAATTAAAAAGAGGGAACACCAGTGTTGCAGTCAGAAAACCTGCGGCTGGCAATTTTAAAAAAAGGGGGCAGGCAGGGGACGAAAAAACAACAAACCACCCCAAAAAACACGCAGCAACCAAAAAAAAGGGTGTACAACACTAAATGTTATGTAATGCTGTGTTAAAAACTGCACTACACTAACATACTACACTGTCACTACAGAATACTGACACATTACACTATGCTGACTAGGGATGAGCTTCGTGTTCGAGTCGAACCCATGTTCGACTCGAACATCGGCTGTTCGGTTGTTCGCCGAATTGCGAACGATATGGGCCGTTCGCGCCAAATTCGTGTGGCGCGTTACGGCCCATAATTCACTGCGGCATCGCAGTGCATTGCTTGCTGATAATTGGCCAAGCATGCACTATGACCCGCATGCATGGCCAATCACAGCGCCGCCTGAACAGAGAGCCGTAATTGGCCAAAGCCAAGGAGGCTTTGGCCAATTATGGCTCAGGGGATTTAGCACATGCCCCACACTATATAAGGCCGCCTGCACGGCGGCCCTGTGCAGTGTGTTCCGGTGCGCTTAGAGAGAGAGAGAGACAGTGTCATTTCATTTGAGTTAGCTAGATTAGACAGGACAGTCAGTCAGTTAGCTGCACTTAAAGTGTATTGTGTATATATATGCATCCCAGGTGTTGCATATATATATATATACACTGTATTCAGTTTAGCTAGATCCGTTCCGGTTATCTTCTAGACTATGTACATTTAGTGCAGTGCGTCCTGCTCACAGTGTTCAGCTAGATCCGTTCCTGTTATCTTCCTACTGACAGGCAGGCTTGTCTTGTTACAGTATTTACAGCTACCTAAAGAAAATTACTGGTGTTCTTTTGATCCTATTAGTACCACGGTCAGGAAGCTAGACTATTTACATTTAATACAGTGCATCCTGCTCACAGTGTTCAGCTAGATCCGTTCCTGTTATCTTCCTACTGACAGGCAGGCTTGTCTTGTTACAGTATATAAAGCTACCTGAAGAAAATTACTGGTGTTCTTTTGATCCTATTAGTACCACGGTCAGGCAGCTAGACTATTTACATTTAGTGCAGTGCGTCCTGCTCACAGTGTTCAGCTAGATCCGTTCCTGTTAGCTTCCTACTGACAGGCAGGCTTGTCTTGTTAAAGTATTTACAGCTACCTAAAGAAAATTACTGGTGTTCTTTTGATCCTATTAGTACCACGGTCAGGCAGCTAGACTATTTACATTTAGTGCAGTGCGTCCTGCTCACAGTGTTCAGCTAGATCCGTTCCTGTTATCTTCCTACTGACAGGCAGGCTTGTCTTGTTACAGTATATAAAGCTACCTGAAGAAAATTACTGGTGTTCTTTTGATCCTATTAGTACCACGGTCAGGCAGCTAGACTATTTACAGTTAGTGCAGTGCGTCCTGCTCACAGTGTTCAGCTAAACCTACAAGTTAGTGGGGTGCGTCCACCTCACAGTGTTCAGCTAAAGCTACCTGTAGAAGGTTGGTGGTGTTCTCATACTACAGGCAGGCAGTTGATTTTGCTAGCTGCAGTATATATATATTTATATATATATATCCCAGCTTAGTGCAGCTACAGGCCATTAGTATGTCTGGAAGGCCAAGAAGGAGAGGCAGACAGTCACAAGCCAATAAGAGAGGGCAAGCAGGCTCTGTGTCTAGTGCTGGTCGTGGAGACGGTGCATCCTCATCAGCACATGGCCATGGGACACGCTTGGCTTTTTTTTCGGCAGCTGGCCGTGTTGAGCCGCAACATGCGGAAGACTTGGTCGAGTGGATGACCAAGCCGTCCTCATCCTCCTCATCCTCTCTCACCCATGCCCAGGGTGCTTTGTCTGGCAAAGCAGCGGCCTCTTCCCTCGGCTCAATGTCATCAGTGACTCCTTCCCTAGCTCCACCTTGTCCTCCTGAGGAGTCCCTCGAACTGTTTGACCACAGTGTTGGGTACATGCTCCAGGAGGATGCCCAGCGTTTGGAAGGCTCTGATGATGATACTGAGCTCGATGAAGGCAGTAACATGAGCACGGACAGAGGGGGTGCCCAAGAAGGACAGCAATCTGGCAGTCATGCTCCCCCTGCTGCAGCATACTGCCAGGTTTGCTCCAGTGATGAGGAGGGAGGGGATGATGAGGTCACTGACTCAACGTGGGTGCCTGATAGGAGAGAGGAGGAGGAGGAGGCGGCACAACACCAACGAGGCAGGATGCCCTCCAGGGGCCAGCCTAAGGGCAGCACATTGACTGCATCACATGTGCAGGGCGCTGCAGTCTCTGCGTGTTATTCAAAAAGTTCTTTGGTGTGGGCCTTTTTTGAGACGAGTGCATCAGATCGCACCGCTGCTATTTGCAACATATGTCTCAAGCGTATCTCACGTGGCCAAAACATCTCCCACTTGGGTACCACATGCTTGACCAGACATATGTTGACCTGCCATGCAGTTCGTTGGCAAGCGCATCTAAAAGACCCACACCAAAGAACAAAGAGGACCTCTCCTTGCTCCTCATCAGCTGAGATTTCCAACCCCACTAGACCTTCAGTCCTCTCTGAGACCTGCACTGAGAGGAATGAAGGTGTAGAATTAGGTGTGTCACAGCCAAGTACTTGTGGGCAATCTGCTTTTGGTACACCGACGTCAGATTGTACCAGGCAAATTTCCCTGCCCCAGCTGCTGCACCGCCGAAAGAAGTTTGCTCCCAGCCATCCACATGCCCAGCGGTTGAATGCTAGCTTGGCAAAATTGCTAGCACTTCAACTGCTGCCTTTTCAGTTGGTAGACTCTGCCCCCTTCCGTGAGTTTGTGGAATGTGCAGTTCCTCAGTGGCAGGTACCCAAACGCCACTTTTTCTCACGGAAGGCGATTCCGGCTCTCTACCGGCATGTGGAAGGCAGTGTCCATGCCTCGCTGGACAGGGTGGTCAGCGGTAAGGTGCATATTACCGCTGACTCATGGTCCAGCAGGCATGGACAGGGACGTTACCTAAGTTTCACGGCGCATTGAGTGACTCTGCTGGCAGCTGGGAAGGATGCAGGACAAGGTGCAGTAGTGTTGGAGGTTGTTCCGCCACCACGCCTCCAAAATGCTAATGATTGTGACACACCTCTCTCCTCCACCCCCTCCTCTTCTTCTTCCTCCATGGCCTCTTCCTCGGAACCAGCGGTGCTCCGTAGTCGTTCAAGGGGCTACGCAAGTACGCAGGCCAAAAGATGCCATGCGGTGCTTGAGCTGGTGTGCTTGGGGGACAGGAGCCACACTGGGGCAGAGGTTCTGTCAGCTCTGCAGGGGCAGATTCAGAGGTGGTTGACGCCATGCCAACTTAAGGCAGGAATGGTGGTTTGCGACAATGGCACCAACCTCCTATCTGCCCTCCGACAGGGACAAAAGACCCATGTGCCCTGTTTGACTCACGTCCTTAACTTGGTGGTGCAGCGGTTCTTGGGCAGGTACCCGGGCTTACAGGATGTCCTGAGGCAGGCCAGGAAAGTCTGTGTGCATTTCCGCCGGTCATATAATGCCAGTGCTCGGCTGACGGACCTCCAAAAGGAGTTTAACCTGCCCAAGAACCGCCTAATCTGTGACATGCCCACCAGGTGGAACTCAACGTTGGCCATGCTGCAGCGGCTGCACACGCAGCAGAGGGCCATCAATGAGTACCTGTGCGACTATGGCACCAGAACAGGGTCAGGGGAGCTTGGTTTTTTTCCCCACGCCAGTGGGCCATGATCAGGGATGCATGCACTGTCCTGTCACCATTTGAGGAGGCCACGAGGATGGTGAGCAGTGACAGTGCATGCATCAGTGACACTGTCCCCCTTGTCCACCTGTTGGAGCACACGCTGCGTGGAATAATGGACAGGGCACTTGAGGCAGAACAGAGGCAGGAAGAGGAGGACTTCCTTAGCTCTCAAGGCCCCCTTTATCCAGACAGTGTTCCTGCGTGCCCGCCGATCACACAGGAAGAGGACGAGGAGGAGGAGGTGGAGGAGGAGGAGGAGGAAGATTGTGTCAGTATGGAGGTGGAGCCTGGCACTCAGCATCAGCAGCAGTCTTTAAGTGATCAGTCCCAAGAAACACATGGACTTGTACGTGGCTGGGAGGAGGTGGCTGCGGACCATGTCGTCCTTAGTGACCCAGAGGACTCCGGACCGAATGCCTCAGCAAACCTACGCTGCATGGCCTCCCTGATCCTGCAAAGCCTGCACAAGGATCCTCGTATTCGTGGTATCAAGGAGAAGGACCAATACTGGCTGGCAACCCTCCTTGATCCACGTTACAAGGGTAAGGTTGCGGACCTTATCTTGCCATCGCAGAGGGAGCAGAGGATGAAACATCTTCGGGAGGCCTTGCAGAAAGGTCTGTGCAACGCGTTCCCAGAGTCTGGGAGGTTACAAACTCCTGTTTCTGGACAACGTGTTGCTGAGGCTTCGGTCAGTCAAAGAAGGAGCGGAGGAGAAGGTGGCCGTCTGACCGATGCGTTCAGACAATTTTTTGGTCCGCAGCCCCAAGGTATGATCGGATCCAGCAACCATCGCCAGCGTCTGTTTTACATGGTGCAGGAATACCTAGGGGCAAGATCAGACTTGGACACCTTTCCCCCCGAAAATCCTCTGGGTTACTGGGTCTTGAGGATGGATCACTGGCCAAAGCTTGCACAGTATGCAATTGAGCTACTGGCCTGTCCTGCATCCAGTGTTCTTTCGGAACGCACATTCAGTGCTGCTGGAGGCGTGGTAACCGATCACAGGGTGCGTCTGTCCACCGACTCGGTCGATCGACTGACCTTCATAAAAATGAATCAGTCTTGCATCACCACCAGCTACCAAGCACCTGATGCTGATGTAACCGAATAATTTTTTTTGAAATCTCAGATCCCTTCAAAGACTGCCTATGCTGATGCTGAGTGACTATCCCTGAGTAATTATCCTCTTCCTCCTCAATCATCCCGCTGATAGCTTGTAAGAAAATTTTTGGTTCTGGGCGCCACCACCAGTGCCTAAGGCACAATTTTTCAGCCCCTGTTTAACAGGGGCGTGTAATTACAATTTTTGATGTAATACTTTGCAGCAGGGCTCGTTCCTGCATTCCAACTAGAGTGTCTGTGAGGGGTTGCAGTGTTGTGGCACCAGCACCAGTGCCCAAGGCCCAATTTTTCTGCTCCTGTCTAACAGGGGCGTGTAATTACAATTTTTGATGCAATACTTTGCAGCAGGGCTCGTTCCTGCGTTCCAACTAGAGTGTCTGTGAGGGGTTGCAGTGTTGTGGCACCAGCACCAGTGCCTAAGGCCCAATTTTTCAGCCCTTGTTTAACAGGGGCCTGTAATTACAATTTTTGATGCAATACTTTGCAGCAGGGCTCGTTCCTGCGTTCCAACTAGAGTGTCTGTGAGGGGTTGCAGTGTTGTGGCACCAGCACCAGTGCCTAAGGCCCAATTTTTCAGCCCTTGTTTAACAGGGGCGTGTAATTACAATTTTTGATGCAATACTTTGCAGCAGGGCTCGTTCCTGCGTTCCAACTAGAGTGTCTGTGAGGGGTTGCAGTGTTGTGGCACCAGTGCCTAAGGCCCAATTTTTCTGCCCTTGTTTAACAGGGGCGTGTAATTACAATTTTTGATGCAATACTTTGCAGCAGGGCTCGTTCCTGCGTTCCAACTAGAGTGTCTTTGAGGGGTTGCAGTGTTGTGGCACCAGCACCAGTGCCTAAGGCCCAATTTTTCTGCCCCTGTCTAACAGGGGCGTGTAATTACAATTTTTGATGCAATACTTTGCAGCAGGGCTTGTTCCTGCGTTTCAACTAGAGTGTCTGTGAGGGGTTGCAGTGTTGTGGCACCAGCACCAGTGCCTAAGGCCTAATTTTTCAGCTCCTGTTCAACAGGGGCATGTAATTACAATTCTTGATCTAATATTTCACAGGAGGGCCCTGTGAGGGCTTACAGTGTTGTGGCCACAGCAACACCTAAGGCCCAAATTTCTGCTGAGTACATAGGGCAGGACCCTACTTTCAAACATCTAACTTACAAACGACTCCTACTTGCAAACGGAAAGAAACAACAGGAAGTGAGATGAAATCTACCCCTAGGAAGGGAAATTCTCTCCTGTAAGAGTTAATATGGGAAAAAAAATTCTCCTTTCCACTGATGCTTTCCAATCCTTGTTCCACAAAAAAACCCAAATTTTCAAAAAACATTTTTCATTGGGACAAAAAGTGAGGTGAAATCTTCTGAAGAGGAGGAAAGACAGCAAAACAAATGTCACAGGGGTGATAACCCTTCCCTATGTTTTCCAAAAAGCTTAAAAAAGATTTTTTGGCTGGAGCTAAACACGTTAAAAATGTACCCGTTCAAAATGACAAACAGATTCTACTTAACAACAAACCTACAGTCCCTGTCTTGTTTGCACCGCCTGTATACTGCTGTTCAGAGTATATAGGGCCTGGTGGCCCCACACCTTTCCTTATTTTAATTTGGGTGCGGTGTTCCCCTTAATATCCATACAAGACCCAAAGGGCCTGATAATGGACTGGGGGGTACCCATGCCGTTTGTCTCACTGATTTTCATCCATATTGCCATGACCCGACATTACATTAAACCCGCAAGCAGTTTTAAATGAGATTTTTTCCTTTAAAAATGACATTTGGTTCAGGGACTGTTCTAAACACGGGAAACATGCGTCACTTTACAGGCATACTATAGACACCCCCCAGGTACGATATTTAAAGGAATATTTCACTTTTTTTTTTTTACTTTAAGCATCATTAAAATCACTGCTCCCGAAAAAACGGCCGTTTTTAAAAGTTTTTTTTGCATTGATACAAGTCCCCTGGGGTAGGACCCGGGTCCCTAAAACCTTTTTAGGACAATACCATGCAAATTAGCCTTTAAAATGAGCACTTTTGATTTTGAACGTTCGAGTCCAATAGACGTCAATGGGGTTCTAACGTTCGTGCGAACTTTCGGTCCGTTCGCAGGTTCTGGTGCGAACCGAACAGGGGGGTGTTCGGCTCATCCCTAATGCTGACACACTATACTCACACTACACTAACACTCTACACTCAGAGTCACAATAAGTGAACACACTAACTCCCTAGTAGCAAACTGAGCTCTGCTCTATCTATCTCCACTCCAACAACACACTGCAAACGCTTTCTATGAGAAGAAACCTTTTATAGTGCGGGGTGGGATTATGAGCACTGAGCCATGATTGGACAAAGTCATCATCAATTTGTTCAATCAGGGCTCTGACAATGCTCTGTACCCTAATTGGCTTCATCCAATTAGGGCCCTAGAATGCACTGTGTAGCACTCATCTAGATTGTAGGGCGCTCGGCAGGCAAACATCCTGCCGAGTGCCCCGCAAATTAGGGTGTTCGCTGAACGGATGAACAGTCGATGTTCGAGGCAAACTTTTGTTCGGCCCAAACCATTCGCCCAACATTACAAATATCCCCCAAATTATCTCTTTTTGTAAAGTAGACAGTCCAAAGTATTTAGTAAGAGGCATGGTGAGTTTTTTGAAGTTGTAATTTTTTGAAAATAAAGAAAATAAAAAAAATCACAATTTCTTTACATTTTTTACATACTGTCACCAGTACAGTACAACTGGACTAGAAGGACTTTTTTTTCAGCCAGACTAACTAAGTAACCATGTAACTGGTGTGGTGGTAATCAGGGGCACTGACTGGTGACTGTATACAAAAAAAATGAATATATATTTGTTTAAATTTTTATTTTTTTTATTACATTTTTTTTAATTTTATCTTACAATTTTTTTTTACACGTTTTACACTGTACTACTCTGGGAAAGTGATCAGGATTTTTTTTCTTTACACAGTACAATTGCTTAAAACTTAATGAATGTTATGTAACAAAACCTCTCAGGATAATGGTAGGATATTATAATAGGCTCGGGTAGGAATGGGTTAATAATAATAATGCCATTTCCCTATGGACACATGAAGCAGTATTATCACATGAATTAATAATGCTTCATATATTAGTCTTCGCATGCAGAAAGTGATATCCCAGATTGGTGTGTAAGGCTCTTTGTATTGTAAGTTTACTGGTCCTTTAAAAATAAGCTGTTTTTTTCAGATGCAATACATCTTATCTACAGGCTCAATGTACTGGACAGTAGAAAGGAGAGATGAGGATTTACAAAGAAAAAAAAAAAACTAATGAGATGAAGTAATTTGCATTTCTGGCATTAACATATCTCGGTATTTCTGCATTCCACATTAATTAACACATCATCATCTCATATTAATCAGTTTTGAGTAGTTATTTAGAGTTGTTATTGCTACTATTAATTCAATCACTTGCACTTTCAGATGTTAAGTGAGTACTTTCAGAAAGTTTCACCTATGCAAATCATTTTAAGATTCAAAGTTACTTTTCAATGATAAATAGAGAGCATTTTTAAATAACTGAAATACCCTGCACTCTACCTGTATTCATGCAGTGGAAGTACATTTATTGGCTGTTAAATAAAAAAGAAATAGGAGAGCAGAGGTGATTCACATACTATATCAGCCATCTTTCCTGCAGGAGCTTAACCAGGACTGCGAAAGACCTAGGGCACTCCAAAGAAACTATGAATGTGGTACATGTAGCGCACCATAGTGGGTGTGGCCTAATTGTGGTATTTGTAGCAGGGGCTTAAGGGGGTATGGTTAATTATTGTAAATATTTTTTATTCCTTTTAAAGTATAACAAAAGGAGAACAAAGTAAAGGCACAATTACTAGTCAGAGCATCAAATGGAAAAAGAAGCCCAGAGCAGCAACTAAGATGTAGTGGAGGGCTGGCATGACAGGGGAAACGGGGTGCTAGAATAAGAGAGAGGTAGGGATTGGGTGGTGACGTGGGGAGAGGAGAGGTCAGGGGTGTTAAAAGAGGCGCCCCTCCCCAGTGTCACCATTAGAGTGCGTAGCAAGATTAAGGATGGCCGACGTGGATCAGCTCCTCAATCACCTGAGGGAAGAAGCAGTGACCAAGGGAGCCGGATGGCTCCAAGCACAACTGATGCTGGTTATGGGAAAACAGCACGTGGTTAAAGGTATCAGGGGGTGGGAGTCTGCACATATGCAGAGGTCCAGGCCTCCCAAGCGCTTCTCGCCAGACCTCGCCCCCAGAGTGCAGCGGCAACCTGGGAGTCCCATTCGGGTCCCTTTGGGCCCCCCACAAAGTGGCATGCAGCGCTCACAGGTTTGGGTCCCGGAAGGTATCCCACCCCCCACAGACGGAGATCAGTGACAACAGGACACGGACAGTGTGGGCTCCGCCCCTGGCGCCATGTCAGCAGGGGCGGGGCTCCGGCGGGGGAATGATACAGTCGTGGCCGCCGGGCCATCCCAGGCTGCACCTGCTCCAGGGGGACAGTCCAGGCATGAGACGGGGGGAAGGAGACGGCTGTGAGGTCTGCCGAGAGCTCCACAGGACTAGGCAAGTCGGCGCAGAAATCCATGGGTGGATCCGGCACGCGGAGGCAGAGGCAAATGCAGCGCTGATCCTCAGCATCCAGAGTAGCATCGCCTGGAGGGCTATCGATCGATGGTGACCAGATGTAGCGCCGAGATTGGAGGGAGAGCTGTAGGTGTCAGAGGAGGAGCCTCAAGATCGGTCAGCAGCAATGGAGGCGGGACCTTCCTAGGCAGCCCGGTAGTCTATTCACACTTATTCTGTTGTGGGTCAGCATGCTGGGGCGGCAGAAGTGGCATGTGCAGTGGGGCCTAGGCCACAGGGGTAGGGGTCGGTGGCGTGGGCGAGCATACCTGTGGGGCCCCCCTGGTGAGCGCGGTCCACGGTCACACAGCTGCTGTGGCCGATACGGGCTTACAGGGGTTCCTGATAGGGTTAAAAGAATTAGTGAATCATTTTGAATCTGGGGCGGGTAGCCAGGTCAGCCCGTCGACAGCTTGGGTACCCAAGGTGGGGGAGGTAGTGACCACGGGTGACAGCGGGGTGGGGAGGGCTCCCGGTTCAGGGGTGGCGGTGCCCACCATAGTGGAAATGGTGCAGGCACAGGTGGCATCAGCGGATAAGGCTGCAGGGGGAGAAAAAGCTGGGGCGGCTGTGGGGGCTGCTAACAAGCAGAAGGCAATCGTCCACATTAGCCCGAAGTCCACACCATCAGTACACAATCTTCAATTGGTAGTAATCAGGTATTCAGTAGTGTGGACTTCGGGCTAATGTGGACGAATCAAAGTGTTCCTTGTCAACTACTGATCAGCTCCTAGTTTGCCATAGAGCCTGCTTATCACTGTGAGTCGGTAAGCACAATCTACAGCCATGGTGGTGGGGTTTTTTCACTTCCCTCCCCTCCTTTTTGGTTGTTCCTGTGTGCTCACCAGGGTGTTTGGTATGTCTGTTTGTCCATGCTTAGCATCTAACATACTACACTATGGCCAGTTTTCTTCTGTTTGTTTCTTCTCCTGCATCCATTGAGGGGACTTTTATTTGAAAACGGACGGTGCTGACTGGTTTATTATCCCTAAGGCCCTGGCAGGGTTTAATGCCATCCGCTCATTATCATTGAAGTTCTGGTAAGGGCAATCATAGCTCATTTTGGATTGTTACCTACAATTAAGCTGAACATCCTACCATTTTTGAAGATTTGGACTCTTTCTTTGCTTATTACTGTTTCTTATAATTTTACCAATATTTGTTGGTGGTAGGCTACACTTCCAACTTACCTAACAATTTTTTTTGTTTAGCGCAGTTTATAATTTTTCTTTATTCTATAGATGAGGCTCATGACGTTGGCGCGGGCTCCGAATCAGTTTTTTCAAGGGGGGGGGGGGCGGTGGAGCTGCTGCCCTGGGACAATCGGCCGGAAAAAAGAAAGGGGTATTTTGGCAGTACAACGAGGGCACTTGCAAATTCGCGAGGTCATGCCAGTACAAACACGAGTGCTCAGGGTACTGAGGTGCCCACCCAGTGTCCCGCTGTTTTAAGCTCCGGTGAGTCTGGTAACAAAAGGGAGGACGCCAGTGAGAGTGGAAAAGTTGCAACCTTTTCTCGATAGGTACCCTGACAGAGAGGCGGCAGTGTTGGGACTGGGTTTTTCGGAGGGGTTTTGCATACCTTGTACTCTGTCCGAGGCACCACTGAGGTCCCAGAACTTGCGCTCGGCTATGCAACATTCTGTTGTGGTTTCTGAGAAGCTTCGGAAAGAAGTAGCTTTAGCTCGCATGGGTGGCCCTTTTCCCATGATCCCTCCCGCTAATTTGGTGGTGTCTCCATTGGGGGTGGTGCTGAAGAAGGAGCCCAATAAATTCCAGCTCATTCACCATCTCTCTTTCCCAAAAGGGGGGTCGGTTAATGATGCTATCATCTCTGAAGAGTGTACAGTTATACTTCCTTCGGCGTGGCAGTTTTTTGGGTATGCCATTATGGGCAAGGGGCCTTGATGTCAAAGGCAGATATTGAGTGGGCATTTCATCTGCTGCCTGTCCACCCCAATAGTTTTCGTTTTTGGTTGCTAGGATGCTACTGGGAGGATGCGTTCTACATGGATCGCTGCCTGCCCATGGGCTGTTTGATTTCCTGTGCCTTGTTTGAAAGGTTCAGCTCGATTGTTGAATGGGTGGTTAGAGAAGTGTCGGGGGTGAATTTGATCATCCATTATTTGGATGACTTCCTGTGTGTGGGCCCGGTCTCTTCAAAGACTTGCGCGGTGCTATTGACCATGTTGGAACACATCGCAGACTGTTTTGGGATCCCACTGGCCCCAGAGAAGACGGAGGGTCCGACTATGGTTTTCATTTTTTTAGGCATTGTCCTGGACTCAGGTGCCATGGAAGGTGCTGGAGGACAAATTATGGGGCCTCGAGCAGGAGATTCAGGGTTTGCTGGGGTTGCCAAGGTTCAACTACGAAGGTTGCAGTCACTGTTGGGGAAGTTGAATTTTGCGTGTCGCACCCTGCCAATGGGGAGAGTATTTTGCAGACACCTGTCAGCAAGTACGGCAGGGGTTAAGGCCCCTACCCATTATGTTCACTTGGTCCGGGAACATATAGAAGATCTGAGGGTGTGGCACTTGTTCTTGGAGTCCTTTAACGGGCGGACTTTGTGGATGTCTGGGCCAGTGAGTAACTTTGACCTGGAACTCTACACAGACGCGGCTGGAACTCTACATAGACGCGGAAGGAAGCTGATTTCACTCACAATTTAGTACTAGTGGAATTGTTTCCGGTAGTGCTGGCTTTGGAGTTGTGGGGTGAGTCTTTCAGGGATCTGAAAGTGTGATTTCACAGGGACAATCTCGGGGTGGTTCAGGTCATCAACAAGGTCTCCGCCTCATCTCCACCAGTGTTGCGCATGCTACAGCACTTGGTGTTACATTGCCTGCAATTACAGTACCTGACCGCGAGATTGTGTTTCCAGCGCGATCCCATCACGCTGGTTCTCGGCGACAGGGTACTTTGCATCTCGCGCTTGCTCGCTCATCGGGAAAGGAAAACTGTTTTTTCCTTTCGCGATGAGCGATGGGCAGTGCTGACAGCTGTCTGGTATGAATCATGAGGGGAACGCCATGCCAAATTTTAAATAAAAAAAACAGCATGGGTTACCCCCCAGGGGCATACCAGGCCCTTAGGTCTGGTATGGATTTTAAGGGGAACCCCCTACGCGGAAAAATCGGTGTGGGGGTCTCCCCAAAATCCATACCAGACCCTTATCCGAGCACACAGTCCGGCCGGTCAGGAAAGGGGGTGGGGACGAGCGAGCACCCCCCCTCCTGAACTGTACCAGGCCACATGCTCACAACATGGGGGGTGGGCGCTTTGGGGCGGGGGGGCGCCCTGCGGCCCCCCCCACCCCAAAGCACCTTGTCCCCATGTTGGTGAGGACAAGGGTCTCTTCCTGACAACCCTGGCCGTTGGTTGTCGGGGTCTGCGGGTAGAGGGCTTATCGGAATCTGGGAGCCCCCTTTAATAAGGGGGCACCTAGATCCCGGCCCCCCACCCTATGTGATTGAGTTTGGGGTACATCGTACCCCTACCCATTCACCTGGGGGAAAAAGTGTCAATAAAAAACACACTACACAGGTTTTAAAAGTATTTTATTAGGCAGCTCCAAGGGTCTTCTTCCGACTTCGGGGGTCTTCTTCCGACTTCGGGGGTCTTCTTCTGACTTCTCCTGGTGTCCACTTTTTCTCCCGCTCTCCGGCCTCTTCTCCCGGTGTCCGCTTCTTCTCCCGCTCTCCGGCCTCTTCTCCCGGTGTCCATTTCTGCCTGGCTCCTCCGCTATCTTCTGCTGCTGTTTTGCTAGCGGTGGCTTGGTCTTCACCGTCTTGTTCCTTCTTCTCTTCTTCCGATGTTGACATGACGCTGTAATGCTGTGTGAGCGGTGCGCGATCACTTATATAGGCATGGGGCGTGGTCACCGGGTGCTGTCACCCTGTGACCCTGCCACTTATGATGTCACAGCCCCATCATGCCCCGGGACTGTGACATCATAAGGGGCAGGGTCACCAGGTGACAGCACCCAGTGACCATGCCCCATGCCTATATAAGTGATCGCGCACCGCTCACACAGCATTACAACAGGAGACAGCATAATGTCAACATCGGAATAAGGTTGGATAAGGGTCTGGTATGGATTTTGGGGGGACCCCCACGCCGATTTTTCGGCGTAGGGGGGTTCCCCTTAAAACCCATACCAGACCTAAGGGCCTGGTATGCCCCTGGAGGGGAACCCACGCTTGTTTTTTATTTAAAATTTGGTGCGGCGTTCTCCCTCATGATTCATACCAGACAGCTGTCAGCACTGCCTGTTGCTCATCGCGAAAGGAAAAAACTTGGTGCTGGCTCCCACGACGGGGCTCGCAGGTGTCAAATCTTGCCGATAACATCGGCGAGATTGACAAAATATCACGGTCACCTACTGTAAATGTTTTTATCTATGCGGTTCACCTTCTGGGAGTGGAGAACATCATAGCTGACGCCTTGTCTTGCTTTCAGTGGGACAGATTCTGGGAGGTGGCGCTGGGGTGGAGCAACGCGGGGTTCCTTGTCCCGCCTGGCTGTGGAAGATAGCTTTGGGGTCATCTTCAGATGGATTAGACGGCCAGTAAGTGAGGCAACGTTGGCAGCTTACAATAAGGTTTGGCAGTAATGGCTAACATTTATTCAACAGTCGGAGGTGGACCAGGAGGGCCCAGAGGTTTGTCTCGTAGTTCTTTACTTTGTGTCACAGAACCTAGAAAACGGGGTATCGGTGTCAGTGCTGGGGAAGAAACTAGCTGGCTTGGTGTTCTTATTCAAAGTAAAGGGGTGTCAGGATTTCACCAAAGATTTCTGGGTAAAGCAAGCATTGAGGGAATATCGGTGCTCTCAGAGACGTAAGGACACCAGGCACCTGGTGTCTTTTGATACCACCTGGTTAGCTCACCTGGTGGTTTATGTTCCTCGGCCTATGAGGCTGCGCTATTTAGGGCGGCTTTCACTCTGGTGTTTTTTGTGGCGTTTAGGATCAGGGAGCTGGTCAGCCCATCTAGAACGGTGCATTGGGGGTATGTTGGCTCATAAGGTCTGCTGTACGGATGATAAGGCATCCCTTAGGGATAAGAAGGTTCAGATTTTTTCTCTGCCAGGGTCCCCTTTGTGTCTGGTGGAGGCAGTGAAGGGGTTCCAGGCTGTACCCCTCGGGGTCGGCTGGGGCCTTTTTTATACAGGCGGATGGGTCCTCTCTGTCTCGATTCCAATTTATTGCAGTGTTCTGTAAATGTTTACGGGTGCTGGGCTTGGAGGAAAAGGAGTTATCCTCACACTCCTTTAGTATAGGGGTGGCTACGGAGGCGGCGAGATGTGGGATGGATAATGAATCGCAGAGGTTCCAGATTTTTGGTTAGGCCCCACCTGTTGGTTGAATGATTATAGGGGGGGCAGCTGGGACATAAGGGTAGATGAGATGGTAAATGCGGTGGTGTTATTTGGAGTTTGTTTTCTTCTCTTTCAGATGGAAGGCAAGGCCACTCGTATGTGTTTTGGGGGACAAGGCGGGCAGATGTTAGGTCTGAAATGAGACAGTTGGGCATTTCAAGGT
This sequence comes from Lithobates clamitans, assembly GCA_037952925.1. Taxonomy (NCBI): domain Eukaryota; kingdom Metazoa; phylum Chordata; class Amphibia; order Anura; family Ranidae; genus Lithobates; species Lithobates clamitans. The sequence goes on from JBBGZY010000272.1 coordinate 4,920,720, forward strand.
GTGAAGCCTGTATACGGTGGTTGGGGGTGCCAGGCATGTTATGGAGTAAGATGGTTCCAGAAGTGCACAAATTTGCGCGATTGGACAGGCTGCTGGATGTCTTCGTGCTAAATGTAGGCAGCAATGACTTGGGGTGCGGTCCATGTTGGACATCACGAGAGACATCAAGTTTAATTTCTTACATCTCCGCATGGCCTTCCCGGATATGCTAATTGTGTGGTCCGACGCGATTGGCTATATTGGTGGAGAGAATGAATAAGGCGCGTAAGAAGGGGATGTTAGCAGATGTGTGGTTTGGAATGGGGGGGCTTGCTATCAGGCATTTGGAATTGGAGGTGGACACATGGAGATACCTGAGAGGGGACGGGGTACACCTGAATGCAGTTGGAATTGATATGTGGGCACTGGGTTTGCAAGATGGCATCCAGAAAGCGTTGAGGTTGTGGAGGGGCACCCAAGGGTAAGGTTTTCCCCTTGGGTGCTGTGTTGGGTGTTCGTCATTTCGGGAGAAGGAAGACACCTAGGAAGGATGAGTTCAGCACCCATCGGTGGTATGGGTCCTGATGGTGGTATTCCAGTTAATAATAGTGTTTTAACTGGAAGTTGGTTAATGGGTGCACTGCGGTCAGTGGGTTGTCTCAGAGCCAGCATGTTGGCTAGAGACCTATTAACATATTTAAAGGTACCGCAGTGCTAGATTGAACAGATGGTGGGTGGAGGTGTCTGGCAAAGACCAACGCTAGTAAGGAATATGAGTTTTCGTGATAACAGATGTTTTACGGATATGTTAAAGTTTTACATTTATTGGTTAATAAAAGAGCTGCTACGGCCAATGTTTTACTCCAAATTGGTGTGGTCTCATTTAATGGGAGCAAGGGTATGGGTTATTGGAGTAATAAGGTGGGTCTGGCAGTATGGGATAGTACATCTGTTATACAATGTCAAGCATTTAGTTTAAGGGCATACTTAAACTATAAAATATAACACTTTCCTTAGATTAAATAAGGATTAATAATATTAATATTTACTCCCCCATGTGCCCCCTCCTCTGACTTCTCTGTCAAGATCAATGGCACATCTATCAGTCCGTCCCCACATGCCAGGGTGCTAGGGGTAACCTTAGACTCTGAACTGTCCTTTCAGGCCCACATACAATCCCTGTCCAAATGATGCCGCCATAGCCTCCGCAACATTTCCAGAATACGCCCCAAGATACCAAACCAAGCCGCTCTCTTCGGTCATCCCAAGACCTCCTGCTCTCTAGCTCCCTTGTCACCTCCTCCCATGCTCGCCTCCAGGATTTCTCCAAAGCTTCTTCCATCCTTTGGAACTCCCTACCCCAATCTGTCCGACTGTCCCCTAATGTATCCATCTTTAGGTGATCCCTGAAAACCCTTTTCTTCAAAGAAGCTTATCCTGCTTCTAACATACACTGTTTTACTTCCTCCATCAGCTCATCCCCCCACAACTATTACCTTTTGTATCAATTAACCCTTCCTTTTTTGGTTGTAAGCTCTAACGAACAGGGCCCTCTGATTCCTCTTGTACCAAATTGTAATGTAACTGTATTGTCTGCCCTCGTGTTGTAAAGTGCTGCGCAAACTGTTGGCACTTTATAAAACCTGTATAATAATAATCAATAACCAGTAAGACAGTTTCCACACTAATCAGTCCACAGTTCGCCAGAGATGGATCTAGAGGGGGTATGGTTTAAGTAAAGTCTACATACTTTATACATGACATATACATATCACAGACCTTCAGCACCAACAAAATATGTTTTAATGAATGTGCCACATGAAATGGTCTCACAGACATAACCTTGATCTCATTATCTGGAACCTATAAAGAAAAAACATGTGGCCACTGGCCACAGAACATGCCACAGCAGCAATTGGGTGTGGTTAATTTCACTGGATATTGGGCATGGCCTAAAAGAACAAAATTATCTTAATCTAAGTTTACTTAAAGTGGTTGTAAAGGCAGAACAGTGGTCTTAATGCATTCTATGCATTAGGATCAAAAAAACTTCTGTGTGCAGCAGCACACCTCAGCCCCCCCAATACTTACCTGAGGTCCATCCAGATCCAACGATGTTGCACCAGAGACTCAGGTGTCTGGGACTCCCCTCCTCATTGGCTGAGACAGCAGCGCTGCACCATTAGCTTCTGTTGCTGTCAATCAACGTGAGTGAGCCAAAGAGAAGAGAAAGGGGCCATGGCCATGGTTCCTTGTCTGAATGGACACAGGGAGCTGCAGCTCAGCTCGGATGCCCCCACAGCAAACTGCTTGCTGTGGGGGCACACAATAGGAGGAAGGGGCCAGAAGCACCAAAGAGGGACCTGAGAAGAGGAGGATCTGGGCTGCTCTGTGCAAAACCTCTACACAAAGCAGGCAAGTATAGTCATATGTGTTATTTTTAACCAAAAAAAACACAAAACTTTAGTATCACTTTAGGGCAATACACATATATGCTGTAGTCCTTGTATCCAAAAGTATTTCTTAACTATTGTATCCTAAGTGAGAATTTCACAGAGACACATAAACCTAAAGGATCATCTTTAAATAATAAAACAGAATATGGACATAGAGCTAACACTGCAAGACTACCTTAAAGTGGTTGCAAAGTCAGAAGGTATTTTATCTTAATGTTTTCTGTGCATTAAGATAAAAAGCCTTCTGTGTGCAGCAGCCCCCCTCAGCCCCCCCTAATATTTACCTGAGCCCATCTTGATTCAGCGATGTTGTAGGAGTGTCTTGGCTGCCCGGGACTCTCCCTATTCATTGGCTGAGACACACAGCAGGCTCCATTGCCTCCCGCTGCTGTCAATCAAAGTCAGTAAGCCAATGAGGAGAGAGAGAGGGCTAGTCCGCGGCTCCGTGTCTGAATGGACACACAGAGCTGCGGCTCGACTCAGGTGCCCCCAGAGCAAGCTGCTTGCTCTGGGGGCACTCAATAGGAGGGAGGAGCCAGGAGCGCTGAAGAGGGACCCAAGAAGAGGAGGATCTGAGCTACTCTGTGCAAAACCACTGTACAGAGCAGGTAAGTATAGCATGCTTGTTATTTAAAAAAAAAATACAAGACTTTAGTATCACTTTAAGGAAGACCATTAACAACATAGTAGGAAACTACCTAACAACCATCAACTGTTGAGACTGTAAACTCTTTGGTTATGTAATGTACAGTGGTAAACATTTTGTTATGTACAACAGTATGTATAGATTGTAGCGTTCAGTGGTAGATTTCAAAGTGTCCCTTTTATTTCTGGTTAGCAGGAGGAAAATATGGCTGTTGTTAATGGTCAGCAGGAGAGAAATATGCCCAGCATTGCTGGTTGTGGGGGAAGGAAATATGTCTGCCATTCATGGTCGGGGGGGAAAATGCCCATTTTTGGTGGTCAGGAGAAGGAAAAATACCCAGTACTGGTAGTCACCTGGAGGAAGAAAAGGCCAGCATTTTTTGCCTGTTCGCATGTTCTCGTGCGAACCGAACAGGGGGGTGTTCGGCTCATCCCTACTCTTCACCCTGTTCCCGCCACAAGAAGCTTGACACCATCTGAACCAAATAAGTTTATGTTGGTCTCATCAGACCACAGGACATGGTTCCAGTAATCCATGTCCTTAGTCTACTTGTTTTCAGCAAACTGTTTGAAGAAGCTTCCTTCTGGGATGAAAGCCATGCAGACCAATTTTATGCAGTGTGCCGTGTATGTTCTGAGCACTGACAGGCTGACACCCCACCCCTTCAACCTCTACGGCAATGCTGGCAGCACTTATAGATCTATTTCCCAAAGACAACCTCTGGATATGACGCTGAGCACGTGCACTCAACTTCTTTGGTCGATCATGGCAAGGTCTGTTCTGAGTGCAACCTGTCCTGTTAAACTGCTGTATGGTCTTGGTCACCATGCTGCAGCTCAGTTTCAGGGTCTTGGCAATCTTCTTATAGCCTAGATTATCTTTATGTAAAGCAACAATTCTTTTTTTCAGATCCTCAGAGAGTTCTTTCCATGAGGTGCCATATTGGACTTCCAGTGACCAGTATGAGAGAGTGAGAGCAATAATACCAAATTATGGAAAACACAATGACTATACTATATAGGTGGTACTTACTTATAGATGATTCTATGAGTGAGGTATATTATTTTATTTAATACTATAAAGGTGCTGTGGAGGAATATGATAAAAACGAGTTATTAAAATGATCCAGAAATGGAAGAAAATACACACACGCGCACACACATGTACACACAAGTGTGCGTGTGCGCATGCATGCACATAAGCAACCATATAAGGAATATCTGAAAACAATGTGGTGAGAGAAATGTGAATGAATTGCATCAGATTATGGATTTACACATACTCACAAATAAAAAATAATAAAGAAGTATTAAAAAAACAACAAACGCCTGTGTGTTTTGTGCAGTTGTGTGTGAATAGGCACATATATTGTAGGCTATAGTTAAACAGGAAAAAATGTAAAATCACAAATTACTTGGATGTTAAGTGGAACATGGTTATAGTAGAGAGTGGATCTCTAGGCCTTCGTTTAAACATCCCGGTGCAAGGGCTCTCTGCTACAAGAAGAGTCCTGGATATCTGTTCTACGACCCACGTCCAACAGTGGAACTCTGGTGGAAGGCTTTAAAGTGTTTGAGAATGGCCAGGTCACTGTCATCCTCAATGGACCTTCTGTGTTTTCCGAACCTTTTACGTAAGGTCTGGATCGTGCGGCCTACATATAGTGCCTACAAGGACAGGTTAAACAGTACACTACCAATTCAGATGAGCAGTTGTAAAATTTGTTAAGGAAATAAGTTTTCCCTTTTGTGGTGAAGGATTTTTGGCGATGTGTGACAAAGCTACAGGTCAAACATTGTAGTTTTTTGCATTGTTACATGCCATTTATGGACAGAAACGTGAGAAATGGTACAGGTTTTATTTTGGCAGTTTAGAGTTTACTGGGTGCGATATGACTCTTAACCACTTCCCGCCCGCCCTATAGCGGATTGACGTCCGGGAAGTGTTTCTGTTATCCTGACTGGACGTCATATGACGTCCAGCCGGATAACATGCCGCAGCGCGCCCCCGGGGGCGCGCATCGCGGCGATCGGTGGAGCGGTGTGTCAGTCTGACACACCGCTACACTGATCTTGGTAAAAAGCCTCCGGCGGAGGCTCTTTACCACGTGATCAGCCGTGTCCAATCACGGCTGATCACGCTGTCAATAGGAAGAGCTGTTGATCGGCTCTTCCTCACTTGCGGCCCCCCCGCAGATCACCACGCTGGACCACCAGGGATCGCCACTAGGACCACCAGGGAGAGGGGCAACATGTGGATGGCCAGGTATGTACCTCATGGCCATCCACATGTGCCCAGTCAATGCCCAATCTGTGCCAATCAGTGCCCACAAATGGGCACTGATTGGCACCAGTATATTGCAGTGATGCCCAGCAATGCCACCCTTAGGGGCATCACTGCAAACAAGCAGTGCCATCAGTGCCACCCATCAGTGTCCATTCATGCCACCTGTCAGTGCCCATCCGTGCCCATCAGTGCCCATCTATCAGTGCCCATCTGTGCCCATCTGTGCCAACTATCAGTGCCACCCATAAGTAACCATCAATACCACCTACGAGTGCCCATCAATGCCACCTATGAGTGCCCATCAGTGCCGCCTATAAGTGCCCATCCATGCCACCTATGAGTGCCCATCAGTGCCGCATACCAGTGCCACCTATCAGTGCCCATCAGTGCCACCTATCAGTGCCCATCAGTGCTGCCTATCAGTGCCCATCATCAGTGCCCGTCAGTGCCACCTCATCAGTGCCACCTCATTGGTGCCACCTCATCAGTGCCCATCAGTGCCGCTGTATCAGTGCCCGTCAGTGCAGCCATATCAGTGCCCGTCATTGAAGAAGAAAACTTACTTATTTACAAAAAGTTTTAACAGAAACAAAGAAAAACTTGTTTTTTTTCAAAAAATGTTTTATTTGTTGCGCAAAAAATAAAAACCGCAGAGGTGATCAAATACCACCAAAAGAAAGCTCTATTTGTGGGAACAAAATGATAAAAAATTTGTTTGGGTACAGTGTAGCATGACCGCGCAATTGTCATTCAAATTGCAACAGCGCTGAAAGCTGAAAATTGGTCTGGGCGGGAAGGTGTCTAAGTGCCTAGTATTGAAGTGGTTAATATTTTTGGCTTTTCAGTATGTGATTTTTGGTGCACTGCATAGAGATGGCTTTAGTAGGGGGTCTTCCATTAGTATACTCTAATGCTTTTTGAAAATGCTTTTCATCCTGTTATGTTGGGCATGAAATTGTGTGAACCTGGTGGTTTGGATTTGGGTGGGCACAGTTTGTGAATGAGAAGAGTCTCCTGGGTTGGTGGTGGATGTGTCATCCAGGAAAATATCAAAGGCCTTGTCTACTAAGGATGACCAATACCCTTTGTCCTCAAATTTTGTTTTGAGGATGTTGCCTTGTATAGTATAGTCTACATTACGTGTACAGTTGTGTTTTAGGCAGTTGAACTGACTTTTGGGAATGTTTGATATCCATCCTGGGTGATGGCAACATTCAAAGTGAAGGTATGAATTTCCTGCTGTAGGTTTAGTGTCGTTTTTTGCATAGATTGTATTAGCAGTATGACAAATTTCGAAGTCTAAGAAGGTCAGACTGTCCGGGCTGCAGACAGAAGTGAAAGAGAACCCTAGATCATTTGAGTTACAATGAGTGACAAATTCTGTTATAGATGAATTGGGTCCATTCCAGATGATAATTATATTGTCTATGTAACGTTCCCAGAAAGACAATGTTTTGGATAAAGGGTAATTATTCCAAATATATAAGTCTTCCCATAGCCTCGTGGCCAAGTTGGCATTGCTGTGCCCTGAGTTTGTAGGTAGAACTTGGAATCAAAGAGAAAATAATTATGTGTAAGACAGAAATGTGTCGAATCTAGGATGAAATTGGCCTGTTTGGAATTAGTGAGAGGATTTTGTGTTAAGAAGTGTTGTACTGCCCTGAAGCCGACAGCATGGGGGTGTAGGTATATAACAAACTTACATCAAGAGAAACCCACTGGTAAGTGGGTTCCCAGGTGCAAGCTTTTAAAGTGTCTATGAAGTGGATTCCATCATGTATGTAAGTGGGCAGGTTTTGTGCTAGGGCTGCAGGAAATGATCATTGTAAATGGAAATAAACTGATGACACCCTCCATTGTGGCTACAATGGGGCGACCAGGGGGGTTGTTGGAGTCTTTATGAATTTGGGATGTTGTAATATTCTCTAGATAGGAAGAATGACTCAGCTTTGTTGATAATATCATCATTGAGGGCTTGTTTGACCAAGGTTTGGGGTTCTTTACTGAACTGGGGAAGTGGATCAATGGGAAGGCGTGTATAGGTAGTTGTGTCAGATAGCAGTCTACAAGCTTCCTTCAGGTAAGTGTCTCTATCTTGTAGGACAATACCACCTCCCTTGTCTGCTCATTTAATTATAATCAAAGTATTGTCAGTAAGATTTTTTAGTGATGATCTTTCCTGTGGAGCTAGGTTGTTTGCAACTCCATGGGGGGGTTACACATTGGTTTTACCTCAGAGTATACCATCTGGTAGAAGCTATGTATAAAGGGACCTTTTACATGACTGGGGTTAAATATTGATTTGGCGGTATGTTGTATGGAGGGAGAGGTGGGAAGGTGTTGTGTGAGATGGGAGATGTACATGTCCTCATCATCATTGTAGAGTTCTTCTAATATGGCTAAAGCTGATGTGTCTGAACTATCACTAGGCATGGGGTCTTCTGATAGTTTTCCAGTATCTGGGCTAGCAATAGTGTTTGCAGATGATTTGATGTTGTAGAAGCGTTTAACTGTCAGATTACGAACAAATTTGTTGATGTCAACAAGAGTAAATGGATTAGGATATGTGGTGGTAGGCTAAATTGAGGCCTTTGTTTAATAGGGAAGTTTTTTCTAAAGTTAGATGGTGCGAGGATAGGTTGAATATTTCACAGTTTGGCCATTTTGTCTTTGGGTTTTGATTCCTCTTCCTCCTTGCCCCCTCTTCTGCCTCTTCTAGTTTTCTTTATAGGGCAGGTAGGGGGTCAGGACTAAAAAAGAGGAATCATGGCTATGGGGGAGGTGGCGGCCCACAATGGAACTATGAGATTTTGTATGTTGAGGTAAGTTAGGCTCAATGATAGGTGACTCAACTGGGGTAGCAGGCCTGACGTTTGAAATGGAAGAAGATTCCGATTGTTGAGACAGGGTGGGATCTAGGGTGGATTGTGTGAACTCTATGTCTCCATTTGCAATATTGACGCTGCTGTTTTCAGTGAATTCCATAATCGAGAAGGGGGGGGGAGAAGAAAAGGGAGGGACAGGATTCAGATCCTGGGTATCCTTCTGAGAGGTTCTTTTTTTTTTTTCTTTTAATTGTATTTTTATTGGGTTATAAAAGAGCATACATGAAATTGTTACATAATGTACATTGCATTAATAATGTTACAGATGAACAATGTCCAAACAATACAGAGCACGGGGTGATCTGCATATCTTATCAAGAATCTATAAAATAAACAGCTCATAGGTAAGGATGAGCCGAACAGCCCCCGGTTCGGTTTGCACCAGAACTTGCGAACAGACCAAAACTTCGCAAGAACGTTAGAACCCGTTGAAGTCTATGGGACTCGAACGTTCAAAATCAAAAGTGCTCATTTTAAAGGCTAATTTGCATGGTATCGTCCTAAAAAGGGTTTGGGGACCCGGGACCTGCCCCAGGGGACATGAATCAATGCAAAAAAAAGTTTTAAAAACGGCCGTTTTTTTCGGGAGCAGTGATTTTGATAATGCTTAAAGTCAAACAATAAACGTATAATATTCCTTTAAATTTTGTACCTGGGGTGTCTATAGTATGCCTGTAAAGGAGTGCATGTTTCACGTGTTTAGAACAGTCTGACAGCAAAATGACATTTCAAAGGAAAAAAGTCATTTAAAACTACTCGCGGCTATTAATGAATTGCCGGTCCGACAATACACATATAAGTTCATTGATAAAAACGGCATGGGAATTCCCCACAGGGGAACCCCGAACCAAAATTTAAAAAAAAATGACGTGGGGGGTCCCCCTAAATTCCATACCAGGCCCTTCAGGTCTGGTATGGATATTAAGGGGAACCCGGACAATTTTTTTTTTTTAAATGACGTGGGGGGTCCCCCTAAATTCAATACCAGGCCCTTCAGGTCTGGTATGGATTTTAAGGGGAACTCCGTGCCAAAATAAAATAAAAAAATTGGCGTGGGGTCCCCCCCTTAAAAATCCATACCAGACCCTTATCCGAGCACGCAACCTGGCAGGCCACAGGAAAAGAGGGGGGGTGAGAGAGCGCTCCCCTCCTGAACCGTACCAGGCCACATGCCCTCAACATTGGGAGGGTGCTTTGGGGTCCCCCCTAAAGTACCTTGTCCCTATGTTGATGAGGACAAGGGCCTCATCCCCACAACCCTTGGCCGGTGGTTGTGGGGGTCTGCGGGCGGGGGGGCTTATCGAAATCTGGAAGCCCCCTTTAACAAGGGGACCCCTAGATCCCCCCCCCTGTGTGAAATGGTAAGGGAGTACAAAAGTACCCCTACCATTTCACAAAAAACTGTCAAAAATGTTAAAAATTACAAGAGACAGTTTTTGACAATTCCTTCATTTAAATGTTTCTTCTTTCCATCTTCTTTCTTCTAACTTCTTTCTTCCTTCATCCTTTGGTTTCTTCCTCCATCTTCTTCTTCTGGTTCTTCTGGTTCTTCCTCCGGTGTTCTCGTCCAGCATCTTCCTCCGCGGCATCTCCTTCTCTTTATCTTCTTTTCTTCATCTTTCTCTCCGGGCCGCTCCGCATCCATGATGGCATGGAGGGAGGCTCCCGCTGTGTGACGTTTCTCCTCTCCTGATGGTTCTTAAATAACAGAGGGCGGGGCCACCCGGTGACTTCCCTGTGGTATTCCTTGTGACATCAGAGGGGGGCAGGGTCACCCGCCCTCCATTATTTAAGAACCGTCAGAAGAGGAGAAGTGTCACACAGCGGGAGCCTCCCATCCAATTGTGGATGCAGAGCGGCCCGAGAAAAGATGAAGAGAAGAAGGCGCCGCTGAGGAAGATGCCGGACGAGAACACCTGAGGAAGAACCAGAAGATCCAGAAGAACCAGAAGAAGAAGATGGAGGAAGAAACCGAAGAAAGATAGAAGAAAGAAGATAGAAGAAAGAAGAAGGATTTAAATAAAGGAATAGTCAAAAACTGTCTCTTGTAATTTTTAACATTTTTGACACTTTTTTTGTGAAATGGTACCATTTCACACAGGGGGGGCGGGATCTGGGGGTCCCCTTGTTAAAGGGGGCTTCCAGATTCCGATAAGCTCCCCACCCACAGACCCCCACAACCACCAGGCAAGGGTTGTGGGGATGAGGCCCTTGTCCCCATCAACATCGGGACAAGGTGTTTTGGGGGCTACCCCAAAGCACCCTCCCAATGTTGAGGGCATGTGGCCTGGTACGGTTCAGGAGGGGGGGGGATCTCCCATCCTCCCCTCTTTTCCTGCGGCCTGCCAGGTTACGTGCTCGGATAAGGGTCTGGTATGAATTTTTGGGGGAATCCCACGCCAATTTTTAAAAAAAATTTGGCGTGGGGTTCCCCTTAAAATCCATACCAGACCTGAAGGGTTTGGTATGGATTTTGAGGGGGACCCCATGCCATTTAAAAAAAAAAATTTGTCCGGGTTCCCCTTAATATACATACCAGACCTGAAGGGCCTGGTATGGAATTTAGGGGGACCCCCACATCATTTTTTTTTTACATTTTGGTTCGGGGTTCCCCTGTGGGGAATTCCCATGCCGTTTTTATCAATGAACTGTTATGTGTATTGCCGGACTGGCAATTCATTAATAGTCACGATAAAAACGGCATGGGAATTTCCCACAGGGGAACCCCGAACCAAAATTTAAAAAAAAATGACGTGGGGGGTCCCCCTAAATTCCATACCAGACCCTTATCCGAGCACGCAATCTGGCAGGCCACAGGAAAAGAGGGGGGATGAGAGAGCACCCTCCCTCCTGAACCGTACCAGGCCACATGCCCTCAACATTGGGAGGGTGCTTTGAGGTCCCCCCTAAAGCACCTTGTCCCCATGTTGATGAGGACAAGGGCCTCATCCCCACAACCTTGGCCGGTGGTTGTGGGGGTCTGCAGGCGGGGGGGCTTATCGGAATCTGGAAGCCCCTTTAACAAGGGGACCCCCAGATCCCGGCCCTCCCCTCTGTGTGAAATGTTAAGGGTGTACCCCTACCATTTCACAAAAAACTGTCAAAAATGTTAAAAATGGCAAGAGACAGTTTTTGACAGTTCCTTTATTTAAATGTTTCTTCTTTCCATCTTCTTTCTTCTAACTTCTTTCTTCCTTCATCCTTCGGTTTCTTCCTCCATCTTCTTCTTCTTCTGGTTCTTCTGGTTCTTCCTCCGGTGTTCTCGTCCAGCATCTTCCTCCGCTGCGTCTCCTTCTCTTTATCTTCTTTTCTTCATCTTCTTCTCTGGGCCGCTCTGCATCCATGATGGCATGGAGGGAGGCTCCCGCTGTGTGACGCTTCTCCTCTCCTGACGGTTCTTAAATAACGGAGGGTGGGTGACCCCGCCCCCCTCTGACATCACAGGGAATGTCACAGGGAAGTCCCCATGCATCAGAGGGGGGCAGGGTCACCAGGGTCATTTTGGCGCGGGGTTCCCCTTAAAATCCATACCAGACCTGAGGGGTCTGGTATGAATTTTGAGGGGGACCCCTACGTCATTTTTTTTTTAAATTTTGGCGCGGGGTTCCCCTTAATATCCATACCAGACCTGAAGGGCCTGGTATTGAATTTAGGGGGACCCCCCACGTCATTTTTTTAATTTTGGTTCGGGGGTTCCCCTGTGGGGAATTCCCATGCCGTTTTTATCAATGAACTTTTATGTGTATTGTCGGACCGGCAATTCATTATAGCCGCAAGTAGTTTTAAATGACTTTTTTCCTTTGAAATGTCATTTTGCTGTCAGACTGTTCTAAACACGGGAAACACGCGCCCCTTTACAGGCATACTATAGAAACCTCACAGGTACGAAATTTAAAGAATATTACACTTTTGTTGTTTCACTTTAAGCATTATTAAAATCACTGCTCCCGAAAAAACGTCCGTTTTTAAAACTTTTGTTTGCAATAATCCATGTTCCCCGGGGCAGGACCCAGGTCCCCAAATACTTTTTATGACAATACCATGCATATATGCCTTTAAAATTAGCACTTTTGATTTCTCCCATAGACTTTTAAAGGGTGTTCTGCGGCATTCAAATTTGCTGCGAACACCCCAAATTGTTCGCTGTTCGGCGAACTGGCAAACAGCCGATGTTCGAATCGAACATGAGTTCGACTCGAACTCGAAGCTCATCCCTACTCATAGGTAAATAATAGAACACAAAACCAGGGAGCATTCAAAAAGATACGAAGACGAAGGGTTCTGTGGAGAGTATATGGTAGGTGGTAGAAAGAAAAAAATCTAAAAAGGCACCAAGTAGTTTACGTAGGAGTGGGAGGGGGGAGGGAATAGGGACAAAAATTTATGTAATGTCACTAAAAATCAAGATGTGGCAGTTGACATAGGGGTCCCATATTCCGATCTATCCCAAGGTTCCCAAACTTTATCAAACTGGGAGATAGAATCATGCACTGAGGCTGTCAAAAACTCCATCCTGCGAATTTCAGCCACCAGATGGAGGAATCTGGACCACAGGGGAGGCGCAGTGGACAACCAACACAATGGGGTAAGCCTTTTGGCTGCTAACAAAATGTAGGAGACCAGTCGATTGTCCCTTTTGGTTAAGCCTGAAAAAGGGAGACCCAACAGACAATTCAAGGGGTCTAGCGGGAAAGACACATCCACCACCTTCTGTATTAGTAGCATCACATCATGCCAAAACGGTTGGATCAGGGAACAGTGCCAAAAAATATGGAACAAAGAACCTGTGTCAGTTCTGCAGCGCCAGCAGCGCGGCGAAACTGAGGAATCATATTTGTGAATGATGTCAGGAGTTTTATACCAAAACATAAGGATCTTAATGGACGTTTCCCTTTGGGTTACACATTTGGAGGACTTAAAAATAGAGGACCAAACCCTATCCCATACCTGAACCGTGATAGGTCGAGACAATAAATGGGACCATCTTCTCATATAATGGTGTGTGGTCTCAGTAAGAAGGGTCGACTCATGGAGGATACGATGGATAGAGGATCTTAAATGTAGCTTGTGAGAACCCTGAGCGCATAAATTTTCAAAGGCGGGGGGCACATGCGCGGAGCCGAGCGAGATAGCCGCTTAATCTCGGAGCTCCGTCCCGCTCCGTTCATCTGCCGCTCCCTGCACTGAGCAGCATCACCCGGGAGACACCACAGCGTTGCCAGCACACAGGGGAAATGAGCGAAAAGACCCTTATGCCGGTGGGAACAGCTAGAAGAGGCACCAGCAACATCTAAGATGGCGGCGGAATGGCCGCCTTATGAGGCAGTTGAGGCAGCTGACATAGACGCTAGGACATCTCTCTCCTCTCCATGGCGGGACAGTCTGCAGGAAGAGGTATGTGGCAGAGCCCCTATGCTCACATCCACAGGGATCCCATTATCACCAGCGACCACAGTGTCTCTTATAAATCGGACACTGGTTGAGATGCTGCTGTCCCCCTCTGCTGCAGCCTCCCCTGGGCACAATATGGCTTACCAGGACAGGGAACCTCACATCCCCCAACACCATGACATTTCCCTCATGTTTAACAGATTTGCAGAACTGCTGGACAGGGTATGGGCACAGACTGCAGCCAGGATTACTAATGATATTAAAACAGATCTTCAGCTACTAGGCTCACGAATTGAAACCATTGAAAACATAGTGGATTCCACAATAGACAGGGTTGACCAGAACACTGATCATATCCAAGACTTACATGACCAACTAGAAAACGCTATGGCCAAAATTGATGACCTTGAAAATAGGTCCAGAAGGCTCAATTTCAAAATCAGAGGACTGCCTGAGACCGTTACGGATATTCCGGAAGCATTGAACTCCCTCATTAAGAGTCTCATTCCTGATGTCATAGCCCATAAAATGGAGCTTGATCGGGCTCACAGAGCGCTAGAAGCTCCCCAGTCAGATGGTCTGCCTCGAGACATTGTGGTCAAACCACATTATTACAACATTAAAGAAGAAATAATGCGGAAAGCTCGCTCTGCCCTGTAAATCCAAATAATGGGCCACCCGGTCCAAATCTATGTGGATATTTCTCCATACAGGATCCAGAAACGGCGAGCACTCAAACCCCTCCTGACAGTACTGATGCAGAAAAACATCAAGTACTGGTGGCTGTTTCCATTTAGTCTAAAATTTGAGTTCAAAAGCAAATCCTTCAGATTTTCTTCGTTCCAGGAAGGAGAACATCTATTGCAAAAATTGGGCCTCATATCTACCAATCCGCCCTCGCCAATACAGACTTCATCCACAAATCTGTCTAAGCGACCACCACCGTCCAGCCCACTCACATCTGTTTGGCAGAAGCCTAAAACCAAAAAGGACAAAGAAGGCTTACCCCCCTAATATGGTGAGCAGCCACACTTCTGTTTTCAAATACCCGTCACTGGGCCTAGGTCCACCTGGCCCTTAGGGCATTACTGCGCAGCTGGACTCACAAGTCAATTGATCTCCTGGAGCATCTATCCCTCCCTCACCATTGGACCCTGTTGCTCCCCCGCATTCCTCCACTTTGCATACAAAATGTTGGACTGTATCCTGGTCCTTTCTGAGTTTCCCTCTACTTCAGCATATGACACTATCAAGGTTCCTCTGTGCTTCCTGGACCTATTCCTTGGACCACTCACCGGGGATCTACTTTCCCCCTTCTGTCCTCTCTAACTCCGGATGGCCCCTATTACTCCCTCTACTTCAGACTCAGACACTATCAAGGCTCTTCTGGACTTTCTGGACCTATTCCCTGGGCCACTCTCTGGGGATCTACTTTCACCCTTCTCCCTTCTCTACCTCCAGATGGCCCCTATTATTCTATCTGGCACATGATGCTATACAGCAGACTTTTGTGGCCCTTTTACTCTCAGGATGAGAACTGACTCTCTTCTGGCCCATGGACTGCCTCCTTCCTCACTTTTGGGAAGCTCCTCCGTCACTTTTACCACCTCTCCCTGGGAACATGGAGTTCCTTTCCCTATCTGGCAGATCCCTTCTCTCCCCGTCATCCTCTTGCTCCTCTTCTCCTGAACCCCCAGCTGTGGTTTAGCCCATATCAGCTAGATCTTAATTGATGGTTTATATGTAATAGTTCTTTTGGGTGATGTGCTCTGTTTAACATTAGTTCATTGTTATGTATTTGGGAGTACCGCGAACAGAGCGGTACCGTTGCACCTCCTCCTGCACTCAGAGCTGCAGAATTTTCCCTGGATGGGGGATACTGCTTTTTCCCCCCAGGGATGGGTGGTATTTTTCCACACCCACTCTTTATACTTTTCTTACCTCTCTCTTTTCTGTCTCTCTTTGCTGGTACTAATCATATCCTTCTTCTAGTGACGTGTGTGATCTTGCGTCCGCACAGGATCCTGGAGACTGCTCCCCTCACCAACGCCGTCCCTCCGGACTCTGGTTATCTCACCGGGCGAAAGGTAGGTGATTGGAGATCATTGGCAATGGCCTCTACGCTGCTCTATGGCTGACCACATCACACCCCGACCCTCCATGCGCATAGCGTCTCATAATGTTCAGGGGATTAACTCACCCATTAAACGTCAGAAAATATTCCAGTCCTATCATGACCATAAAATAGACATACTGTTTCTTCAGGAAAAACACTTCCCCAAGACATATTCTCTGTCTTTTATACACTCTAAATTCCCCAGGTTTTATCTAGCAAATTCTGACAACAAAACCAAAGGAGTGGGCATATTTTTCTCTTGCAATATCCAGTTCTCTTTTCTTTCTGAGTTTAAAGACCCAGAGGGTCAACTCTTACTTGTGAAAGGTCTCATAGATGAACAGCTCTACTCATTCATCTCATATTATGCTCAAAATAGGGGACAATCAAAGTTTTTCAAGACCCTCTTTCACACCCTGAACCCACTTACCGAGGGCCTGGTCATGTATGGAGGAGACTCTAACATTGCTTTTGATGCAGGGCTAGATAAGTCCCGCCCCCCAGGCAGGGACCGTATCCGTCCCACCAGGCAGAGCCTCAATGTAGCCAGACAAATTGTTCACCAGGGGATGGTGGATGTGTGGAGAGAAATGAATCCACATGCACGGGAATATACACACTTCTCTAGCCCTCAAAATACCTGTGCTAGAATAGATCACTTCTTTCTTCTATCGACCCACATCCCGCTGGTAACTAAGTCTGTAATAAAAGACTCTGCCTGTTCGGACCACTCCTTGCTCCTCTTTGCTAGGGATGAGCTTCGTGTTCGAGTCGAACCCATGTTCGACCCAAACATCGTCTGTTCGCCCGTTCGCCGAATTGCGAACGATATGGGCCGTTCGCGCCAAATTTGTGTGGTGCGTCACGGCCCATAATTCACTGCGGAATCGCAGTGCATTGCTGGCTGATGATTGGCCAAGCATGCACTATGACCCGTATGCTTGGCCAATCACAGCGCCGTCTGAGCAGAGAGCCGCAATTGGCCAAAGCCAAGGAGGCTTTGGCCAATTATGGCTCAGGGGATTTAGTACACGCCCCACACTATATAGGGCTGCCTGCATGGCGGCCCTGTGTAGTGTGTGTTCCGGCGTTGAAAGAGATAGACAGAGAGACAGTGTAATTTGATTTGAGTTAGATAGATTAGGCAGAACAGTCAGTCAGTTAGCTGCACTTACAGTGTATTGTGTATATATATGCATCCCAGGTGTTGCATATATATATATATATATATATATATACACTGTATTCAGTTTAGCTAGATCCGTTCCTGTTATCTTCCTACTGACAGGCAGGCTTGTCTTGTTACAGTATTTACAGCTACCTGAAGAAAATTACTGGTGTTCTTTTGATCATATTAGTAGCACAGTCAGGCAGCTAGACTATTTACAGTTAGTGCAGTGCGTCCTGCTCACAGTGTTCAGCTAAAACTACAAGTTAGTGGGGTGCGTCCTGCTCACAGTGTTCAGCTAAACCTACAAGTTAGTGGGGTGCGTCCTGCTCACAGTGTTCAGCTAAACCTACAAGTTAGTGCGGTGCGTCCTGCTCACAGTGTTCAGCTAGATCCGTTCCTGTTATCTTCCTACTGATAGGCAGGCTTGTCTTGTTACAGTATATACAGCTACCTGAAGAAAATTACTGGTGTTCTTTTGATCCTATTAGTACCACAGTCAGGCAGCTAGACTATTTACAGTTAGTGCAGTGCGTCCTGCTCACAGTGTTCAGCTAAAACTATAAGTTAGTGGGGTGCGTCCTGCTCACAGTGTTCAGCTAAACCTACAAGTTAGTGGCCTGCGTCCTGCTCACAGTGTTCGGCTAAACCTACAAGTTAGTGCGGTGCGTCCTGCTCACAGTGTTCAGCTAGATCTGTTCCTGTTATCTTCCTACTGACAGGCAGGCTTGTCTTGTTACAGCATATATAGCTACCTGAAGAAAATTACTGTTGTTCTTTTGATCCTATTACTACCACAGTCAGGCTGCTAGACTATTTACAGTTAGTGAAGTGCGTCCTGCTCACAGTGTTCAGCTAGATCCGTTCCTGTTATCTTCTTACTGACAGGCAGGCTTGTCTTGTTACAGTATATACAGCTACCTGAAGAAAATGACTGGTGTTCTTTTGATCCTATTAGTACCAGTCAGGCAGCTAGACTATTTACAGTTAGTGCAGTGCGTCCTGCTCACAGTGTTCAGCTAAACCTACAAGTTAGTGGGGTGCGTCCTGCCCACAGTGTTCAGCTAAACCTACAAGTTAGTGGGGTGCGTCCTGCTCACAGTGTTCAGCTAAACGTACAAGTTAGTGGGGTGCGTCCTGCTCACAGTGTTCAGCTAAACCTACAAGTTAGTGGGGTGCGTCCTGCTCACAGTGTTCAGCTAAACCTACAAGTTAGTGGGGTGCGTCCTGCTCACAGTGTTCAGCTAAACCTACAAGTTAGTGTGGTGCGTCCACCTCACAGTGTTCAGCTAAACCTACAAGTTAGTGTAGTGAGACCTCTGTACAGTGTTCATCTAAAGCTAAAAGTTAGTGCAGTGCGTCCTGCTCACAGTGTTCAGCTAGATCCGTTCCTGTTATCTTCTTACTGACAGGCAGGCTTGTCTTGTTACAGTATTTACAGCTACCTGAAGAAAATTGCTGGTGTTCTTTTGATCCTATTAGTACCACAGTCAGGCAGCTAGACTATTTACAGTTAGTGCAGTGCATTCTGCTCACAGTGTTCAGCTAAACTTACAAGTTAGTGGGGTGCATCCTGCTCACAGTGTTCAGCTAAAACTACAAGTTAGTGTGGTGCGTCCACCTCACAGTGTTCAGCTAAACCTAGAAGTTAGTGTGGTGCGTCCTGCTCACAGTGTTCAGCTAAAACTACAAGTTAGTGCTGTGCATCCTGCTCACAGTGTTCAGCTAAACCTACAAGTTGGTGTAGTGAGACCTCTGCACAGTGTTCATCTAAAGCTACAAGTTAGTGCAATGCATCCTGCTCACAGTGTTCAGCTAAAACTACAAGTTAGTGTGGTGCGTCCACCTCACAGTGTTCAGCTAAGCCTACAAGTTATTTTTTTGCGAGCTCTGCACAGTGTTAACCTAAAGCTACCTGTAGAAGGTTGGTGGTGTTTTCCTGATCCTATCACTACCGCAGTCAGCTAAAAAAGCTACAAGTTAGTTTTTTGCGAGCTCTGCACAGTGTTCAGCTAAAGCTACCTGTAGAAGGTTGGCGGTGTTCTCATACTACAGGCAGGCAGTTGATTTTGCTAGCTGCAGTATCAGTACATATATATATATATATATATATATATATATATATATATATATATATATATATAAGCTGGGATATATATATAAGGGATATATATATGGGATATATATATCCCAGCTTAGTGCAGCTACAGGCCATTAGTATGTCTGGAAGGCCAAGAAGGAGAGGCAGACAGTCACAAGCCAATAAGAGAGGGCAAGCAGGCTCTGTGTCTAGTGCTGGTCGTGGAGACGGTGCATCCTCATCAGCACGTGGCCGTGGGACACGCTTGGCCTTTTTTTCAGCAGCTGGCCCTGTTGAGCCTCAACATGCGGAAGAATTGGTCGAGTGGATGACCAAGCCGTCCTCATCCTCCTCATCCTTTCTCACCCATGCCCAGGGTACTTTGTCTGGCAAAGCAGCGGCCTCTTCCCTCGGCTCAATGTCATCAGTGACTCCTTCTCTAGCCCCACCATGTCCTCCTGAGGAGTACCTCAAAATGTTTGACCACAGTGTTGGGTACATGCTCCAGGAGGATGCCCAGCGTTTGGAAGGCTCTGATGATGATACTGAGCTCGATGAAGGCAGTAACATGAGCACGAACAGAGGGGGTGCCCAAGAAGGACAGCAATCTGGCAGTCATGCTCCCCCTGCTGCAGCATACTGCCAGGTTTGCTCCAGTGATGAGGAGGGAGGGGATGATGAGGTCACTGACTCAACATGGGTGCCTGATAGGAGAGAGGAGGAGGAGGAGGAGGTGGCACATCACCAACGAGGCAGGATGCCCTCCAGGGGCCAGCCTAAGGGCAGCACATTGACTGCATCACACCCCAAAGCTCCACATGTGCAGGGCGCTGCAGTCTCTGTGCGTTATTCAAAAAGTTCTTTGGTGTGGGCCTTTTTTGAGACGAGTGCATCAGATCGCACCGCTGCTATTTGCAACATATGTCTCAAGCGTATCTCGCGTGGCCAAAACATCTCCCGCTTGGGTACCACATGCTTGACCAGACATATGTTGACCTGCCATGCAGTTCGTTGGCAAGCGTATCTAAAAGAGCCACACCAAAGAACAAAGAGGACCTCTCCTTGCTCCTCATCAGCTGAGATCTCCAACCCCACTATACCTTCAGTCCTCTCTGAGACCTGCACTGAGAGGAATGAAGGTGTAGAATTAGGTGTGTTACAGCCAAGTACTTGTGGTAAATCTGCTTTTGGTACACCGACGTCAGATTGTACCAGGCAAATTTCCCTGCCCCAGCTTCTGCACCGCCGAAAGAAGTTTGCTCCCAGCCATCCACATGCCCAGCGGTTGAATGCTAGCTTGGCAAAATTGCTAGCACTTCAACCGCTGCCTTTTCAGTTGGTAAACTCTGCCCCCTTCCGTGAGTTTGTGGAATGTGCGGTTCCTCAGTGGCAGGTACCCAAACGCCACTTTTTCTCATGGAAGGCATTTTTTCCCCACGCCAGTGGGCCATGATCAGGGATGCATGCACTGTCCTGTCACCATTTGAGGAGGTCACGAGGATGGTGAGCAGTGACAGTGCATGCATCAGTGACTCTGTCCACCTGTTGGAGCACACGCTGCGTGGAATAATGTACAGGGCACTTGAGCCAGAACAGAGGCAGGAAGAGGAGGACTTCCTTAGCTCTCAAGGCCCCCTTTATCCAGACAGTGTTCCTGCGTGCCCACCGATCACACAGGAAGAGGAGGAGGAGGAGGAGGAAGATTGTGTCAGTATGGAGGTGGAGCCTGGCACTCAGCATCAGCAGCAGTCTTTAAGGGATCAGTTCCAAGAAACACATGGACTTGTACATGGCTGGGAGGGTTGGCTGCGGACCATGTCATCCTTAGTGACCCAGAGGACTCCGGACCGAATGCCTCAGCAAACCTACGCTGCATGGCCTCCCTGATCCTGCAAAGCCTGCACAAGGATCCTCGTATTCGTGGTATCAAGGAGAAGGACCAATACTGGCTGGCAACCCTCCTTGATCCACGTTACAAGGGTAAGGTTGCGGACCTTATCTTGCCATCGCAGAGGGAGCAGAGGATGAAACATCTTCGGGAGGCCTTGCAGAAAGGTCTGTGCAACGCGTTCCCGGAGACTGGGAGGTTACAAACTCCTGTTTCTGGACAACGTGTTGCTGAGACTTTGGTCAGTCAAAGAAGGAGCGGTGGAGAAGGTGGCCATCTGACCGATGTGTTCAGACAATTTTTTGGTCCGCAGCCCCAAGGTATGATCAGTTCCAGCAACCATCGCCAGCGTCTGTTTTACATGGTGCAGGAATACCTAGGGGCAAGATCAGACTTGGACACCTTTCCCACTGAAAATCCTCTGGGTTACTGGGTCTTGAGGATGGATCACTGGCCAGAGCTTGCACAGTATGCAATTGAGCTACTGGCCTGTCCTGCATCCAGCGTTCTTTCGGAATGCACATTCAGTGCTGCTGGAGGCGTGGTAACCGATCACAGGGTGCGTCTGTCCACCGACTCGGTCGATCGACTGACCTTCATAAAAATGAATCAGTCTTGGATCACCACCAGCTACCTGATGCTGATGTAACCAAATAATTTTTTTTGAAATCTCACATCCCTTCAAAGACTGCCTATGCTGATGCTGAGTGACTATCCCTGAGTAATTATCCTCTTCCTCCTCAATGATCACGCTGATAGCTGGTAAGAACATTTTTGGTTCTGGGCACCACCACCAGTGCCTAAGGCCCAATTTTTCAGCCCCTGTTTAACAGGGGCGTGTAATTACAATTTTTGATGCAATACTTTGCAGCAGGGCTCATTTCAGCACCCACCAAGAGCGAGTGAGGACTTACAGTGTTGTGGCACCAGCACCACCACCACCAAAGGCCCAATTTTTCTGCCCTTGTTCAACAGGTGTATGTAATTACAATTCTTGATCTAATATTTCACAGCAGGGCCCATTTCTGCACCCACCAAGAGCGAGTGAGGACTTACAGTGTTGTGGCACCAGCACCTCCACCACCAAAGGCCCAGTTTTTCTGCCCCTGTTCAACAGGGGCATGTAATTACAATTCTTGATCTAATATTTCACAGCAGGGCCCTGTGAGGGCTTACAGTGTTGTGGCCACAACAACACCTAAGGCCCAAATTTCTGCTGAGTATATAGGGCAGGCCCCTACTTTCAAACATATAACTTACAAACGACTCCTACTTGCAAACGTAAGGAGACAACAGGAAGTGAGATGAAATCTACCCCTAGGAAGGGAAATTCTCTCCTGTAAGAGTTAATATGGGAGAAACATTTCTCCTTTCCACTGATGCTTTCCAATCCTTGTTCCACAAAAAACCCCAAATTTCCAAAAAACATTTGTCATTGGGACAAAAGTGAGGTGAAATCTTCTGAAGAGGAGGAAAGACAGCAAAACAAATGTCACAGGGGTGATAACCCTTCCCTATGTTTTCCAAAAAGCTTAAAAAATATTTTTTGGCTGGAGCTAAACACATTAAAAATGTACCCGTTCAAAATTACAAACAGATTCTACTTAACAACAAACCTACAGTCCCTGTCTTGTTTGCACCGCCTGTATACTGCTGTTCAGAGTATATAGGGCCTGGTGGCCCCACACCTTTCCTTATTTTAATTTGGGTGCGGGGTTCCCCTTAATATCCATACAAGACCCAAAGGGCCTGGTAATGGACTGGGGGGTACCCATGCCGTTTGTCTCACTGATTTTCATCCAATTTGCCAGGACCCGACATTACATTAAACCCGCAAGCAGTTTTAAATGAGATTTTTTCCTTTAAAAATGACATTTGGTGCAGGGACTGTTCTAAACACGGGAAACACGCGCCACTTTACAGGCATACTATAGACACCCCCCAGGTACGATATTTAAAGGAATATTTCACTTTTTTTTTTTACTTTAAGCATCATTAAAATCACTGCTCCCGAAAAAACGGCCGTTTTTAAAAGTTTTTTTTGCATTGATACATGTCCCGTGGGGTAGGACCCGGGTCCCCAAACCCTTTTTAGGACAATGCCATGCAAATTAGCCTTTAAAATGAGCACTTTTGATTTCGAACGTTCGAGTCCCATAGACGTCAATGGGGTTCTAACGTTCGTGCAAATTTTCAGTCCGTTCGCAGGTTCTGGTGCGAACCAAACCGGGGAGTGTTCGGCTCATCCCTACTCCTTACATTGAACAGATCATCGGGACACCGAAAGGGGTTTTGCTGGAGACTTAATGCCTCAAGCAATCCCACACATGTACCTAAAATTGACAAAGGCCTACAGGAATACTTCTTGCATAACGATATCCAAAACATCTCCCCCATAACACTGTGGGCAGCACATAAGGCCTTTATTCAGGGTAAGATTATCCAAATAGCCTCTAGGCTCTGTAAAGCTCGCAAGGCAGATATTGAAAGGCTGGAGAAGGAATTTTCGCTATTAAGTAAACTGCACAACCGTTACCCATCCCCAGGTTCCGCGGAAAAACTTGATACAGCACGTACAGCCCTGAACCTTGCCCTCACTGCCCTAGCTGAAAAAAGTCCACGCTGGCAAGGAGGCCGGATTTATCACCAGAAAGACAAAACAGGCACTCTAATGGCAAGGAGGCTGATCCCTAGAATTCAACACCATACCTTACCCAAAATCAAGCTTCGCAATGGCACCCTTTCACAAAACCCTCAAAAAATCTTGGAAGTTTTTCAGAACTTTTATAGCTCCTTGTATAATAGTGAAGGGATGGTTTGCGTCCCTAACTTATGGGACACATTTCTTACTTCACTAAATATCCCCAAGATCACAGACCAACATAGGGACAACTTAGATTCACAAATATCAGCTGAGGAAGTGTCCCGAGTAATTCAAAACCTTCAAAATGACTCAGCCCCCGACCCAGATGGCTTCTCAATTCCATACTACAAACATTTTTCAGCCACCTTAACAGGCACGCTTCTACAACCAACTACGAGCGGGAACACAGCTTGATAAGGACTTGAATTCCGCTTTCATTACAGTCATCCCTAAACCTAGCAAGGACCCTAGTTGCCCCTCTAACTATCGCCTCATTTCATTAATTGATAATGACCTTAAAATCTCGACGAAAATTTTAGCGGATAGAATCTCCAACTTTATCAGCCTTTATTTACATAAGGACCAGGTAGGATTCATGCCTAGGAGACAGGGCCCAGATCAGATCAGGAGGGCAATCGATGTAATCTCTCTTCTGAGGTCAGGATGGGATGGGGGCACCCCACAAACAGGGTTCCTGTTATCCTTAGATCTTATGAAAGCTTTCGACTCCGTATCCTGGTCTTATCTGGTCCCAATCATGCAAAGATGGGGCTTTGGACATTCCTTTATGAACATAATAGGAACCCTCTACTTAAACCCAGAGGCAAAAATTAAATTGCAGAGATTTTACTCAGAACCCTTCTCAATCCAAAAAGGTACAAGGCAGGGGTGTCCCTTGTCTCCACTGTTTTTTGCCATTTACCCTAGCCATTGCTATTAGGGACAACCCTGACATCCATGGAGTGCGGTGTGGGCTCAATACTCACAAGTGTGCCCTTTTTGCGGACAATGTCCTACTCTTTACCACTGCACCATTAACTTCACTACCAAATATCTGCAGAGTGCTCGATGACTTTGGCAAAATCTCTGGACTTAAGGTGAACTACACAAAATCCCTAGCGCTAAATATAAACCTACCCGCCAGTATGGTCACACAACTCAAAGATAATTTCCAATTTCAGTGGACCAAGAAAGAAATCCCCTACCTAGGAATTAACTTGATGGCTTCAGTCGACCGCCTGTACACCCCTAACTTCCCCCCAATGTTTCATAAACTGGGAGATGATCTCACACGCTGGGATCACTTGGGACTATCATGGCTTGGCAGGGTCAACTCAGCTAAAATGACCCTAGTACCATGCATTCTATACTTGTTCACGTCACTACCCATCCCGATCCCTAGGGATCAACTCAGGTGATTTCAATCCAAGATAATCCGCTTTGTGTGGGGCACTAACGGGCATAGGGTCGCCAAGAAGACCCTTTTTCAAACCAGGGTTCAGGGAGGAATTGGATTGCCGAACCTTGTTTGGTACCATCAAGCTGCTCAGTTATCTCAAATATCCGTCATCTACTCTAAAATAGCACACCCAGACTGGGTACATATGGAGCGGCAGGCAATTCCCCAATACACCCTTGATTTTCTCCTCTGGTGCCCTGCTAAAGCCCAACCTGCCATCATGGCTCCTACACTGTCCCACTCATTGGCCCTATGGGATTTCCTCAAAAAAAACCTGCTTCTAATATTCTCATTGGCACCCGCTCTCACACATTTTTCGAAACCCCCTTTTTCCCCGGGTATGGACATCAGGGCATTTCAGTGGTGGCTGGACAAGGGGCTCTATAGGATAGGACACTTTGTCAGTGCTGTGGGGCCCCTGACCTACACCCACTGAACTAGCAGGCTTGACATGCCCAGGACGGAAAGATTCAGATTCCACCAAATCTCTCACTTTATTCACTCTCTAGGGTTCTCTACAACCACCCCTCTGATGGTTACAGCATATGAAATGTGGTGTGGTCAGGCTATGGAGCAGTGGGGAGGGGTAACAGTGATATAACGATCGCTTGACAAGGTGGAATCTAAGTCTCTCTATATGGGGGAGTGGGAGAAAGACCTGGGACAAAGCTGGAGTCTAGGGGAGTGGCACATAGCTTCCGCCTCTGCCTCTAAGGGCTTACTGAGTACAACACTTATCAAGGCTAACCTAAAAGTCTTGATGAAGTGGTACCATGACCCACTAAGAATTTCTAAAATCTATCCGAATGCATCTCCCCTGTGCTTCCGAAATTGCGGTCACATTGGGACGATGCTACACACCTGGTGGGACTGCCCCAAGATCAGAGGACTCTGGAATAGAGTATTCTACGTCATTAGGAAACTTACGGAAAGACCCATCCCTCAGACTCCTCAAATAGCTCTCCTTAACTTCCCTTGCCCGGGGACACCGAAGTTGGTCCAATGCCTCATTATGTTTATCCTTCTTGGAACCAAATTAACGATCGCCCGAGCCTGGAAACAACCTTCAGTATCTTTAACCTTGGTTAAAAGGAAAATTTAATGGATAATGACTCAGGAAAAGACAACAAGCATCCTTTTGGATACTGTTGCCAAACATGATGCTATCTGGGAGCCTTGGACTAGATTCATATCCTTGCCACCTGCTACCTCTCCCTCTCCTGGATCCGTGTAGGGGAGCAGGCTTCACATCGTAACTGAAGATTATACTATCGCCTCTTCTTGTCATTTCTTCTCTTATCTCTTTCTCCTTCTTTTCTTCTCCTCATTTCCTCACCTCCTTAGGTCTCTCTTTTGACCTTTACTGATCGATTGGTTTTTGTTAAGTTGCCTTACACGGACGAAACACAGGATTCCTTTTAAGGACACGACTGTGCCCCCGTCTGTCAAGGGTCAGAGAGGCTCCATGACAGGATGTCCTCTGGGACCATGGTTTAACCAGTGCCCTGACTTTAGGCTTATCACCTTCTAGCCAATGGGCACCTACATAAATGACCCCCTCTGGTTTGCGACAGGCAGTGGGGGTGCATGGGCTTTGCCATCACACGGAATGTACCTGCATCCTTTTAATATGGACACAGTCTTCATCACACCTGTGGTTTATGTCACAATTAATACAAATTATTTTCAGCTGGTTAGGTCTCCTGATCTGACTCTAGGACGACCACCCCACATACACTCTGCAATCAATACTGGTCTATTTTGAAACTGTCTCATATTAAAACCTATATCGCTCCTATCTCTTAATCTACCATCTTTAGGGGGGCTGACCCCCTCTCCTGGCACAGCTAGATCCCTTGAGGGGTGCTAGGGTGGTTGTCATCTCTTCTTCCCTTTTATGAGGTTGAGATAGACACTCTACCAGGAACATGTGGGATTTTAATATATAATACAGAGTATTTGGCAGCTGTTATTTTTTATTAACATTCTTTTATGTCTCCACAAGTTTTTCTGTACCTATGTGGAAATGTTGTCTTTGATACATTTAATAAAAATCTATTGAAAAAAAAATATTCAAGGGCGGTTGGCTTATCAAGAGTCAAGTTTGGAGATTTGGAGTAAAAGAAATGTCTAACCTGTAGATAGAAATGAAAAAGATGGGAAGGTATATCAAATTTCTCGCATAAGGTATCAAAAGTATATAATCGCCGTGTAATTGGATGAACCAAATTCCGGAGCTGAAAAAGAGGGGGGTTAAGCCATGGGAAAACCCTGCCCAGGGACATACCGTCTGGTATGATTGGGTTAAACAGCACATTCATAAGGGGAGGGTAAGGTGAGGCAAGAGTAAAGTTTTTTAGACATTTACGCCATATGGTTAAAGTAAAGGTCATTGGAGCAGTACATTGACATTTAAAAAAAGGGTCCAGGAAGGGGAGGGTACCCCAAACTAAAGAGCATGGGTGAACTGAGTATAATACTCCCTTTTCAATGGCGGTCCATTGGTTTGGAGCATGTGATGAGGACCATGAAACAATAGCCCTCAAATGTGAAGCATAATAATACTTAATAATGTCCGGGGCTCCCAATCCCCCCTGGATCTTAGGGAAAAAAACACTGAGCTTGCTATGCGGTGAGCCCTGCTGCCCCATATGAACTTTCGAAAACTCCTCTGAAGTGCTTTTAGTTAAGAGTAAGGTATGGCAACTGGCAATGTTTCAAAGTGGTAGAGTAATCTGGGTAAAATAGACATTTTTATGACATTGATTGTACCTAATAAGGACAGGGGATATTTTGTCCATGTCGACAGGGATTTGCTAATGTCTAGAACCAGAGGGGGGAAGTTAGCAGAATAGAGGGAGGAATAAGAGGGTGTAAGAAGGACACCTAAATATTTAAGGGAACTATTACACCATTTATAGGGGTATAATTTTCTAAGCTGGGATAATAGGCTAAGGGTTCCAAGCATCACATAAAAAGTAAAGGTGATAGGGGACACCCCTGCCGAGTTCTGTTTGTCATGGGGAAGCCAGGCGACAGGAAGGACGACATCTGCACCTGGACTGTGAGAGTCGAATAAAGGGCCTCTAAGGCTTTTAGAAAGGGACCATTAAAACCGTAAGCTTTTAAGGTGGCAAACATGTAGGGCGAACTCAGCTTGTCAAAGGCCTTTTGTGCATCCAAACTTAGAATCAATGCCGAGTAGGAGAACCTGTCCAAAAGATCTATCATGTCTATTGTACGCTGGGTGTTGTCCCCCGCATGCCTGCCAGGGACAAGGCCCACTTGGTCTCTATGGATCAATTTGGGAATAAGCCTGGATAGTCTGGATGCAAGAACTTTGGTAAATATTTTATAATCAGAATTTAAAAGAGCTATGGGCCTATAATTATCTGGAATAGAGGGATCCTTAACAGGTTTTGGAATAACTGAAATTTAGGAATGAGTAAAATACGAGTGTGGGGATGTGCCTTTAAGCAGGGAGTCATACAAGGTCAACATGTGTGGGGATAAAATGTCAAAAAAAGATTTATAATAAAAATATGGTAGGCCATCAGGGCCGGGCGATTTATGTGATGTGGTAGACCCTTAATTACAGTCAGAAGTTCCTCAGCCGTTATAGCCGAACTCAAGCTAAAATTCTAAATTCGCTGAAGATAATTTTGGAAGCTTTATTTTAGAGAAGAAAGTCTCAAATTTTTCCTGGGTAAAATTAAAGTGATTTTCTGGGGTCAAACAGTTATACAATTTACTGTAGAATGTGCCAAAAATGTTTGACATCTTACGGGGGCAATGTACTCTAGATCCGTCCGCCTGTTGAAGGTAATCAGGAAATGAGTTGTAAGGGCGTGGGCATAATTTATTGACTAACATTCTATGGGGTTTATTAGAATATTCGTAAAAAACTTCTGTTTCATCCAGAGTAAAGATCTAGCTGGGCTACCTAACTGTATTAATTTGATCTGTTCCCTAAGGGAGGAGACTTTACGCAGTTTCGTCACTGAGGGGTCGCACAACAGCCTCCGCTCTGCAGTTACCAGAGCGGATGTTAAGGACTTTCCAAGTCCATCTCTATCTCTCTTCAACCAAGAGCTTTCAGCTATGCAAGCTCCACGGAACACAGCCTTGTGCACCTCCCACAGTGTAGAAAAATTGAGACACCGACCCTATGTTAAGCTGAAAGAATTCTTCTAAACTTTTGGCTAGAATAGAATGAGAAACCTCGGACTGCAAGAGGTGGTCGTTAACACGCCAGTGACAGTATCTAGTGTAGGCCTGAGAAAGCATAAGATCCAACATAATGGGTGCATGATCTGACCATGTAATGGGAGATATGTCAGACTCGACCACATATGGGACAAGTGGGGCTGAGATGAAAAAATGGTCGAGGCGTGAGTACATTTTATGAGCTGGGGAATAAAACGTAAACTGTTTAGCAGAGGGATGCTTTATCCTCCATGAGTCAAGAAGCTGATGGGATCTAATACATTTACAAAAAGCCGTAGCTTGGGACATAATCTTTTTAGACGGGACAGTACTAAGGAGAGTTTGTCTATCTCTAGTGGGTAACATAACCAGATTGAAATGGGACACAAAAACAATGCGTCGTCAACTAATAAAGCTGAATTATAAACATGGACATGAAAGTGGCACTAACAAACATAAAAAAAGAGGAAAATAAAAAATAACTGAAATTTTTGAAGACCTGAGAGGCGTGTGCGTCTCAGGAGGTCCTTTACAAAGACCAGGGCTCGGTAGGGGCGTGTACGAATTTCCATCAGGAGACTCTGGGTAAAGAAATGGGGAAGGCCGTCTGCTCACCTTATGAACTCGTTAGCATTTATAGTACAGGAAACAGGGTAGGCATAACACTTTCCTGGACCAGAGCAGTAACTTAATTTTCTTTCCTCTTAATCTTAAAAAAGAAAAAGAAGAAATACAAAAGAAAACCGGAAACGCAAAAAGCAGTAAAGCGTGGATCCAAGGAGAAATATACTGAAAAGTTCAAGGAGGTTGCTTGGAGGTACATGGACGTTGGGGTGTAGAAAGATGCTTCTTGGATTTACCCCTCACGGGGGTCCAGATGCGGCTGGGAGTGTTAGGAGGTGGGCGAACCTGGGCTAGAGAAGGAATCAAATCTTCTTCCAGCAGAGGAGGCAGGCCAAGATTCTTCAGGAAAGCATCATCCTCCTGCAGTTCACGCAAGGTATATTGGTATGGTATCTTGTGGTGTTGTAGGTGTGAGGTGCTTGGACGCAGGTTTCTTTGTTTGGTAAGGGTGATGGGGGAGAGGTCGCTAAAAATCTGCAGTTTTGCCCCCTTGTACATAATTTGAGATTTATTGCGTGTAGCCAAGGTTAGTGCCTCTTTGCATTCAAAAAAGTGAAACCTCACTATAACATCTCTAGGCCTGGCTCCAGCCGGAGGTTTAGGGCCCAGAGACCGGTGTGCCCTATCTAGGCACCAGTCTATATCTACCACTGTGGGGGCCAAAGTGTTGAAAAGGCCCAGGAGGTAGGTGCGCAGGTCAGGGTCTCCCACTGTTTCAGGGATACCTCTGAAGCACAGGTTCTGTCGTCTTTCCCTGTTTTCCATGTCCTCCTGCTGTATTTGTAGTTGGGAAATTGAAAAACGTAGGTTATAGTTTTCCTTCTCAATAGCCTGTACATAGTTAATCATCTCATCGAATTTATTTTCAACGGTGTCTGTACGCTCTCCAATTTGGTTTATTTCTCCTTTAGTTCTGCGGCTAATTTACTCACCTCCACCGAGACATTGCTTGTGATTCGTTGGAGTAAGAGCTGCAACTTAGCATCCAACTTAGCATCCAGGATGTCGGGGGTGAGGATCTCATGTGGAGAGAGTGGTTCAGAGTCTGGACCCTGGGTGGAGGCAAGAGGAGAGGTTATAACATTCTCCGTTCCCAGGGCTGGATCCATTGTGGCAAAAGGGTCTGCGGGGTGATTCGAGGTCACAGATTGCGACCTAGTGACAAAGTGTTCCATATTTAATCCCTGAGACGGCCAGAACAAAGGCTTATAATATCGCTGCTGCTGGCCAACTTTGCCCATGGGATGCCCAAGAAATGTAATGGACATTCAGGCTTACCCCCGAAGCTGTATATGGCTAGAGTAGCATCTCGGAGGTCTCGGGGAGCAGATGGGACCTTGAGCTCATTTAAATGGTAATCTCCATAGTAGCCACTATTCCTTTGCTAAGCACACCAGTAAGTAGTAAGAATGACCCCTATAGTAGCAGTGTAAGAGGGGGTAATAGTTTCAAAGCTGCACTAAAACCTGATGTGGAGAAAGCTATGCGTCAGGTAGAGTGAGGTAGGGTGTGCTGGGAGTAGCAAGATGGCCACCGACTTCCAAGGGTTGGCCAAAGCCGTGGACTTTCCTGGGACTGGCGGCCGGCCTAGTGAAATCCACTCCGTGTAGGCCCCAAATTTTCTCCGACCGGATCAGGGTTTGGGACCCCACCGATGTACAGTCACCTCTGGGGTATCAATTAAGTGACCAGCAGGCCCACTACTTACCGCGCCGGGGAGATGTGAAAGACCGGATCAACAGGCCGCAAGATGGCATCAGGCCGTGGGAGATCGGAGCCCAGAACAGGGATCCACAGGCACCGATTCTGTACCAGGCGGCCATCCTATACTCTCCAACGGAACAGCAGCAGCAGTGCCAGATAAAGTTTGTTGGCTCCCGGACCACGAGAGTGGAGAGCGGAGGGCTCTGAACGATCCACCGGCCTCAAGATGGCAGTAGGCCTATGCGGTACAGGCCTAGCTGCAGGCCTAAAAACTGGTGGAGCCGGCCCAGCTCCACAGATAGTCGGCTGGAACAGTAGCTGAGGAAGCCTGGAGGCTTTTCCTGGTGAAGTGGAGTTTCCCCGGATGAGTTTGGGCAAGCATGGCTGTGGATTTCCAGCTGTTTGTGTGGAGCTCAGCACCCACACGTCCTCCCTGCTTCACGTCCAGACACGCCCCCCCCAAGAGGTTCTTTTACTGTACATTTCCTGTACCTTTTTGGTTTGGGTGGTAATGGGTTGGGGAGGTTAACATTGGATAGGGAAGAATGAGCTGTGGATGTGGGTCCATGGGATGGTTTAGGGTTTTTGTTCAAAGTATAGTTGAGGTTTGATTTTTTTATGGTGATCAGGTTTTCTCTGAGAATGAGGGGTATAGGGAAAGGGAGCATTCTCTGAGATGGAGATAAGGTGGGGATGAGCATAAGTGGCATAGGTGTAGGACTTTTGGATTACCATTGGAAGACTATATGGTTATTATAATCATCTATATCTCTCCTTATTTTTTGGAGTTTTATTTTCATGAGTAAATCTTCATCTAATTTGGTTTTCCTTTTAAGTATGTGTAGCCATTGAATGGGAAGTTTCAGGTATGAGCAACAAGTGTGTTTATAAGATGTTTTTGTTTTTTCTGTCAGAGTCTGAGTTTTAGTGTCTCTCTGCTGGATGATAATATTCATCCATTTCTGGGAGAAAAATTCTGAGATATATTCCCATTCTTTTTGGAGCTTGGGGGAAAGGAATGAGCAGCTAGTTTTTATCCTGAGCCCCCCTGGGAGTGATTTTTGACAAGAGATATTCAGTTAGAAAGAACTTATCCCACCTTTGGTGGTTGAGTTGAATAATAGTGTCCTCTATCTTCCTAAAGAGTGCATACAACTTTCCATATACGTTGTCTCTAACTGTAAAATGTGTGTTTAAAATTGTGTGGGGCAAAGATGAATCTAGTTCATCTAAATACACGTTTGACTTTAACTCATGACAATCCAACTACCTTTGAGTACATATGCACTCAAGGCCCCCATCAATTACATTTAATATCCTCCATCCATCATATCCTTCATGAGTCGACACCTCTTACTGAGACCACGCATCATTATATGGGGAAATGGTCCCATTTAATAGGCAGACCTATTTCAATCCAGGTGTGGGAAAAGATTTGGTCCTCTGTTTCCAAGTCTTCCAAGTGTGTGACCCAGTGGGAGACATCCATGAAAATTCTTATGTTTTGGTATAGAACCCCTGACGTTATTCATAAATATGATCCATCAGTCTCGCCGCGCTGTTGGCGTTGCGGGACTGACACGGGTTCCTTATTCCATATATTTTGGCAATGTTCAATGATCCAACCTTTTTGGGGTGAGGTGAGGCTCCTGATACAGAAAGTGTTGAATTAATCTCTTCCACTTGATCCCCTGCATTATCTGTTGGGCCTTCCTCACCCTGGCTTAACCAGAAGATCCAACCGGCTTCTTTCTTATATATTACTGACTGCCAAAAGACTCATTACCCTCTGCTGGCTGTCCAATGCACCTCCACCTTGGCCCAAATTTTTACAACTAATAGCTGAAATCCAGGGGATGGAATATCTAATGGCCTCAGTACTTGACACTATTCCCCATTTTGAAAAAGTGTGGGAATTCTGGGATCAGTTGGAATTTGGGACCCTTAGGCCAACTATCGATTCTTAAAATCTCTCTTGGCATAAATATTTCTTGCGATCATGGCGCCCCCCCCCCCACTTCCTCCACTTTCACATATGTCATTTAGAGTTTATTATCCCGTACCACATACCCTTCATGGAATCTGTGTTCTTCCCTTTACGTGATTAACTTATGGTTTTCGATCCTATAATTCCTAACTTTGGACAGCTTACTTTATTTTATCCTGGACATATTGTGCAGAGCACCCCTGTGCTCTTTAATTGTGAACTCTGTTTATCTGTAGGAAGAGGAGAGGAGAAAATAGGTGGTAAGGGATGTATTGTATTGTGTCTTCTGCTTGACCTGCCACAGTGTTAAAGATGCTAGACAATTAACTTCTGAAAAATACAAGTAGAAAAGACAATGTTTGTCGCACTAGGCACTTCATGGTTTGAACAGGGACACTAATTGGGAACAATCCACATTTTTAACATATACACAAACAATTGTTTAAAAGGTTGAAAACATTCAAAAAAACATTTAAAAAGATATACGGCATAGGTGGGAAGTGGGGGGAAGCTGGGGGGGGGATTTTGGCTGGTTCAGGGATTTAATATTAAAAAATGTGCGTAGACCAGAGTGAACAGTCCATGTATCCTGGGTAGTGACCTCAGGAATATGTGACTGTCCAGAAATAAACACTGGAAAGGCAGCATGCTGAAGAGCAGAAGCAACTCTGGTAGTAAAGACATAAAAACAAAAAGAGCAGCGCCAATCTAAGTGTAGAGGTTTGACAAAGCACGGTTTAATCATAAGATATTGCACTCACTAGACAGCGGTAGTATTTTTTTTAAAAATAATTTTAATGAATTTTAAATATTACACAAAGACAACAAACATATAAGAATGCATTACAACTTATTTTGTGGTCAAATAGAATCCATAACAAATTCTTATTATGTTGGGTATATACCCTTATGTTACCAGGAGTAGTAAATGATTTCCTGAATTAGGAAGTTTGCTCTAGGTTCTGCCACGTGCGATCTCTCTATCTGGTCCCAGTGGATGAACCCTGTTATTGGTGTTCTGCTCCCTGCTAGTTTGTTCTATCAGTGTGCCTATTGTTTAGGAGTAGGGATGAGCTTCACGTTCAAGTCGAACCCATGTTTGACTCGAACATCGGCTGTTCGATCGTTCGCCGAATTGCGAACGTGATGGGCTGTTTGCGCCAAATTCGAGTAGCGGGTCATGGCTCATAATTCACTGCGGCATCGCAGTGCAATTGTTGGTTGATGATTGGCCAAGCATGCACTATGACCTGCATGCTTGGCCAATCACAGCGCCATCGGTAGAGAGAGCAGTAATTGGCCAAAGCCAGGGGGGCCGCCTGCACTGCGGCCCTGTGTAGTGTGTTCCGGGGTGCTGAGAGATAGAGAGAGAGACATTGTAATTTCATTTGAGTTAGCTAGATTAGGCAGGACAGTCAGTGAGTTAGCTGCACTTACAGTGTATTGTGTATATATATATATATGCATCCCAGGTGTTGCGTATATATATATATATATATATATACACTGTATTCAGTTTAGCTAGATCCGTTCCTGTTATCTTACTACTGACAGGCAGGCTTGTCTTGTTACAGTAGTTACAGCTACCTGAAGAGAATTGTTGGCGTTCTTTTGATCCTATTAGTACCACAGCCAGGCAGCTAGACTATTTACAGTTAGTGTAGTGCGTCCTCCTCACAGTGTTCAGCTAAAACTACAAGTTAGTGTAGTGAGACCTCTGCACAGTGTTCAGCTAAAGCTACAAGTTAGTGTAGTGCGTCCTGCTCACAGTGTTCAGCTAAAACTACAAGTTAGTGTAGTGCGACCTCTGCACAGTGTTCAGCTAAAGCTACAAGTTAGTGTAGTGAGACCTCTGCACAGTGTTCAGCTAAAGCTACAAGTTAGTGTAGTGCATCCTGCTCACAGTGTTCAGCTAAAACTACAAGTTAGTGTAGTGCGACCTCTGCACAGTGTTCAGCTAAAGCTACAAGTTAGTGTAGTGCGTCTTTCTCACAGTGTCCGGCTAAAACTACAAGTTAGTGTAGTAAAACCTCTGCACAGTGTTCAGCTAAAGCTACAAGTTAGTGTAGTGAGTCCTCGTCAAAGTGTTCAGCTAAAACGACAAGTTAGTGTAGTGCGACCTCTGCATAGTGTTCAGCTAAAGCTACAAGTTAGTGTAGTGCGTCCTGCCCACAGTGTTCAGCTAAAACTACAAGTTAGTGGTAGTGAGACCTCTGCACAGTGTTCAGCTAAAGCTACAAGTTAGTGTAGTGCATCCTGCTCACAGTGTTCAGCTAAATCTACAAGTTAGTGTAGTGTGACCTCTGTACTGTGTTCAGCTAAAGCTACAAGTTGGTGTACTGCATCCTGCTCACAGTGTTCAGCTAAAACTATAAGTTAGTGTAGTGTGACCTCTGCACAGTGTTCAGCTAAAGCTACAAGTTAGTGTAGTGAGACCTCGGCACAGTGTTCAGCTAAAGCTACAAGTTAGTGTAGTGCGTCCTGCTCACAGTGTTCAGCTAAAGCTACAAGTTAGTTTAGTGTGATCTCTGCACAGTGTTCAGCTAAAGCTACAAGTTAGGGTAGTGCGTCCTCCTCACAGTGTTCAGCTAAAACTACAAGTTAGTGTAGTGCGACCTCTGCACAGTGTTCAGCTAAAGCTACAAATTAGTGTAGTGCATCCTCCTCACAGTGTTCAGCAAAAAATACAAGTTAGTGTAGTGAGACCTCTGCACAATGTTCAGCTAAAGCTACAAGTTAGTGTAGTGCACCCTGCTCACAGTGTTCAGCTAAAACTACAAGTTAGTGTAGTGCGACCTCTGCACAGTGTTCAGCTAAAGCTACAAGTTAGTGTAGTGCATCTTGCTCACAGTGTTCAGCTAAAACTATAAGTTAGTGTAGTGCGACCTCTGCACAGTGTTCAGCTAAAGCTACAAGTTAGTGTTGTGAGACCTCTGCACAGTGTTCAGCTAAAGCTACAAGTTAGTGTAGTGAGACCTCTGCACAGTTTTCAGCTAAAGCTACAAGTTAGTGTAGTACATCCTGCTCACAGTGTTCAGCTAAAACTACAAGTTAGTGTAGTGTGA
Source organism: Lithobates clamitans (assembly GCA_037952925.1). NCBI lineage: Eukaryota > Metazoa > Chordata > Amphibia > Anura > Ranidae > Lithobates > Lithobates clamitans. The sequence goes on from JBBGZY010000272.1 coordinate 4,957,304, forward strand.
CCTCTGCACAGTGTTCAGCTAAAGCTACAAGTTAGTGTAGTGCGTCCTGCTCACAGTGTTCAGCTAAAACTACAAGTTAGTGTAGTGTGACCTCTGCACAGTGTTCAGCTAAAGTTACACGTTAGTGTAGTGCATCCTCCTCACAGTGTTTAGCTAAAACTACAAGTTAGTGTAGTGAGACCTCTGCACAGTGTTCAGCTAAAGCTACAAGTTAGTGTAGTGCGTCCTCCTCACAGTGTTCAGCTAAAGCTACAAGTTAGTTTCGTGTGATCTCTGCACAGTGTTCAGCTAAAGCTACAAGTTAGGGTAGTGCGTCCTCCTCACAGTGTTCAGCTAAAACTACAAGTTAGTGTAGTGTGACCTCTGCACAGTGTTCAGCTAAAGTTAAACATTAGTGTAGTGCGTCCTCCTCACCGTGTTCAGCTAAAACTACAAGTTAGTGTAGTGAGACCTCTGCACAGTGTTCAGCTAAAGCTACAAGTTAGTGTAGTGCGACCTGCTCACAGTGTTCAGCTAAAACTACAAGTTAGTGTGGTGTGACCTCTGCACAGTGTTCAGCTAAAGTTACACATTAGTGTAGTGCGTCCTCCTCACAGTGTTCAGCTAAATCTACAAGTTAGTGTAGTGAGACCTCTGCACAGTGTTCAGCTAAAGCTACAAGTTAGTGTAGTGCATCCTGCTCACAGTGTTCAGCTAAAACTACAGGTTAGTGTAGTGTGACCTCTGCACAGTGTTCAGCTAAAGCTACAAGTTAGTGTAGTGCGTCCTGCTCACAGTGTTCAGCTAAAACTACAAGTTAGTGTAGTGTGACCTCTGCACAGTGTTCAGCTAAAGTTAAACGTTAGTGTAGTGCGTCCTCCTCTCAGTGTTCAGCTAAAACTACAAGTTAGTGTAGTGAGACCTCTGCACAGTGTTCAGCTAAAGCTACAAGTTAGTGTAGTGCGTCCTGCTCACAGTGTTCAGCTAAAACTACAAGTTAGTGTAGTGTGACCTCTTCACAGTGTTCAGCTAAAGTTACACATTAGTGTAGTGCGTCCTCCTCACAGTGTTCAGCTAAAACTATAAGTTAGTGTAGTGAGACCTCTGCACAGTGTTCAGCTAAAGCTACAAGTTAGTGTAGTGCGTCCTCCTCACAGTGTTCAGCTAAAGCTACAAGTTAGTTTCGTGTGATCTCTGCACAGTGTTCAGCTAAAGCTACAAGTTAGGGTAGTGCGTCCTCCTCACAGTGTTCAGCTAAAACTACAAGTTAGTGTAGTGCGACCACTGCACAGTGTTCAGCTAAAGCTACAAATTAGTGTAGTGCATCCTCCTCACAGTGTTCACAAAAAATACAAGTTAGTGTAGTGAGACCTCTGCACAAAGTTCAGCTAAAGCTACAAGTTAGTGTAGTGCGCCCTGCTCACAGTGTTCAGCTAAAACTACAAGTTAGTGTAGTGCGACCTCTGCACAGTGTTCAGCTAAAGATACAAGTTAGTGTAGTGCGTCTTGCTCACAGTGTTCAGCTAAAACTATAAGTTAGTGTAGTGCGACCTCTGCACAGTGTTCAGCTAAAGCTACAAGTTAGTGTTGTGAGACCTCTGCACAGTGTTCAGCTAAAGCTACAAGTTAGTGTAGTGAGACCTCTGCACAGTTTTCAGCTAAAGCTACAAGTTAGTGTAGTACATCCTGCTCACAGTGTTCAGCTAAAACTACAAGTTAGTGTAGTGTGACCTCTGCACAGTGTTCAGCTAAAGCTACAAGTTAGTGTAGTGCGTCCTGCTCACAGTGTTCAGCTAAAACTACAAGTTAGTGTAGTGTGACCTCTGCACAATGTTCAGCTAAAGTTACACGTTAGTGTAGTGCATCCTCCTCACAGTGTTTAGCTAAAACTACAAGTTAGTGTAGTGAGACCTCTGCACAGTGTTCAGCTAAAGCTACAAGTTAGTGTAGTGCGTCCTCCTCACAGTGTTCAGCTAAAGCTACAAGTTAGTTTCGTGTGATCTCTGCACAGTGTTCAGCTAAAGCTACAAGTTAGGGTAGTGCGTCCTCCTCACAGTGTTCAGCTAAAACTACAAGTTAGTGTAGTGTGACCTCTGCACAGTGTTCAGCTAAAGTTAAACATTAGTGTAGTGCGTCCTCCTCACCGTGTTCAGCTAAAACTACAAGTTAGTGTAGTGAGACCTCTGCACAGTGTTCAGCTAAAGCTACAAGTTAGTGTAGTGCGACCTGCTCACAGTGTTCAGCTAAAACTACAAGTTAGTGTGGTGTGACCTCTGCACAGTGTTCAGCTAAAGTTACACATTAGTGTAGTGCGTCCTCCTCACAGTGTTCAGCTAAATCTACAAGTTAGTGTAGTGAGACCTCTGCACAGTGTTCAGCTAAAGCTACAAGTTAGTGTAGTGCATCCTGCTCACAGTGTTCAGCTAAAACTACAGGTTAGTGTAGTGTGACCTCTGCACAGTGTTCAGCTAAAGCTACAAGTTAGTGTAGTGCGTCCTGCTCACAGTGTTCAGCTAAAACTACAAGTTAGTGTAGTGTGACCTCTGCACAGTGTTCAGCTAAAGTTAAACGTTAGTGTAGTGCGTCCTCCTCTCAGTGTTCAGCTAAAACTACAAGTTAGTGTAGTGAGACCTCTGCACAGTGTTCAGCTAAAGCTACAAGTTAGTGTAGTGCGTCCTGCTCACAGTGTTCAGCTAAAACTACAAGTTAGTGTAGTGTGACCTCTTCACAGTGTTCAGCTAAAGTTACACATTAGTGTAGTGCGTCCTCCTCACAGTGTTCAGCTAAAACTATAAGTTAGTGTAGTGAGACCTCTGCACAGTGTTCAGCTAAAGCTACAAGTTAGTGTAGTGCGTCCTCCTCACAGTGTTCAGCTAAAGCTACAAGTTAGTTTCGTGTGATCTCTGCACAGTGTTCAGCTAAAGCTACAAGTTAGGGTAGTGCGTCCTCCTCACAGTGTTCAGCTAAAACTACAAGTTAGTGTAGTGCGACCACTGCACAGTGTTCAGCTAAAGCTACAAATTAGTGTAGTGCATCCTCCTCACAGTGTTCACAAAAAATACAAGTTAGTGTAGTGAGACCTCTGCACAATGTTCAGCTAAAGCTACAAGTTAGTGTAGTGCGCCCTGCTCACAGTGTTCAGCTAAAACTACAAGTTAGTGTAGTGCGACCTCTGCACAGTGTTCAGCTAAAGATACAAGTTAGTGTAGTGCATCTTGCTCACAGTGTTCAGCTAAAACTATAAGTTAGTGTAGTGCGACCTCTGCACAGTGTTCAGCTAAAGCTACAAGTTAGTGTTGTGAGACCTCTGCACAGTGTTCAGCTAAAGCTACAAGTTAGTGTAGTGCATCCTGCTCACAGTGTTCAGCTAAAACTACAGGTTAGTGTAGTGTGACCTCTGCACAGTGTTCAGCTAAAGCTACAAGTTAGTGTAGTGCGTCCTGCTCACAGTGTTCAGCTAAAACTACAAGTTAGTGTAGTGTGACCTCTGCACAGTGTTCAGCTAAAGTTAAACGTTAGTGTAGTGCGTCCTCCTCTCAGTGTTCAGCTAAAACTACAAGTTAGTGTAGTGAGACCTCTGCACAGTGTTCAGCTAAAGCTACAAGTTAGTGTAGTGCGTCCTGCTCACAGTGTTCAGCTAAAACTACAAGTTAGTGTAGTGTGACCTCTTCACAGTGTTCAGCTAAAGTTACACATTAGTGTAGTGCGTCCTCCTCACAGTGTTCAGCTAAAACTATAAGTTAGTGTAGTGAGACCTCTGCACAGTGTTCAGCTAAAGCTACAAGTTAGTGTAGTGCGTCCTCCTCACAGTGTTCAGCTAAAGCTACAAGTTAGTTTCGTGTGATCTCTGCACAGTGTTCAGCTAAAGCTACAAGTTAGGGTAGTGCGTCCTCCTCACAGTGTTCAGCTAAAACTACAAGTTAGTGTAGTGCGACCACTGCACAGTGTTCAGCTAAAGCTACAAATTAGTGTAGTGCATCCTCCTCACAGTGTTCAGCAAAAAATACAAGTTAGTGTAGTGAGACCTCTGCACAATGTTCAGCTAAAGCTACAAGTTAGTGTAGTGCGCCCTGCTCACAGTGTTCAGCTAAAACTACAAGTTAGTGTAGTGCGACCTCTGCACAGTGTTCAGCTAAAGATACAAGTTAGTGTAGTGCATCTTGCTCACAGTGTTCAGCTAAAACTATAAGTTAGTGTAGTGCGACCTCTGCACAGTGTTCAGCTAAAGCTACAAGTTAGTGTTGTGAGACCTCTGCACAGTGTTCAGCTAAAGCTAGAAGTTAGTGTAGTGCATCCTGCTTACAGTGTTCAGCTAAAACTACAAGTTAGTGTAGTGTGACCTCTGCACAGTTTTCGGCTAAAGCTACAAGTTAGTGTACCGTGTCCTGCTCACAGTGTTCAGCTAAAACTACAAGTTAGTGTAGTGTGACCTCTGCACAGTGTTCAGCTAAAGTTAAACATTAGTGTAGTGCGTCCTCCTCACAGTGTTCAGCTAAAACTACAAGTTAGTGTAGTGAGACCTCTTCACAGTGTTCAGCTAAAGTTACACATTAGTGTAGTGCGTCCTCCTCACAGTGTTCAGCTAAAACTATAAGTTAGTGTAGTGAGACCTCTGCACAGTGTTCAGCTAAAGCTACAAGTTAGTGTAGTGCGTCCTCCTCACAGTGTTCAGCTAAAGCTACAAGTTAGTTTCGTGTGATCTCTGCACAGTGTTCAGCTAAAGCTACAAGTTAGGGTAGTGCGTCCTCCTCACAGTGTTCAGCTAAAACTACAAGTTAGTGTAGTGCGACCACTGCACAGTGTTCAGCTAAAGCTACAAATTAGTGTAGTGCATCCTCCTCACAGTGTTCAGCAAAAAATACAAGTTAGTGTAGTGAGACCTCTGCACAATGTTCAGCTAAAGCTACAAGTTAGTGTAGTGCGCCCTGCTCACAGTGTTCAGCTAAAACTACAAGTTAGTGTAGTGCGACCTCTGCACAGTGTTCAGCTAAAGATACAAGTTAGTGTTGTGAGACCTCTGCACAGTGTTCAGCTAAAGCTAGAAGTTAGTGTAGTGCATCCTGCTTACAGTGTTCAGCTAAAACTACAAGTTAGTGTAGTGTGACCTCTGCACAGTTTTCGGCTAAAGCTACAAGTTAGTGTACCGTGTCCTGCTCACAGTGTTCAGCTAAAACTACAAGTTAGTGTAGTGTGACCTCTGCACAGTGTTCAGCTAAAGTTAAACATTAGTGTAGTGCGTCCTCCTCACAGTGTTCAGCTAAAACTACAAGTTAGTGTAGTGAGACCTCTGCACAGTGTTCAGCTAAAGCTACAAGTTAGTGTAGTGCGACCTGCTCACAGTGTTCAGCTAAAACTACAAGTTAGTGTGGTGTGACCTCTGCACAGTGTTCAGCTAAAGTTACACGTTAGTGTAGTGCGTCCTCCTCACAGTGTTCAGCTAAATCTACAAGTTAGTGTAGTGAGACCTCTGCACAGTGTTCAGCTAAAGCTACAAGTTAGTGTAGTGCGTCCTGCTCACAGTGTTCAGCTAAAACTACAAGTTAGTGTACTGTGACCTCTTCACAGTCTTCAGCTAAAGTTACACATTAGTGTAGTGCGTCCTCCTCACAGTTTTCAGCTAAAACTATAAGTTAGTGTAGTGAGACCTCTGCACAGTGTTCAGCTAAAGCTACAAGTTAGTGTAGTGCATCCTGCTCACAGTGTTCAGCTAAAGCTACAAGTTAGTTTAGTGTGATCTCTGCACAGTGTTCAGCTAAAGCTACAAGTTAGGGTAGTGCGTCCTCCTCACAGTGTTCAGCTAAAACTACAAGTTAGTGTAGTGCGACCTCTGCACAGTGTTCAGCTAAAGCTACAAATTAGTGTAGTGCATCAACCTCACAGTGTTCAGCAAAAAATACAAGTTAGTGTAGTGAGACCTCTGCACAATGTTCAGCTAAAGCTACAAGTTAGTGTAGTGTGCCCTGCTCACAGTGTTCAGCTAAAACTACAAGTTAGTGTAGTGCGACCTCTACACAGTGTTCAGCTAAAGCTACAAGTTAGTGTAGTGCATCTTGCTCACAGTGTTCAGCTAAAACTATAAGTTAGTGTAGTCCGACCTCTGCACAGTGTTCAGCTAAAGCTACAAGTTAGTGTAGTGCATCCTGCTCACAGTGTTCAGCTAAAACTACAAATTAGTGTGGTGTGACCTCTGCACAGTGTTCAGCTAAAGTTACACGTTAGTGTAGTGCGTCCTCCTCACAGTGTTCAGCTAAAACTACAAGTTAGTGTAGTGAGACCTCTGCACAGTGTTCAGCTAAAGCTACAAGTTAGTGTAGTGCGTCCTCCTCACAGTGTTCAGTTAAAGCTACAAGTTAGTTTAGTGTGATCTCTGCACAGTGTTCAGCTAAAGCTACAAGTTAGGGTATTGCGTCCTCCTCACAGTGTTAAGCTAAAACTACAAGTTAGTGTAGTGTGACCTCTGCACAGTGTTCAGCTAAAGTTACACGTTAGTGTAGTGCATCCTCCTCACAGTGTTCAGCTAAAACTACAAGTTAGTGTAGTGAGACCTCTGCACAGTGTTCAGCTAAAGCTACAAGTTAGTGTAGTGCGTCCTCCTCACAGTGTTCAGCTAAAGCTACAAGTTAGTTTAGTGTGATCTCTGCACAGTGTTCAGCTAAAGCTACAAGTTAGAGTAGTGCGTCCTCCTCACAGTGTTCAGCTAAAACTACAAGTTAGTGTAGTGTGACCACTGCACAGTGTTCAGCTAAAGCTACAAATTAGTATAGTGCATCCTCCTCACAGTGTTCAGCAAAAAATACAAGTTAGTGTAGTGAGACCTCTGCACAATGTTCAGCTAAAGCTACAAGTTAGTGTAGTGCGCCCTGCTCACAGTGTTCAGCTAAAACTACAAGTTAGTGTAGTGTGACCTTTGCACAGTGTTCAGCTAAAGCTACAAGTTAGTGTAGTGCATCTTGCTCACAGTGTTCAGCTAAAACTATAAGTTAGTGTAGTGCGACCTCTGCACAGTGTTCAGCTAAAGCTACAAGTTAGTGTTGTGAGACCTCTGCACAGTGTTCAGCTAAAGCTAGAAGTTAGTGTAGTGCATCCTGCTCACAGTGTTCAGCTAAAACTACAAGTTAGTGTAGTGTGACCTCTGCACAGTTTTCGGCTAAAGCTACAAGTTAGTGTACCGCGTCCTGCTCACAGTGTTCAGCTAAAACTACAAGTTAGTGTAGTGTGACCTCTGCACAGTGTTCAGCTAAAGTTAAACGTTAGTGTAGTGCGTCCTCCTCACAGTGTTCAGCTAAAACTACAAGTTAGTGTAGTGAAACCTCTGCACAGTGTTCAGCTAAAGCTACAAGTTAGTGTAGTGCGACCTGCTCACAGTGTTCAGCTAAAACTACAAGTTAGTGTAGTGTGACCTGTGCACAGTGTTCAGCTAAAGTTACACGTTAGTGTAGTGCATCCTCCTCACAGTGTTCAGCTAAAACTACAAGTTAGTGTAGTGTGACCTCTGCACAGTGTTCAGCTAAAGTTAAACGTTAGTGTAGTGCGTCCTCCTCACAGTGTTCAGTTAAAGCTACAAGTTAGTTTAGTGTGATCTCTGCACAGTGTTCAGCTAAAGCTACAAGTTAGGGTATTGCGTCCTCCTCACAGTGTTCAGCTAAAACTACAAGTTAGTGTAGTGAGACCTCTGCACAGTGTTCAGCTAAAGCTACAAGTTAGTGTAGTGCGTCCTCCTCACAGTGTTCAGCTAAAGCTACAAGTTAGTTTAGTGTGATCTCTGCACAGTGTTCAGCTAAAGCTACAAGTTAGAGTAATGCGTCTTCCTCACAGTGTTCAGCTAAAACTACAAGTTAGTGTAGTGCAACCACTGCACAGTGTTCAGCTAAAGCTACAAATTAGTATAGTGCATCCTCCTCACAGTGTTCAGCAAAAAATACAAGTTAGTGTAGTGAGACCTCTGCACAATGTTCAGCTAAAGCTACAAGTTAGTGTAGTGCGCCCTGCTCACAATGTTCAGCTAAAACTACAAGTTAGTGTAGTGTGACCTTTGCACAGTGTTCAGCTTAAGCTACAAGTTAGTGTAGTGCATCTTGCTCACAGTGTTCAGCTAAAACTATAAGTTAGTGTAGTGCGACCTCTGCACAGTGTTCAGCTAAAGCTACAAGTTAGTGTTGTGAGACCTCTGCACAGTGTTCAGCTAAAGCTAGAAGTTAGTGTAGTGCATCCTGCTCACAGTGTTCAGCTAAAACTACAAGTTAGTGTAGTGTGACCTCTGCACAGTTTTCGGCTAAAGCTACAAGTTAGTGTACCGCGTCCTGCTCACAGTGTTCAGCTAAAACTACAAGTTAGTGTAGTGTGACCTCTGCACAGTGTTCAGCTAAAGTTAAACGTTAGTGTAGTGCGTCCTCCTCACAGTGTTCAGCTAAAACTACAAGTTAGTGTAGTGAGACCTCTGCACAGTGTTCAGCTAAAGCTACAAGTTAGTGTAGTGCGACCTGCTCACAGTGTTCAGCTAAAACTACAAGTTAGTGTAGTGTGACCTCTGCACAGTGTTCAGCTAAAGTTAAACGTTAGTGTAGTGCGTCCTCCTCACAGTGTTCAGCTAAAACTACAAGTTAGTGTAGTGAGACCTCTGCACAGTGTTCAGCTAAAGCTACAAGTTAGTGTAGTGCGACCTGCTCACAGTGTTCAGCTAAAACTACAAGTTAGTGTGGTGTGACCTCTGCACAGTGTTCAGCTAAAGTTACACGTTAGTGTAGTGCATCCTCCTCACAGTGTTCAGCTAAATCTACAAGTTAGTGTAGTGAGACCTCTGCACAGTGTTCAGCTAAAGCTACAAGTTATTGTAGTGCATCCTGCTCACAGTGTTCAGCTAAAACTACAGGTTAGTGTAGTGTGACCTCTGCACAGTGTTCAGCTAAAGCTACAAGTTAGTGTAGTGCGTCCTGCTCACAGTGTTCAGCTAAAACTACAAGTTAGTGTAGTGTGACCTCTGCACAGTGTTCAGCTAAAGTTAAACGTTAGTGTAGTGCGTCCTCCTCACAGTGTTCAGCTAAAACTACAAGTTAGTGTAGTGAGACCTCTGCACAGTGTTCAGCTAAAGCTACAAGTTAGTGTAGTGCGACCTGCTCACAGTGTTCAGCTAAAACTACAAGTTAGTGTAGTGTGACCTCTTCACAGAGTTCAGCTAAAGTTACACATTAGTGTAGTGCGTCCTCCTCACAGTGTTCAGCTAAAACTATAAGTTAGTGTAGTGAGACCTCTGCACAGTGTTCAGCTAAAACTACAAGTTAGTGTAGTCCGACCTCTGCACAGTGTTCAGCTAAAGCTACAAGTTAGTGTAGTGCATCTTGCTCACAGTGTTCAGCTAAAACTATAAGTTAGTGTAGTGCGACCTCTGCACAGTGTTCAGCTAAAGCTACAAGTTAGTGTAGTGCATCTTGCTCACAGTGTTCAGCTAAAACTATAAGTTAGTGTAGTGCGACCTCTGCACAGTGTTCAGCTAAAGCTACAAGTTAGTGTAGTGCGTCCTGCTCACAGTGTTCAGCTAAAACTACAAATTAGTGTGGTGTGACCTCTGCACAGTGTTCAGCTAAAGTTACACGTTAGTGTAGTGCGTCCTCCTCACAGTGTTCAGCTAAATCTACAAGTTAGTGTAGTGAGACCTCTGCACAGTGTTCAGCTAAAGCTACAAGTTAGTGTAGTGCATCCTGCTCACAGTGTTCAGCTAAAACTACAAGTTAGTGTAGTGGGACCTCTGCACAGTGTTCAGCTAAAGCTACAAGTTAGTGTAGTGTGTCCTGCTCACAGTGTTCAGCTAAAACTACAAGTTAGTGTAGTGTCACCTCTGCACAGTGTTCAGCTAAAGTTAAACGTTAGTGTAGTTCGTCCTCCTCACAGTGTTCAGCTAAAACTACAAGTTAGTGTAGTGAGACCTCTGCACAGTGTTCAGCTAAAGCTACAAGTTAGTGTAGTGCGTCTTGCTCACAGTGTTCAGCTAAAACTACAAGTTAGTGTAGTGTGACCTCTTCACAGTGTTCAGCTAAAGTTACACGTTAGTGTAGTGCGTCCTCCTCACAGTGTTCAGCTAAAACTATAAGTTAGTGTAGTGAGACCTCTGCACAGTGTTCAGCTAAAGCTACAAGTTAGTGTAGTGAGACCCCTGCACAGTGTTCAGCTAAAGCTACAAGTTAGTGTAGTGCATCCTGCTCATAGTATTCAGCTAAAACTACA